>CM024760.1:133953507-134553507 GCA_014218235.1 Colocasia esculenta
CCAGATATCAATCAACGTCAGAGCAGATAGACGCAAATATAGTAATAACACTTTATCGTTCTAAAAGATGCATGCAGAGAATACACGAGAATGGAAGATATGTTCTGTGTCCATGCAGAGATACGTTCAGTCTTTATTAAATGCATGGCAGTCAAACAGACGAGATGCGACTTTGACTATTCAACGTAGCTTAAATCAAGGAAAAACATTTAATTAATGGAAACATGACTTATGCAGTCGTTGTGAAAATCTGATAGAATCGTTATTATCGAGTTGCTGTAGACTGATAAGAAGTCGTTATGATAACTTATGAAATCGTTACCACAACCAAGTCGTTCTATAACAGATGATAAAGGAGATCGTTATGAAACATGGCAAGTCGTTGTAACTTCTGAAGAAGTCGTTATGATGACTTACAGAATCGTTATAATGAGCAAGTCGTTATAACTCCTGAAGAAGTCGTTACGATAACTTACAGAGTCGTTATAATGAGCAAGTCGTTATAACTTCTGAAGAAGTCGTTACGATAACTTACAGAGTCGTTATAATGAGCAAGTCGTTATAACTTCTGAAGAAGTCGTTACGATAACTTACAGAGTCGTTATAATGAGCAAGTCGTTATAACTCCTGAAGAAGTCGTTACGATAACTTACAGAGTCGTTATAATGAGCAAGTCGTTATAACTCCTGAAGAAGTCGTTACGATACTTACAGAGTCGTTATAATATCGACTTGTTTGACACAGCAAGGTTATTCAATCTTTCAAGTAAATCGTTGTTCTGGTGAGGAAATCGTTATAGACAATGAAGGAATTATTATGGCTCTTCTAAAAAAAGATGTATGGAAGACTTACCACAAATGCTTGACTTTCTTTGGGTAAATCCTGTGCTTATGGCTAGATAAACGAGGTTAGAAAAACTTTTGACAGTGTTTTGTTTATCACCAAAATAGGCAAGTACTTAAATGAAAAGGACATGGGGATGGACTGTTCATCAATCTCCCCCTTTTTGGTGATGACAAAACTATGATCAATATTTAAGTATTACTGAATATTAAACAGGAATTAAAATACTTGAGTCATGATTCAGGAATGTGTCAGACACAAGTAGGTAATCATCTCCCCCTTTTTGTCATTAAGCAAAAAGCAAAAGGAAAGAGACAAAGAATAAGAGACAATGAGGAGAAGGAGCACAATTCATTCATTAAGAGTGAGGAGGTACAGGCAAATAATAAGCAGGAGAGAGAAGGGAGGCATAATGAGAAATAGCTTCCCAGGCCTGCTCTTCCTGACGCTTGAAGAATTGCCTAAAGGCACCACACTCAATGGAGAAGGATGGTCCCATGATTGGAGCCATCTTGGATAGATAGAGGCTGCGCTGCTTGGTAAGAAACAGGTCATACTCGTCTGGATCCATGGAGGAGCAGATGATGAGTGTTTTACCAAAACTTGCACAGGCAAGAAACTGATCCATGGTGACAGGGTAGAAAATCTGTTTGTCCTTGAGTTCCTGGCGAAGAGCTAAAAACACTTTGTATCTTTCAGCCCAAACTTTGTAGGGATCAAGGACCAGCTGGATTGAATTCATATCCAAGAAGGTTGCAGGAGAGACAGGAGCTTTCCCTTCCCTGGCTTGAGCAGCATTCAGATGTGCTAGCTGCTGAGCAGATAGAGAGTAAAGCTTGGACCAATCGGAGGCATTCAGCCTTTCACATTCTGAGAGGAGAGGGGCAAGGACTTCAGATTTGACAAACCCTCGATGGTATTCCCGGAAAAGAAATCTAGGAAAACCAACTTAAGGCCTTTCTGAATCTTGATTCTGCCCATAACTCTTGCAAAACGCTCAAAATGATTGAACCAACCGAAGATTCCATGATCAAGAAATGAATCTGAGGCAGGAAAATCTCTTCAGGTAAATGAAGAGTTGCAAAATCGACTCTGATTTCCTCAGACTGCGCAGAGTGGGTTAGGACCTTGATGGCTCTCTTGAACTGGCTGAGCTGAACTTCAGGTAAATTGTTGAGATACCTGTAGTTGTTGAAAGTTTGGAAATGCCTGACCAGCTTGATGAGCTTCTGAATGACAGGAGCCCAGGTGTTCTGGTGGTGAAACTGGAACCACTCAGAAAGGGTCAAGGAGTGATCCCTGGGAGGAAACCGTGCTGCCTTAGCCTGAAGAAAGCGATGGTACAGATCTTTATGAGATTTAGCCCATTGCTCCTCAGTTTTGGAGTGGGCTGAGGAGAAGATTTTAGATTTGTCGGCTTTAGACAGAAGAGTATAGGGAAGAATGACATCTAAGTGGTCAGAGAGGTTAAGAAAAGGAAGATTGTGAAGAGTGGCAAAGACAACCTTTTGAAGATATTCTTTGTACAGAGAGGAATGCTTGTGGGTGACTGTAAGAGAAAACCACAAGGGAGGGTAAAGAGGAGAGGCGGAGGAAGAAAGCTTCCGTTTCTTGGAGACAGTACTGGAGGAGTCTGTCTTGGAAAGGTGGTCGCCTACCTTTAGCACAGACCTAAGGATAACCTCTTCAAACTCATCCTTAATTTTATCAAGAAAGGGAGAGTCGATTTGGACATTCTTAGGAATAATAGTGATAAAGGAGGGAGGAGCAGGGGGGTTGAGAAAGGCATCAGAATTGAAAGATCCTACTTCTGGAAATGAAGATGTACCAGAAGAGGATGAGGCTCCAGCTGAGGATGCTGGAGGGGCCTCAAATTCTTGAACAGAAGAAGGATGAGAAGTAGAAGAAACAGGAGAAGATGAGATAGGATGAGGAGGAAAAGGTGTGGGAGAGGAAATGGGCCTGGATCTGGGCTTTTTGAAGGGAGGAGGAGCAGGTGGAGCTGTGGAGTTAGTGGGTGGAGAAGGAGGAATGGGAGTGTTGGTAGAAGTGGGAGGATCAATGGGTGGAGGATCTAATACCACTTCTTCAGGCAAGGAAGACAAGGAGTCCAACACTGCCGGCCCTGGTGGCCCTGACTCCATCACAACTGGCCCTGATGGCCCTGAATCTATGGCTTGCCCTGATGGCCCTGACTCTTTAGCTGGCCCTGATGGCCCTGACTCTGTAGCTGGCCCTTCTGCTGGGGCTTCTGCTGCTGCAGCTGCTGACTGCCCGGAGGGCTCAGGTACACTTGAGTGAGGCTCCTGAGCTGCTGGAGGAGCAGGAGCTTGAGTTCCAACAGCCTGAAGGATGTCAGATAGCATATTTTCATGGTCCCCATTTCCTGATGGAACCATGTCATGGCAGAGCGAATCTGAACTAATTCCTTGCGGGCTGAAGCTTGGCTTAGAAAGATGGAGTTCACATCAGACTGAAGTGAGCAAAGCAGCTCACCCTGAGCATCCAACCTCTCAATCACAGGTTTTAAATTGATGACAATCTTTTGCTTGACCTGTCTTTCAAATGGTGCATCAGCTAAAAGGGGTACTTCAGGAGCTATATCTGTCTCTTTGCCCTTTCTAGCTGGAGGAGGTGGATTATTGTCCTCATCAGAGCTTGATGAACTAGCTGTCTCCCCTTCTCTGGCATCCAAATTTTCAGACTCTCTCTGGTCTACCTCCTGATCGCTGGTGGCTGGAGGTGCAACATCTGGTGTCTCTTGGGATTGCTCCCCCTCAAGTGGAGCATCTTCTGCAATGGCACCAGTCTCCCCCTGACAGGGAGCATCCATTTCCATCGAATTATCCTGAGGAATTTGCTGCTCTTCTTCCACTAGTCCTTCTTCAAAGATGTGGCCTGATGCCACAGACTGCTCCATAACAGGCAAGATATCTTCTGGAAGAATGTCCTCAATTCTTCTTTCAGCAGGTGGCACAACTGGATCTGCTGCAGCTAGCCTGTCTTCTTCTGCCCTCACTGCTGTTGCTGCCTCTGATTGATTTCTGGCCATAGATGGCCCTTCCTGCTCTGTTTCTACAAAGACTGGAACAGAACCTGATTCCAGTGGCAGTTCGGGCATCACAGAATCTGCCTCTAACTGGGCTTGAGCAACTGAAGGCTCACCAATGAGACCTTCACCTTCTGCAACTGAGGCCTTGAACCAGACCCCATTGACTATTGAAAAGCCGCTCTTCTTTAAGTTTCTGGACCTGATAGCTTGGCCCATCTTCTCCACAACTGCCCCTGAGACATCTACACCGAAGTGTCTGAAGATTCTGGTGAGTAAATGGGCATAGGGAAGGGACACATTTAACTTGCTTTTAGTGTCCCAAATCTGCTCCCTGGCAAATTTCATTCTCTCCATCATCACTGCGGCCATATTGATTTCCTCATTTTTAATGGCCCAGTACATCAGATCGGAGTCAGCCTTAGTGCAAGCGGAGAAGGTTGCACTTCGGGGAACCAAAATCTGACAAACGATAAAGTGAAGGAGGCGGTTGAAGGCACTTAACTGATTGATATCTAGCTTGCCATCCCTCATCTTGAACCCTGGCCCAACAATCCCCAAACCCTTTTCTTGGGTGTCTACAGAATGAATTCCACTGAAGCCCGATATGCTTACTCCAAATAGCATCCTAAGCAATTCCTGGTCGATTCTGATTACGGTGCCCTTGACTGAAGAAACGAGGGCCC
This sequence comes from Colocasia esculenta, assembly GCA_014218235.1. Classification (NCBI taxonomy): domain Eukaryota; kingdom Viridiplantae; phylum Streptophyta; class Magnoliopsida; order Alismatales; family Araceae; genus Colocasia; species Colocasia esculenta. Next base: position 133,958,086 of record CM024760.1, read on the forward strand.
CATCTTCTTCTGTTCTTAAGCATACAAAGAACGCCTTTACCAGGTCCGGATAACTTACCTCTGAGCAAGTGGTAAGCCCTTTCCACTTCATCTGGTCGATCTTCTCAATGATGCTGCTCATTCCATTCTTCTACAGATCTGAAACATCTACTTCCTTGTGACCACAGAGCTTTGTCTTCACAAAGGTGAAACGCTCCTCCTGCGCTGGGGAGAGGTATTCGGCGCTGTAGCCACCCACACTTCCGGCAATAGCTGGTGCGGCCATGGATTCAGGTGGGAGAAGGTTTGAAGGGTTGAAGAGAAGGGTGATGAGAAGAAACCCTCAAACGATTTCGCGGGAAGGAGATGGAAGCTTCAAATTTGCAGAGGGTAGAGGCAAGAGTCGCTAGGGCATCGGCTCATGCGTCGGGACGAAAGAGGGGAAAAAGTGAATGAGGAAGAGGAATCGTTAACGCATCGATTTAAAGAATATAAATGCTCCAAAAGGTGAGGCGTCAGAAAACGACAAGCGAGGTTGACCGCCTTGAAGGACTATGACTCATCGGACGGAACGCTTAAACTGAGACTTTTGAATTGATTTTGACACAGAAAGAGAGAGAGAGAGAGAACCTTCTTAAATTCTGAGAATTTTTATACCAGCTTTAAATGAAGATCTTTTCACAAAATACACATGCCTAACTCCCTTCTAAGAGATGTAAATCTCTCTTCAGGTAAGGCCTTTGTGAAAATATCTGCTAGCTGATTATTTGTATCAATAAACGATATTTCAATATTGCCATTTGCTACATGATCACGAATAAAATGGTATCTGACCTCAATATGTTTGGTCCTGGAGTGCTGAATTGGATTTTTGGTGAGGTTGATAGCGCTGGTGTTGTCACATAGCAGAGGAATTTTCTTGACTTTGAGTCCAAAATCCTCAAGTTGTTGCTTTATCCATAAGAGTTGTGTACAGCAACTTCCAGCAGCTACGTACTCGGCTTCAGCTGTAGATAGTGCTACTGAATTTTGTTTCCTTGAGGACCATGAGATTAAACACCCTGCAAGAAATTGACAGCATCCACTGGTGCTTTTTCTATCTACCTTGCATCCAGCATAATCCGCATCAGAATATCCTACTAATTTTACATCACAGGAGTTTGGGTACCATAGTCCTAGATCATGAGTCCTGGCTAAGTATCTGAAAATCCTTTTGACAGAAATTAAATGTGATTCTCTAGGGTCGGCTTGATATCTAGCACACATGCATACACTAAATAATATATCAGGTCTACTTGCGGTTAGATAAAGTAATGAACCTATCATACCTCTGTAGATCTTTTGATCTACCTTCTTACCATCCTTGTCATTGTCCATCCTTGTTGATGTACTCATTGGTGTTGACAGAGGCTTGGTGTTTTCAAATCCAAATTTCTTTAGCAGTTCTCTGGTGTACTTTGCTTGACAGATGTGAGTTCCTTCCTTTCCTTGTTTGATTTGAAGTCCAAGGAAGTAGTTGAGCTCTCCCATCATACTCATCTCAAATTCTCCCTGCATTAGCTTTTCAAAATACTTGCACAAGGATTCATCAGTAGATCCAAAGATGATGTCATCTACATAAATTTGAACCAACAGTATATTTTTGGCTTTTGTTTTTATAAAAGAGTGCTATCTACTTGACCTCTATTGAAACCATGTTTTGTGAGAAAAGAACTAAGTCTTTCATACCAGGCTCTAGGTGCTTGTTTTAAACCATATAGAGCCTTATGCAACTTAAAAACATGATTTGGAAAGTCTGTATCATCAAAACCCGGCGGTTGTTCCACATAAACTTCTTCTTTTATAAAACCGTTTAGAAATGCAGATTTAACATCCATTTGAAATAACTTTAAATCTAATGCAGAAGCATAAGCAAGTAACATTCTAATAGCCTCAAGTCTAGCCACTGGTGCATAGGTTTCATCAAAATCTATGCCTTCCTCTTGACAATAGCCTTGAGCCACCAGTCTGGCCTTGTTTCTTAGAATTACACCAGATTCATCCAATTTGTTTCTGAACACCCATTTAGTGCCGATCACAGGATGGTCTGATGGTCTAGGAACAAGTGACCATACTTGGTTTCTCTTGAACTGATTTAATTCATCTTGCATTGCTATTATCCAAGATTCGTCAGTTAGGGCTTCATTGACTGTCTTAGGCTCTAATTGAGAGACAAAAGCAAGGTAATCACAAGGAATCAAGTTACCTCTTGTTCTTACCCCTACCGATGGATCACCAATAATGTTTTCAGGTGGGTGATCTTTCTTGTATCTCCATTCCTTTGGAAGAGTTTCATGAGAAATTTCTTCTTGTTGCATTTCTTCCAGAGGTGGATCATCCTTATCTTCAAGTGATGTGTCTTTCAGTTTATTGGACAGTTCATCTGCGTCATCATTATCACTCTCTACTTCCTTTCTCAAGGAGGGATTAGTTTCATCAAAAATAATGTGTACAGACTGTTCAATCAATAAGGTACGTTTATTAAACACTCTATAGCCTTTGGGTTTAGAGGCGTACCCCATGAAGATGCCTTCATCTGATTTGGCATCCAACTTACCAATATCCCTTTTTCCGTTGTTGTGAATAAAGCAAGGACATCCAAAGGTTCTGAAATGGCTGATCTTTGGTTTCTTCCCTTTAAACAGCTCATATGCAGTCTTCTTCAGGATTGGCCTGATCATGACTCTGTTGATAATGTAGCTGGCTGTGTTGACTGCTTCTGCCCAGAAATATCTTGGTAACTCATATTCACAAAGCATAGTTCTTGCCATATCCAAGAGAGTTCGGTTCTTCCTTTCGGCTATACCATTTTGCTGCGGTGTCCTTGGTGCTGAGAAATTGTGCTGAATTCCTTGATCATCACAGAATCTAGCAAACTTTTCATTTTGGAACTCACCACCATGATCAGATCGAATGGATACTATGCTGAACTTCTGATCTTTCTGGACTTTTCTGCTGAAACTAACAAAATTATCAAAAGTGTCATTTTTATGTTCTAAGAAAGATACCCATGTGAATCTTGAGTAGTCATCTACTATAACAAATCCAAAGTTCTTTCCTCCAAGACTGGTAGTTCTCATTGGCCCAAATAGATCCATATGTAGGAGCTCTAAGGGTTTTGAGGTGGTCACCACCGTCTTTGACTTGAAGGAACTCTTTGTGTGCTTTCCCTTAGCACAAGGTCTGCAAACACTTTCTAATTTACCATTGATTTTAGGTAGACCTTCCACAAGGTTCCTCTTTCTGAGCTTGCTCAACCCATCTAAGCTGCAGTGGCCTAGCCTTCTGTGCCATAGATCAGTTGATTTGTCTTTGCTGGCTGCCAGACACACATTTTGCTCTTTGAGTTCTTCAAGGTAGAGCACGTACAGATTCTTTTCTCTATTTGCTTCAAAGATGACTGCTCCATCCTTTAGTATGCTACATTTTGACTTTTGAAATTTGATTTGATGTCCTCTATCACACAGCTGACTAATACTTATGAGGTTGTGCTTTAAACCTTTGACTAACAGCACATCTTCTATGACTGTTTTTCCTTTGCTGTTTACTGATCCACTGCCTACTACAGTTCCTTTTCCATTATCCCCATAAGTGACTGTTCCTTCTTCATCTTGGAGATGGGAGAAAAGCTTCAGGTTTCCTGTCATGTGCCTTGAGCATCCACTATCCAAATACCATTTGGATGCTCGAGGATTAACCTTATCCTCGGTATTTGCCATAAGAGCCAGGTTGGCTTCTTCTTCTTCACTGCTGGAGCTTGACTCACTGTCTGAGTCGCTACTGTTTTCCCATGCAGCTGCCATGGCTTTCTTTTTGAATCTTCTGAACTTCTTGGAGCTGTCCTTCTTCTTGTGATCATTTTTCTTTAGCATTGGACAGTCTGCCTTGATATGTCCAGGTTTCTTGCATTCATAGCAAAGTGGCTCATTCCTCTTCTGATCTTTTCCTTCTGGTCTCTTGAGATCTTTGTTTTTCTTGAAGTACCTCCTACCAGACTGGAACTTCTTCTTCTTGGCCAAGATTCTCTGCAATCTTCTTGAGAGCATGGCTTCTTCATCATCACTATCTTTGCTATCTTCACTGTTATCTAAGGATTCTTCTGATGAGTCCCCATTAGCTTTAAGCGCATTTGACTGCTTCTTTCTACTGGAGGATTCTCCTAGTCTTTCCATGTTTATTTCATGGTCCATGAGAGACCCGATGAGTTTTTCTACTGACATTCTCTTAAGATCATTAGCTTCTTCGATAGCTGTGACCTTTGCCGTCCATGAAGATGGCAAGGATCTGAGAATCTTCCTTACCATATCTGCAATCTCATATGACTTTCCTAGACTTGCTAGGCCATTAGTGATGTCAGTAAATCTACTAAACATTTGGGTAATAGACTCACCTGTTTGCATTTGAAATCTTTCATACTGAGTGACAAGAATGTCGATTCTTGTCTCCTTTACTTTGTCTGTACCTTCATATGTAATCCTTAACTTTTCCCACATTTCCATGGAGGATTTGCATGCTGAAACTCTGTTGAACTCCTTCTTGCTTAGAGCACAACATAGAATGCTCTTAGCTTTACAGTTCAAGGAGATTTTCTTTCTATCTTCATCTGTCCATTGTGCTTTCTCATTTGTGACGACCAGATCACCTTCTTCCACTATTGACCAGATTTGATAATCGTGGCCTTGTAGAAAGTATTCCATCCTGGTCTTCCAATACGTATAATCTTCACCGTCGAACAAAGGAGGTCTGTTGACAGACTGACCTTCGAAGTGACCTTGGGCTGCCATGGATCTTTACTCTTCAGATCGTTGGATCTTGTTCTTTGTCGAAGAGACTCGCTCTGATACCACTTGTTGCCCGGTTGGCTAACCCAGAGGGGGGGGTGAATGGGTCTTTAAAATAATCCTAGCTGATAAAAACCTGAACTCAGAACAAACATAAAGAGTTCTTGAAAGGGATTAGTAATGGTTAGTAAAAACAGCAATCACACAAAGAAGACAATCACACAACACAGAAATTTATCCTGGTTCGGATCTCCTCTCCTTAGGAGTCCTACGTCCAGTCCCTGAGCAACCCTCAGGATTTCACTAACTAGGGTACAGTCCCCCTATGGACAAACAACAACCACCCAGCTCAGCTGGTCTTCCTTCACCCCTGAAGGGAACACAACACCCTGGTACCACCAGGTCTTCCTTTACTCCTGAAGGGAAAAAACACCACCCTGGAAACCACCAGGTCTTCCTTCACACACGAAGGGAATAACACAGGAAATTCTTGAAAGAAAAAGACTAGCCCCTAGATCAAGCTTTTACAAAAACTTAATCTGAAGCTACAAGCACTGAGAGTCGAAGATCTACACAGAGTGCACTCTCTCAGAACTAAACTAGCTCTTCCTTTTGTTTTCTTCACACAGCACAGGGAGCTAAGAGCGAAGATGAAAAGAGTGAATTTTTGGCTCTAGAGAACTTTCGAAGACGTGAAAGCTGCAGAGATCTAGCCGCCCTTGAATCAGAAAATCAAATTGTCTCCATGTTTTGTCTTCAGAGCTTCATCTTGTATTTGTATCTCAAATTTGAATAAGGACAAGGAGATGACCGTTGTCTCACGGCTTTGGTGTACGTTAGACTGAAGGATTTGAGGAAGCTTCCTGTCAGCAGTCTTTTGTTCTTTGGAACACGCAAAGTGATAAGATCTTCTGAGTTTGCTTGTAGTTCTTTCTGCGTCCAGTGTTGTAGGATATTACATCCTTAAGGTTCTACAAGGTTGAGCTTTAATGGTAGACAGCTATACTATCTCCAGATATCAATCAACGTCAGAGCAGATAGACGCAAATATAGTAATAACACTTTATCGTTCTAAAAGATGCATGCAGAGAATACACGAGAATGGAAGATATGTTCTGTGTCCATGCAGAGATACGTTCAGTCTTTATTAAATGCATGGCAGTCAAACAGACGAGATGCGACTTTGACTATTCAACGTAGCTTAAATCAAGGAAAAACATTTAATTAATGGAAACATGACTTATGCAGTCGTTGTGAAAATCTGATAGAATCGTTATTATCGAGTTGCTGTAGACTGATAAGAAGTCGTTATGATAACTTATGAAATCGTTACCACAACCAAGTCGTTCTATAACAGATGATAAAGGAGATCGTTATGAAACATGGCAAGTCGTTGTAACTTCTGAAGAAGTCGTTATGATGACTTACAGAATCGTTATAATGAGCAAGTCGTTATAACTCCTGAAGAAGTCGTTACGATAACTTACAGAGTCGTTATAATGAGCAAGTCGTTATAACTTCTGAAGAAGTCGTTACGATAACTTACAGAGTCGTTATAATGACCAAGTCGTTATAACTTCTGAAGAAGTCGTTACGATAACTTACAGAGTCGTTATAATGACCAAGTCGTTATAACTCCTGAAGAAGTCGTTACGATAACTTACAGAGTCGTTATAATGAGCAAGTCGTTATAACTCCTGAAGAAGTCGTTACGATGACTTACAGAGTCGTTATAATATCGACTTGTTTGACACAGCAAGGTTATTCAATCTTTCAAGTAAATCGTTGTTCTGGTGAGGAAATCGTTATAGACAATGAAGGAATTATTATGGCTCTTCTAAAAAAAGATGTATGGAAGACTTACCACAAATGCTTGACTTTCTTTGGGTAAATCCTGTGCTTATGGCTAGATAAACGAGGTTAGAAAAACTTTTGACAGTGTTTTGTTTATCACCAAAATAGGCAAGTACTTAAATGAAAAGGACATGGGGATGGACTGTTCATCATGATTGTCTTCATGTGTTTGTTGTTTCTCTTTACTAACACTAACAATCTTCAAAGTATATTTCTTTGTGAACAGGTATTAATTGATAAATTTTAAAGACCCATTCACCCCCCCCCCCCTCTGGGCTACCTAACTGGGCAACAAATCGATCATGTCGTTAACCACCCTTGATGTCAATGATCTTGCCTTTAACTTCTTCAATTTTTCAGAAATATGTTTTAGCATGTGTGATGCGATCTATTGGAGATTTTGAATGTATGAGTGGGTCATAGGGCTTTTGTCTTGTCATGTACGTATAGTAGACTGAACTATGAAGTTTTGATATTTTTATGATCATAACTATAATTTTTAAAACTTTTTGTCATGAGTAAATGAGCATGCCATGTTATGTTTAAGCCAAGAAAAAAAATAAAGTATGTTGTGTATCATTGTCCCAGTATTTTTCCTTGATCTTAGGGTTCCTATGAACATGTTTCTGGATAGATAGAATTGTCACTTTCCTATTATACTTGTTTTAATAAAATCATCATGTTAATTGTCTGAAATCTATTTTAAATGTTAAAAATAGATATACTATTGCAAAAAATCTGAAAAATTAGGCATCTGATATGTTCCATGTATATGATCTGTGATTAAAATTTGAGCATGTTCTGACAACTATAAGCACTATTTCCAATTACAAGTCTTTAATGACCATGTTAAGAATGATTAATTAAAAGTAGTGTTTTCTGATGATTAGTACTATGATTAGGATCTGTTAAGTATGTTTGAACACTGTTAAATAGTAATGATTACTTCTATAACCTGAAATATTTGTGGTATCCTAAGCATGTGAATAGACTATTAAATGCATGAGAATTGTGTTAAACATGTGATTAATGAGATTAAGTGGTTAATGCGTTGATATTGACATTGCTACCATAGAAGGCTGTGGAGGCGTACTGTAAAAAAGTCCCTATGTGAAGGCTTAATGTGTATATGATATCTTGTGTGCATCAAGATGAAATCCTGGAGGTGGACAAGTACCACTAGTTAGGGTGGAGAGTGCTTCTCTCGGTTCTATCAAGATTCGTCACTGTACTGCCTAGGTGACGAGTATGTGCTATGTGTGTGATAGTGTTCTTCTTTATTGTGGTTCGAACTATGTGTCTTGGCAAAAGATGTGTAAATAAGTGAATTAAGTGTGAATATGCAATGCGATCATGTGGAAGTGATGTGTTAATGTGATCCAATCTATAAGAATGTAAAACCATGTGATTACACTACATTTATGTTAAAACAGCAAGCAAGGGGTGAGAATTTGTGACATATGAGCATATTGAATGTGTTAGGTATCATGCTAGTATCTCTAAAAGACGTGTTTAGTTTCTTGGTAAGAATACTTAGAATTATGTCATATTCATAACTTATGTTAATCATTATATGCCTATGAAATCCATATGTAGTTAGCATGTTTAAGCTTGTTCATTTCGCACTTGCTAATAGTTACATGTACCAAGTGATAATTTACTTAATGATTTGTACTCATGTAGAATGAATGTGGTAAGTGTTTGGATGTAACCAATAAGCTGCTTGCTGAGTCTTTTGTGAAGACTTATCCTTGCTTAACTATACAGGCGAGGCAGGTATTCCAGAGATCCAGGAGGAGATAGCGAGGAGCGACTTTGAGTAGAGTAGCCGAGGCTAGGGCTGTTCAGAATTTGGTTCAAACCGAAAAATCGAACTGAACCGATCAGTTCGGTTTGGTTCGGTTCGGTTTGGGCCCCTACAGAATTCAGTTCGGTTTCAGTTTCTGAAACCGAGTAAACCGAATATATATATATTTATATGTATTTGTAACAAAAAAAAATGTAGAGCAGTTGGCTACACATGCACCAAGAGGGTTTCTAGGCGGCGAAGTGAGGCAGCGCCTTAGCCATTCCACCAAGTGCAGGTTTGCGAAATAAAAATATTAAACTTCACTTTAAACCGAACCAAACCGATTCGGTTCGGTTTGGCCTTGGGATTCAGTTCAGTTCGGTTTGGCCAAAAAATGAGCCAAATCGGACCGAACCGACCCGTGTTCACCCCTAGCCGAGGCATAGAGAGCTATTCTTATAGCTTATACATTTCTTTTATTTTGATTATTTGTGGACGTAGTATGTTTATTTGGCTACTACATAGACTGTGGGATGTGTGTGGTGATGATGGAATAAGAGTTATTTTCATTTTTGTTGTACTTTTCTTTGTTATTTATGTATATCTCTATCTGCTGTGTTTTGTTAGGTACATGTCTCACTATGATGGCACGCTTTATATTAATGTGGATTGGTGTAATCGTACGGGTATAAAGGGAGTCGTTGCACCTTATCTATAAATAATTTGTCGAACTAATCAGATTATCAAAAAAATATTAAAAAATATATTATTATCCTTTTCTCTCTTCAAATGCAATCCCTCATATGGGCATCGAACTATATGAGGATTAAAAGAAAAAGAATAAATTAATTAATAGTCTCTAACTGTAACATGAGAGATTTTACTGTACCAAGACTTAACATATATTATAATAGAAGATAACATTTTCTGTAATAAGTTACAACTCTATTAAAGATTTGAAAATAAATCAAATATTTGGTAAGGACTTCTAAATAATTTGCCTAAAAAAATATTCAGAAAGTGACACGTGTCAAATCCAGCTGTGGGGCCTTCGTGTGGCCCAACCGCCTGCCGCTGCCAGGAAAACGGTGAAACCAAATTTCTGTTACAGCAGAAGGGACCAACCGCAGCAGAAGCAGGAAGGAAGAATAGAAAAGAAGATATAAGTCGAAGTCCGCTATCTGTTTGTTGGCACTCTGACTTCCCAAAGAAGTCGAAGTCATTGCTTTCTCACTCCGACTTCAATAAAGTTGAAGCGGCTATATTTTCTTCTGAAGTCAAAGTTTATTGTTTGTATTACTATCTTACTGTCTTACTCCGACTTCTTAAAAGTCAAAGTATCTCTTATCAATATCTGTACTTAGTTGTTATTTCTAGTCTCTGTTATGTTAACATACATCATTACATAAGCTCGGCATTGAAATATCTTTTATACTAAGGTAGTTTCCTTGAGATCTTTTCTTTCCCTCTCAATTAAAATTCAATTATCCTTTTTGGCGGGAAAAATATTTTATTCAAAAATTATCCATCTGAGCAGTATCCCTTTTGGGATCTGTAATATATGTATATATATATATATATATATATATATGTATGTATATACATTAGATATATTTGCTATCTCTTCTACTGACAGGAAGATAAGCTGATCTCTGGTTGATGGATGGTCAAAAATTAAATACTTGATAAGTATAATGGGCTATCTGTCAGAACCTACCTACTACTGTTAGAAATGTCATGTCTTTCAAAAGAAAAATGTGTGCAGCTATCTACCCATTCTTAAATGTTCTGAACTTCTGTCTGAATAATTTCATATCTTATTTGTTATCTTACCTACCTCCAAGGCATATATGGAGGCATTTCCTCTTATCGTGTCTTTTCAGGTTTACAGAACATTTAATGAAGAATGGCTAGATCTCTGCACTGAGCATGGAACCTACAGAACAATCATGAAAGAGTCCTTCAAGCATGAAGCTACAACATATAGCCTGCAGACGTTGGGACTCATGGAGCTAAATATTTGATGGACAAACCTAAGAAGATCAAAGCTTCCTCTCAACGGCTATCTCCTTCAAACGGCTAGCTTCCAATGGCCAAATTCAAACGGGCAAAATTTAAAGCATATATATATATATATATATGAAGCAAAAGCTTGGAGATACACATACACATAGAGAATAGAAGAGACACATAGATATACATAGAAGGCGTAGATGCCTACACCTCACTCCCATCTGAAAGCTTGAAGAGCCACTCAAAGAGAAAGAGAGCTACTTCTCAATTCTAGACTTTTGCCCTCCTTCAGAAATTTGAAGTCTTCTTCGCTTGGTGGATTACTGTTTTTTAGATCTTCTTCAGTCCACCTCTTTGTTTCAGAAAGAACTTGAGTTTCACTCTCATGTGTCTTTCTTTTTAAATTTCTGTATTTGCTCATTATTGTTGAGCAGACACACAAGCTTTCATACTTCAGTGTAAGGAAACCTGTAGGAGATTTGTATCATGTTGTAGTTGTACCCCTCTTGTGAAGGGAAGATCTACAAGTGTAGATAGTCTTTGTACCCCTTGTTTAAGAGAAGACTTGCTTGGGAGCAAGTGGGCTTGTAATACCTCTCAAGGGTGAGAGAAGGCCAAGTATTCTTCGCAATTAGTGAAATCTCAAATGGTTTGCTTGAGGACTGGATGTAGGACTTCCATGTGGGAAGGGCTGAACTAGGATAAATTCATTGTGCAATTGTGTGGTTGTTTCCGCCAATTTACACTTGAATCACACGCTACACTAAACTCTATAGTTCCATTTAGTGTTTTCTAATTTCAAATAAAATTTTAAAAGCACAAGAAGTCCTATTCACCCCCCTCTAGGACATCATTAGTGCCATTTCGATCCAACAAGTGGTATCAGAGCGAGGTCTTCTTAGAAGAATCAAAAGATTTGAGAAGAGATGGCAGCTGAAGCTCACAACTATGAAGGCCAGTCAGTCACAAGACCACCATTCTTTGATGGTGAGGACTACCAATATTGGAAAATGTAAATGGAATGCTTCATCAGAGGCACAGACTTTGATCTGTGGCAGGTAATAGAACAAGGTGATTTCATTATTGTTCCTGCTGAAGGCACTACTGCAATTACTGCAGCTGATAAGGTTAAATTATCTCTAAACTTTAAAGTAAGAAATTATCTGTGTTGTTCCCTATCAAAAAGAGAATTTAATAGATTATCAGCATGTAAATCTGCAAAAGAAATGTGGGATAAATTGCAGGTAACATATGAGGGAACAGACAAAGTTAAACAAACTAGAATAGACATTCTTGTTTCACAATATGAACAATTTAAAATGCTTCCATGTGAAAATATTACTCAAATGTACAATAGATTTTCAAACATAGTAGTTGGTCTAAGCTCTCTTGGAAAAACTCTTTCAGATGAAGAAACTGTCAGGAAAATACTTAGATCATTAACTCTTTCTTAGACCCCTAAAGTCACTACTATAGAAGAAGCTCATGATCTAACAAAACTTCCCATTGATAAATTAATTGGTTCACTTATGGCTCATGAAATAAACATGGAAAGATTCTTTAAAAATACAAAGAAAATACCAAATGCATTGAAAGTTGCAGACTCTTCCTCCTCTGAAGATTCAAAGGAAAAATCAGATGACAGTGATGATGAAGTCATGCTGTCAAGAAAGCTTCAACAGATTCTTGCAAAGAAAAAGAAGTTCGGTTCAAGAAAATACTTTAAAAAGAAATAGAAGAAGGAGCCAACCTGTTATGAATGCAATCAGCCTGGACACTACAAATCAGAATGTCCAAAACTCAAGAAGAAAGAACCTGCTCAAAAGTTTGATAAGAAGAAAGGCAAAGAAAGAAGATTCAAAAAATACAAAAAGAAGGCTATGGCCTTAGCCTGGGATAATGAAGAAGCTACAACTTCATATTCCTCAAGTACAGAATTAGAAGAAGAGGAACAAGTCAATCTAGACCTCATGGCTAGACTAGACCAGGTAAACTCTGAAACATCTTTTACTTCATGTTCAGAATCTGACTCTGATAATCTAGAAGATGCATTCAATGAACTTTATGACAAATATAAAACAGTAGTTAAACAAATGAAAATAGTCAAGTTAATCTACTAAATCAAGAAAAATCCAACACTTCTCTAAAAACTGAAGTAGAAAAGTTAGGACAAAATCTAACTGAAACTAAAAGATCTAATGAACTACTGTGTGAAGATCTAAAGATCAAAAACACAAGACTTATGGAACCTGAAGCAAATCTAAAAGAACTACAAGATGAAGAAAAATTAAGAGAAGAAAATATTTATCTAAAAACAACTATAGACAAACTAACCAGTTGTAAAACATCATTAATTGTAAAATTAAAAGGTGTTTGAACAGGCAAAAAGAAATATAGAGTGGGTTACATACCTCCATTAAATGAAGAGACAATTATCTATCCTGAAAAAATATCCAACTCCGAAATTCGTGAAAGAAAAGGAAATTAAAAATCCTATAAAAGTTAATCAATATATCTATAAACAAAAATAGAAATCAAATAAGACTATACATACAAAGAATACATATGATCTATGCTTAGTCATTGTAATAAATTAGGAACATGATCAGCACTTGCACAACTAGACACTTGTACTGGATTCCAAAGACTAACCATCAAGGACCCAAGAAAATTTGGGTACCAAAAATTAAAGCTCAGTTCTGCTTGCAGGGTCGCCTAAAAGCATCCAAATGGTATTTGGATAGTGGGTGCTCAAGGCATATGACAGGTGACAGAAAACTGTTTACAAGCTTTAGAGATGAAATTGGACAAGTTACCTATGGAGATAATGGAAAAGGAAAAGTTCTAGAATGTGAAACCATAGGATCAAAAGAAAAAGATTTGATTGAAGATGTTATGTATGTAGAAGGTCTAAAGCACAATCTGATTAGCATCAGTCAACTTTGTGACAGAGGTCACCTAGTCAAATTTCAAAATGATAAGTGTATAATAGAAAAGGATGGAAAAATAATGTTTGAAGCTCAAAGAGTAAAAAATCTTTACACTCTACAGTTAGCAGAATTAAAAGAAGTCAATCTATGTCTTGCAACCACAAAGAGTGAGGAAACTGATCTATGGCACAGAAGGTTCTATCACGGGCTCAGTAAAAGGTACCTCTGTCACTGTTTCTGAGGAACTTCTTGTAGAACTATTGGATTGCCCGAGCTCTGGACACAAGATCGGTGAAATCGTGTCCATGGAGAAGCAGAAATTGGGAGTCATTGCAAAATTTAGGCTCCATCACCAAGAAAGGGCTCCTTGTCAACGAGCTCTCCGCAGAAAAGAGATTGCTACACTCAATCATCACCAACATCATCACTCCCAGGGCAAGTACACACTCTTCCATTACAGCCTGAGATGGGAGTTTGTTATTTTGGGCCATTCAGCGGCACAAGGTCAACTTGCCTTCCATTATTTTGGAAAGGATGGCATGTTCCAAGAACTTGCAAGAGTCCCTTCCCTATGGGCCCCTACTAACCCTTGTGTTCAGAAGATTTTCGGTGGACCTAACTGATGAAGTGTCCACCTTTGTAAAGGAGAAGATAGGGCTCTCCACTCTGAGGAGAAGCCACTAGGTCTTGGAGAACAAGGCTCAGAATATTTGGGTTAAGGACTCTGTTCCCTAGTGCACTCACGAATTATTTCCATATGAGGCACAGAGCTCCATTCCCCCTCAGGAAGAAGCTAGAGAAGAAGAAGCCCCAGCAACAGTTCAAGCAGAAGTCCAACCTACTGTCCCCTCTCAAGATCAAGATGCTTCTGAAGATTCTATAAATCTAGTGCTAAGGGACTTAAGAGGAAAAGAAGTGGCTCAGGTAGAAGAGGTTCCCAGCACCACTCCAGTAGAACCCTCTTTTGAGGAATACCATCATGTGTCTCCACCCCATGTTGAGACCCAGCCTAGGGCTCAGGGGGAGACTAGTAAGAATCTAGATGATGTAGTCCAGTTGATCTTAAAGCAGCAAGAGATGATGTCAGCCCTGTAGATGCAAATTCGACAGGTTGATATCAGATTTGATTCTATGTCTGAAGAGGTCCATCAGATGAAGGACCTTTTACTCCAGTTAGTGTGCCAGTCAGGCACAACAGAGTCTCAAGTTCCTTCTGCTCAACCTGAGGAGCAGCACCAGTAGCAACAGAAGCAACCTGAAGCAATTTGTGTACAACCTGGAGGCAGTTCAGTTCAGCATGAGAAGGATCTAGTAGTGGAATCCGAGCAGCTACAACCAGCTCTTGCAGTTCAACCCTCTGAGCAGCAGTCGGAGCGGAGTGATCAGGAGACTACCCTCAAGTCTAGACCTTTAAGAGAAGGGTTAGGAGGAAGCTCATGAAGTCAGGTCAACCAGTCTTCCCCTCTCAATCCTTACCTATTCCTTCTCCCTCCACTACTCAAGATCCTCCACTTGCCTCTGATCCTACTCCTCCTCTAGTTGCTGAACTACCTCCTCCACCTCCTACTGAACCTACTCCTTCTATTTCCACCTCACCTTCCCTCTCCACTTTACAGCCAATAATTGACCCTCCGATAAATACATCCATTTCCTCTTAAATATCACTTCAAAACCTTTGAGGGAGATGTTCCAAACCTTTCCACCCAACCTCCACATTTCTTTGTCTCTCTTCCTCCACCATCTATCTCATCCACACTTAGCTCTACACCAGGACTTTCATCTGGTGTAAGCTCTCACAGTCATGGATCCCTCCTTCCACCCTTCTGGTATACTCTCACTCATCACTCTGAACATCACATGAAATTGTTCAAAGAATTTCTTTCAATAAAATTCTTTCTTGAAGTTCATGGGATGCCAGACTACAAATTTGAAGATTGGCTCCCTCTTCTCATCAGAACTTCTGAACTCCTTGTGGCTGATGTAAAATTAATTACACAGAAAAGCCACAGTCTTTCCCCATCTGAGTTTCTTGATACCTACCCCTCTGAAGCAGAAAAATCCATATCAGCCAAGTCCCGAAATCCTCTTCTGACTATTTACCAACACCTTAATCTTAGGTTCTTTGACCTGTTTGGTCTCTCTTGAGAGATATCCAGACTGATTTTGCTAGGATGAGAACTTTCAATGAAGAGAGATTCAAGCATGGTCTACTAGATGTTAATAAAGGGCAATGAAGGATGATCCTTCAAGGAAACAGACCTATTTCTCCTCCATGAGAATTGGTCTGCCCTCTGGACTACATCCCAGCCTAGTAGGTGCCATTTCCTCCAGGAAGCAGTTTGCCAACTTAGTCCTCAACCGGCACATTAGGATAGCTGCCAGATTCAAGGTCCAATACAACATTAAGCTATCCTTTCACCGATTTGCAGTCATGTATGCTCCCAAGAGCTCTCAGCACATGAGGGAATTTCAGCATTGCTTTGCCGAGTCTGAGAGACTGAATGAAGAAGAATGGGCAGCAGCATATCCTGAACTTAGTGCACAATGTCGAAAACTTAAGTTATCCCTGTAGTTTTTCTTCTCAAAGGCTATGACAACCTTAGAAAGTCAAATTATGACAAATGGATTCAAAGGTACATTGTCTATTATCAAGCTAAGGATGCAGCTCACTCCCAAGGTCTTCACTGGAATGTCACTATTCATGACTTCCTTTCCTTAGCTGCCAAGAAGAAATTTGTTCCCCTCAGATTTTCCCTGTCTGATGACAAATACCATAGAAGACTCAGCTGGTATCATCGCAGGCATATTAAGTCCTATAGGAAACTCCCTTTAATAGGCCGCTCCTACAAGATAGATATCAGTCTGTTTGAAAATTTCTTCCCTGACAATGAGAAGAAACTTTGGGATCTTCTTCAGCCTTTTCTCACTCGCATACCCTCCTCTCTGTATCTCTCTAGCTCCTCTTTTACCTCATAATGTAATCCCTCGGCACTCAATATAAGTATGTTTCCAATGTTTGTTGTCTACTTGTCTTTTACCTTTCTATTAATGTCATAAAGGGGGAGAAAGAGAAAGAGAAAACAATTATTTTTGCATTTAAACTTACCAATTTAATTTCCTTTGTAAACCAATAAGACAAAATCAACTGTTATGCAAAATCAAACTTGTTTTCACTAGCAATGTAAAAGTTTTTGTCATTAACAAAAAGGGGGAGAATTGTTGAGCAACATTTCCTATCTCTTTGTTTACTAAAATATCTATCACAATATTTTTGTTATGACAAAACCTTTCAATTTTTCCCCTCTACCATTGATGGAAATCAAAAACTATATACAATTATATAAGCATACCTTATGTCAAAGACTATGCCTGCATAGAACATCAAAATTTTTCTAAGTCCATAGCGTATATTGTATATCACACTAACTCTGACTCTTGACTCCGACTCTTGAAAAGTCGAAGTAATGCTTCCATTGATAAACAATCTGATAAACACTCCGACTCCTGAGAAGTCAAAGTCTTACAAAACTTCGACTCCTTGAAAGTCGAAGTCTTTGTTTCAATTGATTATCTATTAAGACTTACTTCGACTCCTAAAAAGTCGAAGTCTAAGGAAAATCCGACCTCTTAAAAGTCGAAGTTGAGCGCACTCCAACTTCATATAAGTCGAAGTCCGCTATCTGTTTATTGGCACTCCGACTTCCCAAAGAAGTCGAAGTCATTGCTTTCTCACTCCATCTTCCCAAAGAAGTCGATGTCATTGCTTTCTCACTCCGACTTCAATAAAGTCGAAGTGGCTATATTTTCTTCTGAAGTCGAAGTTTACTGTTTGTATTACTGTCTTACTCTGACTTCTTAAAAGTCGAAGTATCTCTTATCAATATCTATACTTAGTTGTTATTTCTAGTCTCTGTTATGTTAGCATACATCATTACATAAGCTCTGCATTGAAATATCTTTTATACTAAGGTAGTTTCCTTGAGATCTTTTCTTTCCCTCTCAATTAAAATTCAATTATCCTTTTTGGCGGGAAAAATATTTTATTCAAAAATTATACATCTGAGCAGTATCCCTTTTGGGATCTGTAACACATATATATATACATTAGATATATTTGCTATCTCTTCTACTGACAGGAAGATAAGCTGATCTCTGGTTGATGGACGGTCAAAAATTAAATGCTTGATAAGTATAATGGGCTATCTGTCAAAACCTACCTACTACTGTCAGAAATGTCATGTCTTTCAGAAGAAAAACGTGCAGCTATCTACTCATTCTTAAATGTTCTGAACTTCTGTCTGAATGATTTCATATCTTATCCTTTATCTTACCTAACTCCAAGGCATATATGGAGGCATTTCCTCTTATCGTGTATTTTCAAGTTTACAGAACATTAAATGAAGAATGGATAGATCTCTGCACTGAGCATGGAACCTGCAGAACAATCATGAAAGAGTCCTTCAAGCATGAAGCTACAACATATAGCCTAAAGATGTTGGAACTCATGGAGCTAAAGATTTGATGGACAAACCTAAGAAGATCAAAGCTTCCTCTCAACGGCTATCTCCTCCAAACGGCTAGCTTCCAACAGCCAAATTCAAACGGGCAAAATTTAAAGCATATATATATATGAAGCTGAAGCTTGGAGATACACATACACATAGAGAATAGAAGAGACACATAGATATACATAGAAGACTTAGAAGCCTACACTTCACTCCCATCTGAAAGCTTGAAGAGCCACTCAAAGAGAAAGAGAGCTACTCTTCAATTCTAGACTTCTGCTCTCCTTCAGAAATTTGAAGT
Source organism: Colocasia esculenta (assembly GCA_014218235.1). Lineage (NCBI taxonomy): Eukaryota > Viridiplantae > Streptophyta > Magnoliopsida > Alismatales > Araceae > Colocasia > Colocasia esculenta. Next base: position 133,976,277 of record CM024760.1, read on the forward strand.
CTTCTTCACTTGGTGGATTACTATTTTTCAGATCTTCTTCAGTCCACCTCTTTGTTTCATAAAGAACTTGAGTTTCACTCTCATCTATCTTTCTTTCTAAATTTCTGTGTTTGCTCATTATTGTTGAGCAGACACACAAGCTTTCATACTTCAGTGTAAGGAAACCTGCAGGAGATTTGTATCCTATTGTACCCCTCTTGTGAAGGGAAGATCTACAAGTGTAGATAGTCTTTGTACCCCTTGTTTAAGGGAAGACTTGCTTGGGAGCAAGTGAGCTTGTAATACCTCTCAAGGGTGAGAGAAGGGCAAGTATTCTTCATAGTTAGTGAAATCTCAAGTGGTTTGCTTGAAGACTGGATGTAGGACTTCTATGTGGGAAGGGCCGAACCAGGATAAAATTCCTTGTGCAATTGTATGATTGTTTCCGCCAATTTACACTTGAATCACACACTACAGTAAACTCTAACAGTTCTATTTAGTGTTGTCTAATTTCAGATAAAATTTTAAAAGCACAAGAAGTCCTATTCACCCCCCTCTAGGACATCATTAGTGCTATTTCGATCCAACAATGACAAGTAAAGTGACAGTGGAAACAAGTAAAGATCTTATTCCAACATCACATGTCAATCTCACAGTCTACACAGGGTGCTATCACAAGCACCGGGAGCTAACCAGGGTACAACACAATGCATCGGGGCTCCAGACGGCACAAAACTGAAACGCTCGAGCGCAAGCACACGGTGCTACCACAAACACCAAAAGTAAACAAAGTGCAACCCAGGTGCACCAGCGGCCAAAGCAACACTACAGCTAACAGGAAGGACTCTCCACCCGAGACCTACCAAAAGCCACGCACAAAAAACCGCAAGCCTGAAAGGGCACAACAGGCCACGCCTGCCCCAGCCTTTGAGGCACGAAACACGAAGCATCAAAGAACGCTCAAGGTGCAGCATATGCAACTGCACCAACTGCTCGAAACAACACAGGGCCCGTCGAAGGGGCTCTCCACCAGAGACCCACAACGGAAACGCACGGAAAGCCGACAACTACTACTTCAAGAGTGCGACAACCACGTCAGCTCCAAGAAGCACACAAAACACAGAGCACCGACTCTGCCGCATGGGGAGTAAAAGAACACAGCGACCCCCCTAGCGCACAAGAGCAAGAGGCACTACCTCTATCGCGACCGATAGAGAGGCCAAACACCAAAACGACGACACGAAAAGCCTCCAAGGCACAAGCCGAGGCACCACCGAGCATACAACGGAACAATGCTTGCACGAGCAAGCCAATCACGAAAAACCAATGCACAGCGGAATAATGCTCACACGAGTGGCCCAACAAGAAAACAATGCTACCTCGCACCAAACCAACAGGGACCCAATGCCCTGAATTGAGCCTGGTAGGTAGCGAGAGACCATTATGATGGCAAATGGCACAAACAGGTCCACCGACCAACTATGCCATACAGAAACAACGGCATGAGGGGAGCAAACAACTCGACCCAAAAACAACTCCAGGGAATGTGACTCTACCAGAAGGTCGCAACGATGTGCACCCCGGAAACACAACACCATAGTGGAGCACCACCACCCCGAGCAACCGACGAAAAGCAGAGGAAGGATACACGCGCGAGTCTCTTCCACATGCGAGAGGCAAAACCACAATGTGAGACTGACACTTCCATAAGAAGCACAGCCTGCCAGACACCGACGGCACTCACCAGACCACCATCTACAAGAGCACACCGGGTGCGAGAAAGGAAGCAAACCATTCAAGCCATGGGGACACACAAGTCCTGCCAGCGCAGCCGAGAAACTTGGAAACGACTAACAAGACAAGCTGGCCAACGCGGCAGCCAGACGCATGGCCAAGGGCACAACACCTTGACGACAACGCCTAAGCAGACTGTAACATAGACAGTCCGATCGGCAATGGCGACAGCTCATCTCCACAGAGAGAGAGAGAGAGAGAGAGAGAGAGCAACGACAACCGAAATAACGCGAAGCAGCTCTGGGGAGAACCTCCACCAAAAGCGTCAAGAGCCGTTCTGGGAGAACCTCACTAGAATGCAGCCCAACCAAACGGCACACTTCGAACCATAGAAGCAACACAACAGTGGCCCAAAACGAACGCATAGCACTCCTGGGAAGAACTTCCGCCAGAAGAGACAAAGGGCGATCCTAGGAAGAACCTTCACCAGAATGCACAACCCCCACGACCAAAGAACATAGACCATCAGAGAGAACACTGCAGCAAGAAGAACTGCAAAAGCAACACAAGTCGGTCCTGGGAGAACCTCCACCAGAACCACCAAGGCACCGTTCTAGAAAAACTAGCCAGAATGTGCCAACCAAGGCAACAGCAGAAATGAGCACAAAATAGTCCTGAGAGAAACACTCACCAGGACAACAACAAATAGTTCTGGGAAACCTCCACTAGAACACAGGGAAACCAAGCAATGCACCTCAGCCTAGAGGGCAATGCAACAGCAACCAGAAATGAGCACAACACAGTTCTGGGGAAACCTCACTCCCGCCAGAACCAACAGAGAAGAACTCCGGGAGCACCTCAACAGAGCTCACAACCAATCAGCGCCAGGCTGACAACGACCACAGACAAATGTCGCAGCACTCAACTAGAGGTGCAGCATGGCACACAAAGCACCTGCTTAGCTCGGCGTCCCGAGCACAGCGCACAACGGTGCACAGGCACACGAGGCCAAATACGCAACAACGACAACACACACCCCAACAACAAAGGGGTAGCCAACAAGGCAGAGACACCTTCCACCGGTTCCACAGGCAACAACCCTGCACCGGTGAAGGCCACACCATACGCAGGCTCTCTCAGCCTTCGCGACGCACACACACACTCAAATGCGCCGAAGACGACCAGGAGCACCGCACCTAGACTTTCCTGCAAGCGTCCTCCACACAAGGAAGACCACTGCTAGCAAGTCCAAAGCCAACCGCGCCACTACAGCACGAACACGTCGAGCGACCACACTCGCCACCCACGCGGCATAGCAACAACTGCAACCTACAGCATGCGCACGCATCATGCAGTGAAGCCACACACCAGCAAAACATTTCAAAGCACAAGCCTAACACTAGTCGGACGGTGTCAGCAGCGCACTAGTACCTTCCTTTGGGACAGCTATAGTTATTAACTCCTTACAAATCTCAGCAGACTCCTCGCTCTGATACCAACTGTAACGATCCGACCTCTCGGACCCCTCGCCGGGGACCCCGAGGATCTCGCCGCCACCCACGGATCCGAAGACCCGGAAGGGTTATATGAAAAAGTCTAGTGAGATATGTACTGAGTTCAAATAACTATAATAATCTGTACATTATACAAAAGGTTTGTACAACGGGTCACAAGTAAAAGCACAGGTACAAGAAGAAAGGGGCTTAAGGGCATACCCAGAGGACTTAAAAAACACAACTCTTAGCTCACTCGGGCTACAAGAGCTCACAACGCTCGCTCTCACTGCTGCTGACAACACACGGCGTCACAGCCGCCTCTGCAACCCGTCCGACACCGAGCTCCCACGACGACGAGCCCCTAGCTGAAGAAGTAGGGGGTGAGCCTCGCGAACAAGGCCCAGTAGGGATTACCAGTCCCTCACCGGTCAAAGCAGCAGGAACTCTGAAAATAGGAAACTACACTAGAAAGCTGTAAAGCGAGGAACACCTACAGTATGGTACTACTAAACAGCGGAAGAGAACAGCGCAACGCCACGACCACCAACCGAGGTCGGGCCACACACACGACTCCCGCAGAAACCAACAGAGTCGGGCACAAAGCGGAAACAGTGCTCATCACACCTGTCGAGACCACGGAACAACCAAGTGAGAACGATGTCTCACCGCAAGCATGGCCACCTCAGACCTCTACAAGGTCGAGGGCCCACAAGCAGAACCACCCTGGACCCCGGACACACCGCCAGGTCGGGAAGCTACACATGCCGGTGCCATCACGGGCTGGCACCCAAGAATGGGACCATGGAACTGAGAGAACACCGAAGCGGGAACCACCAGAAGCATGGGTCTGCCCAAGGCCAGACCAACGACGCCCACGGAAACTAGGCACAGCCGGGCTATAACCACCACGCAAGCTCGGTCAATGAGGAACACTTGGAACCAATGCAGAGAGAGGCAGTGAGACAAGGGACTGTCTGGTCTACGCCAGGAAAGCACTCCGAACCCCTCGGCGTCCCAGACCTAGACAAGAGAGCTCTACAAATGACTCAGCGCCGCTGTCCAAACATCATTTTCCCCTCAGCTCCAGAGTCTGCTCACGTGGGCTGCCAACTCGAGCACGCTCGTAGCCCGGATACCTCCCTCAACGGGCTCCCGAGGATGGGGGTCCCAGGAAACGGAGACAACCTCTGAACGGGACAAACCCTCAAGTGCCAAGCACCGGGCGAACAGGCGGGGCAGCACAACAAGAACCACACCGAACCGCTGGCTTGTAGCACACGACAAGCCCAACAAGCGAGAGGCATGCACGGACCCTCAAAAGGGTCGTCGGCCAAGCAAACACGCACAAGCGAGCCAAAACCTCGGAGCACTACCAGAAGTACAGAAAGCCCTTCGCTCTACTAACAATCGATTGACCTCCAGTCAATCGATTGTTAGATAGACGCGACCCTCCTGGCACCATTGCCAGGACACAGCCACGAAGGTGTCACCTTCGGTCACTGAACGCAGGGAGGCAACTAGCTGCGTTCCCTACCAAAAGGTCCTAAGGGCAAAGCTTGCCCTGGGGCACATGCCGACACACAAACCGGCCACGGAAACCTCGAGGTAACACAGGTCCTGTCGTGTCCCCCATGGCCGTCGCGATACCATCGCGACGGGTAATGGGACCGCGATAGCAACCTTGTCGCGTCGGGGAAACGCGTCGCGACAGCAGAACCTATCGCGACCAGAAAGCGTGGCGCGACAGCCTTATCGCGACCGCCAATCGCGTCGCGATAAGGTTGCGCCTAAGAGGACCGACGCCTCCTCTCATGTCACGACGCGTCGAGCCGTCGTGACACCAACAGAGAGGCAGACCAGCGGGATCCTCAATCCCGGGCCACCCACAAACCATACAAGCATGCACACACGGGGAGGGGAGCATGGGGAAAGCTATAAATCTAACTACAAAACCCTGAGGACTCCCGATCCACCCAGATTGGGAAGGGCACAAGAAATCCCTACCTTTCACAAAGAACGAACCCACGAGGGGCCCTTCACGTCGGTTGGCCACCTCCTCCTCGCTCCACGCAAGGTCCACGATGCCACGGCACCACGCACGGCCCTCCTCCTCGCCTGAAACACACAAAGGGGAGAGGGGGGGAGGAAGAGGTCGCCGGAGGGAGAGGGAGAAGGGAAGAAGAAGAGAGAGGGGGAAGGGGTAGCCGGCCTGCGCCTTAAGTGCCCGGCACCGAGAATGCGACGGACCGCCCCGTCGTGTTAACAACCTTAATGCGACGGGTCAACAGACCGCGACGAGGATGCGCCCCCCAAGGGCACCGCGACAACACGACAGGCTGTACTGACATGCCTGCCACATTGATAGGCGTCAGACGACCGGACAGCGCAACACGACAAAACACTATCGCGGCCCGTTGACCGGGCACGATAGCAAGACGCGACAGAGAACTAGGGCGCGACCAACGCGCGACCCACATGCTCGCCGCGACACGGATGACTGTCGCGTCGGGCACCCCCGACATGACACCAACGCATCACCTAGCCTGGACGCGTCAATGGCCAGTCATCCCACGACACCGGACGGAAGCTGGGAAACTGGGTCTTACAAGGAGTCTCTCTATGTCTAGAGTAGACTCTTCCTATTCTTTAAGTGGACCATTGATTTTTCTCCCGATGAGGACTGCCTTGTTGTCTCAGTGTGGCTGGAGCTCCCGGCTCTCCCAGCAAACTTCTACAATGCGGCTATGATCAGCTCCGTTGCTAGGAGCATTGGTCTGGTGCTCAAAGTGGATAGAAATACTTTATGCATGACGCGCATGCATGCTGCTCGAGTTAGTGTCCAAATGGATGTTTCAAAAAAAATGCCTGATCGAATTCAAATTTGGTTGTCATTTGAGCAAATGGTTTTTGGCAATCGATCGTTTATCCCAATCCCCCCCCCCCCCTCTTTTGCCATGCCTGCAAGCGACTTGGTCACGAGGCCTCCAAATGCAAGAAAGCCACTACCACCCCTCGTGGACCTGGTGGTCAGTCTGATGCCAATCAAAACTCTAAGTCTAGAGGACTTGCTCTTCCTCCTAATGCTGCTAAACGAGCCTGGCGTCCAGTAGATTGTGCTGGGAATGTTGCCCTTGTTAAAATTTTCGACAACGCTCTCCCTACTGTGAATGCACATGCTAGCAATGACATGGCTGCTGGCCATGTTGCCTTTGCCCAGAAACCAGCTTCTGACCTGGCATTAGATCCCTCGCCCTCTATTGCTACTGCTGTTCGTGTCTCCATTGGTGCTGCCCCGGTGGTTGGCAACATCGGCAGTGCCCCGCACGAGTAACCTGCTGTCCAGACTTCTGATCCTGCTGCTGTGCCAAAAGGTGCCCACGATGTGCTCACTGTATGTCTTCATAAGCAAGTGGTCAATGATCTGGAGGTTAATCCTCCACCTGCTCATGTGGATATCGTTATCCCTACCCCTCTGGAGGTGACTTGCAACAGATCCTCGAACAAGGCTGCTGCCATCAATGTGCAATCTGCGTCGCCAGCTGTGCAGACTCTTGTTCCGTTTGTTTCTGCTGATGTCCCTAATATTGCCTCTCATGTGCTCGATGATATTCCCCTTCAGCATGTAACTAGTGAACCTGGGGACTATGCTCCAGCACGTGATGACGTTGTTATCCCAACTACTTCAGTTGCATCTTCTTCCCACTCTCTGGCCGTCCTTGCTGCTGTTGTCACTCATGGGTCTGCCCCACTTGTCCTTGCAGAACCCTTAGAGCATCAGATTAAAGTCTCTTTGAATCCCGCTACTCCGGCTTGGTTACCCATTGCTCCAACCTCTGTTCAGCCAACGTCTAGCTCTAAAGACACCCGTCAACCGCCTGTCGCTGATCCTGTTGAATCTGAAATTGAGAGGCAGCATCAGTCCTCTCCTCCTGCTGACCATGCTACCCTTCGTATGTACAAGCACTGCATCGGAAGGTTAAAGTAACAGATGGAATGCCCATGGGCTCTAGATCTCCATCCTTGGAGCGGCTTTCTGCTGATATCCTTTGTGACGTTAGTGACTCTTCATCGTCTTCTACTGAGAGCGTCGTGAATCTCTCTGTCATCTGTCAAGTTCTTGCTATCCCAGGTATGGAACCAACCGGTCCTATTGATTTCAGCAAGATTCATGCAAATTGAGTTGGTGCTCATGCCAAGGATCACTCAAGAACGGATCGCAGATCTGAAGGCATTCAAACAAGAAGTTCTTTGCATAGATCAAACTCTACAAGCAACCCTCAAGACTGGGACTGACATGTTTTCTTAGCTTGCTGGTTGATATGTGATTGTGTCTCCATCATTTGTCTCCAACATTTGGTGTCCTTGAGTTGTTCTCCTCACTGTTGTTATGGCCCCTATCCCATCGATAAGATAGGGAGCCTCTCTTTTAAGCCCTGGTTATGTTGTACCTTTCCTTTTAGCTCTATATATTAAAATTCCCTGGTTGGTTTGTGGCACTGGGGCTGCTGCCCCTATGCCCTCCTTCTCAGGTATATGTGGTTTACTTTTTTAAAAAAATCACTTATATCATTGCTCGCACATCGAGATGTAAATCCTATTGAGCTAGTTTGCTCATTACCTGCTTCTTAACATTTTAGGTGACATGGACATGGAAGATGAGGACCAGGCAAATGATGGAAATGCGACGGAGTGAAGAGCATGTTCCAATCATAGTATCTGCCATTAGTTTAATTTGAGAGTTAGATTGATGTAGTAGGTAGTGAGGAAATATAATCTCATGTAATTTTCCCTTTTCTTGAGTCGTCGTAGTTTGAAGTCCATGAAGTTGTCTTAGACATTAATGAGATTTGAATAAAAGCTTAGTTATGTCCATTCTGTGGGCTCTTATATTTTTGCATTGATGCAAATTTAATGCTCGCTAACTAGAGGCTTATTTGTTGATTGCTCACGTCTCGGATTATCGATCTAAATAATACTTCCGCTGTGAAATTCTCGGGACATGACACTTCTATAGTAGTAGTGTATAATCGGCATAATTATTCCACATTAACCCATTTGTATTAACACATATTATGCATGCATTTTAACATCATACTTAATTACACATGTATATGACATGAACACATGCTTCAGTTTACATAAGTTCATATTTCTGTCTAATAGTGACTAATATGCTTAAGAAAGGCTAAACATGGCACTAATACACATGATTTGAACACTATTAACTTAATCATACTTAACATAGTCATTAATACTTCGCATAGGTAAAATAGTAGAAAACAATATCATATCATGCTCAAATTTTATCACATGTCACTAACATTGTATGTATCATGTGTGTAATATTTTAGAATTTTTGGACCAATATAACTATTTGTCTAATTTAAAACAATTTTTAGGCACTTAACGAATTAACTCTTAAAAATAGAACTAACAGAGGAACCCAAAATTAGCACTCTAAAAACATGATCCTAGTAACCCTAATTTCAAAACAAAATATTACAACCACTATATCATGATATCCCTATTTTTCATAATTAAATCCAAATTGAACATGCTTATTTTCACATGAATAGAAATTACTATAATCTTACAAAAATAAACAAAGGCCTACTGATCCTACCATAGTGCTTACCATACTGTAACAGGACCCACACAACTTAATCCACACATGTAATCCACGAAAACATCATCACATGTACTAAATAATATTCAGAAAAAATACAAGAATTTAACAGCATGGGTGCTACCACTAAGCAAGTTTGGCGGCAGCATCGATGCCATCAACAGGGGAACTAGATTGCAAGGTATCTTGTCGTCAAGTTCCTAACTGCAGAAGTTGTAGATCCAAAATCAAGAGAAAATAGAAATTGGGGTCTAGGACACGAGACAAAATTCGATAAAAATCAAACAACCCTATATGATAAGCACATGAACGAAACCTCTAAGTTACTTGCCACACAAAAACTCCTTGAAAGATCGAATTTATTAATGAATTGAGTCCCCCTCGGCCAAGCCAAAGAGGTAAACTTCCTCGCCTTGATTCGATATCCACAACCTCCCTTGGCGCAATCTCCACGAACCAGCAACCCTTCCACATCCAACAGCAACCTTCTCTTGCAGTAAAATGTCGAAGAAGCCTCCACTTCATTGGATCAAACCTTAAAAACTCTCTTTCTCTCCCCACAATAGTTGTCACCCAAACTCTAGCCAAGCCAATGTCCTCCTCTCACAAAAATAACCCATATATATAGGGCTTTGGGTCATGTTCAAAAGAGGAAACAACCCCCTATTGCAACCCAAACTTTCCTAGTTATCCTTGCGAAGAAATGAGGGGCTGAAATCAGATTAGAAAGCTGGAAACACAGAGATGTTGACGGCAAGGTTGATTGTCGTCAATATAGAAGTAGACGATATTCGATTATACTATTAACTTCAAAAGATCTAGAAATCTCATTAAACCTGATATGTAAACGGAGGAAGACACTGCTGCTGACCCAGTGTTAAGGACACATTTTGCTATTGTTAGCCCTTATTAATGGCACTTCATGTTGCCGCCAAGGGGATCGGGCCAGAACAGAAGAAATTTGTACAACAACACATTAAACAACTAATTCTCTTACAGTTTATTGAATAGGGTGTATGGCATTATACCCAAGTACTTGACTAGCTTGATTAATCTATGTCAATCACCTCTTCAATGCGTACTTGAAAGGTTATTGACTTGTACATGTTACCATAATAGGTATTTACTTGTGAGATAGCCAAATTCTATCTCTTTGACACTTGTTACATGTTCATGTGATCATGCTAATTATTACTTGACATCATCATGATCTTGCACTCTATATCATCTTGACATGTTTTATCTTTAGTTACTATGTTTGTTAATATGATAATCACTTAAAGCATGTCTAACTGATGAGATATAAATTATATTGAATGTCTCGCTCACCTTGTTGCTACTTTATATTTCAGGTGACTCTGATGATGATGCACACACAGACGGGGAAGGTCAAGAGTGACGAGTGACTCGACTGATCATAGTGGCATAGAAGAGTTACCCTTGAGTTTAGTAGAGTCTAATTTAGTTAATTTTACTTTTTAGTTCATTTCAATGTAAATGTCATGATGAGCCCAATGTATTGACTCTAAATTAGTGAATGTAATAGATAATTAGCAATTTGATTATGAATAAAATTATCAATTGATTACTAAAGTTATTCCAATGTCCTATAGTTTATATTTTATTTTAGTACTTACTCTATTTACTCGCGTGATATACAACTACTCATCCTGATATTCTATATAAGAACGCCCCCCCCCCCCCCCACCACACCCCCTCCCCCTCTTCGCCAGCACCCCCTCCCCCTCTTCTATCCGGATCGTGCATGTAAGACCCAAGATTTTTGTGCTTGATAGGCTTGTTGTGTTCTATTTTCTGGTCGAATCCCTCTTGACGGCAACAAACAGTGCCGCCAAGATGTGTTGACAGCAACCTACTGTGTCGCTAACTTTGGGTTAGCGAAAGTTGACATTGTCGTTTACATTCTTCAGAATTTTTGGTGTTTTTTGCTCTAGGCAGGTTGACAGTAGAGTCAAGTGCCGCCAACCTACTGATTGACGGCATTGGATATTTTCGTTGACTTATCTACGTGTTTTTAGTTTCCTTTTTCAATCCAACTCTGATTTCTTCATGGATAGGCTAGGGAAGTCTGATTTGGTTTGGGGTTCTCCTTCCTACCTTGAACACGACCCAAAACCCTATAAATATAGGTCATTTCCAAGAGGGAAGAACATTTGCTTGTCTAGGGTTTTATTGTGAGTTTAGAGAGAGAGAAAGAGAGACATTAGGGTGATCGATTGATGAAATAGAGGCTACTCTGGTGTTCATCTACAAGAGGAAGGCACGACAGAATGTGGGAAGGTTCTTGGTTCATGGGGAAATCACCTACGAAGGCGTGGAGGTCAAACCAAACCAAAGAAGGGTACCTCTTTGACTTGGCCAAGGAGGGCGTCATCAGTGAAATTCAACCTTCAGGGGGTTTTTCATAGGTAAGTAACTTAGGGGTTTGGTTTGTATGCCTATCATGTAGGGTTCATGATTTTTATGGATTTTACCTTCGTGTACCCCCAAATTTTGTTTTTACTTGGTTTTGGTCTTCAAGTTCCTGCAAACAGAAACTTGATGGCAACATATGATGCCACCAAGTTCTAGGGTAGACGACAGTCGACACTTCTGCTACCACCTTAATGGCAGACCCCATGTCATTAAGCTCTTTTATTTTCCAGAACAATGATGTGATGTGATTTTCATAGATTTTATGTATGAGATTGAGCTATTGGGTTTTGACATGGTACCTTCGTCACTGTGGAGGGTTTTGATAATTTTTGTTTATTTCTAGGTAATCATGTTAATTTCTAGAATTTCTATTTAATGGGACAATAAGCATGTTATGGTAGATTCGATTTTTGAAACAAAAATGTCATATTATGTTCAGGATTTTCTCTGAATTTAGGGTTACCATAAGTATGTTTTCATGTGGTTAACCTTGTCAGATCTTGTTAGACTAAATTACTAAGAGACATGTTAATAATTACATGAAATTGGTTTTAAATTTGATAAATAGTTATATTATACCAAAAATTATTAAAAATAGACATATGGTATATTTCATGCAAGTGACATGTGGTTAAAATTTGAGCATATTCTAATATCAGTAGTTGTTGTTATCCTCTTGTAAGAATGCCCGTAAAAACGTCATCTTTTATCTCTCTAGGGTTTCTAGAGAGAGAGGCTCTGCGGGTTCCTGCTTGGTTTGGTGGCGCCGCCGGCCCTTGGGGCCTGGCTGGCCATGGCTGCAGCAGGAGGGGCTCCGCCTCAGGTTCCTGCTAGTAGTCTCTCGTTCACAAGGGTGGTTGCAACTTCGTTAGAACTACCTCTTGTCAACACAAAAGTGCATGCTCCATCGTTCACTAACAAGGGAGAACCAGCGGTCTTTTTCTCAAAGGATGAGATGGATGCTTCTCTCATACCTTTTCAGTACTTGGTGGTTTCCAAGACGGCTTACGGGAGGCCAACTATTTTGGAGATTCAATCCCATCTTTCGTCCAGGTGTGGTCTTAAAGACTCGTTCCTCATCAGCACCTTGGACAACTTGCACCTTCTCCTGAGGTTTAAGTGCCAAGATGATTATCTTAGAGTCCTCCTGCGTGAATCTCTCTATGTTCAAGGCAAGCTATTCAGATTTTTCAAATGGAGTCCATTATTTAAACCTTCAGAGGAACCGTCTATTGTTCCTGTGTGGGTAGATTTTCCAGCTCTTCTGATTAACCAATATCAGAAGAACTTACTTTTTTCTATTGTTGCTAACGTTGGACCGGTTTTACAAATATCCTATGCAACAGAACTATTGTTAAACACCAAGGCGGCTAGGGTTTGTATTGAGGTCGACCTCTTAAAACCAAGACCGGATAGAGTTTGGATTGGGATGGGAGAGTTGGGCGAGTATTGGCAGGAAGTTTCCTTAACCTGCTGAAGTATTGTTGCTCTTGTTGTCGACTAGGACATCTTATGGAAAACTATCATACTGCGGGGGATGGCATGTAGATTCATAAGCGGTCTATACCTACCCCGGAAGCTAGTGGTCCAGAAGACTCGAGAGCTATTCCCATGGCGCTTGAGAAACAGGTAGATAATACTACTATGGAAGAAGCTATACATAATAACTTGATATCAGTTCCTGGGAGTCCGAGACAATTGCACCAAGATGGCAATCATGCTTTAGCCACCAAAACGACCTTTGAGGATCTGTCAATCAAGGTATCGCAACATGAAGAAGTTGGTATCGATACCTCCGAGGTAATACCTGGCGATCGAGGATTATCGTCAACTCTTATTGGGCAGGACAAGATTAAAATCCTTACGCTTGAATATCGTAGCAACCAGGAAAAGTTCCAAGGGTCTCTAAAGGGTATAGAAGCTTGTAATACTGCTGGAACTTTGTCTACTCAGGAAAATATTCGGGTTGCATGCCCAGACGTCCATCAGGGAGTTAGTTGTGTTCAGCCATGCAGAGACAGAGTTCTTTCACTAAGAGACCGAGGCTCTGACATGGAGTTAGATACTGTTGCTTTGGCGAATATGGATAATTACCTTATGCCTTTCAACCCCATAGTGGCGGAGGAAGTGCATAAAGAACGAAGGGACCGGGTGATAACTAGAGCACGTGCTCGTTCAGAGGATAGGGGTAAGGAGACCTTGTTTCAATGAATTCTACTTTATTTTGGAATATTTGTGGTATAGGCAATTCTACTTCACGCAGGAGCCTCAAGAAACTTGTTTGTCAACTGCAACCCTCTATTTTGGTTATTATGGAACCAAAGCATCCAGCTTGTCTAGATTGATCAAGTTGGATAATTATGCTGGTAACCTAGACCAAAACTTTAAGATCTGGGTTTTCTGGGACTCTACTCTTACTTTGAACATGGTGGAGAAATCTGATCAATATATCACTTTGGGCCTTCTTAAGAATTCATCTTATTCTTGCTATATTACCTGTGTTTATGCTTCTTGTGATTGTGGTCTGCGACGGAATCTTTTTTCTGACTTGCTCAACTTCGCCTCCATGGTGGACATACCCTGGCTTGTTAGAGGTGACTTCAATTGTATTGCTCAGCTATCTGAAAAAATGGGTGGAACCTTTGGCAATATTACTGGGATGATTGACTTCAATGCTTTCATTGCTGCTACTCATTTTTTTGATGCTAATTACATGGTTACTACCTTCACATGGAACAACAACAGAACTGGGAATGCCAATATCCGTGCTTGTCTTGATCGTATTTTATTTAACGGGAAGTGGCAGGATTCCCTGCCTGATCTTCTTGTCAAGCATCTCAGGAGAGGTCCTTCTCATCATTGCCCCCTTGCCTTATCTTGTGCATATTATGTTCGTGGTCTGAGTAGATTTGTGTTTCAGGATATGTGGACTTCACATGATACCTTCATGATGGTTGTTTCAAATGCTTGGAAGGCTAAAAATATTAATCACGTTAATCCCTTGATTAGATTACAAGTTAAGCTGAAGGATGTTAAGAAGGCTCTTAAAGTGTGGAATAGAGAGGTCTTTGGCCATGTATCCCAGATGGTTAAGTTGGCTGCGGAGGACGTTGAGCGTCTGCAGAATGACTTTGATGTACTCCCATCTGAAGGTAATCGGGCAGCTTTGTATTTTGCTAATGCTAAGTTAAATCTCACCTTGAACAGGGAGGAAACTTTTTGGAAACAGAAATCTTAAGTTGATTGGCTGAAGAATGGTGATAGAAATACTACTTTTTACCATGCCATTGTTCAATGTAATAGGAGGAAGGGATTAATTCATAGATTGAAGATTGGTGATAATGGTGGGTGGTGTTCTGATCAGGAGGTGCTAAGAAAGAAAGCTATCATTTTTTTTCAAAATCTGCTCAAATCTGATCATCAAGTTGTTGATCCTGGCCTTCTAAGCAATATCCCAGCCTTGATTACTAATGATCAAAATGCCATGCTCTGTAAAGCTCCCATTGAAGAAGAAGTTAAATCTGTTGTTTTCTCTATGGATAGCTCCAGTGCTCCTGGCCCCGATGGGTTTCGGGCCTATTTTTTACACATTGTTGAAGTATTATTGGCCAAGATGTGATTTCGGTTGTGCAGAGATTTTTTGCGGTTTTGGCCTTCCTAGAAGTATATCCTCATCTCTGATTACTCTCATTCCTAAGGTGGCTGAGCCTAGATCTTTTAGTGATTTTAGACCCATAAGCTTATGCAACTTCACTTATAATATTATATCACATGTGTTTTGTGGGCGCTTAACCCCCATCCTGCCTAACATTATTTTTGAAAAACAAAGTGCTTTTGTGAAGGGGAGATATATTCTTGATAATGTTTCCCTTTCCCGCCAGTTGCTCCGAGATATTGATCGAAAAGTTAGAGGGCACAATGTCATGTTCAAATTGGACATGACCAAGGCATATGACATAATGGAATGGGATTTTGTTCTGCAGGTTTTGAAGAAATTTTGTTTCTCTAGCAGGTTCACCTCCTATGTTGGTATGATGTTATCTAATTGCTGGTCATCTATTAACTTCAATGGGACTGTTGCTGGGTACTTTAAATCTTCCAAGAATCGGCAAGGAGATCCTTTGGCGCCTATTCTTTTCATCATTGGTTCGGAAGTGCTCAGTAGAGGTTTGCGGAGGTTGTTTATAAATGGGCAAATCAAGTATTATAGTAGTCCTCGAGGGTGTCTGTAGGTTTCTCACCTTTTGTATGCAGATGACACGTTGGTCTTCATGAATGCAGGTGTTAGGAATGTGAAACAAATGCTTCATTTCCTTCATGATTATGAAAAACATTCTGGCCAGCAAGTTAATGCAGGAAAAAGTTGTTTTCAAATTTCTGCTAAAGCTCCTAGTGTGTTGGCGTCTCGCATTCACAATATTACTAGGTATAGGCATCACCAAGGCAATATGAGATATTTGGGTGTACCAATTAAACCTAGTAGACTGAAGGTTCAAGATTACAAATTTATGGTGGAAAATGTTACTAATAGCTCGCTGGATGGAGATCAAAAATGTTGTCTCAAGCTGGGTGTGCAGTTCTTATTAGATCAGTTCTTTTGAGTCTCCCCATTTACTTGGCCAGTTCCATTTCGATTCCTAAAGGAATTTGTAATCAGATTAACTGTCTTTGTGCCAATTTTTTCTGGCAGGGTACTGATGGTAATCACATAAGACATTGGGAGGCATGGGCACTCATGCAGAAACCTTATGTGGAAGGCGGTCTTAACTTTCGAAATTTGGAAACATTACAAGTCGCTCTGGCAGGTAAGCAGCTTTGGAATATCATACATGGTGATTCTTTGTGGTCCTCTTATGCTAAACAGAGGTTTCTCAATTACCATCTGTAGACACGCCAATTTTACCTAAATTGGACAAATTTCAGGTTGCACTGTAATGCCTCAAAAGTGATTGTCTTAATTTAACTTTTTAGGTATTTTTCCTACTTTTCCTATCTTTTTAAGGTTCTTTAGAAAATCTACAAAAAAAGGTCTGCAAATTGGTTTGAATCGTGTCCAGAATAGTGGACGTCTTTAAAAGTGCCATAAACGCGACGTTCTGAGGCGCCGCAATTATGTTACTGCCTTTTCGTTTAATGGCGTCCAGGAGATCCGCCGTGATTTCAAAGTCAATATTCACGGCACGCACGTTCTGACAAGCCATACGCTCCGTACAAGCCATACCCCTGTCAGGTGTCAGAATGGTGTCAGACTTATAATCGCATCTAGGACGTACGCCGCATTTTTGAACCGCCAGTTACAGCACAACAGAAAAAGCAGGCGGTTGATAAACGCGGCATCTAAGGGCGACGCCTTTATTAACGCAAATGCGGCCATGGTTGTCAAATCAATTTGACTTTTAAAATGTGATGATTAGAGGTGACGTGATTATTCACATGGTTGCACAGTGTAATCATCACGATTTTGCAAGTTGATGGGACGTTTGGCCGACCTAATGAAGGGCGGCGAGCCGTGTGGATGCGATTAAGCCTTGAATAGCGGCTGTTGTCCTGGACGCGATTTTGCTCCAGTGCCTATAAAAAAAAAGCCGCAGGGCCAGGGGCGGGGTTCGGCGGTTGGCTTCATCTCCTTCGGGGCTTCCCCTTTTCTCTGAGAGAGAGAGAAAGAGAGAGAGAGAGAGAAGAAGAAGAAGAAATTTCCCCAGAGCGGCGAAGCCCTGCCCGTCTGACGCCTCGACTTCTGTACTTCTATTCTATTCTCCCAAAGGCTTCCACTGCACCAAAGGTGTGCCTCCGGAGCTCAGGACGATCATTTGCTGTGGATCCTGAGGAGACGTCATCGTCCTGCACATCACGCCACGGCTACCGCCATCTCTCTCTCTCTCCTCCTTTTGATTTACCCCTTTAGAGAGTACACGTCGCGCCACACACGTGCATATCATTTCCATACCGTCTACTTAGGGGTTTTCCGTTTCTGTCTTCAAAAGGTGTGTTAGCACCTTTTATGTCTTTTCGTCTGTTCCTCTACTATCTCATTTACTACACTATAATCTGACCCCTTTTACATGTCATTCGTTGTCTTTTTGTGCTAGGTAACCGAGCCAAATCTCCTTCGTCGGCCGGCCGGTGGAAGGAGGAGGGCGGACCCACGCCCCACATCCCGCGCTTTCTACGGGTGAAAGGTACTGTCTTTTCTCACCTGTTTACATTCAGTGCCCTCGAGTACCTGGCGATCATGGTTCCTTTTTTATTTATTGTCTTTTCCGCTTTTTCACTCCATCTCCACACACACGCCACGTATTTATTTTAACCCCCCCCCCCCCCTCTTTGTGGAGACCGTTCTTCGTCCCCCGCCCGGAGAGTGGGGAGCGGAAAATAGTGCCTACAAATTGGTGATCACGGTGGGACCCTTCTTTATTTTGGCTCGGTTACTTCTTTTGGGCACCCACGTGTGCCTTTTTGTTTATGCCCCACGTGACCTTCCTTTCAGTTTTTACTATTTTCATCAACTGTTAGTTAGTACTGTTTTCATTTGCACTTTTAGCCTAGAAAAATTAGATCAATACAAGTTTAATAAAATTTTTAAAAAAAAAAATTCCATTGTGTTCCTTTCCATGTTAGCATAAGTTCATTAGAAGAGCATCCTAGCATTTGAAATCTTCATCTCCCCATTTCAATCCATTCAAATGCATGCTAACATCTTCTAACCTGAGAAAATTTTTTGGAGAAAGTTGTTGTGTTGAATCGCGTCGAGTCCAGACGACGCGATTCTGGCTTATTTGTTCATTACACGAAAATTTTCTGTGGAGTTGATTTCTGTGTTGATACGCATCCAACCCAAAAGATGCGGTTTTATACTTGTTTGTTGTGCAGTGGTTATACTCGACGCCTTTTGAGACAGAGTCCGGAGGGAGTCGCCGCAGCTCTTACAGCTTCTGTAAGCTGTCAGATCCGCGGCTGACAGAAGGGACGTGATTTTAATCAGCGACCACTGTACTGGACGCTATTTTGATCCTGTTTCAGAAGACTCAGTTGTCTGCCTTTTAGTTCATTTGCACTTCATTTCATTGGCCGGGGGACCTCCTTCCCTCATTTCCTCAGGATCCATACACCCTTCTCGGTGGGAATTATCTCCCTTTCGGGCACTCCGTCCCATCAGGCTAGAGAACTCCCGTCGAGACCTCCGTAAGTCTTCGTACCCCGTGGATTCCCTCACGGCGGACCGAGCTGGTTGTACCCATTTCCGGTGTCCCGATTAGAGTACCTATTCGCACAGAGAGATTTTCTTAGAAGTGAAGCCCGAAGTTGTCATCTTACCTATTGTTAGGCTCACTTCCTTTTAAGAGAAACACACTTTTAATTGAATCCACCTTAACTCTTTCAAATATTTAAAGTGGACGTAATCATCTTCAAGTGTGTGTCCTAAAAATTGGTTAATCTTCTCTCAAAGTGATCTGAGTAGTTGTTTGGTACTGTTCTTTCTGGGTCATCCTACATGCAACTTCGTTCCGGCCGATCACTTTCAATGGCCGAATACGAAAATGTGGGTCAGGATGATGTGTATGAGGGAGTCTATGACTCTGGTCAATATCTTCCAGTTGATCCGCCAAACCCACATATCAATGTGGTGGACACTCAACCTCCCCAGCTTCCCCAAGTTCCTCAGAGGCGCGATCCCGACGATCCCTCTGCTTCCATCAATCTATCTCAACTTGTGGACATGCTCCAGAACCTTCAAGCTCCTCAGATTCAGGAGGTTCAAGCTGACCTCAAGGGGAAGTCCATTATCAATCCTGATCCTTTCAGCTATCCCAACATGGGAGTCCGCATTGAGTCCGTTCGGGACCCGATGGGACGAATTTCACCGGCCCCCTCTCGGGCCCGTTTTGTTATCCATTCTCGTCATCACAGTCCCGAGGAAAGGTATCAGGCAACTACTGACATGGCACGACCCACTTACCAACCCCGGGTTCCGACCCAGGGTCCTGTGTATGTTAGTGTTCCTCTCCAATATCCCTCCCAGGCTAATGTTCCTTATGTTGTTCCTGCAAATGCACCCCAGCTATCCTCTAATCAACTTGCCCAGGCTCTTCTGGCAAAAGTAAATAGGTTGGAATGAGATTTGAAAAGGGCATCTGCACCCAATGATTCCTTTGAATTGACACTTCCTACTATGCCAGTCTTTCATCTTCCGCCTTCTTGCATATCAAAGAATTCATGTACGAATCCTCGTTTTGGCAAGATGACAATCGTGCCCTTGCTTTTCTTTTTCGTCGATCTTTGGATGGGTCTGCCTTGGACTGGTTTTATTCCTTGGATCCTGCCGATGCTGAGAATTTTGAAGTTGTACAGAGAAAGTTTTTGCGGAGGTACAGAGATAGAGTAGGCCCGGTGCTGTCTATGACCGACCTGATGGCCGAGAAAATGAAGGCTGATGAAGATTTCATGCACTTTGCTAATAGATGGAGAGTTTTGGCCAAAAAATTGAAAGACCCGTTGTCTGAATCTGAGCAAGTCAAAATGATCACGGCAAACGCCACACCACAGTTCAGACATTGGCCATGAACAAGCTAACCACTATGGAAGAGCTGTATGAGAGGGCTCGCTACATCCAAACCCAATTAAAAGACTCTCCAATAGTAGCCATGTTCGAGCCCAAGGCCCGAGTATTTAAGAAGCCTGGTAGTGCCCCCACCGGTGGTCCCACCATTGAAAGTGTTATTCATAATGAACAGGTGAGTGCAATGGGCAGCCCAAGTCCTTCCACTTACCGTCCACCCAATAACCCCAGAGCCCAACAGCCTCAGTTTCCAATGTCTAGGCCGAACAACCAGCCTATGTTTAGAGGGCCATCGTCACCTCCCCAACAACCTCAGCAGCCTTTTTATTACCAACCGCCCCAGCGACCACAGTTCCAGTCATTCCAGCGGCCACAATACCAACTACCACAACACCAACAGCCACAATATCAGCCTGCACCTCCTCAGAACCAACCTCAGCAGCCACCTCATCCACCTCCCCAATTTAACCAATTCCCTCCTCTGGGTAATCATGGGCCTCCACAGCCTCGACCCCCACTTGGCCCGAGAAGGACACATTACCCCCCATTGCTAGAAACATTGCCAGATATTTTCAACGCCCTTATGCCTGCCGGCGCACTCACTTTGCCACAGGAAAGGCTACAATGGCCTCCCAATGTTGATACCACCCGGTACTGTGAATTTCACCGAGCACCGGGCCATACTCTTGAACAATGCTTCCACTTCAAAGATTACATTCATAATATAAGCAAAGGTGGAGGCATTGATTGGGTCGAAATGAGGAAGTACGTCACTGAGATGAAGGCAAGAAGGCCACAACAACAGCAACCACAACAACAGCAACCTCCACAGCAACAGCAACCTAATATTGGAATTGTTCAGAACCCATTGCCGGAGCACCAAGCCCCGAATGCACAAGTCAGTGCCTTTACGGCCCAGTCTCGGCCTGTGGAAGTAACTCCTACATCCACTCCTACTGCCAAGCCATCTTTTATTTTACCACCTTTTATTCGCACTCCTACACCTGATAACCAACTACCTTCCTTCCTACGTATTCCACCTCATTATAATCCCTCCGCTCACTTAAATAATCCTCCACTCACATCTCAGCCTCCCGCCATTATATCCTCTCCGCCTGTTAATATGCCAGTACCATTTTTATGTATCCCTATACCGCCACAGTCAAACTTCCCATCTACCACTTCACAGCCACTGTTACCCAACCCTCATCTTCCCCATGTGCCTTCTATTGTTCCTTTCCCTAACCCCAACCATCGTGCCCCTTTTCTTCGCCCTACCACCCCTGTTACCGCTTCACCACGTCCCAAAGTGCGACAGGTTTCCAACGGCCGCACCAAATATTCACCAATCAACCCTCCACCTCACACCAACCCACTTCCACCCAGTCGGCTGTCACGTCAACATCGGGCAGTACTTCAAGGTCAACTATGGTGCTCCGAAGCGGGCGCATGTTCAACAAAGTCTTCCCTCAGCAACAAGAACAGGCATTGCCACCTCAGGATGAAGAAGAAATCCAAGCATAGGACTCAGTCCCAGGGACACAGTATGATCTGTTAAGGCATTTAGATAGAACTCTAGCCAGAATATCCATTCTGGAGTTAATCAAAAGGTCAGCCAGTCACCAGGAAGCACTCATGTAGTATTTACAGAAGGTGATGTTAATGAAGACCTGCCTGTCAACCAGATCAGTACTGTGCTAACTCCGGTAAGCCCGCACCCGGCAATCATGTTCCATGAGCTAGCACCGGATGAGTCACAACGGTACGCCCTATGCCTTACAGTAAACATCAATGGCGTCCATGTGGCTCGTTGCTTAGTAGACTCCGGGGCATCCGTTAATGTCGTGTCGCCCGACACATTAAATTTTTGTGGAATATCAACTCAAGCAATTCGACCTTCTGTTATCACCGTTACGGCCTATGACAATTCTACTAGGTCGTTGAAAGGGGTCATTTCATTAAGAATAGGATTGGGACCATCTACCACAGAGATGGACTTCCACATTCTGGATATGGACCCAAGTTTCCGTATCATTTTAGGTAGACCTTTTGTTCAGGCCCTTGGTGCTGTTATATCAATAGTCCACCAATGTTTAAAATTCTCATATAAGGGCCATGTGATCAAGGTTGTCAGCAAACCCACCGGTGCAGAGATAGATGCCATGACAAGCAATTCAATTCCTACTATTTGGCCCAGTAATCAACCACTGATGTCAGTTCAAGGTACATCGAGCACACTAGGCAAGTATCCAGGACTGAATAGTTCACCTATCAAGGTTGCTAATGCTAGCAAGATTATCACAAAGAAGGGTTTGCATATAATGAAACAGATGGGGTACTGACTAGGCAAAGGACTGGATGCGCAGTTACAGGGAAGAATAAGCATTGTGAAGGCTTGTAGGACAAGGATCAAGGTAGGATTGGGCTACCAGCCCAATAAGTCCCAGCAGCAGTCGGCACAGCCCCTCACATGGGCCTTATACGATCATTTCAGCCAAGGCCTATTACAGCCAGGAGGCGAGCAGGCATCTCTTATCACAGCCGAATCGGCACCTTGTTTGTCCCGAGATGTTTTCTGCGCACCTGATAATCATGCACCATCCAAACGGGCCAAGATCGGCCAGTTTGAAACAGAATGGAGCAAATGGTTTGACATAAGTAATCTTACTGCTTCCTTGAGCCACTTGTTTGCATCAACAGATACAGATTGGCCGATGGAGCCCCACATTGCTCCGCACACAGTCAAGGCAGGCCAAAGCACCATTTTAAATCCAATTTTGGCAAATCTTATTGTAGATCACCTTCCGGGCCTCGTGCCCATTTTTGTTCCAGACATGGGCATCACGCCCGTTTCTACTTTAGCTCCGGGCATCGTGTCTGTTTCAGTTTCAGATCCGGCATCACGCCCGTTTCTACTGTTACTCTGGGCATCACGCCTGTTTCTATTTTTACTCTGGGCATCTCGCCCGTTTCTACTTCAATTTCGAGCCTTACATACCTTTTAAATTTCACACCAGGCACCCCTCCCACTTCAAGCCCTGTTAATCATGTTTCAGGCATCGCGCCCGCTTTTACTTTTGTCTCAGGCACTACGCCTGCTTTAAGCTCCTTTCCGGGTACCATGCCCACACCACCATTAGTCCCTGATGACATCAGGACTAATTCCACTCCCCTTCTAGCCATTGAGCACACATTTTTCCTCTCTCCAAGTGTTGCTTCTTCCCTCCTGCAAGCCATGGCAGGAACCCCTTTTTCTTCTCTAAACATCCCCAGGGCACAGGTGCCCAGTTTTTCAATTCCTGTACTAATTCCCGAGCAGCCACCCGAATCCTCACTTTCGGAGTCTCCAGAGTCTGCTCTCCCCTCTCAGATTTCCCGTCTGACGATCTCCTTCAAGCCTCCTTGATGCAGTAGGTCGTCGGACATCCCCCTCCCTTAAAAAATGCGTCCTCTTCCTTCTGCATGGGCACTACGCCCACCATAATCTTTCTACATCACTACTGTCGCATTCTTTAAGTCTCCTCTCTTTCAAGAATTGCTCTGTGTTCTCTTCCCTTTCCTTCTCTCACACACGAGGAGAAGGGGATTTTAGGGGACGGTCTTACGATGGACGACCCCGCCATCTCATTTGAGGAAACTTCTTTCCTCACTTCCGACTGCGCTCCAGCTGATGGATCACCCTTCCCAGGTCCACAAATCGAGCCTTCACCATTCCCTTCCACACAAGGGACTTTTACTATTTTTCCTAAACCATTTCCTCCACAAGGGAATGCTTCTGTGAATTCTTCCTTACCTCCCCCCTCTCGGGATACTTCTTTTACTGCTTTCCCTAATTCCCATAAGCAGGATTCTTCCTTTACTGCTTTTCCTTCTGTACATTCTTCTCCAGTTTTCTCTTTACCGGTTCCGTCTTCTCCTTTAGATGTAAATTCTGCTAGCTTAGATCAGCAAGATAGTAAGCTAAGGGTAGGTCTAGAAAAGAAATCCAAGGGAAGAAGGATCCCACAGCGATACCTAGCAAGCCTAGCTCGTAGGTGCAAAGCATGTCTAGCTATCCTAAAATTCATGGAACATCCTATGCAATTGCTAGATTTGGAATACGAGCAATCAACATGCTTATTTGATGATGGGTTTGGGGTCTATGAGATCATGGATGATAATGACCCAGTTGAGGAAGGTGATGAGGAATTTGAGGATGAAGCAGATGCTTTCGCAAGTGGCTTAAAGAGATTTGATGAACCGTCGCCAGCTGTAAAGGAAATCACCAAGGAAATCAATCTGGGAACCGAAGAAGATCCTAAGATTGTCCTCGTTAGCACCAACTTGTCATCATACGAAGAAGAGGCAATTGTAGAGGTTCTCAGACAATATAAGGACATTTTCGCATGGAGTTATGAAGATATGCCCGGCTTAGATTCCACTTTAGTAGAACATTATCTTACTCTTAAGCCCAGTTCTGTTGCGATTAAACAACGGTTGAGGCATTTCCACCCTCAGATAGCTTTAAAGATGAAAGATGAAGTTGACAGGCTCCACAAAGCCAAATTTATTAAAGTCATACTTTATCCCAATTGGGTGGCGAACATTGTCCCAGTTATCAAAAAGGATGGTGTAACGCCCCTCTTAGACCCAGTACAGTTACACCAACTCACATTGGATCTAATAGAGGTATTACAGTGGAACGAATCCAACAATTACAATACAGGTTGAAATATACACAAATAACTATTCAATGCCAATGATAAATGACCGAATATGGAATTAAACACTTGCAATCAGCATTTATTCAAAAGCAAATCTAATGCATAAAAGGGTAGCAATAGTCCAAAGTTTATTACATTTCAAAGATCAGCTTCATAAAAGAAATTACATAAGATTCTCACATACAAGATTCACTCTAAATCTCTCTATGCCAAGCTAAGTCTCCACGTCCTCACGCTCTGAGTCAGTTTGCATTAACTCCTCTGTATCCTCTGGCTCTCCTGAAATGTTAGGCAAGTATGAGTCTACAAGACCCAGCAAATCACATGAAAGACAGTTCAAGATATTAACAGTATATTAGTTTTAAAACATGGTAGTACATTAGCATTCCATTCATTGATATCATATACTTTTCTTATGATAGTTCTAAGTCCATTGGCAATCATTCAATTCATAGTGATTCTAACTATTAAGGAAACAAAACATGTTTCACATATAGCATAGAATTACTTATTCATGGAATCTATTCGATGTTATGTGACCTACAACAATTCTCATGTATCAATTTCTCATTTATGCATGCACTATTCTTTTACACAACAATTTTCATGTAGTAATATTAAAACATTGACATGTAGCATGAAATCCTTTGAACAAGTTCACGTGTAGGAATGTAAGCATATAACATGTAGTATGTAGCATGTAGAACAGGTAGACATGTAACTTGTGGCATGTAACATGTAGCATGTAGATATGTAACTTGTAGCATGTAGTCATTTTCATATAGTTGCCAAGACATAGCCCACACTAAATTAGAGATCAGTAGTCATTTAACATTCACTTATCACCTAGGCAATGCGGTGATGAAGTCATAGTATTTGCGCAAAACCGGGGAAAGTCCTTCCCACCTTGACCAGTAGAACAAGTCTACCTCCAGGATTTCAATCCGTTGCCCACGGATTCATTTCTTTACATGTAGGTGAACCATTACCATAGGGGCATCTACGGTGTAGTTCCTTGTAGGAATCTCTAAGATAGCAATGTCTTATTGGCATCATTGTTATAATGCATACACTAACATGTATAATAGATAGTGACATTTCATTTCATACTATTTAACATGTGTCAATGCAATATTTCAAAGTACAACACTTTCAGTTCTGAAATCCTATTTACTGTACAACAGATTTCTATCATGATACTAATATTCATTCTTGCATTTTCATGCATTTTTATTCAATTCTATGTGTAATATATTGTTCAGAAATTCATAACAAACGTACACATGTCTGAAAATTCTGAAATTTTAACAGAAATTCGAAATCAGTAATTACAATACACATGCCAAATTTCATAATTTTCTGATTTCTGCAACTATTTTTCATGAAATTAACTCTATTAAATCAACTAACTAACATGGTTTAATATTGAGAAAAGCTCACAATTTTCACATGGAACAGAGATTACTGACATATCATATCTATTGCAGTAATCTAAACATCAATCAACATGTTTCTTTTAAATCATTATACTTTATCTTTTACTAACTTAACATTGATCGTTGTCATGTAATTATGCAAGTTCATTAATACATATATGTAACCTGTACATTATAGCAATAGACAGTCCATAATATAACAACCACATGCTCAAATATTTCATGGCTGAAACGCATACATTCATAAATTATACATTTAAACAAGTTCACTCAGATTTCAGGGAATACATGATTCTGATAATCTTGACGTCCATCATACGACGTTTACTATGGTCGACGTCCACAAACGTTGTCGTTAAGTAATTATAGACGGCGGCACATAGCGCCGTTAACACAAACAGACGGCGGCACATAGCGCCGTTTACATATAGTAAGGACAGAAAATACATATATATTTCGGATGAACTAAACGGCAGTCGATATTGCCGTTTACATTATATAGACGGCAATACCCCTGGACGTCTAGTTCTACGACAGAAAACACAGAAAACCTGCATGAAATAACGGCGTTTCTAACCCTTCCCGTAGGTTGTTTTCATGCTTTAAAAATACAGAAAATTGTTAAATACGTAATATATCATATCCTAAACTAATCCCCCATGTAACTTGCCTCAATCCCTCCTAATGGAGTGTCGAATCCGAGCTCGAAGAAGCCCGTCTCGCCAGGGAGACAGTTCTTTCCTCCGTCTTCAAGCACTCCGAAACCTCCTCCGATGAAGTTCCTCCGACTGGATGAGCTTTTGGGCACGAAGTCCTATGTATCTCCTCGGTGTAGAAGCCTCCGAACCGCACGAACAAGCACCAGATCGCTCTGCAAATCCCTTCCTCGGCCCTCTTTCTCTCCTCCAGAACCAAAGCAAAAACCCCCTTTTCTTCCTGCGAGATCTGGTCTTATAAAGACCTCTCAAGCAAAGACCAAACCTAATCCTGACCCTCAGATCTAAACGCATCGGATCAGCCCATTAAAACCTTCCCGAAACGGCCGATCTCTTTAATCCGGAACGGAAAGCTCAAAAACAGGCAAGTCAGGTTAGCGTCAACATAGGTTGCCGTCTTCCCCCAATATAAACGTCCATCGTTGATGTCGTTTATAGTCTTGCCCATAATTAAATAATTCAGAAAAATATTAAACGTCAATACCTATCGTCGTTAACACCATATAAACGGCATACGATATTGCCGCTTACAAGCCTTAACGTCAAACGATCTTGACGCCTAGTTCTTACACACAACAGCATTCAATTTATGCAGAAATAAACATACAATGAACAGAATACATTCAAGGAAATTCTAGGGTACTACATCCTCTCTCCCTTAAAATAATCTTCGTCCTCGAAGATTGAGTTAAGTTACTCACCGAACAAGGACGGATAAAGCTTCTTCATTCTTTCTTCAAGCTCCCACGTTGCCTCTTCACGTGAGAAGTTCTTCCATAGAATCTTCACAAATGGAATGGACTTTGATCTTAATTCTTGCACCTTCCTGTCCAGAATCTCCACAGGTTGCTCAGCATAAGACAAATCTGGCTGCAACTGAATCGGCTCATAACTGATCACATGAGCCGGATCTCTAACATACTGCCTCAACATGGATACATGAAATACTGGATGCACCGCTGCTAAAGATGGTGGCAAAGCTAACTGGTATGCCACATTCCCGATCTTTTTCAGAATTTCAAAGGGTCCAATGAATCTCGGATTCAGCTTACCCCTCTTCCCGAATCTTACTACACCTCTGGTTGGCGAAACCTTAAGGAAAACATGGTCTCCAACCTCGAATGCCAAATCCTTCCTTCTTGCATCTGCATAACTCTTTTGACGATCCTGAGCCGCTTTTATTCTCTGCACAATCATCTGAATCTTTGCTGAAGTCTCTTGCACTACCTCAGGTCCAACCAGATGTCGATCTCCTGACTCCTCCCAACACAATGGGGATCTACAGGGTCTTCCGTACAAAGCTTCAAAAGGTGCCATTCCTATGCTCGAATGGAAACTGTTATTATAAGCAAATTCCACAAGAGATAGATGGCGCTCCCAATCACCTTCCATTCTAAAACACAAGCTCGAAGCATATCTTCCAACGTCTGAATAGTCCTCTCGGACTGTCCATCCGTTTGCGGATGAAATGCCGAACTCAACTTCAACTGACTGCCAAAAGCCTGCTGCAAACTCTGCCAAAACCTGGAAGTGAATCTCGGATCACGATCTGAGATAATCGACTTCGGAATCCCATGCAGCTTCACAATATTATCAATATACAGCCTGGCCAAGCTCTCAACGGACTGCTTCTTCTTCATGGCAAGGAAATGAGCACTCTTCGAAAATCTATCAACGATCACCCAAATAGAATCATTTCCTCTAGCCGATCTAGGCAATCCGGATACAAAGTCCATGGTCACTTGCTCCCACTTCCACTGAGGGATATCTAACTTCTGCATCAAGCCTGAAGGTCGCTGACGCTCTGCCTTCACTTGCTGACAAATCAGACACTTTGCCACAACATCAGCCACATCTCGCTTCATGCCAGACCACCAGAAAGAACGCTTCAGATCCTTGTACATCTTCCCACTGCCTGGGTGAATAGAGAACTGAGATCTATGCGCCTCCTCCAAAATTTCCTTTCTCAGATCAACATTATTAGGGACACATACCCTAAGATTCAAGCGAATCACATCATCTTCGTCTCTGGTAATTCCGCTCTTTCCAACCAACTCCTGCAACAACGGATCATCTTTCTGCAATGCAATGACCCGATCAAGAATAGAAGATCTCAAAGACAACTGTGCCATGAACAAGTTACACAATTGAGGTTCTAGAACAGCCAAAGAACTTGAAGCGTCATCTAGCATCTTCCAGTCTTGCCTCATCATCTGTCTTTTCCTGCTCAACGCATCTGCCACTACATTGGCCTTCCCTGGATGGTAAGACAGATCAAAATCATAGTCTTTCATGAATTCTATCCACCTCCGCTGCCTCAGATTCAACTCCTTCTGCGAGAACAAGTATTTGAGACTCTTGTGGTCTGAGAAGAGCTCAAATCTAACTCCATATAGATAGTGCCTCCAAATTTTCAAAGCATAGACCACAGCTGCTAACTCCAAGTCATGGGTCGGGTAGTTGCGCTCATGCTCCTTAAGTTGCCTAGAAGCATACGCCACAACTCGACCACCTTGCATCAGAACACAACCAAGCCCAATCTTCGAAGCATCTGTGTAGATAGAGAAAGAATCTACATCATTGGGCAAAACAAGCACTGGCGCTGAGGTCAGACGAGCCTTCAATTCCTGGAACGCCTTTTCACAAGCCTCTGACCACTCAAACTTGACTCCTTTCCTTGTCAACCTCGTCAAAGTCGCCGCAATAGAAGAAAATCCTTCGATGAATCTCCTATAATAGCCAGCCAAACCGAGAAAACTCCTGATGTCAGCTGAAGATCTCGGTGTCTCCCAATCAAGAACAGCTTCCACTTTAGCTGGATCTACAGACACACCTTCTCCCGATATAACATGACCCAAGAAATGGACTTCTTTCATCCAGAAGTTGCACTTGCTGAATTTAGCATACAGCTTATGCTCCCTCAGGACACCCAACACAATCTTCAGATGCTCACTATGAGTCTCTTCATCGGGCGAATAAATCAACACATCATCAATGAAGACTACCACAAAAGAATCCAGATACTGCCGAAAAACTCTATTCATCAAATCCATGAAAACTGCTGGAGCATTTGTCAAACCAAAGGGTAAGACAAGGAACTCATAATGGCCATATCTTGTCCTAAAAGCCGTCTTAGCAGAATCTTCCGGCTTAATTCGGAGTTGATGATAGCCAGAACGAAGATCAATCTTAGAGAATACAGAAGCTCCTCGCAACTGATCAAACAAGTCATCAATACGAGGTAAAGGGTACTTGTTTTTAACAGTTACCTGGTTAAGCTTACGGTAATCTATGCACAACCTCATCGATCCATCCTTCTTTTTCACAAAAAGAACAGGTGCTCCCCATGGCGAAACGCTCGGCCTGATGAAGCCTTTATCAAGTAATTCCTGCAGCTGCTTCCTCAACTCTGCCAATTCCGCTGGCGCCATGCGATAAGGTGCAATGGAAATAGGTGTGTGCCGGGTACGAGCTCAATGCCAAACTCTAACTCCCTTGCAGGTGGCAAACCCAACAAATCTTCAGGAAAGACATCGCTGAAATCTCTGACCACCTCAATATTCTCGACAGATAGAACCTTCTTCGAATCCTCGGTCACAACCACACTAGCCAGAAAACCAGAACAACCCTTGCTCAACATCCGAGTTGCCTTCAAAGCTGAAATCACAAACTTACCCGACATGACCTTGGGCAAAGGGTGAACAAACTCCTCCTTTCCAGGAATCCAAAAACAATAAGCTTCCGCCGACAATCCATCAGAGCATAATGCTCCTCGAGCCAATCAAAGCCCAAGATAGCATCATAATCCTTCATCTTCAGCAAATAGAAATTACCAGGCAAAACTTGCTCCTCAATGCACACAGAAAGCGACGAAAAACACTGCTCGGTCAAGATAGTTCCTGCTGGAGTATGCACAGACAAGGGAACCTCCAACTTTTCTGGAACTAGACCATTCTCCTTTATCAAGACCTTGGCAAATCTCTCGGAAACAAAACTATGCGTGGCACCGGTATCAAATAAGACTCTAGCATGCATTCCCATAATTAGAATTGTACCTTCAGTGACGTGCTCTGCCAACTCTGCCTCGTCTCTCGCCAAGGCGAACACTCGAGCCGGAGCCCTCGGTCTCCCTGCTGCTCTCGGTGCCGGTCTCGCTGCTGCTGGTGCTGCTGCCGCTGCAGTCTGCTGCGCCATCTTCGGACAGTCTCTGATCTTGTGGTTCTTATCACCACATCTCAGGCATCTCCCGGAAGTCACCCAACACACCTCGCCTCCATGACGCTTCCCGCACTGGTTACACACTGGCTTCTCTGCAATCATACCTCCGCCTGGAGTCGGTGCCGCTGCTCTCGCTGGAACCACTGCTCTCTGCTGAAAAACTGGGGTCTTCTTCTTCTTATCCTGCCGCTGGAAAGCTGATGCTGGCCTCTTCAAAGAAGCTCTCTTCTCTTCAAGGTAAACTTCCATCTCTGCCTCCTGCATGCAAGCTGCTGACAAAGCTTCCTCCATGGAACGATGTCCTAATGCCACCAGTCTCGTCCTCAGGGACGGCTTCAACCCCATGATAAATTTCTTTACCTTCCTCCGCTCATCTGCTACTATGTGAGGCGCATACTTGGACAGCTCCGCAAATCTTGCCTCATACTCAAGTACACTCATTGACCCCTGGGTCAACGTCAAAAACTCCTGCTCCATGCGGTCCTGCACGTGCTCTGGAATGTACTTCGCCTTGAACAAGCGGACGAATTCAGTCCATGCAACCTCCATAGCACCATCTTCAAACTGTGTGCGTAGTACAGAGGACCACCACACGTCAGCACGCTCCTGCAAAAGAAGGTAAGTACATCTAAGATATATTCCAAACAATACCCATAAACTCCTTAAAATCCATCTTTACCTGCAGCATATAAGTAGCTAAGGTCACTCTCTCCTCTTCCGCACAACGAAGGGCACGAAAGATCTTCTCCGTTTCTCTAAGCCAACTCTCCGCAAGAATGGGATCACTCTCTCCCTTAAAGAAAGGCGGGGTCATCCTTCTGAATCTTTCCATCATAGGCACTCCTCCAAAAACTGCCTCCTGAGCAGGTGCTCGTGCCTACAATCCAAAACATCTCTTAGATAACAATTCTTCAGTTAGCACCTTGAATAATTCTTGCAGCTACCGACCTGAACCTGCGCCTGCAATGCCGCTGTAGTCTGAGCCTGAGTCTGCATCGCATGCACCAATCCTTGCATCAATGCTTCGTAGTCTACAGGTGGTGGGGGGGTGGTAAAGGTACACCCGCCTGGTCTTGAGCCTGCTGTGCTGGAGTCTGCTGATCACCTGCTGACTCATCACCTCGAGCCGGCCAGCTCCTCTACGTCCACGAGTCGCCATAGTCTGCAAAATAAGCATCCTATTTAATAACCTATCATTCTACATAACTTGGACTAATTCTTTATGCAGACTTGAAATATGAATACAATACTGATATTCTATTTATGTACATGTTCAACCTGGATCGCTCTGATACCAATCTCTGTAACGCCCCTCTTAGACCCAGTACAGTTACACCAACTCACATTGGATCTAATAGAGGTATTACAGTGGAACGAATCCAACAATTACAATACAGGTTGAAATATACACAAATAACTATTCAATTCCAATGATAAATGACCGAATATGGAATTAAACACTTGCAATCAGCATTTATTCAAAAGCAAATCTAATGCATAAAAAGGGTAGCAATAGTCCAAAGTTTATTACATTTCAAAGATCAGCTTCATAAAAGAAATTACATAAGATTCTCACATACAAGATTCACTCTAAATCTCTCTATGCCAAGCTAAGTCTCCACGTCCTCACGCTCTGAGTCAGTTTGCACTAACTCCTCTGTATCCTCTGGCTCTCCTGAAATGTTAGGCAAGTATGAGTCTACAAGACCCAGCAAATCACATGAAAGACAGTTCAAGATATTAACAGTATATTAGTTTTAAAACATGGTAGTACATTAGCATTCCATTCATTGATATCATATACTTTTCTTACGATAGTTCTAAGTCCATTGGCAATCATTCATTTCATAGTGATTCTAACTATTAAGGAAATAAAACATGTTTCACATATAGCATAGAATTACTTATTCATGGAATCTATTCGATGTTATGTGACCTACAACAATTCTCATGTATCAATTTCTCATTTATGCATGCACTATTCTTTTACACAACAATTTTCATGTAGTAATATTAAAACATTGACATGTAGCATGAAATCCTTTGAACAAGTTCACATGTAGGAATGTAAGCATATAACATGTAGTATGTAGCATGTAGAACAGGTAGACATGTAACTTGTGCATGTAACATGTAGCATGTAGATATGTAACTTGTAGCATGTAGTCATTTTCATATAGTTGCCAAGACATAGCCCACACTAAATTAGAGATCAGTAGTCATTTAACATTCACTTATCACCTAGGCAATGCGGTGATGAAGTCATAGTATTTGCGCAAAACCGGGGAAAGTCCTTCCCACCTTGACCAGTAGAACAAGTCTACCTCCAGGATTTCAATCCGTTGCCCACGGATTCATTTCTTTACATGTAGGTGAACCATTACCATAGGGGCATCTACGGTGTAGTTCCTTGTAGGAATCTCTAAGATAGCAATGTCTTATTGGCATCATTGTTATAATGCATACACTAACATGTATAATAGATAGTGACATTTCATTTCATACTATTTAACATGTGTCAATGCAATATTTCAAAGTACAACACTTTCAGTTCTGAAATCCTATTTACTGTACAACAGATTTCTATCATGATACTAATATTCATTCTTGCATTTTCATGCATTTTTATTCAATTCTATGTGTAATATATTGTTCAGAAATTCATAACAGAACGTACACATGTCTGAAAATTCTGAAATTTTAACAGAAATTCGAAATCAGTAATTACAATACACATGCCAAATTTCATAATTTTCTGATTTCTGCAACTATTTTTCATGAAATTAACTCTATTAAATCAACTAACTAACATGGTTTAATATTGAGAAAAGCTCACAATTTTCACATGGAACAGAGATTACTGACATATCATATCTATTGCAGTAATCTAAACATCAATCAACATGCTTTCTTTTAAATCATTATACTTTATCTTTTACTAACTTAACATTGATCGTTGTCATGTAATTATGCAAGTTCATTAATACATATATGTAACCTGTACATTATAGCAATAGACAGTCCATAATATAACAACCACATGCTCAAATATTTCATGGCTGAAACGCATACATTCATAAATTATACATTTAAACAAGTTCACTCAGATTTCAGGGAATACATGATTCTGATAATCTTGACGTCCATCATACGACGTTTACTATGGTCGACGTCCACAAACGTTGTCGTTAAGTAATTATAGACGGCGGCACATAGCGCCGTTAACACAAACAGACGGCGGCACATAGCGCCGTTTACATATAGTAAGGACAGAAAAATACATATATATTTCGGATGAACTAAACGGCAGTCGATATTGCCGTTTACATTATATAGACGGCAATACCCCTGGACGTCTAGTTCTACGACGCAGAAAACACAGAAAACCTGCATGAAATAACGGCGTTTCTAACCCTTCCCGTAGGTTGTTTTCATGCTTTAAAAATACAGAAAATTGTTAAATACGTAATATATCATATCCTAAACTAATCCCCCATGTAACTTGCCTCAATCCCTCCTAATGGAGTGTCGAATCCGAGCTCGAAGAAGCCCGTCTCGCCAGGGAGACAGTTCTTTCCTCCGTCTTCAAGCACTCCGAAACCTCCTCCGATGAAGTTCCTCCGACTGGATGAGCTTTTGGGCACGAAGTCCTATGTATCTCCTCGGTGTAGAAGCCTCCGAACCGCACGAACAAGCACCAGTTCGCTCTGCAAATCCCTTCCTCGGCCCTCTTTCTCTCCTCCAGAACCAAAGCAAAAACCCCCTTTTCTTCCTGCGAGATCTGGTCTTATAAAGACCTCTCAAGCAAAGACCAAACCTAATCCTGACCCTCAGATCTAAACGCATCGGATCAGCCCATTAAAACCTTCCCGAAACGGCCGATCTCTTTAATCCGGAACGGAAAGCTCAAAAACAGGCAAGTCAGGTTAGCGTCAACATAGGTTGCCGTCTTCCCCCAATATAAACGTCCATCGTTGATGTCGTTTATAGTCTTGCCCATAATTAAATAATTCAGAAAAATATTAAACGTCAATACCTATCGTCGTTAACACCATATAAACGGCATACGATATTGCCGCTTACAAGCCTTAATGTCAAACGATCTTGACGCCTAGTTCTTACACACAACAGCATTCAATTTATGCAGAAATAAACATACAATGAACAGAATACATTCAAGGAAATTCTAGGGTACTACAGATGGAAAGGTCAGGATTTGTATTGATTTCCGGGACCTCAACCGTGCATGTCCTAAAGATGATTTTCCCTTGCCTCACCTTGTTGTACTTGTTGATAATGCAGCTGGATATGAGACTCTTTCCTTTATGGATGGTTTCTCAGGTTATAATCAAATCAAGCTGGCTGAGGAAGACCAAGATAATACTTATTGCTTTGTGGTCATGCCATTTGGGCTCAAAAATGTTGGGGCCACTTACCAAAGGGCTATGATGGCCATCTTCCATGACATGATTCACATCCTTGTAGAGGTGTACGTAGATGATTTGGTGGTGAAGTCAAGATCAGCAGCTGAGCATGCTGGGGTTCTGATCAAGGTCTTGCAAAGGACTAGGGAATATCATTTAAGAATGAACCCCAAAAAGTGTG
The DNA here is from genome assembly GCA_014218235.1 of Colocasia esculenta. Taxonomy (NCBI): domain Eukaryota; kingdom Viridiplantae; phylum Streptophyta; class Magnoliopsida; order Alismatales; family Araceae; genus Colocasia; species Colocasia esculenta. The sequence continues at coordinate 134,011,783 of CM024760.1, forward strand.
TATTTGGTGTATCAGCAGGAAGGCTTTTAGGATTTATTGTGAGCAAGAGAGGCATAGAAATTGATCTCGATAAGGCCAAGGCAATAAAGGAAATGCTTCCTTCCAAGAATTTGAAAGAAGTCCGAGGATTAATTGGGAGGTTGCAATATATTCATCGATTCATCTCCCAACATTCACAACGGTGTAGGCTCTTTTATGACCTCACCAAACCAGGAGTTGGATTTTGTTGGGATCAGAGGTGTCAGGCAGCGTTCGATGAGCTTAAGAATTATTTGACTAATCCTCCTGTCCTAAGACCGCCAACACCAGGCAAGCCACTCATTCTCTACATTTCTGTTCTAGAAGATTCAGTAGGAGCTGTTCAAGCACAAATAGATGAAGAAGGCAAAGAAAGAGCAGCTTACTACTTGTCCAAACTTCTAAACCCCTGCGAACAGAAATACAATACAATGGAAAAAACCTGTGCCGCACTTGTATGGGTAGTTTAGAAATTGAAACATTATTTTCTTGCCCATACAGTCCATCTCATTGCTCGAATGAATCCTATCAAATTCCTGCTTCAAAAATCTGTCTTAACCGACAGATTAGCACGCTGGCAAAGCTTTCTCTCTCAGTTTGAAATCACCTACATTTAACAGAAGTCCATCAAAGGCTATGCAATAGCCAAACACCTCGCTCATCACCCAATGCCTCGAGTCGATCCAGTCTGTTTGGAGCTCCCGGATGAAGAATTAATGTCCCTTAATTCACCCAATCTCATGTGGACATTGTATTTCGATGGGGCACTGAATTCTTATGGAAAAGGTATTGGAGTGGCTCTGTTGTCCCCTGAGGGTGTCACCATTTCACGAGCCTACAAGCTAGACTTTCTCGCCACCAACAACATCGTTGAATATGAAGCTTTGTTGGCCAGTTTGGATCTCGCCCATTTTTATGATATCACTCGTCTGTGGGTTGTAGGTGATAGCCAACTGATCCTTCACCAGGTGCTTACCAATATCACACTCATGATCCTAAGCTCAAGCCATATCAAGAACTTGCATCAGCTTATGCCAAGTTATTTTCCAAGCTTGTTTTTGTCCATATTCCTCGTCACCAGAACCTTTTGGCTGACGCCTGTAGACACCCTGTTCCGACTAATGGGTTGAGCAATATTTCATGTTATCTTTGTTAGTCCCTAATTGGTCATTCACCTTGAGCCCATCATTAGCCTCTAATTGAGCCCATTAACCCTTAAAATTGCCTTGAAATCCTGCCCATTATCATTTTGGGAGAGTCTTTATCCATTTAAAGTCCATATCTCTCATATAGTTGGTTAATTCGATTTCCAAGTCGCGACGTATCGTAGCGCCGCGACTATAGTCGCGATGTCTAGGGACGCCGCGACAGCCCATGCATGATTTACGTGCATGTGGGTTCACTGTCGCGACGCCCGGACACGCCGCGTCTCTAGTCGCGACCCCACGATACACCGCGACACCATCTGAGCGTGCCAAAATCCGCAACAACCTCCTATTTATTCTCCCTTTGATCAAGTGATAATCCTAGGGATTATCTCAACCCGTTAGGGCGAGATTTTGGCCCTAGGGACTCCTTGGACACCCCTAAGGACTCTCCCATGCAGTTTTGATGGGATTTTATCTCCCATTTTTATTTCCACCTATTTTTAAGAGATAATATAGGATTTTCTCTCTTCATAGTCTATAAAAGAATGGCACCTCCTCAAGGACGAGGAGAGCCTGATTTGACACCCCGAAGGGCTGCCAAAATCCTCCCTCAAGCGTTCTTAACTCGCAGCACCTCTTCCTCCATTTTTTTCTTCACATTCTTCTCCACCGAAACACATGATTTCTTCATCCATGGAGTACGGAACGTGAAGAAGGCGGCTCCAGCACCTTTCAGAGGCTCGTGGACAATCCTTCAAGCCACGTCAACGTCAAGGAGTCGCCCAATGGGGCTCATCCTCTCCTCTCCTCCCTCTCTCCTTCATTGCATGCATTTTATGTTCCTTTTAGATAGCACATTCCTACACACACCCACGTTTTTCCTACACCCAAAGGGGTTTTAAAACCCCCCAGGTTCGTTCCCTCCATGTTCTTCGTCTCTCTCTCATTTAAGAATGGTTACCTCACTTAATATAGTCTAACAGGGTTGTATTTATTGTTTTCGTTGTTTTGGCAGGCATTCAAACGAAGGTCCACGAGCAGCTCTTGTTTTCTGGCCGGTCGGAGAACGGGAAGAAGGTCCACACTCAACGACTCCCGCAACAAAGAGAACGCGGCGGCGGGCGATGGCGCGATAAGAGACGCAACGTTATTCGACGCCGCGTAATCAACATCCTCGCGGCCTCTACGGACGCCGCGACACCAGGTTCGCCCCCCTTTCTCTCTCCTTTCCTAGAGTAATTAGCCTAAACATCTTTCCTCTTATTAGGCAATGCTTTAGGTGGCAATCACATCTTATTTTCCATGCTATCATATTTGATATTCATGTCTATGTTGAGGGGGGTACAATCTCTGTGATTACACCTTTTGGCGATCACGGTGGGACCTTCATTGCCACCCTCGTGGACTTTGACTGCTTGCCTGCTATGTGTTTCCCTTGGTTTATCCTTTTAATGCCCTGTTAGTGTTCTTGTTCATAAATTCCTGTGTGTTTTCGCGTTCTATTCGTGTCGCGACCTTTCGCGGCGACGCGATCAGGTCGGGTCGTTGGTCGGCGACGCGTCTACAGGTTAGTCTTTTATTATTATATCTGCTTTGTTTTGGTGTTTTGAGAGCATGTCTTGCTGTGACATCCCTTGTATCATGTTCTGTCGCGTTTGTGAATGCTAGAATCCTCCTAGGGTTCGGGTTTTTCGTTTATTTTACTTGTAAGTTTTCGGTTCCAGTCGCGGCGGACCGCGAGGACGCGAAAAGGTCGCGTCGGGGATTGGCGTCGCGTCATCAGGTGCGCATTGTATGTTATTGTCTCACTTCATGAATAGGATTCTGTGTGTTCCATGATCTATGTGTTGTGAGTTTATTGTTTCAGTATCATTTCTTATCTGTTATGATAGTCTGTTTGAATTATTTGACGACCTTTTGTTGTTTCGGGCTTCTGTTTATATCGCGACGGGTCGTGCCGTCGCGATAAGGTCGCGGCATATACGGCCGCCGCTACTAGACCCGAGACCCATCTGGTCGCCCTGTTTGCTCCTTAGCTATCACTTGTGCATACATTTCGGGCATTTAGGCCCATTGCATACGCTTCTGAAACCCATTTGTTAGGTTCCCCCTTGGAGGAGTGAGCCCTCTCACCTACGAGCACTCGTAGGTTGACTCGGGCCCACCTTCCGAGGACCTCCGTAAGTCCCCGTGGCCGTACGCACGTTGCGGTTCGCCGGGCTGGTTGTACCCGTTGTATCCTTTAGTTCGAGCCACCCCTTTACACGTGAGCATACCATCCCCTAGTTTTACCGAAGTACTCGAGTTCATACCCATTAAGGTCCACTTGACCGAGTGTCATCTCCTTAATTAATTCATCTAAAGGTCAAGTTCAAACCTTAAGAAATTTGCACTTTAAACATGACAACTTGAGTGTTCATCCCTCCTCTTCTCAGTCTTTCTTGCTGTGCTTGAGTCTAGGTTTCGTCTGTATCACCCCCTTATTAGTCTTGGGGGTGTATGCATCATTGTTTAGGGAGATCGAGTCAGTCTCCTTCGACCCTTGTGCTTTATCATAATCCCCTCTTCGACATGGACCAATTCCGGGTCCTTACCGACGATGCCCTTCCCCTCGGGTTGCTCGAGGAGGTAGCCCAACCCTCCATGGACGCTCTCCCAAGTCTCCATGGACGCTCTTACGGGATCTTGCGGTTCGCCGGGCTGGTTGTACCTCCTGGGGGTGATGACCCCCATTCTCAATTCAGCCAGCTCCTTCCCCACCTCACTCCGGACCAAGTCCGAGAGTTCATAGTTGCTGCCAAGGGGAAACAACCTTTATCTCCCTGAGGTCAAAATCCAGCCCGACCGGCGGATTCTTCCGTCCACGTCGCTTCGGCTCCCCACCTTTCTTCGTCTGTAGTAGACCCTACACCTCTCCGTCCTCGGGCCATTCATTTTTCAGAACCAAGCTACCTTCCCCCACGAGATGTTCGGCCTCGATCCCCTCCGACCACGTACTACACGGCTGAGCCAGCTTCCCTCCCTCGCAAGAGGTCTCACTCCTTTGAGCAGCCACGTTCTCTTGTCTCTACGCATCAAATCCAATGTCCTTCTGATTTCTTTGCGGAGTGGACAAACATGAAGAAGGAGCTTCATGACCTCCGGAGACAAGTCGATCCTCAGAAGATAGCTGAAATCTCCCTCCCGTCCTTCCAATACCTCAGGGTGCCACCCCAGTCCGAGCTCCCTGTGTACCGTCGTTATTCCGGGGTAGGGGACCCCTATGTTCATCTGAAGGATTTTGTCTATGAATCAGCACCGCACAAATATGACCGCCATCTCATGGCGTATTTATTCAGAAAATCCTTGGATGGTCTAGCTTTGGAGTGGTTCTATTCACTGCCTTCCGAGGAAGCCGAGGATTTCCAAGTAGTCCGAGAAAGGTTTCTGCAGCAGTTCCAAGATCGGGTGGGACCCGAGTATTCTTTTGTGGATCTAGTGGCTGAAAAGATGAAGCCAGAGGAGGATTTCTCCACCTATGCTGACCGGTGGTGCTCTTTGGCCGCCAAGGTCCGTTGTCCAATGCCTGAGGAGGAAAAGGTCAAGTTGTTGATCTCCAATGCCACCCCAACCTACCGAGCCATTCTGGCCATGAACGACATTTCTACCATACACCAATTATATAGTCGAGCCCGTTTCATTCAAACCCAACTCAAAGACTCGCCTATACACTCCATGTTTGAGACCCCCAAAGCCCATTATGCCAAGAAGCCGCAAGGCCCAGTCATCGAGGGGATTCAAACCAACGAACAAGTAGGTGCAGTTAGCAACCCCCAAGGCCCAACAGGTAGGTCTCCTTATACCCAACAAGCCCAACAACCATGGAACAACAACAATAGTAGACAGCCACCTCCCCAAGGACAAAATCATCCCCAAGACCAACGCCAATATTCCCAGGTCCCTCCACCTCAAAATGGCTACGCCCCTAGGAAACCCAATGGACCCAAAAGAGCCCAATATCCCCCTTTGCCCGAGTCTCTAGCCGACGTCTTTGCAGCCCTCATGTCCCTAAATGCCCTAAGACTCCCTCCTGAGAAGGCAAATTGGAACATGGCGGCCGATCAAACAAAGTACTGTGTCTATCATCGTCATCCCGGCCACAATGTGTCTGATTGCTTTCAGTTCCGGGATATGATATATGACCTCCATGAGCAGAATCAAATTGATTGGGCAGAGATGAGAAGGCTGATTCAAACTTTGAGGGACCAACAGGGCCAGAGGCAACAGCAGCAACAGCAGAGGCGACAGCAGCCACAGCAACAACAACAACAACAGCAGCAACAGCAACAACAACAGCAGTACCAACCCTTCCAGCAACAGTACCAGCAACAACAACCACAGCAGCCGGCAAATGACCTAGGCATAATTCGCAATCCCATGCCGCAACATCAGCCCGCTCCAAACCCCCAGCCAGCTCCACCACCTCCTCCACCCGCACATGTCAACCCTGTCATCCACCATCCGCCGTCAGAAGCCCAGTGGACCTTCGATGACGAACATGAGGTAGGTCAGCTTCTGGTTCTCTCACACGTCACACCCACTACCCCAGTGCCTGCATCCGCCGTACCTCCTTCCTTTACACCCCATATTGCCACCATCACCTCACCATCCTATTCTTCCGTCATGTCACCCATTATCCCTCCACCAAACAACATCTCTTTCTCCCCTATGCCAGCACCTCTACTAGCCAACCCCTCTATCCTTGACACCGCAACCCCTCCACTCCACCATAACCTTGCCCTCCGGAGCGGGCGAATGTTCCAACGGATGTACCCTAATGCATCCATGCCTATGCCAGGTCAGTCAACCCAACAAACCAATAATCAGCAGCAAGACTTAGAGGAAATTGATCCGGTCCCGGGAACCCAGTATGACATCTTGAAGCATCTCGATCAAACACCAGCCAAGATTTCTATTCTAAAGCTAATTAAGAGGTCGCAGACTCATCAGGACACCCTAAGGGCCTTTTTGCAAAAAGTCATGGTCAGCGAAGATATGAACCCCGATAACCTACCTTCAGTGCTCTCAATTGTGAACAAGGGACCCACTATTACTTTCTCTGATGGTGAGTTGGCTCCCCCGGAAACCCAAAAGATGCCTTTATGTGTGACACTCACCATAAACAAAGTGGCCGTTGATGCAGCCCTAGTCGACACGGGGGCTTCTATCAATGTTTGTCTGTTAAGCACCCTTAGAGCATGCAACATATCAGAACGTCAATTGCAGCCCACGCCTACCACTATCGCTGCATATGACAATTCGCGACGAGCCTGCCACGGAGTCATCACGTTGCAAGCGGAATTGGGCCCTCTTGTCATGTCCGTGGAATTCTATGTGTTGAACATCGATCATACCTACAAGGCCATCCTGGGACGTCCATGGATTGAATCATTAGGGGCAGTGCCATCTACAGCACACCAGTGTCTGAAATTCCCTTTCCAAGGGCGAATTGTCAAAGTGAAAAGTGTGACAACAACACATACAGTAGAAGCTGTCGAGAGAGTACTACCATCAGTATGGCCATCCAATAAGCCTGTTATCTCTGTGCTTGATGTTAATTATGCTTAGGCTTATACTTTATCTTCCAACCGTCCGATTGGGTCTCCCCTGGTAATGGCGGTCAAAAGGGATGCGAGCACAAATGCAAAAGGCTGGGATATAATGTTCAGATTGGGTTATCAATCAGGAAAAGGTCTAGGTGCCCATCTCCAAGGGCGAACCAAGACTGTAGCTAGCACTAAGAAGTTCACAAAGCATGGTCTTGGGTACCCAGAATGGGCCGCTTTCTCTTCTCCTTCGCAGTTGGACCATGGCCCACTCACTTGGTCTCTGTATGAGCACTTTGTCAAAGGGCCCGTCCAGCCGGGCTATAACACCACCATAAAAGAACCAAGATCAGCTTATCAAGTTTTAGAAGAGCAGCGGCCCAACAAGAAGAAAAGAGCTGAGGAGGATACTGAAAACCCGGATCAAGACGATGTCATCTCATCAGTCAGTCTGATGTTTGAAGAATCAGAAGCTGGGGCAGAAGAGCCGGAATTAGAAGATCTTATCTCAGCAATAAACCGTCTGTTCGCTGAAGAGGACGTGCCGCAAGTGGCAGCGTTATCGGCATCAGAAACCACCACCAGGCGACAGTCGTTTGGATTTGGTGAGGAAAATCAGTTGGATCATTCAATCCTTTTTATGCAGGGGCTCTGGCCAGGGTTCTCCCGCCCCCCGTTCATCTTATTTCATCCATAGTCGATTTTAATCATGGTTTCATTCCCCTGCCTCTCCCCTTCATTGTTCAAATCTCACCCGACGCCGTTGAGGCGTTCATTCATCCTTCGCCCCTCTTCATCATTTTCTTTAATGGCTCGGTCCTGTCCTTCTCCCGAAGCCATTTGATCTAATGTAGTCCTTTTTCAGTCAAAAAAAATATAGAAAATCTAAAAACCCAAAAATATATATATATATATCCAAAATCTAAAAAAAATTGAAATTCAAAATACCAAAAATATAGAAAATCCAAAAAAACAAAAATCTAAAAATATGGAAAACTCCAAAACTCAAAAAAATGTATACATATGAAAAATTCAAAAAAAATAAAAATAAAATAAAAGAAATTTTTGTGTGTTCTCACCATCTATCTTCTCTCTTTCCTAGACGGCGATCCCCGTCTTCCTCCCTCCTCTTCCTCACGCGGCGTTCCCCGTTTCCTCCTTCCCTGATCACCGGACGGCGATTCCCGTCTGTCTGCTTTTTTCCCCCCCAACTGCTGATCTTCTCTGCTCCCTTCGCTCCCGCATTTTCCCTTACTCTGACGGCGATCCCCGTCACCCTGCACTCCTGCTTTCCTGCTTCGACGGCGATCCCCGTCACCCTGCACTCCTGCTTTCCTGCTTCGATGGCGATCCCCGTCACTCCGCACTCTACCTCTCTTCCCGGGCGGCGATCCCTGCCCTTTTGCGCAAACCGTACCTTGGCCTGACTGACCGACATGGTCATTTTGGGCAATCCAGGCGAGGGGCCTTCTATTCCTCTGCGTCCCCTTCTCGTGGCCGGCACCCTGAGCTCGGGTGGCCAGCCCCTTCCTCTAGTCCCATCGGAGGACCCCCGCGGCCCTGCCGCACCTTTCCCCGTTCGTTCTAATAAAACTCTGGACACTCCTCCAGAGTCTTCTGTAAATACTAGGCCTGGTTTAGGGTCAGGGGTAGAATCTCGTAAGTCCTCGTCCCCGTCTAGGAAGAAGAAGGGTGGTGGCATACCCCGAAGATACCTGCTTGATCTGGTTCAAAGATGTGGCGCTCTTCTAGCTATCGAAGAGTTCGTTCAAGAAGCAGTGGCTCTGAACTTAGAGGAGATGCCGATAGAGGAAGGGCTAGACGATGGCTTTGGGGTTTATGAAATCGTAGCCGATGAAGACCCATTAGATGAAAATGACTGTGGGATGGAGGATGCTGCTGAGGCGTATGCTAGCGGTATGAGGAGATTTGATGAACCTACCTCAGCAATCGACGAGCCTACTAAAGAGGTAAACGTGGGAACTGAAGAGGACCCCAGGCTGTTGACCATAGCTTTCGGCCTCCTTCCTGAAGAAGAGGAAGCACTCATAGAAATGTTAAGGGAGTTTAAGGATTCCTTTGCCTGGTCCTATGATGACATGCCTGGCATTGACCCCGATTTAGTGGAGCATAGACTAATCTTAAAGCCAGGGGCAGTTGCCATCAAGCAGAAGTTAAGGAGGTTCCTCCCCCACATCGCTTTAAAGATGAAAGAGGAAATTGATAAACTACACAAAGCCAAGTTCATCCGTGTAGTCCTCTATCCGTTGTGGGTGGCGAACATTGTCCCGGTCATGAAGAAGGATGGAAGAGTGCGAATTTGCATAGATTTTCGTGACCTAAATAGGGCATGTCCTAAGGATGACTTCCCCTTACCTCACCTGGATGTTCTGATCGATAATACAGCAGGGTTCGAAACTCTATCATTCATGGATGGATATTCCGGTTACAATCAAATTCGTCTAGCCCCGGAGGATCAAGAGAAGACCTCCTTCACCACCCCATGGGGAACATATTGCTATGTGGTCATGCCGTTTGGGCTAAAGAATGCCGGCGCCACCTATCAAAGAGCAATGTTAACTATCTTCCATGACATGATACATATCGATGTTGAGGTTTACGTGGACGATATCGTGGTGAAATCGCGAACCCGAAAAGAGCATGCCTCCTTGCTTGCCAAAGTCTTCAGACGCACACAAGAGTATCAATTGAAGATGAATCCGAAGAAGTGCGTGTTTGGGGTTTCCTCAGAAAAGTTGCTAGGCTTCATAGTTAGTAAACGGGGGATTCAGATAGACCCGCACAAGGCTAAGGCAATCAACGAGATGCCTCCTCTCAAGAACATATCTGAGCTTCGAGGTTTGATTGGGCGGCTTCAGTTCATAAGGAGATTTATATCTCAGCACTCCCAAAGGTGTCGTCCTTTCTATGAACTGTTGAGGGGAGGAGTCTATTTTGAATGGAATGATAAATGCCAAGAGGCCTTCGATGAGCTCAAGAGTTATCTTATGAATCCGCCCGTGCTTCAGGCGCCTATCCCTGGGAAACCATTGATCCTATATCTGTCGACAATTGAGGACTCCCTAGGAGCTGTCCTTGCTCAGCATGACGAATCTGGCAAAGAAAGGGCAGTCTACTACGTGTCTAGGCTCTTCAATCCTGCCGAGCTCAAACTCACCACAATGAAGAAGACATGTGCAGCGCTAGTTTGGGTGGTGCAGAAATTGAAGCACTACTTCCTAGCTCACAAGGTGAGTTTGATTTCTAGAATGGACCCTATCAGGTATCTCCTTGAAAAGCTAGTTCTCGCTAACAGATTGGCGCGTTGGCAAAGTTTCCTCTCCCAATTTGATATCTCCTTTATTGTTCAGAAAGCCATAAAAGGGTATGCCATCGCTGAGCACCTTGCTCACCTCCCTCTTCCTCATAGTGATACAGTTCAAGAGGAGTTCCCCGATGAGAACCTATCACTTGTCTCTCATGATCCCTTCTGGTCGATCCACTTCGATGGAGCTCTCAATTCTAGGGGACGAGGCATAGGTGCAGTCTTGCTCACCCCAGAAGGGATCACCATTCCTTTGGCTTACCAACTCCAGTTCTACGCCACGAACAATATTTCCGAGTATGAGGCTCTCCTAGCCAGTCTAAAGCTCGCCTACCTCTTAGGCGCGTGTCACCTCAAGATCATAGGAGATTCTCAGCTCGTTCTTCGGCAAGTCCTCTCTACCTATCGCACTCGTGACCCCAAACTCAAGCCTTATCAAGATCTGGTCACGTTCCTAGCCAAGCAATTCCGTCAACTCATTTACATTCCTACTCCTCGCTCTCAAAACATTCTGGCCGATGCTCTAGCATCGTTAGCTTCGTCTCTCTCCTTTCCTCTCAGCCGTAGTGCTGAGACCATCACTGTTCAAAGGTTAGAAGCTCCCTCAACTCAGGATCCTTGGTTCTCAAACCTTAGGAGCTCCCTAGTTTTGAAGGCAGAGAAGAAAGAAGCAAAGGAGTTGTTACTAGTTGAATTAGGAGAATTGATGGAAGAAGAAAGGCCGTGGTACCATGAGATTGAAAAATTTTGCAGAGACGGTACCTTCCCAGAAGAAGCTGAAGCCGAAGATAGGCGAGCTATCCGTAGAGCGGCATTAAAGTATACCCTCATGGGTGAAGTCCTTTACAGACGCGCTCTAAATGGAATGCTCCTCAGATGTGTGACCGATGAAGAGGCTTGGAAGATAGTGGAAGGATCTCACTCCGGTGAATGCGGAGGGCATGTGAATGGTCAGATGTTAGCCAAAAAGATCCTTAGGCAGGGCTACTACTGGCCAACCTTAGAAGAGGACTGCGCCGCCTACGTTCGTAGGTGTGTCAGATGCCAAATCCATGCCGATAAAATCCATGCTTCGTCTTCCTCTTTGCATCCACTATCTTCTCCTTGGCCTTTCTCCATGTGGGCCTTTGATATCATCGGGCCCCTTGGTGATCCTAATGCTCAGATAAAACAAAAATCCTTCATCCTCACTGCTACTGAGTATTTCACCAAATGGGCCGAAGCAGAAGCATTTGCAGAAATCAAAGGTTCGACTGTGTGCAGATTCATCATGAAGAACATCATTGCACGGTTTGGAGTACCTGGCAGCCTCATCACCGACAATGGACCTCAGTTCATATCACAAGACCTTCAAGATCTCTGTAAGAAGTTCAATATTTCTTTGCATCTGTAAGGCCCTCTAATTTTCCATCGTATTATTTGTAATTATGTGTGTATGTTTATGTTTGTGTATGTATGTACATATTTACGTACATATTAATTAGTATAATTAATGTGCATGTGTTTATATTAAACATAAATAATGTATGTATTGCATGATGATAGTGTGGATACAATACCATAGGTATATTGCATGTATATATGCTTGGTATGCATGGTTTTCTGCATAAATTAGGGTTCTGGCCGAAGGCCACCTTGGCGTCAACCCTAGGCCGTCTATCTGGTGTCAGCGTCCAGACCTGGACGCCAACACTAACTCCGGCGTCCAGCGATATGGACGCCAACTTCTCTGACATGCATGCGTTGCAGAGCCAAAAAATCCTGGAGCAAGGCATGGCCTCCATTGGGGGGATGTCCCCTAACGGCTCTCAGCTTGTCAAATCGGTATGGTGAGTGGGTGAGGGGCTCTCATTAGGTCTGAACCCGAATTTGGCCTCTCCCACTTCTCACTTCACCTTGCAAGAGGAGAAATAGAGGAGAGAAAAACCCTAGTGAGCTGTGAGAAAAACCCATTTTTAGAACCCTCAAATCTGACCCCTTGGACCTGGATCCGGCGTCCCCCTGCTGCAAGGAGGTTGCTGGACCAACGAGGAAGGCTTCCCCGACATCCCCTCGGCGTGGAGATCACCCAGGAGCCCGGAGGAAGGCGATCTAGAAGGAGGTTCTGCAACTTCTTGGGACTGCCCAAGGAGGTCTTCTTCGAGCCATAAATCCCTTGGAGGAAATTTCTAAAGGCAAGTAACCTATCCTTGATGTCCCCTTATGAGTCTAGGATGGTTTTATGAATTTTAAGGATTTTTCCTCGAGTCCTAGACCCTCCAATTCACCCAAGATTCAGAGCTCGGGTCTGTGTTTCTGCACAGACCTGATTCGACGGCAAGGTCTCTGGACGCCCAGTTCCTGCTTGGCGTCCATCGACCATGCCGCTGACCCTGAGTCAGCGGCCAGAGACCGCCGCCTAGTTCTTCTGGACAAACAGTGGGCTGTTCTGTCCCACTTATGCAGTAATTTCGGTATGTTTTATGCGATGAGGATATATGGTAAAGCTTATACTCTATGTATATGGTTAGTTGTGGTGTATGAATGAATGTGGGATGTGATGGTGAATGTGGGATAATGATATCTTGTAAACTTGTGAGCATGACTTGTAGACAATTTTGAAAATCCATGATTCATGATTTAGATTAGTGTGAATGCCTTAGTTTCGGTTTGATCATGAAGAATAGTGGGTCAGCATATGTGTTTGCAAATTTTAGTAATTTATCCATGCTTGTGAAATTTGGGAATAAGCTCGGTTCGAAAAAAAAAAAATGAAAACATGCAAAAATGGTTTGTGACAATTGATCGATAGATGTATGAATTAGGGTAATGTGGTATTCTAAAATCATACATATATTAGTAGTCTCTGTACAAAACAGCAAGTGGCTAAATTACAAGATGTGTTGGACCCATGTTAACTTAAGTTGTTAATAGCATGCTAATTAGGCGTTTTATTTTCGGTAAATTCTATGTAGCTCAGAAAAATCTGAAAATTTGGGAGTATGATTATGAACCCAAAAACAGCATGTGGTAAAAATTTCAAATCATTTGGACCCGTAAATAAAAAGTTATGTGTTTTCATGTGAAATGTGAATAATTCGTACATATGATCGAAATGTGATTAGATTTTGTTTAAACCCAGCATGATTAGTGTGTTTACTGTGTGTTAAACCTTGAAATTCTGTAGTACCATGTTAGGAAAAATAGAGGATTTATGTGAGTGAGAAAATGAATGTGATGAAAAGTGTAAAGTGTAAAAACCATGTGTAAAACGGTAAATGTGTAAAAGTGAAATTGTGCCAATGTGATACTGCTTCCGAGAAGGCAGTGGAGCCGTATCAGGGAAAAGTCCCCCTGAGAAAGTTCATTGTGTTAAGTGACCCTAAGGGCATTAGGGGGAAATCCTGGAGGTGGACAAGTACCACTGGTTAGGGTGGAGACTTGTTCTCCCGGTCTGCGCAGTCCAAGAGTCGCATTGTATTGCCTAGATGGCGTCTATGTGATGTGATGTGTTTGTGTCCTTCTTTGGTGGTTTGGACTATGTGTCACGGCACCTAAATATGTGTAAAGTGTAATGTGAAATGTGTATGTGACCATGTGTAAATGTGTAAGTGACATGTGAATGTGTATGTGTAAAGTGTAACCACGTGAAAAGAGGAAATTTGTGTAAAAGAAAATGTGAAATTCTCGATGTGTAAATGTGTTATTGAAACCATGTGAGACTAAATCTGAAACCATGTGAATTCATAAATGCATGTTATTATTCTCATGTTATGTGTACAAAGTGTTTAGAATCCATGGTAGGGACAACAAATGAATATGTGTGCAAAATGGCATGATGGATTGTTCATATGTGAGGTTTTAAGCAACGTTGTAGCTCTCATGTGTAGATTTATAGTCATTGAACCATGTGAAATCAGCAACCTAAAGCATGTGAAAAAGTTATGTATGCACTTAAGAATATGTGGAATCCATGCAAATTGTGTTCCCCTTTCATGCATGTAAATTGTTCATGTTGATAGCTCTCATGTTTGATTCTGTAAAAGATTAAAGTTCATGAGTAAATTGAATAGAGACCATGTGATAGGTGGATTTTATTTTAAAAATCTGAAAGCATGAGTTATGTATAAAATTGTAGAACTTTCATGATAGGTTGAGAACTTGAATTAACTAGCATGCTATGTGTTGCTAATTGTAATGTGCATGTAGAAACCACTAGGACTTGTACGTGTATATCATGAATAGTGTTGCTTGCTGAGTCCCTGGACTCACTCCTTGCTTCGGCGTACAGGTATAGTTGGTGACACAGTACCCTTGGAGGAGGCAGCAGAGACGGACTCCGAGCGTGGAGACTAGCTAGTTTTTGAGTTCTTTGTGATTGTGTACTTCCTAGTATGTACTTGGAACATTGTATTAGAATTATCATGAGAAGAATGTATTATGTGGACATTTTGTAATTCTATTTCAGCAATTTAAATTATGTGAGTTCTTAGTTCCTCATTGTTAATTGCGAAAATTCATGTATGGTTAATGTGGATGATGAATGAATGGAGATAGTTCTCTTTTACTTCCGCTACTCTGTTGTATATTTGCGTGTATCTTAGTTGTTTGTATCATTTGGGTAAATGTCCCACTGTGGCAGCACTTGTTATATCCACGTGGGTTGGTATAACCGTACCGGTATAATGAGGGCCGTCACAGCATCATTCGTCTCCTTATTATCCACAGGGCAATGGCCAGGCCGAAGCTACAAATAAAACACTTTTGAAAATTCTGAAGAAAACTTGTGAGTCTAATAAATTCGCTGACTGGCCAGAAAAGCTAATTGAGGCTCTGTGGGCCTACCGCACCTCCATCTGCACACCTACGGGGCAAACTCCTTTCTCACTTACGTACGGAATGGAAGCGGTATGTCCACACGAGATTCTCATCCATTCGCTAACAATTCAGTTGGACAAAGAACTTAATCCCGATGAACATCGGGAGGCGTTACTTACACAACTAGAGCTCTTAGACGAACGGCGTCTAGCTGCAGCCGATCATGTACTTTCATATCAAAATAGACTCTCAATGTCTTTTCAAAAGAAAGTGATTGAGCGTACGTTTCAAGAAGGAGACATGGTTTTGAAGCGAATTTTCATAAAACCTGGAGGTCCAAGGTCAAAATTGTCTGCAAACTAGGAAGGGCCGTACGTCATTGAAGAAGTGTACCCGGGGAACGCATATAGGCTAGTTAATGCCGATGGTGATGAGCTCTCTCACCCATGGAATGGATTATATCTTAAAAGATTCTACCCCTGATCAACGGTCTTTTGATAACAACACCAATTAATGAGTAGTCATTTGCCAAGTGTCTCACTCCCTCTCCTATTGACAAAATAATATTTATGCGCAATCACATACTCAACATGGTAGCCTAAGGTCATTGTCCATTCATGCACAGTGTTCTCACTTAGCCCTTGCTTAGGGAAACAAAAGGTCAATTCTCTCCCTACTCGGACAAGGTCTAGGGGCAAGTGGAAGGCTAATCTGTAAACCTGCAACAGTGTAAACCATGTGTTTGAAGTCTCAAAGAGGGACGGGCAGTTCTAAGAAAAGCATATAGCGCAAAAAAAAATATAAAGTGACGAAATGATAAAATGAGGGGGCATGTTAAAGAGTGGCAGTACAGTTCCCCGCGGGACGGCCTTGAGCCCGATCGCACGCATGCCCCAATCAAAAGAGAAAATACTGTGGCCCTAAAGTCCCTGGACAACAGATGAATAGCACATGTAGCATACTTGTTGCAAGTCTTACAAGTCGGTAACCCCGACCCCGAGATTAAGTCTTATCACATTTATAATCTTCCTATCCTCCCTAAAAATGACCAAAGAATCCCTACACTTGGTCTGTGTTGGAACATTGATGTCACAGGGGCAAGAAATCTTAGCAAACCTAAGATGAACATGCGTTGCACGTAAATCTTACTCGCCGAAATGAGATGGAGGTAAGACTCAGGGTTAATCGCTCAAGATTAGGAAGTGTTGTTATCAAAAGAAATTTCAAAAATTCAAAATTCAAAAAATCAAAAGATCCCCAAAACCCAAAAAAAAAAATTCCAAAAATTCAAAAAAATCAAAGATCCCCAAAACCCAAAAAAAATCAAAGTTCCAAAAATCCAAAAAATCAAAAGATCCCCAAAACCCAAAAAAAATCAAAATATCAAAAAAAAATCAAAATCCTCAAAACTCAAAAATTAGTAAAATATTAAAAATCCAAAAAAATCAAAAGATTTCTAAAAATCCAAAAAAATACGCGTGTACATATTGCTTTTCTCTAGCATGCTTTATTTTCATTGTCTTTTCGCCTATTTAATAAGGCTCAGCCCCTTGACAAATTACGGAGTTAATTTATCATTTTAGTGCAAGGGGCTGAGCCTAAGAACAGATCTAACTTGTTCTTCTAAGTGTGTGCAGGAACAGGGATTTCAAAAGCAGAGTACAACGTCGCACTCAAGACTCCCTTCTTCTCTCGCTTGTTTGAAACTCGCCTCTCACTCGTGTCAATCGCAAACCATTCATTTATCACGAATGTTGACAAAAAAATAAAGATTGCACTAAGATATGAACAATATATACATAGATAAAGGGGAGGTGGCTCACAAGTCTCCTCACTGTCCACCACCACTCTCCCCGGATCCCTCTCGCCTATCCGGAGGTGGCAACATCTCGCCACTCCCTCTGCCATCGTGGGCGCTCCCCTCACCCTGCCGGTGCCTCTCCTCCTCCTCGTTCCTCCGCCTGCTGGAGGAACCTGCTAAGTACTGACCGACAGAGGCGCCGGTCGCCCTGCTGACGCTCACGCCACTCCGGCTCCGGCTGCGTGAACGGCCTATATCCGTCACGATCTGCTGGAGGCCCCGCGCCAGCGTCTACTGTGCCAGCAGCTCCCCACGCAGCCGGGTGACCTCCTCCTGATCTCCGGGCGGTCTCTTCACCCGCAACGTCGCCAGCTCCCTGGTCATCTCTGCCACCTGTGCCTTAGCTGCCTCCGCCCGGATGCGCAGCTGGTCCCTCTCGCTCCGGGACCGATCCCTCTCGCTCTGCAATTCCATGGCACGCTCATGAGCAAGCTCCAAGTCTCTCTCCTGCATAGCAAACAATCATTCAGCATCATTCGGAAATGATCAACTCAAGCTTTTTGAACGAACCTACCCGCTCCTCCAAGTGCCTCTGAGCCTACTCGGCTCTCAGCACCGCCCCTGTCAGTCGAGCTTCCAGGAGCGATGGAGAGCCCCTGTGCTTCCAGAGGAGGAGGCACCGCCTGCTCCGGCACCCCTCACTCTCTCCAACTCACTCCGCTACACACAAAAGTATGTCAGTTTCGAGAATCTTCTTGAGTTAATTGAACAAGATACTTCCGATGTCTGCCTCTGAGCTGCCTCCCGGTCTTGCACCGCCGAGTGAAGTAAGGCTCGGAGCGATGCAATCTCACCAGTCACATCTACCTGCAATAAATTGTCAAATCATCAGTTCCATTCCGCAAATCCAAATTCTTTGATTCATGGTTTAGGAGTTCTACCTGATGTCGGGCACTCTTGTACACCTTGCCTCCGTACTTTAAGGCATAGGCCTGTAGGTACTCGTCATCCGTGGTCGCAGCTGATTTGACCGCCTTCCCTCGGCACTCCCAGTTGTTAATTTGCTCATGTGCCCGCAAGTGCCAGTCTGTGGTGTTGTGGAGCCCTCGGAAACTCCGACCAGGTCTGAGAAACTGGTCTCGAACCGGGAACTCCACGGCACTCTGCCGCAGCCCAAGTGAACGCTGGCACAAGTACAGGTTCAGGGGTAGCACCAGGTTAAGTGCATGCAACCACACTGACCTACCAAAGTAGGGGTGGGCCTGCACTAACCAGGGTTGTCCCCCGTCACCCTCCTCCAGGTACGGCTGCCACACCACCTGCACATCAATCGAACAATCAGTCATTAGCCAATCCAAACGAAATTCAATTAAACAAAAGGAAGGGTTAGAATACTCACATCCAGATAAGGGTAGCCGTCAATCAGCTTCTGAAGACGTGTCAGCTGGTCCTTCAGGCTTCTCGAATCCCGGGGTGAGTCCCAGCGGCATGCAATGGGCACGAGGCCCGGCCGCTCAAGAACACCTCTCCCCAGGCCTGGAAAGTGTAGATAGGCCCAGACCTGCAAGCAGACATGTCAGTTCACAGTTCATAACAAGCACAATCAATGTCAAAAGGAGGAGAGAATGAGAAGTTGCATACCTGAAGAAAGGGATAGAAGCTGCTCGTCGAAGTCTGCCGGTCTGAGGCGCCCAAGCTGTCGAACTAGTGCGCCAAGAACGCCGCTCCCCGCGCGAAGCCTCCCACCGCCGATAGGTCATCTAGAAGGGGTAAAAAGCGGCAATGGACTGCGTCGCCCCTCATCGCAAACAAAAGTCTGCCGAGGAAAAGAATGAGGAAGCGACGCAAGTCCAGATCCGCCTACTCTCCTGGATCCCTAGCTAACTCCCTCCGGCTCCTCTGGACCAGCTGCTCTAGGTACTCGTCCACATCATCTCCAGTCTGTCTCGCTACCGCATGCAAGCCTAAGCTCTCCTGCAGCGCCTTCCGTGGAACGAGGGATGACCTCCGCTCCACTGGCAACCCTAGCAGTCGCTCAGCTATCTCGTGATAGCAGGGATATGTGAATCCGCTCACGGGTCTCCCATACACTCAGAGACCTGTGATCCGGCTCACATCTTCCAGACTGGGGATCATGTGCCCCCAAGGGAGTACGAAGGCCATCGCCTCCGTATCCCACCGGCTCCTCAGAGCCTGGGTCAGAGCCAGGTCCGTCCTCATTCGCTCCATACGGAGCACCTCCCCGAACCCCATCTCCTCTAATCTGTCTCTCTGGAAAGCTGGAAAGGCAATGAAAACGGCTAAAACTAAGGTCCAAGAAACCCTAATCCGCATATCACCCTGCAAGCACAAGATTTAAAATGAAAAGTTCATCATTTTTCCTGTCTTCGGTCATTGTCGCGACCTCTTTCAAGGTCGCGACCTTGTCGCGGCGGCCCGATGCGTCGCTATCATGACGCGACGCGTCATCTTGTCGCGACAAGGTCGCGGCGTTGCTAGCCGCCGCGACATCTGGTATCGCGGCGGGTCACAACGCCGCGTTCTCAGTGCCGGACGGGCCGAAGCCCCTTTTGTCCGATCCTCCTTTCTCTGGGCATCTTGCCCTACATTTGCCCTCCGGGGGCTCCGTGCAACTATCCTATGCCATCATTCAAGGATTTAGGGGATCGAATCTTACCGATTTCATCGCTTTCTTCTTCTTCTTCCTCGCCGTTTCAACACTCTCAATCGGGACCTCCGGCACCGTCTCCAGCTCCATCACGACGTCCTCCATCTCCTCCTCCTCCTCTCGGACCGTCTCCGCACGGCGGCGGGAACTCCGTCGATCCGCGTGGCGTTTCCTCCTCGAGGATCCCTCGCCGGACTCCCGTCCTTCTTCCATGCCGGATCTTCGCGCTTTGGGGTTGTTAAGCAAGAGAATGAGGGAGGAAGAGAGAGCTCACCAAGGGGTTCGAAATCGCCAAAGGGGGTTTGCTCTGGGATTTTGAAACCGAGAAAGAGGGAAAGGAAAAGGGCGGTTCGCTTTTGAAGGGGTCGGCTTGTGTCGCGACGTATCGGGACGCCGCGTCCTGGTCGTGACACGAAAGGTCGCCGCGACTATGTCGCGACTTCCCGACGCGTCGCGACAATAAAGGTGGCGTCATTAACCGTCGTGACTCAACCCGAAACCAGTTTTCCTTGCAAAAAAAATCATGTTTATTCATTTAAAATCAAGTTGCTTACAATCCCTAATGTTTATAAAATCAAATAAGAGTCAAATTCTCCTCCTAGCTACCATCTTATGACTACAATCAATCAATTCCTATCAATCAAATGATCAAATGATCCCCGCCGCTGGCCGGATCTTCTTCAGCGCCTCGAGGTACTCTTCAATCACGTCTTTGTCCTCCTCAACCGCGGCTTGGACGTGACCCGTTGTACTCGCTTCCCAATGCACGATGGCGTTGTGCACATCGAGCTCATCTTGTCGATCCCCCCTCTTCCTCTCTTGGATCGGCGGAAAGTGCGAGAGGATTGGAAGCACCGTACGAGCCGCGCCACATTGAAGGTAGCACCGATCCGGGTTGTACAAAACCAGTGCTTCATTGCCGATCAGCCTTAGAGCCAGTCTGGTGCGCTGTGCAAAGTGGATCGTCCGCCCGTGCATGAACCGGGGACGCATATCAAATCCCGCCGTAGTGAGCTTCCGGAGGTAATCGCGCCACGCTTTCACCCCTTTCACTTGGGCTGTCTTGCACCAAACCCGGGTGGGCATGTGGAGAGGCCCGCCCACGTAAGCCAAGGGATGGTTGAGCATGGACTTGCACTCCATGGTCAGAACATCCATCGCCCGGAATTAGATATGCACCCCCATCCACAGCTCGAGGGCGACGATGGAACCGAAGAAGGTTCCTCCCATAGCTGCAAAAGTTAATCCGGCGTATAGGAATCCCAAGACAGCTTGCCCAATGGTCATACCTTCGGAGATGGAGTCCACGATGTCGAGATTGGCAAAAGAAATCGCCCCGTCCGTTGTAGGGAAGAGAATGACCCCGCATATGCAAATCGCAGCCGCCTTGGCAATGGCATGAAAGTTGCGCGTCTTGCGTTTGCATTGCGAAGTGATCCACTGGGCGATAGGAAGTAGGTAGGCGTGCGTCCCGCTCGTCATGGACCGCAGATCTTCCTTCTTCTTGGTGATCTCCGAGAGAATGCTCCATGAGTTGATGGGTTCCGTGGTGTGCGATATCATCAACTCCTCGCCTCATTCATATCGCGGAAGGCCGAGCATCGCCTCCAACTCCTCCAGGAGAATAGTGGCTTCAAAGGTCGAGAAAACGAATGTGTGAGTTTGCGGATGCCACAGCTCCGCTAGCGCCGTAACACTATCCCACACGTGTACGATCTTATCGTACTTCTTGGCAAGCACCACAACAGTGCTCAACCCCCACTCTTTCAAATGACCGAGGGAGGTGGGAGGCAGCAATTCCAGCATCGGGGAGAGCCAAGGAAGCTTGGAAAATCGCCTATGGCCAGGTAAAATCTAGAAGGAAGAAAAAGAAAGGGAATGTGAGAGCAAGAAAGAGCAGAACAGAGCAAACAAAAAAAAACAGGGAGATGGTGCAGAAATTGCAGAATTTAAGAAGAAAGGGACTTACTTGAAGATCCGGGCACATGCAAATATTCCCCGGAACGGCGCTCAGCGGTTGGAGATCGAAGTAAGACTCCCTTGCAACCTTCTGGCTGGAGTACGAAGGTATCTCCTCTTGGAAGGCGGCGAGACCCCTCTTCATGCTTGCAAAACAGAGAAATTCTTGATTTTCTTGGAAGAAAAGAGGAGAGAGAGGATTAGCTGCGAATTAGAACCCCTAAACCTTCTCTTATAGACTTTGAGAGGGTGCAATCCTCTCCTAATCCCGCACCTAAGAGTTAGAGTAAGAGTGGGAGTGTTTAGAGAGTCCTAGTGTCATCCTGAATGTCTTAGGATAGGGTTAAACTTGATTTTTTTCCGTTTTCGGGGCTCTGTCCGAGTCGCGACGTCACGATACACCGCGACCATGTCGCGACGTTACGATATGTCGCGTCTATGTAGCGGCGACAGAGGCCGTCGCCTTTATGCAATATGTTGTTTTCTATGACTTTTCCTTGTCTGTGTTCATGTTTCTATGCTCATTATCTTTGCTTGATTGTTAAATATACAAAATACAAAAAAAAATCCAAAAATTCAGAAAACCAAAAAAAATCGCCGCAGGTAAGTATCTCTTTCCTTACCCCTCACATTACTATATGGTATTTTAGCTATTATATCGCTTCAAGGACCGACTGATTCTCATGTGCTCTGGGGTTTGAGTTCCCCTTTACCAAAAACAGTGATAATCTAGGTGCACATTGTTAATCGTCGGATAGGCCGTTAAGTTGAGTAAGTTCGGGGACGATAGATTCAGGCCTGCACTGCGGTTGTGGGTAGTCTCTTGACACGTTCCTATTCAATTTAACAATATTATCCTGGATATATTTTCT
Source organism: Colocasia esculenta (assembly GCA_014218235.1). Classification (NCBI taxonomy): domain Eukaryota; kingdom Viridiplantae; phylum Streptophyta; class Magnoliopsida; order Alismatales; family Araceae; genus Colocasia; species Colocasia esculenta. The sequence goes on from CM024760.1 coordinate 134,033,956, forward strand.
ATTTTTCTCACTTTATTCGCATTCGTTTTGATGATTTCTTTTATTTTAGCCTAGCATGCATCATGTAGGACTTTGAGCTTTCTTGACTCGTTCTAGACTCTTGATGAGCCCTTGTTGAGTGCCCAATCATTCCTCATTCCTCAAACATGCAATCCAATTCTACTCCGAATCGGAAGGTTAGCCTCCGAGCGAGTTGTTCCCGTCAGTTTAACAAGATTTGCCCTGTCTGGATTCCCTATTAAATTTTCATCCTGTTCCTTTGATCCGTTTTGATTGAGAACCGCTCCCAGGACAGAGTCATGAGTTACCTGCTTGGCACGCACATGTCCCTCCAAAGCGAAACCTGCAGGCCAATCAGCTAGGGTACCTCTCAATCGAGGGGTTGATCGTCCTCTTCTTTTCTTCCTCTCGTCCAGACTCGTGTTCATCTTTGCATCCTGCTCGAGTAGCGGACTCGGGGCTTTCACAAAGGTTCCAGTTGCCTGTTGGTTAGACCGGGTGTCTCTTTACCTTGACTTCCACTTTTCAGTCCACTCAGCGCCATCTCCGCTCCACCATCATTCTGTGAACGACTCCGCTCCATTTTCACTTCGCTCCCCTACAAAGTGGAAGCCAAGGAGGGGCAATCTGTAGACACCCGGTTCCGACTAATGGGTTGAGCAATATTTCATGTTATCTTTGTTAGTCCCTAATTGGTCATTCACCTTGAGCCCATCATTAGCCTCTAATTGAGCCCATTAACCCTTAAAATTGCCTTGAAATCCCGCCCATTATCATTTTGGGAGAGTCTTTATCCATTTAAAGTCCATATCTCTCATATAGTTGGTTAATTCGATTTCCAAGTCACGACGTATCGCAGCGCCGCGACTATAGTCGCGATGTCTAGGGACGCCGTGACAGCCCATGCATGATTTACGTGCATGTGGGTTCACTGTCGCGACGCCCGGACACGCCGCGTCTCTAGTCGCGACCCCACGATACGCCGCGACACCATCTGAGCGTGCCAAAATCCGCAACAACCTCCTATTTATCCTCCCTTTGATCAAGTGATAATCCTAGGGATTATCTCAGCCCCTTAGGGCGAGATTTTGGCCCTAGGGACTCCTTGGAGACCCCTAAGGACTCTCCCATGCAGTTTTGATGGGATTTTATCTCCCATTTTTATTTCCACCCATTTTTAAGAGATAATATGGGATTTTCTCTCTTCAGAGTCTATAAAAGAATGGCACCTCTTCAAGGACGAGGAGAGCCTGATTTGACACCCCGAAGGGCTGCCAAAATCCTCCCTCAAACGTTCTTAACTCGCAGCACCTCTTCCTCCATTTTTTTCTTCACATTCTTCTCCACCGAAACACATGATTTCTTCATCCATGGAGTACGGAACGTGAAGAAGGCGGCTCCAGCACCTTTCAGAGGCTCGTGGACAATCCTTCAAGCCACGTCAACGCCAAGGAGTCGCCCAATGGGGCTCATCCTCTCCTCTCCTCCCTCTCTCCTTCATTGCATGCATTTTATGTTCCTTTTAGATAGCACATTCCTACACACACCCACGTTTTTCCTACACCCAAAGGGGTTTTAAAACCCCCCAGGTTCGTTCCCTCCATGTTCTTCGTCTCTCTCTCATTTAAGAATGGTTACCTCACTTAATATAGTCTAACATGGTTGTATTTATTGTTTTCGTTGTTTTGGTAGGCATTCAAACGAAGGTCCACGAGCAGCTCTTGTTCTATGGCCGGCCGGAGAACGGGAAGAAGGTCCACACTCAACGACTCCCGCAACAAAGAGAACGCGGCGGCGGGCGACGGCGCGATAAGAGATGCGACGTGATTCGACGCCGCGTAATCAACATCCTCGCGGCATCTACGGACGCCGCGACACCAGGTCCGCCCCCCTTTCTCTCTCCTTTCCTAGAGTAATTAGCCTAAACATCTTTCCTCTTATTAGGCAATGCTTTAGGTGGCGATCACATCTTATTTTCCATGCTATCATGTTTGATATTCATGTCTGTGTTGAGGGGGGTACAATCCCTGTGATTACAACGCCCTCACCACAGTTGGCGCAACCATGAATATGTGCTATCCTGGGGATCACGACAGCATTCAAATCGAACGCCGTCACATTCCCTTTATCTTAGATCCTACGTTCCTCTGGGTTAAGGAAAAAGTTTCAGATATTGCTGAGAGGAGGAGCAAAAAGGAGATCTTGTTGTTAGAGCTAGAAGAAGAATTGGTAGACGAAGAGAAGCCGTGGTATTATGAGATAGCCAAATACTGCAAAGATCAATCATATCCTTCAGAAGCCACCTCTGAGGAGAGGAAGGCTATAAGGAGGATATCTCAGAAATACACGGTGATTGGGAATACGCTCTACAGAAAAGGATTCTCCGGTGTTTTGCTTAGATGTTTAGATGAAGATGAAGTTCCAAAGGTTGTTAAAGAGGCCCATTCGGGTGTTTGTCGAGGTCATGTAAGCAGCTAAATGCTTGCTAAGAAAATTCTTAGGCAAGGCTTTTACTGGCCTACTCTAGAGGAGGATTGCTCTATCTTTGTTCGCCGGTGTGTCAAGTGTCAATTGCACGCCGACAAAATTCATGCTCCATCCTCTTCACTCCACCCGATATCTTCACCATGGCCTTTTGCTATGTGGGCTTTTGATATCATCGGCCCTCTAGGTGATCCTAATTCCCAGAACAAAACCAAGTTTTTTATTCTTACAGCAATGGAATACTTCACCAAGTGGGCAAAAGCTGAAGCATATGCAAAAATCAAAGCAACAACCGTTTGCAAGTTCATCAAGAGGAACATCATCACTAGGTTTGGTATACTGGAAGCCATGATCACTGACAATGGACCCCAGTTCATCTCTCAGGAGCTCCGTGACCTCTGCAACAGGTATAGAATTGCATTGCATCATTCTTCTCCTTATTATCTGCAAGGCAATGGTCAAGCAGAGGCCACGAACAAAACTCTAATTAAAATTATTAAGAAGACATGTGAGGTTAATAAATTCTCGGATTGGCCGGAAAAGCTTGTAGAAGCTCTATGGGCTTACCGCACTTCAATCCGTACCCCCACAGGGCAGACACCGTTTGCTCTCACTTACGGAATGGAGGCAGTAGTACCATATGAGATTCTCATTCCCTCTTTAAGAGTTCAGCTTGACAAGGAATTATCAATTGATGAGCGACGTGAATCGCTTATAGCCCAATTGGAACTCTTAGATGAGAGACGTTTAGTTGCCTCCGAGCACACGAGGGCGTATCAAAACAAACTCACACGTTTTCATCAAAAGCGAGTCATTGAGAGAAAATTTAAAGTTGGTGAAATGGTTGTCAAAAGAATTTTCATAAAACCCGGTGGTCCCAAATCGAAGCTCCAACCGAATTGGGAAGGGCCATATGTCATAAAACAAGCATATCCTGGCAATGCATATAGGCTAGTAAATGCAGAAGGTGAGGAACTGTCCCACCCTTGGAATGTTCTCCATCTTAAGAAATATTACCCTTAGTTAGCTATTCAAAAATTATGTGGTATACAAACCCCAAAATGAAAGTATGTCATTGATAGTCATTTTCTTGTTCCTGGTGTTTTAGGCAGAGGAAAAATGATATTCACACACTTACATGCCTCTCCAAGAGAGCTAGAAGTGGCAGAGTCTAAGGAAGATCAATGCCAAACCTATAACCTAAGACAATATCCACTTTCTCTTCTATTCGGTCTGCCCATAGAAAGAAAAGAACCTGAGGGATTGACCTCATAAAGTTGTTCAAAAACTCAAAAGGGATTTGTCAAGGCAAAAAGAGGAAAGAAAAGGATCAATGAAAATCCAAATCTAAAAAAAAGCCAAAGCATGCCAAATAAAAGTATGTCAAGAGTGGCAAAGTCCCCGCGGAGATCCAAATGGATCCGGTCGTAAGCATGCTAAAACCCCCCAGAAAGCCAAAATCAAACTCGAATCTTCTTGAGAATAAGAACAAGCGATTGAGTGTCTCCCCGGTTATCTGGACTACTGGCAGACTTCCTAACAATTCTTCCCTTCTCCTCAGGATAAGTCTTAGTGCCTAGGCAAGGCAACGATTAACTGAAGAGGACGTCGCTAAAAGCTACCTCAGATCAAGGCACCTCTTAAGCACGTCTAATCCATGCCTAACACACCCAAGGACAGTCATTGGACTTTTTAATGACAATCAAGTAATTGAAGGATTAGTGTACCCCATTTTAAAATAAAAAAAATCACATATTTCCAAAATTCCAAACAAATCTCATATTTTCAAAAAAAAACAAAACAAAAAAAATCCAAAAAAATTGCATATTCCCAAAATTCCAAACAAATTGAATATTTTCAAAATCCCAAACAAATCAAAAAAAAGGGAGAAAGAAGAAAAAGAAATCTAAACAAATCAAAAATCCAAACAAATTGAATATTATCAAAATCCAAAAAAATTGAATATCTTATCGAAATCCAAACAAATTTTCTTATTGTACATTCTCACCAATTTGTACATCTTATGAACATACCTGTGCACTTCCCTTTTTTAGTATATGTTACATGTTTAAATCGCTTATTTTTTCTGCCTTATTTTGATAAAGGCTCAGCCCCTTAACAAATCCATGAAGCCAGACAATATTTATGTGCAAGGGGCTGAGCCAGAACAGATATTTAACATGTTTGTTCAGTCCATTTCAGGCATAATGAATTCAAAGACTAGAAGATGTAAGCAAGTATATATATATACATGTATGCAGCTAAAGCGAGAGCCGAACCCGAGTACATCATGAAAGTGCCCCACTAGGCACAACATCGTCGAAGGTAAATAAAAGTATAGTCTCAAGGCGAGGCAACCTGACTCTCGTCACCTCCCTTTGCAGGTCCCTCACGTTGGCTGCTCTCTGCCTCGTCGTGGTCCACAGCGGCAGGCAAGGCAGGAGGCCCCATCGGCGCCCGTGAACCAGTCGAACACTGTACCGCTGCAACGTCCCAAACATTCCTCTCGTACTGAGAGGAAGTCGTAAGGATGCTCTCTGAATAGGCACTGGCACGTCCCTGCTCCCTCGAGCGCTCCCGTCCATGCCGGTATCGCTCCTCGGACGCCTTCAGCAGGCGCTCCACAACTCCCTGGCTCGTCCGCGCTTCCAGAGACTGTTGAGTCAGTCGCTCATGCTCCAACTCCCAACGGCTCCGCTCCTGCTCCCAGCGGGCCTGCTGCCTCTCTAGGTCATGGCGTTCTAATGTCAGCATGGCCTGCAACTCAGCAACGTCACGCGGAAGGTCCGACTCGCGCTGAATCAGCTGGGACTGTAGCTCTGTCAGCTGCCGTGACTACTCCGTCAGCTCAGCAATAGTGCCCGTCTCACGAGCAAGGGCACTCTCTAGCTCCTCAGTCTGCACAAGTGACAGTCACAGGTAAGTACGAAAACAATCCAAATAATTATCTAACTTAAAGTACTTACCCGTGTCAGGAGATCCTGCTCTGCGCGCTCAGCACGTGTCACAGCTGCGGCCAACTGCTCCTGAAGGGAGGCTACCTCCGCGGTCGAAACACTCCTACTCGAGGAGGCACCTCCTACATCTGTATGCTCTGCAGTCGCCTGAGCTGTGCGCTACAATAAATGAGAAATACGAGTCAGCACATGGTGAGTTAAACAAAGCAAAGGTACGTAATCTTTTAACTTACCAGAGTCTCGAGAGCCGCACGTGCCTCTGCAAGCTGCGCCTCTGTGCTTGCCAACTGCCCCTGGAGCTGGCCAATAAGGGTGTCTCGGCCATCCTACACACATGTACAAATTGTAAGATATTCTGTAAATTATGTAGTTAAAATAATTCAGATTTAGAAATGTGTACCCTCTGTGGCGTCCGACTCCACCAACTGGCCTCATGAAATCGCGGTGGCCGTACTCCTCCTGGAAGCGCCGGAGGTACGCTGTGCTATCTGTGGCGTCCGACTCCACCAACTGGCCTCCACACTGCCAGTCGGTGTACTGCTCTGGGAAGCGGGTCTGCCAGTCCACCGTCTTGGCCTTCCCACGGGTCTTCTTACCGATGCCTCGCGGCTCGGTCTCCTCCAACCATCTCTGGTGCAGTCCCAGAGTGCGTGCCGCCAGTCGAAGGCGGAGTGGCTCAATCTCGTTCAGGCAATGGACCCAAATGCCCCGCCTGAACAATGTCCATCCACTCACCACCCAGGGTTGATCATCATCACCCTGGTCTGCATAGGGCTCCCACACCACCTGTACAAGCATTGATTAGCCAATGTCATTTTAAACTGCTTAAATTTAAGAGAGAGTGTGAGGAGGCCTATCAAAAGTGCGGGGAAGTCTCGGACTTTCTGGCGGAGCACCCCCAGCTGGAAGGTATAGGTGGCCGTGCTCACCAACGATAGCCACCTCCGAGCAAGCGGGACGGCATCTGGACGCACCACCGTCGCCCTACCCAATGGGATGTAGTAGTAACTCCACACCTGCAAGCAATTAAGTAATGTCAATTACATGAATTTAAAAATTGCAGGAAATCTCAAAGATAATTTACAATGGAGTTTAAAATTTAAAATCATACCTGTAGAAAGGGCGCGAATTCGCCCATAGTGGTCTCCCTGCCAGTGCCGGTGGAGAGGTCGGCGAAGGTGTACGCCAGCAACATAGCACCCCAAGCATACCTGCCAACCCTCCCTAGGTCTCTTAGTAGCTCCAAAAATCGGCAGTGCATGTCGTCACCCTTTGTGGTGAACAACATCTTGCCAAAGAAGAATACTAGGAACCGGCGCAGGTCCCTGTCTACTCTCTCCGTCTCCCCCTGGTCCTGGCCATAAGCCGCCCTGGCTAGCCCCGCCGCTCGCTCTACAAAGTCTAGCAGGAGCTCGTTTGCTCGCTGTCTCACTCTGGCAAGACCCGGCGATCCTAATAACGTCACCCGGCCAACCACCCTCCGGTCACCGAGGTCATCTCCGTGGGGCTCCAAACCCAGGAGGTCCTATGCTAAGTCGGTGTAGTCTGCATAGGTGACCCCCGTCACCGCCTCCCCATCTACTCTGAGCCCTGTGATGCGGGCCACATCCTCTAGGCTGGGCATCATATGCCCCCAGGGAAACAAGAATTCCCGGCTAACCCGGTCCCACCTATCCCTAATTACCTGAATCAATGGGGGATCAATGAAGAACGGCTCGATCTCCAGGATCGAGCCGAAACCCATCTCCCGGACTCTTTCCTTCTGGAAGTCGGGGAGGCCTTGGTATGCCGCCACGACCAAGGCCCACATCATCTGCGGCCGCATTATGCCCTGAAAAATAAGAAATCCAAGGTCAGAACTGTCAAAACAAATTGAGCAGAAAAATCACTTCTGACTCAAATCGCATCGCCTCTGGGCGTCGCGACTCAACTTCTAAAAGGCGTCCACTACTGTGGTCGCGATTCAGTTCCAAATCGCGACGCCCAGAGACGACGCAATTTGAGGACAAGAATCGCGTCGTCTGGATTGGACGCAATTCTTGCCCCCTTTCTTCCCGGCGCCCGGAGCCCCCTCCTCTCTTCTCCGTCTCTCACCCGTGGGAAGGGAAGGGGGAGAAGGAATTTACCATGTTCGGGCGTGCCGGGAGATCCTGCCCTTGCCTTCCTCTCCGCCAGGTCGCCCACGACCCCGCCATCGCGGCGCCAGCTCCACCGCCGCTGGCCTCCTCCGCTGCTCCGCTCGCGGCGCGCCGCCGCCCGCTTCCACCGCCGGCACGAGCGCGAGCTCGTTGCCACCGGCCGCCTCCGTCGAGCCCCCGCTCGACGCCGTCGGTGCCTCCTCCATCGAGCCCCCGCTCGGCGCCGTCAACGCCTCCTCCGCCGGGCCCTCCTCGTCGGGTCCTCGCCGCCGCGGCCGTTACCCTTTTCTCCATCGGGAGAGAGAGCTTGAGAGATGAGAGAGAGAGAGAGAGAGAGCTTGAGAGATGAGAGAGATGAGGGATAGAGAGAGCGAGAGAGTGGGTGGGAAAAGGAAGAAGCGCCGGAGAAGAAGAAGCGCGACGGTTTTGAAAACTGACTTGAATCACGTCTAGTACAGCCGCCGCGATTTGTGAACCGTCGTTAAGAAAGGCGTCCTTCTTTCCTGCCGCGCTTTAGAAGCATCTTTAATCGCATCCATCACGGCCGATGCGGATTTCGAACCGCCACAAATAGAGGCGTCGGCCCTGTACGCCGCGATTCAGAAGTCATCATGACCCCTGACCGAATTGCCAGGCGCGCAAAGTTTGAAAATTTGATATGCGGCGGCCCTTGTCGTCGCGATTCAGAAGTAATGATGACAGTTGTACGGGCTCTGCGCGCGCAGATTTTGAGGATTCCTTATTCGCATCTGTAACAAGCGTCGCGTTTTAAAGTTAGACGCGACAGTTCTGCTTGACGCGTTTTACATGTGATGTAGGCGACGGTTGTCCTGGACGCGATTTTCTCCGGTGTTCCAGAAGGACAATTTTTCAAGCAAGCTTTTTGAGTTGTTGTGCTATGATTTCATGTCATTCAAGGAACTATTCAACATCAAGCACTTTGACAACCATTTTGCCAACTCAAACACAACTTGATTTTTATTTATTTGCAGCTTGTCTCAATATTTACAAACTCCTTTGAGACCACACTCTCTCAAGATCGGAGTTTTCTTAAACCCCTTACATAGTTCGCCTTCTCATTTTCCCTCTCACTTGGAGCCGGCCTCCTAAAGATGCATACTTTCCATAGGGCTTTGATTGTGTTTGCCTCCTCGCCGTCATTGTTGGTGTCGAGTTCCCGACGCTTGATGGGCGGGATGTGTGACGACCCTTCGAAGATGCGTCGAGTGAACCCGAGCTGGGGGAGGCATCGGTGTGGATTGTACAATACAAATTCGGATGCCCCGATCAAGCGGAGATCCACACCAGGCGCCAGCCTGCTCCGCAAATCCCGATTCGAGAATGACGCTGGAATCACGTTGAACACTTCCTCGGGCATATCTTGGAGGTAATCGCGCCAATCTTCCCGAGTCTTCAATTGTGGCGCGCGATTTGCCACTCGCCCTTCCAGACTGATGATGTTGTCTAAATGTTTCAGTGGACTCTTGGAAAAGATGTTGGACGAGGTCGAAACCTCGTTGCTTAAATAAAACTTCAAGTGTAGGTCAGCCCAGCTTGTAAATAGAAGCATAGATCCATAAAGAGGCCTACCTAGGCTTGCCGTTGTCAATCCACTGTACAGGAAGGCCAGAACAGCCGGTCCTAATCGTTCTCCTTCCCAAATGGCACATACTGCGCCCAACTGATCTGGCTCTAAGACGCTGTCCAAGGAAGGGAAGAGGAGTGCCCCCGCCACACATATGGAAAAGCCCTTCATTGCCCGCTCCAAATCCTCCCCATCATCAGCTTCTCCAAGCTCCCTTATTGTCCAAACCGCCAGCTTTTACAGATGGATGCCTTTGTCGGTTCGAATTTCATAAGCTTCTCTTACATCCATGAAGCTTCCAAGAACAGCCTTGCTGGTGTAGCTCCTCGGCGCGATCATCATTTCATCTTCTTCACCTTGTTTCATCCGCCGAAGGCCTAGAAACACCTCAACCTCTTCCAAAAGGATTGTAGCTTCAAAGTTTTTAAAGAGGAAGGTGTGGGTTTGGGGATGCCATACCTCAACCAATGCACCCATGGCCGCCCAATCGAGATAGACTTCATGATATCTCTTTGCATGGACCGCAAGATTGTTGATTCCCCATCTTTTGAGGATGTTGGTCATATCCAAAGAGATGTTTGAAGTGAGTTGCTGAAGCCATGGTAGACGCATGAAGCGTCGGCTCCCCGGGAAAAGAGGGTAATCCTGCGTAATCATGAGAGTTGAGTTGATAAGAACGCCAAGAACATGTCAATCAAGCCTATAGAACATAAAGAAAAATACAAATCAAGCCTAAGAATGATCCAAATCTACTTACCAACTTGGCTTGGATGAGCTTGCTCGCATGTCCTTCTATTTGACTCAACCTTTTGAAGTTACCTCCTCTTGATCCAATGGAAGAAGAACTACCTTACTCCATTTCTACAAAATCTCCTCCTCTTCTCCTTCCTCCTTTCCTCCTAGAGCACCTTTGGGATAGAAAAGGGTGGAGATGGGAGTGGGTAAAGGTGGTGTGTGAGTCAAGGGTTAAGAGATAAGGGAGGAGGCTACATTTGGGGAGATTCACCACGTCTGGAAGCCACCCCACCTCTCCCTTGCATTAAAAGAAAGAAGAAAAAACAAAATAACAGGTCCTAGCTTGGCGATCTAATTCGCGTCCACATCAGAAGTCGCGTTTTAGATGATAAAAGGCGCCCATCTTTCTGGACGCGATTTTGATCAGTGATGTTTTTGTGAACTAATATGTTTTGTGCTGTCTGAGTACAGGTTCCAGGGCATTTTGCCACGTTGCGGAAGCACAAATATCCTCGACAGCCTCCACTGATGTTGTGTGTATTGCATTTTATTATATGATATACTTTATTAGAGCACATCAAGGACCTTGAAGCTTTGACTGATCTGGAGTTTGAGTTCCCCTCCACAGCCAAAAATAATGATAATTCCATAGAATTCTTGCCTCTAAGGATAGGCCGTTGCACCAAAAGGGGGACGACGGTTCCTTACGGTATCCTGACCCCACACCAACGCAACAATATTATCCTTGATTATCTTATATTTTTGTTTATTTGCTTTGAAAATTTTCTTTTAGCCCAGCATGCTTCACGTAGGATTTCAGGAAAAATCACTTCAAAAGTTGATTAAAGATAGTCACTTGATCCTCAATGCTAAAGCAATCCGAAAATTCCACTCCGGGTCTAGTACTCAGTTCATTATATTGTCATTTAAAGATCTTCTTTTTGAGAAAAACTCATCTGTCTCAGATCCCTTGTCCTTTTCGTTTATCCTCCAGATCCACTTGAGGCAGTGGCAGACGCCCCCGATAGTGAAACCTAACGGATTGTGTCCTTAGGTACTTCCCCGACACTGGGAGTTGATCTTTCCTTTGATTCTTTTTCTTTACACGTCTTTGATTGTTGAGTTTTCCCCAGAGATTTTCTGAAAAGCAACTTTATTGTGAACTGACGAACAATTCCAGTCATGTCCCCCAACAGGGCGTGTCTCATTACACCTTGGCATTTACTTTTTAGTTGTTTCGCTTCACTCCGCTTCATTCACACCGCTTTGTTTACCTCATTCCGCGCCGTTTTTGCTTCACTCCCTTACAAAGCAAACGCCAAGGCAAGGCATCTGTAGACATACCAATTTTACCTAAATTGGACAAATTTCAGGTTGCACTGTAACGCCTCAAAAGTGACTGTCTTAATTTAACTTTTTAGGTATTTTTCCTACTTTTCCTATCTTTTTAAGGTTCTTTAGAAAATCTACAAAAAAGGTCTGCAAATTGGTTTGAATCGCGTCCAGAATAGTGGACGTCTTTAAAAGTGCCATAAACGCGACGTTCTGAGGCGCCGCAATTATGTTACCGCCTTTTCGTTTAATGGCGTCCAGGAGATCCGCCGTGATTTCAAAGTCAATATTCACGGCACGCACGTTCTGACAAGCCATACGCTCCGTACAAGCCATACCCCTGTCAGGTGTCAGAATGGTGTCAGACTTATAATCGCGTCTAGGACGTACGCCGCATTTTTGAACCGCCAGTTACAGCACAACAGAAAAAGCAGGCGGTTGATAAACGCAGCATCCAAGGGCGACGCCTTTATTAACGCAAATGCGGCCATGGTTGTCAAATCAATTTGACTTTTAAAACGCGGTGATTAGAGGCGACGTGATTATTCACATGGTTGCGCAGCATAATCATCACAATTTCGCAAGTTGATGGGACGTTTGGCCGACCTAATGAAGGGCGGCGAGCCATGTGGATGCGATTAAGCCTTGAATAGCGGCTGTTGTCCTGGACGCGATTTTGCTCCAGTGCTTATAAAAACAAAGCCGCAGGGCCAGGGGCGGGGTTTGACGGTTGGCTTCTTCTCCTTCGGGGCTTCCCCTTTTCTCTGAGAGAGAGAGAAAGAGAGAGAGAGAGAGAGAAGAAGAAATTTCCCCAGAGCGGTGAAGCCCTGCCCGTCCGACGCCTCGACTTCCGTACTTCTATTCTATTCTCTCGGAGGCTTCCACTGCACCAAAGGCGTGCCTCCGGAGCTCAGGACGATCCTTCACTGCGGATCCGAGGAGACGTCGTCGTCCTGCACATCACGCCACGGCTGCCGCCATCCCTCTCTCTCCTCCTTTTGATTTACCCCTTTAGATAGTACACGTCGCGCCACACACGTGCATATCATTTCCATACCGTCTACTTAGGGGTTTTCCGTTTCTGTCTTCAAAAGGTGTGTTAGCACCTTTTTATGTCTTTTCGTCTGTTCCTCTACTATCTCATTTACTACACTATAATCTGACCCCTTTTACATGTCTTTCGTTGTCTTTTTGTGCTAGGTAACCGAGCCAAATCTCCTTCGCCGGCCGGCCGGTGGAAGGAGGAGGGCGGACCCACGCCCCACATCCCGCGCTTTCTACGGGTGAAAGGTACTGCCTTTTCTCACCCGTTTACATTCGGTGCCCTCGAGCACCTGGCGATCACGGTTCCTTTTTTATTTATTGTCTTTTCCGCTTTTTCACTCCATCTCCACACACACGCCACGTATTTATTTTACCCCCCCCCCCCTTTGTGGGGACCGTTCTTCGTCCCCCGCCCGGAGAGCAGGGAGCGGAAAATAGTGCCTACACCATCATCTCAGAGATATTTCTGCCCCATTCCCTATAGGTGTTTCAAAGAAAATTTTTTGTCAAGCCAAGGAGGTGGTTCTAGCAAATACCAGGTGGCTGGGGGGTGATGGGTCTAGTGTTGATTTTTTTACGGATGATTGGATTGGTGATAAAACTATTATGCAGGAGTTTAGAAACATGGTTCCTAATGACCAACAGTGGCCTAATATTTCATTAAAGGATATGATCATGGATGATAATCACTGTGTTTGGATCTGCATGGGTGTTACCCGCCAACATGTTCAGGCTATATTAACTGAAACTTCTGATGAGTTTATTTGGGCAGGGAACGCTAAAGGAGTTTTTACAGTCAAATCTGCTTATTCTATGGTTTCTAATTCGGGTGTAAGTAGAGGTACTTGGATGAAATTATGGCATCATGCTATCCCACCACATCCTGCCATGTTTGTTTGGAAATTATAACATAGGGCGGTACAGGTTGACTCTAGAGTTGCTGATTGTGGTATTCCCCTGGTGTCTAAGTGAGTGTGCTGCAAGATTCCAGAGCAAGAAACGATGGATCACCTTTTCATTTTCAGTGATATTGCCAATGAGCTGTGGAGGTGGATTGCACCACTTCTTAACAATAAAATCAATCTGAGTGATCATGTTACCATTAGATGTTGGAGTGTTTTATCCAATACCATACTGAATTCAGCTTTACAGTTTACTAGATTGATTACAACTATTCTTATGTTGTGGGAAATCTGGAAGTTCAAGTGCACTACCCGCATGGAGGGAAATTTCTAGTTTGTGGATTGCATTAAGCATAACATTATGTTGAGTGCCAACATGGTTTTGGTAACAGTCAAGTTTAACCGGCCCATCTCAATGGGACAAGTCGATATTTTAAAGACCTTTAATGTTAGAGCTGAAGTCAGTATCAGAGCTTTGATTATTGTTAAATGGAATCCTCCGATGGTCAATTATAGTCTTGATGTGGATGGAGCATCTAAAGGTAACCCAGGTAAATGTGGTGGTGGTGGCTGCATCAGGGATCATAATGGTGATTTTGTTTGTAGTTTTGCTTTTTTCTATGGCACTGGGAGCACCATTATGGCAGAGACTAGGGCAATCTACGATGGTCTTAGGTTGGCTATGGAACGGCATCTTAGCATCTCTATATTGTATTCAGACTCAGCTCTCCATGTGAGGGCGATCACTTGTGGTCAGATACCTCACTGGGCAGTCTTTCCTTGGTGGCGGGGAATATGTAACATGATGCAGCTCCTAAATCCTAAGATTTTGCATACTTACTGTGAGGGTAATCAGGTGGTTGATTCCCTTGCTTCACAGGCTTGTGCTCAAGAAAAGAATACGATTTTTCTTAATCTTGGTGATCTTCCTATCGCTTCAAGGGGAGCTGTGATTGTTGATAAAGCCGAGTTACCTAGCTTTAGGCAGAGATACTAGAAGGGTTTTGTTTTCAAATCTTCTTGAAGTTTGGAGGTGTTCGGGTGTAGTTACTCTCTTATTTTGGTGGTTGTTTCTTCATGGCGTCGGGTGTATTACCTTTATATTTTACTTCAGAAATAAAATTTTCTTTGGTTGATCGCCTAGTGGAGTAAGTACATCTCATCCCTCTGGGATAGGGTGCACTCTCCTGGTTGCTGACCCATTGGAATTTTGAGGGGGGGAAATCCTCTTGTAAGACTCTAATGACCATATTTAGTATGATTAAGTTAGAAGTGATAACTCTATATTGTCAGTACCATGTTTAGCTTCTGTTAAGCATGTTTTATCCAACAGTAATGAGCATATTTGTAAAATAAAAGCATGCATCCACGTCATATGTGTGAGTGCATCATATTAAGTGCATGTGGAATATGTGCAAATGTAATCGATTAATGTGATAAAGTGATTAATGTGCTAATAAAGACATCACTATCATAGAAGGATGTGAAGCCGTACTATAGTGAAGACCCTACAAGAAGGTTCAGTGTGTTATGTGATATCCTGTGGATATCAAGATGAAATTCTAGAGGTGGACAAATATCACTAGTTAGGGTGGAGAGTGCTTCTCTCGGTTCTATGCAGTTATCAAGATTTGTCACTATGTTGCTTACGGGTATGTGTTTTGTGTGTGATTGTGTCCTTCTTGATGGTGGTTTGGGCTATGTGTCTCGGCGACATGTGAAACAATGTGAATGTGAAAGTGAATGTGAATGAGAAAGTGCAAGTGTGTGACCATGTGAAAGCGATATGAATATGTGATCCAATGTGAAAATTTTGAAATTATGTGAATATGATGTGATTAAGTCAAAACATAAAGTAAATAATAAGTATATGCGCATTTTGAATGAGTAGAATACACATAAGTGACGTGATAAGAAATGTGTCGTGTAGTATCATGTGTAGGCAATTGTTATACTTTGTCCATGTGAATATGTGAAAGCATGTTATAGATATGTGAATAATGTGAAAATATATGTGTCATCAACAATCCATGTGTAGTTAGTAAAAGTTGAGCATGTGATAGTTAATTGTTAAGTGAACATGTTTATATAATTGTCATGGTTATGCTTATGTAGAAGTGTATGTTGTAAGTATGTAGGTTACTTGCTGAGTCTAGTGCATAGACTCATCCTTGCTAAATGATACAGGTGAGATAGAGATTTTAAAGATGAATAAGCTAGCGAAGAGCGACTTCGAACGAGAGGAGTAACTTTTGGAGTGGAGCGCAACATCTAGTGCTTAATTACTTTTCTTTTACTTAGTACGTGAGACTTTGTTGTATTTTGGATATTATGAAGTTGGTTATATTGTAAACTTTGTTACATTTACTTGATACTATATAAACTGTGAGATGTGTGTGTGATGATAAAATAAGATCTATATTTACTTCCACTGTACTTTCTTGTATTATTTGTGTACATCTCTATCTATTTAATAACATTGGATATATGCCCTACTGTGACGACACTCTTTGTCCCGATGTGAATTAATATAATCATGCCAACATGAAGATGATCGTTACAGTGTGACTGTGCTAAGACTCACAATGGCCCTGACACGGTCCAATACAAAAATTACGGTGGCACAGCCAACCCTACAACCAAATATCTGTGTACCCATCCATTTCCAAAATTAAGGATATGGTCATATTTAGGAGGGTATAAAGTTCATTTGGACATTGGGTTGAAATGGATTCAAAGAGCTTACACAATGTTTCCGAAGCACAAGGTTGTCGAGCTTTAGATGGAAACAAGAAGCTTAGATGGATAGATGGATAAATACTGTCATTTGCTTAGATGGATAGATTGAATACACAGAGGATACAGACAAAGGAGAAAGATACAATTAAAAGGATAACGTCCTCATCTCAGCCAACAGGCCTCAGCCCACATCCCTGTCCATCATCTGCTCCCTTGTTTTCATTTGCTTTGTCCTTTGTGGATGTCAATTATCTATTATACTCTTTTGTCTTGTCATGATGTTCCCATTACTTGGAGCTTTATCATGCCAGGCAGACGAGCTTCGGTTGGATCAACAGCACCAAACTGACGTCAAAATTCAAGGTCTATCAATACGACCCTTTGGTAATATTATAGAGACTTAAAAAGAGTCATCCCTTGAAGCTTCACAGCAAAAACAAGTGCTCCCAGTTACAACCATGCTGGATTCTCGAGGGGAGTAACAACTGCCTTGACCTGCAAGTAGTTTTTAAGGCCATACATCCCTTTTTCTCTACCCTGCCCACTCATCTTGAACCCACCAAAAGGGATGGCAGCATCAAAGACAAAGAAGCAGTTAATCCAAACAGTCCCAACTTTCAATCCCCGGATAAGGGTGTTGGCAGTGTTTAGATTTTTGGTAAAGACTCCTGCAGCTAATCCATAACGGGTTGCATTTGCCCTAACCATCACTTCATCAATGTTCCTGTTGCCAACAAAAAAACTCGAGAATGAGAAGAAGAAGAGAAACTACGTAGTTTGCATGTGTCACGTATATAACGCACTTGAACTTCAAAATCGACTGCACTGGTCCAAAGATCTCCTCTCTCGCAATCGTCATCTCATCCTGGTTGGCAGAGGGTGGCAAATGTGAATGGATTTGCTTAGGAAATAATGGGTCATTTGTTTAAGGAGGAGAGTGCACCTTGACATCTGAGAAGATAGTAGGTTGTATGAAGTAGCCTTTGCTGCCGACTCTACCACCTCCTGCCTGGAGGGTAGCCCCACTCTCAACGCCAGATCTTATGTAATCAAGGGTTTTGTTGAATTGTTTCTCATCAATCTGTCATCAGTATAATATATCCATGAACATAATTAAGTTCTATTGCAAGTTATTTGACAATTGGAATGCAGGAATTTGAACAATTCACATTAGGAACCATGGTATTAATACACGATCCCCGAGTTTGGTAGATGGATGTAGTGCCTAGTTTCTCTGAACCAAATTGTATTATAAACTAGCTAAGAGAGATGGACTGCAGAACAAAATCTACATATTAACATATTTCATGCTTCCTTAAATTGTTTTTCTCTTCACTGAAACTGTGGAAGATCTTGAAAAAGCCCATCTCCAATAAGTTCACTCGTTTCTAATATTCTAAAAATCATACTAATTCAAATGATTTCATCAGATGATATACCGCAGCTGGTTATTAACCCACTGCGGTACACTCCGCTTATAAGCAACTTCGCGTGTAAAGATGACACTAGCAAATACACCAAACCGCAATTTCATTTCATCTTCTTTTATTAGTATATGCACCTTTCAAAGCATTTTATTCATCTCATATACAAAAAAGGAAAAGTTACCATAGATTGTGCATGTTTATGTATCAATCAAGTGGAACCCTAGAGCACATGATAAACAGAACTTCAAATGAATGAGTCGATAATTGCACGTCAGTTCATGCCAGAGAGGGTCAGAGGTATAAACAATGAGTGAAATTAGTTAAATGTTCTGCCTAGCTCTTGGAAAGTATTGAATCTAGTAGCATGTTCCTATTCTATTCAATGTTCTCCATTTTATAGAATATTTGATAGCTTGCACTGAAAGTGCTAATCTCCAAGGACGAGCAAGGATGTAAGATAGAATCTGTGTACCTGCGGACCCTGCTCAACACCTTTTCTGAATGGATCACCCACTGTGCGCTTCAAAGCACGTTCTTTTGCTTTCTCCACAAATTCATCATACACATGTTCATGCACAAAAGTACGTGATCCAGAACAACAGCATTGTCCCTGAACAGAACATAACCTATACATTAAGACAACCAATTATCCATAAAAGGCAGAGCATCCGTACGACATTATCAGCCAGACAAACCTGATTGAAAAACAAGGCTCGATGTGCAAGCTCCACAGCCTTATCAACATCAGCATCCTCGCATACAATGAAAGGAGATTTCCCTCCAAGTTCCAAAGTCACAGGCTTAAGATTACTTCTTGCAGCCAATTCAAGTACAATCCTTCCAGTGTCAGTTGATCCAGTGAATGATAGCTGAAATGGCAAGAAGCAAGGAAACATAGATGAAGCGAAATGACTAAACAAGGCTATTCACGTAGAAATGATAAGTGAGCTCTAAAATCTTGCTGAGTTTGCATATGGTACTTTATAATCCATGAACTTTTCAATACAGGAGAAAGACACATCTGCATGAAACATTTTTCCTTATTTATATGACGAAATGACACATCAATAAGCAATTACTTGGCCATAGCATGTAAACAAACTTCTTGACTGGTTCTAACAGATTAATAATAATCACATAGCTCACAATTTATTAAATAACACTGTTCCATGAGCAAATATCGTCACTTAAAGGACCGGATGTTCTAACCAACACTGTCACCCTTCAATTACAAAGCATGGAAAATGGAATTGGAATGGCCCAGGAATTGGCCAGAGCAGATCCCAATCTGAATCGGGCCGATTCCCAATCCAAATCGACCAGAATCGGCTGATCCAGGCCGGAATCGGCCGATCCTGATCCCAATTTGGACCGGCCGATTCTGCGAACCATGTTACAAAGTGCAATTCACTTTGAAGAATCAAACCCTGGTCAAATCTCTCCTTTATGACAATTGACAGGCAAACTTGCACTGTCTATCCCTTTTCCTTTATTTATTAATTAGTACTAAAATCATAGAAACCCCTGCCAAAAATGTTTTTTAGAGTGGAAATTTTGCTTGCTGGCCAAGAATTGCATTAGTGCTCACAACCTTCCCGGAATAGTAACAAATGAATGCTGCAGATTACAACCCAATGACATAAATCAATGAGTCAAACAATCAACCAAAGAATTGTAATCCCAATTTGGGACACTGTACATTCAGAAAATATCTAAACCCTTAATGTCAATAAATGTGCTCGAGTCCCTTACCAGTTACTAGAAATGATATAACATGCTTGTTAAATCAATACAATTCTGACATCAAAGCTTCCGATTAGGCAAATTCAACTATAATACAAAGACAATGCTTTTGCCATGTCAGATTTAGTGGCATATAAGAGGGATAGGCATACAAAACAATGTCATCCACGTCAAATACAGGTCTCATAGTCTGAACCCTGGTGCCTTACATGACATTGTTCACAATCTTGATTTGGCACAGACCAGAGTATGATTAGTAACTAATTGGATTCAGTATCATTTAATGTGCTTGTGTGATTAATTCTTCTTAAGGATCATTACTAAATTTAGTCTGGTTGGTTTCTCATGTCTTGCAGAAATATTGTGCAATTCCAGTTTTTTGAGGTAAAATGGTGCCCTACGAAGACTTTTTTAGATCTCAAAGAGGTTAAGTGGCAGCCTGCACATGAGAGTATGAATCTCCTATCATGCATGGAGTGGTCAAGGCCATTGCTCGCTTGAAGAATCAACGGAGGACCTCATGTAGGTGCTTTCCCAACCTCTCCCCCCCCCCTCCTTTTTTGGGACAATGGTGCTTTTCCAACCTTTTGTTTTTCCCCCCTTTTTGGGACAATGGTGCTTTCCCAACCATGTAGGAGGGGGGAGGAGACGTGGACCTAATGTTTACCTATTGCTTTTGGAGGCAATCTAGATCAAGCTGCAATTTAGACTTAAATCCTTTGTCTTTTGAGATTTCAAGCTTCTAGCATGATAAGGATTCAGGAGCCAACAGTCATGTTCCCTCCTATCCAAAAGCCTACATCCTGTTTTTATTTTACCATATGTATATAAAACTACTTGTAATGTGCATGAGTTAGACGGAAGGCAATCTATCATTTTCTAAGCTCGAGCACTCTGCAAAACCTGTAACTTTCATGACAACATGTTCATTTTTGTCATTTTCCCCTTGTCCTATGATTAATTTTGCATGTACTTGGAGCTTCTAAGGCTCTAACATAGACTAAAAGACAAATCAAACTTCTTAATAAATGCAGGCACCGTATATCAATTTCCCATATTTTTATAAGCATAGACTGACACTAACATTTCTGGGTAGCAGCTCATTAAGGGAACTGCAACGATTGTATTTCCTATTGATGTTTAAATTTTTAGATGATATACATTGCCTCTCCACACACATCCAGAAAAATTATGTAAATTCTGTCATATACATCTTTATCTAGGGGTTTTACAGACTTGATCACCACCTGTTAATTTAAACTCATGATCTACATAGTCACTAGTCAGAGGCAAGAGGCGGCGAAGGTGATGAAGGGGTGACCTCCGCCTCAAACACGTAGGCGATTGAGGTGACATTATTATTATACAATACATATAGTTCAGAAATATGTGCATATAGGTCTCACCTAAGTGAATGCATGAAAAAAAAATATTTCATAAAATTATTCATTCCTATGCGCCAAAATATTGTACAACTCGCTAATCCATTCATTCCTGCATGTAAAGTTTAACAAAATAAATTGCAAGTAAACAAACTCACACCTCACACTCATACATATAAATATACTACATAATAATAGAAAGAGAATATTACTAGCTTAAATGGACCGCTTTGTGGGCCAAATAGGGGCAAGGAAGTGGCATTGGAGACCTGGGCTCGCTTAGGCACAATGGGCCTGAGTGATGCAACTTGGCACCACCTCACCCCTCATTACCTGGGCAACCACCTCAGTTACCTTTGATAACATAGCTCATGACTGTGTTAACTACTGTTTCCTGGTGATTTTTTTTTTTTTTGTTTCCTGCACAGATCAAACTGGATTTGCAATGTAGTAGACTTGGATGCCTAGCCCCAATATGGTGGAAGTTACTCTCTCTCTCTCCCCCTCTGTATCTCTCTGTCTCGCCTTCAATTCTGGAGAGGGAAGCTTCTAGTTGCACTCTTCTTTGTCTCTCTCAATTGACTAGTCTTCTAATCAAAGGGGAAAACTAGCCATTTGCTTCACGGCTTAGAATATCTGGTCTTAAACTAAAATTCTTAAATGGTGATATGAACAGATGGAGGGCACCAAAAGTTTTAGTACACCAAATATTACTGGACAAGAGCTAAATATGGAAGTCATAGGAATTTATTTCAAAATTCAAATACTTATAGGAATGGAAGTTAAGAAAAACATCGCTAGATGAACAAAGATATAAGAATGAATGATAAATATGTAGCATTATGAACATGGATAATGTCAATGATGATAAAAGAGGATATCTATACATGAAGATAGTTTGTGGGTACCTTGAATTTAGTGAATTCACATTGTTTGTAACATGCTTAATAATCTAACGGAATGAAAAGCTCAATAATCATTAAATATAAGGACATGGAAGCTGATAATAGATGGAATGGATGCATGATTGTCACTAAAGGAATTCATGACAAAATAAAATGTACCATATATTTAGTGAATGAAATCAAAGTAGCCTTTACAACTAAGCACTACAGACCAAGAAATGTTGTATCAGATCTCGACATCATTTTTGGAAGGCTGCAGCGTAGAGATCTTGAAGAGATTCTAGAGGGATCTCGAAAAGATGGGGACTAGGATCCAAATATCACAATAATTTCAGACTTCCTAGAAAATGTCATTTAGCCATTCAATATGACTAAATTAACAAACGATTACAAGAACAATGCAAAGGAAAACTCAAATATAAGAATTGTTTTCTCAGATCTCTGGATATGCATGTGTAAAAGGACTTTCAGACAAGGTTTCAGAGTTGGACATTTTCAGGCAGATGGGAATGTTCAACAAAGATGACTAAATAAAACATGATGTTCATTGAAGACTTTAGATCACTCAGGAGCATTATTAATCTATTCCAATAGAAGCATATGAAAAGATATAAAGCAAGTCATCACTTAAACATAACTCAACATGTACCATTGAGATACCTTGTCTACATTCATGTGGCTAGCTAGAGATGCACCTGCTGTTGGACCAAATCCTGAAATCACATTCAAAACTCCTGGTGGAAGGCCAGCCTGAAATTGCAGAAGGAAAAAAAAAAAAGGCTATGATCAACGAAGATTAGTTTTATTACATCATATAGTGTTATTCAACCATTCTAAGTCACAATCTTAAAATCTAGTTTCTCCCGAACAGTGAAATTCATATAAGCTAATCTATACCAGTGCATTATACCCGACTAGTACCAAGACATCGAGGTTTGCATATAAAGCATCAAGAATATCTGCATACTAGACGATCATGTTGCTGTACCCAAATTTTTTTAAGAAAGTAAAAATAAAATTTAAAAAGAAGTGGGTTTAAAAACCTAAAATTCTATTTTTTGGGGAGTATAAAGAGAAGAGTGGTGGGGGGCATTATTTTAATGCCAAAAAGAGCATTATATTATATATCCGAAGAGGCTTCCTCCAGGTAAGCTATCCAGAGGAGCTCCCTCCGGACAACTTATCCAAAGGAGCTTCCTCCGGATAACTTACCCGAAAGAGCTCCCTCTGCTTAAGCTATCTGGAGGAGTTCCCTCCAGCTAGCATATCCAGAGGAGCCTCCTCCAGGTATGCTTGTCCAAAGAAGCTTCCTCCGGCCAATTTCCCCCCTTCCTTCGCCTATAAATAATCTCCCGAACCCTTTGGGGGATTTGAAAACTCCCTCATGGGGAATTTGAAGGCCCCTACTTGGGGTATTGTTCTTGTGTTAATGGGCAATAGTTTTTATCAAAAGTAAAGGGGCAAGAAAATTCCCTTTGTTCACTGTACCAACTAAATGAGGAGCACCCTCATTCACCAAGTGCTATCAAGTGGAGGGTATTAAGTGAAAAAGCCCTCAATGTCAAGCCCCCCCCCCACCTTTCCAAAGTACAAACAGAACCAAGCTGCAGGTTGTTTTATTGATACTTTTCATTGTCATGTACCCAAAATGTACAAACAGAAAATCATGTTTCTCAATGGGGAGATAAACCCCATTTGTTGTCCAATTAAATATTTTGTTCTCAATTAAATGAGGAATATCCTCATTTACCAAGTGTAATCAAGTGTTGTTAAAGTTGTCAAGTGCTTGTATACTGAATTTCAAAGAAATCTGAGAAAGGAACTTGGGAGCTCTGTCGCACAGAGAACTTCAAAAGATGTGAAGCTTGTTGTGATGTTGCAATAAAGACTTTGGTGCAAGTGGTCACACTGTGCACTGTTGCAATGAAGACCTTGGTGTCTAGAAACTTTTAAAGAAAAAGGGAAGCAAATTGATTATGTGGTGCACTGTAGACTTAAAGACTTTGAAAAGGCCAAGCTTGGTACAGTCACCTATGTGTGGTTTGTTGTTCCAGAAAGAAAGAAGGCAAAGTTGTGCCAAAAAAAAAAGGCAAAGGGCCCTGAACTCTTGGCACATTTATGAAAGGTCCTTCAAAAGGACATATTAGCCAAGTAATCCAAATTTTGTAAAAAAGTCAAACTTGCTCAAATTTTATACAAAAACCCTTACAAAAGCCAATGTTTGTGCATGTATTCTCTTAAGCACTATGAATGGACGAGAAGTCTCAGCATGAAGTACAAAATTGCAACTAAGTCCCTGTTTAAAGGAAAAATGCAAACATACCCCAGTGTTAGGGAAAACTACAGGAAAACCCTAGTCTGCAGGAAAACTGCAGCAAATAATCCACCTTATGGGAAATTTTAGAAAAAGCCCTTAAAAGGGCAGAAACTGTAGAAAAGCCATCAAATGGGCGGGAATTTTAGAAAGTCCCTTTAAAGGGCAGAAATTACAGAAAAAGCCCTCGGAAAAACCTCCAGTTGGCCAGGCCTTGCCCCCCTCAAGTAGTGAAGAAGAAGAAGAAGAAGGCGCAAGAAGTTCTGTGTCTTCAAGTGATACTTGTAATAATTCTCAATGGGAAAATCCCATTTGTTTATCATTCAATGTACCAATTAAATGAGGAACACGCTCATTTATCAAGTGATTATCAAATGTGTTTATCAAAGGTGTATCAAAAACCCACCTCATTTATGAAGAACAAATAAATGTATAAGGGTACCTTCACAAAATAAAGGCCCTCATAACATTGTTGTAAAGAAGCCTCTACGAGATCCTTAGTTATAGAGACACTCAAAGGGGTTTATGAAAAGAGCATGTGCTCTGAGAAGAAATAACAAAAGAAATATCAAATAGTCAACCTTCGACTTCGCACTAAATGGATCTCGGCAATGTTATCAAAGGTGTTTGAATTTAATTCGATGTAAATTAATACTGATCTCAATCGGAGGAGAAGGGTCTAGTACATGAAATCCCAAATCGCATGATAAAACAATGCACGGAATAATATCGTCCAATAAATGGACATGATTTCCTGCATCAAGCGAGTTTAAATGTCTGTTAAAAAGACTAGCACGCCCACGCACATAAAAACCACCATTATCATATTTATTTATTTAGAAGAAATTCCGCATGTTCCACAGATGTTTTTAAGAAACGGTGACCCCAAAAAAGGCATGTCTATACTTAATTAGAACAGCAATAACCTAAAATAGCATGATGGTTCAGTGACATCCTAGACGATAAAATGAGGGAGAACTATAATGGGGTCTAAATGAATTTTGTTCATTGTATTAAAAAAGGTATTGCATGACCTGAATGATCGGGATCTCTTTATCTTACAAAGGAAGTCACAGGGAGAATCACAAGATTCAACCTGAACCAATTTTTGATAGAACCATCAGCATGCCAGAAATACCTTCATCTGGAAAGCAGGAAAGGGAAAAGGATCCTTATCATGGAAGTAAGTTGAGTCTACATTTGCCGATGTGATATCAACAGTCAACACTTGAACAGCACTATGGTATTGAACAAGCCCATGTTTTAAGGTGAACTACATAAGCATGACCATTATTATTTAAACAACCTCGGCACCTGAACAATTCTAAGTTCATCCAGTTCAGGAAAGCCTTATTGAAATATAGACATAATGGCAACAATAACTGCACAATTCACTGTCATATTTATGGATGCAGATATAAAGAATAAGAAGAAAGACCATTCCAACAAGGAGATAAAACCCGGTGCGCATACCTCATGAGCCAGTTTTGACACATATAAAGCAGAGAGAGGAGTCTGTTCTGCAGTTTTGACCACAATAGTATTGCCACATGCTAATGCAGGACCAACCTTCCAACCATATAGAAGAAGTGGGAAATTCCAAGGTATTATCTGGCCTGCCACACCAATAGGCTCATGTAGGACTTGCACATGGTGAGGACCATCAGCTGGCACAGTAAGTCCATGAATCTTGTCTGCCCAACCTGGAAAGTTACAGAATAAATCAAGAACCAATAGTAACTATTTCTTCAAGCAAGCAAATGGGAGTTCCAACTTCCAAGTACTCTGGTGAGTAGAGGCCACCAATTCCAACTATCATACCTGCATAATACCGAATTACACGTGTTAGACTAGGGATCTCCATTTCGGCAGCCTGTTCATAAGGCTTGCCATTGTCCCAGGTCTCAAGTGCTGCAATCTCATTGTTGTGTTTTTCAATGAGGTCTGCAAAACGGTACATTATTCGCGATCGATCCTGGAAGTGTTGCAAAAACAGGAAATTATTATGAGGGTACTACTATTACTATCCATTCAAATGGTTACCAATTAGAGTTCCAAAGACACACATAAGCAGTCATCCTCGGCCATGAACCTTCATCGAATGCCTTACGGGCAGCAGCAACGGCACGGTTGACGTCCTCAGCTTCTCCTTCAGCAACATGGGCAATTACTTCTCCCGTCCTGGGGTCCAACGTAGGAAATGTCTTCCCTGAAGCCCAAAAACCAGAGAGTCAGTGTAGCTGAGGTATAAAACAATCAACATCTCTACGTACCACAATAAAGGCTGGCTGACGAGAAAGCTGCGTAGCATTCACTTGTAATGAGAACACAAGAGCAAAACGGAAACTAGTGACAGAGTCAAGGACATGTATGATCACCAGATGCAGCGTCCACGAACTGCCCGTTGATGAGGAGCTGCGTGTAATGCACTTGAACGGGCGGGGTGATGGGCTCCTCCTCCGCAGCCACAGCAGTGGCAGCTGTACTTAAGTTCCTCCCAATTCCTGTTCCAGGCGAAGCAACAGTCCAATGAATTTGGTGTCAGGAAGGAAGGATGTGGGGATGAAAATAGGGAGAGAAATCTTCTACAACAACATGAAGTCGGCAACCGAAGCCCCCAAATTTATTCCAGCTCCAACGTTTCCAAAGTAGCAGGGCAAGGGAAGAGATGCTGCCGCAAGGCATGAAACTAAGACCCAAGAAGCAAAATAAACAAAAGAAATAACACAAACCGCTACCTTCGCCCAGCAGCCGGGTGAAAACCGGCGACGAGATTGAAGAAGAAGTGGAGAAGCGTCCAGAGAACAGCAGCGAAACCCTTCGACCGGCCATGCTGCTGAGAAAGGCAATACTAGAGGCAGCAACCGAGCACACACAAGCAGGGGAGGAGATGACCAGGTAACGCGAGGGGAGAGCGAGAACTCCAGGGGTTCCGTCTCTGAACTCCCAGATCTCAAGCTCTGCCCCCAACAACAGCAGGAGGCGTGGGGGGGAGGGAAAAGGGGAGGAATCCGAGCACTATCAGTGAGGATAGCGATACGACATGCATTGTGTGCGCTGGCTGGTAGCAGCGAACGGCGGCGCCCACCAGGAGCCATGACGACCTTACCAGAAGGGGCAGTAGGGTGGGTACAGCGCCGCCCCCGACAGCGCCGTACTGAGGCGCCCCTCAATCGTGCACGGGGAACAACCAGGCACGAGATTGAAAGTTGGCAGCTAGCTGATGCTTTATCTTCTTCTCCCCCCACGCGGAGCCAGCGAGAAAAAGAACGGACGGCAGAAAAGGCAGGAGCCGCCACGACTTTGCCACGGTGGGGAAACGGTGGGCGCGGGGAGTAGAGGTTGGTGCGGATGCCTACACAAGCAAGACCGCAATTATTGATTACACGGCTCGCCACGTAGCTCTAGCTCGCGCTGTCAGTAGACATATTTATATTTTAAAAAATAAAGAATGTTAAACATATGCTTGTATCTATCTTTCATTACAGTAATAAAAAGTTAATATAAAAAAACACATATGTAATGTAATTGATAAATTTACCTAAGCAATTGTGCAATCTTTCTCAGGTCCTGGATCTTCTCAATTAACGGTATGGATAATACACATTCCAACTCATTGAGTCAAATTCTAATTATTATGTTCTCTTTAACCTCTCTCTGTTGTAGCATTATACAGTGTGTATTCAATGCCGCATTATCCCATATATAGCTACGTATTTTTTGGTTGTACCTTCAAAGTTTATTAATATAGATTCTGTATAAAAAAAAGATAATATAAATAGAAATAGTCTTCTTAAAATTCGAATTCAGGTTATTGAGTGTCTTGTCTTGAGCCTCAACTCATTATCTTAGATTTCTATCAGAAAAAATAAAATCAACTAACTATGTTCGATTTATTTCAAAAAAAAAAACAAGTTGAATAACTTCTTTCTCACGTATTCATAGCCCATGGTTGCTGCTCTCTAGGAGAACTTCTCCCTTCTCGCCTGGCCTAACTTTCTTTCCTCTCGTGTGTATTTCATTTGGCCGATGTCACTGTCCTATCTACGTCGATGCATATGCTATACTTGGAAAATAGAAATAGAGAAAGGTTTATTATATTTTCACATTGCACTTTAAGTACAATGTGACCAGATAACAAGTTCATGTGGCATCCAACAATTGGATTGTCACTTTATCACTCCTCATGTGAGGGGTGTCACATGGGTAGGGGTGTAAACGGAATCCGATAATCCGATATTCCGACCCGATACCGATAAAAATTATCGGTTTCGGAATCGGAAAATGATACCGATAGCTTATCGGAATCGGTATCGGATATTTCGATAAGTTATCGGAATCGGAATCAGAATCGAAAAAATATCGGAATCGGTATCGGTATCGGTTATTCTGATAAATTATCATAAACTCAAGGTAAAATTATGGTAAACATCTTACCTTATCGGAATTTCGGTTCTGGTAATGTTATCGGAATCGGAACGGAATCGGAATTAACCATTCTTATCGAAATCGGAATCGAAACCATAATTCGGTTATTGGAATCGGTATCGGAATCTGTATTTCCGGTTCCGAACCCGACCCGTTTACAGCCCTACACATGGGTCATTGTCTAGTCACATTACACTTAAAGTGCAATGTGCAAGTACAATAAGTCTTTCTCATAAGAATATTACGAACTTTTGCATGCAATAGAATAGTTAATACCTATATTTGGTATCTCATTAAGATCTAGATATTGTTGTTGCTGCACGACAACTTCTCAGCTCAATAGCACTGTTCCCAGTGATTAATAAAATTTGTTAGCACACATCGGTTGAACTACTCATATTTTTATCTCTATATTTTGATAATAACAAAAACTCATAAATATTATAAAGATTAAAAATTATATTTGATAATAATTAAAATAATTGATATAAAAAGAAATACAGTCAAGTTAATATCAATTACTAATAGCATATATATTACTGTTAGAATAAACATATCGATTATTGTTTCAAGTCTAACGATTGCTAAGCATGTCCATATTGATTGTCTTTATCGCATGTCAATTGCCTTTGAGTATATCGATTGTTTTTATCGCATATTGATTGCCTTTAAGTATATCGATTGTCTTGATCATATCGATTATCTTTAAGAAATCATATCGATTATCTTTAAGAACTCTTATCGATTGACTTTATCATATCGATTATCTTGAAGAGTTTCTATCGATTGTCTTTGTTCTATCGATTGTACTTATCATATCGATTATCTTTAAGAAATCATATCGATTATCTTTAAGAACTCTTATCGATTGTCTTTATCATATCGATTATCTTGAAGAGTTTCTATCGATTGTACTTATCATATCGATTATTTTTAAAAGTTTCTATCGATTGTCTTTAAACATATCGATTGGTAACTAGTTAAGCCATATCTTATCGATTGGTAATTGTAAATGTTATTTCACATTGATTGGTGAACACTTAAGTTAGCCTCATACCGATTGGTCATATTCTCAGTTTGAATTGACTGTCTTGACGACAAATGAAATTTCAAATGTACCTCATATATTTAACTTATTATTTCTCTAACTGAAGTTACTTTTTGCATTTCTTAAGGACTTCTTCTTCCATGCTAGAAAGAAAAACTTATGTCTAGCATAGCAGGAATGTCAGATGGAAATGTGGACTTCTGTACAAGAGGTATGGATGTTGACTGACATATGACCTATCTTACCTAACATTGTTCTCTGTGCTTGCAAAAATCTAGTACTCTCATGACGTTAGAAACAAATTTGGAAGGCTCTTCTCTACTCCAAACATATATTAGACTCAAGTGAGTAGAAGAGAAGAAGAAGAAGAAGGGCAGAAGAGGAAGAAGAAGCTTCAACAGTTACATCCTTCAAGGATCCTCTATAGATGCTCTATAAAGGATGAAGCCTTAAAGTAGAAGAAAGAGAGCAAACCTGAAAATCAATCTAAAAAGAGTGTACAACCAGTGAGGAACCTAAACGCCATACACACTCAAAGAAAAGAAAGGAAGTGCTCGAGCCCATTTAAGAGAAGCATTCAAGTTAAAGTTTTTTGAAGCTCGAAGCATTCAAGCTTTCCCCTCTTTCTCTCTCTCATTGTGCTTCTGTGCGTCTGTGTAATCTTGAGAGAGATGCTTTTAGCCTGAGAGTCTTGTATTCCTTCCATAGACCCTTTTTGTAGCAACCTGAATTTTTACGAAAAATAAAAATTTAAATAAAGAATTTAAAACCTAGCTAAATGGATATTTAAACAGAGCATTAAATAAAACCCATTAGATGGAAAAGAGTAATGGGCTTTGCTTAATGGATCTTCTAGAAATTATTGGGTCAAAAATAAGAATTTATAAAAGAGAATAATAGGAAAATACCCTAAATTCGTAACTAAATTATTACCTAAATAGAAAAGAGGTATTTAATGCATTAAATAGGAAGTTTGAGTAGGAGTTGGATTCCTAAACCTACCCCATATGGATTAGCACGAATTTGGATCTCTTCCAAGTCTAAATTGGGATTGGAAAGCTTGGAAGGAGGTTAGGAAAGAGGAAATTCGGAATTTATAGGAGTTAGAGTCCTATTAGGAAATAGAAAGAGGAGAAGCTTAAATACTCTCCTAAAACCCTCATGGCCGACCCAAGCTCGTGCCAAAGGATTCCTGGACCAGGAGGAGAGGCCAAGGAGGAGGAGATTTCGTGGGAAGAAGAAGGTTTCAAGCTCTCAACCCCGTTCTTCAAGTTCTAGCCCTAGAAGATAAATCGAGTCAAGGTAGGCATTCTCACAAGCATAAATCATGAAACTTTTTCTGTAGGATGTATCATCTACCAGGAACGAAACCCTCAAGTTTCATAATTTTCCATCGAGTATATCTTTAGTTTTTGATTTTTCATGTTCTGCAACTCTTATGACCCCGAACCTTCATGCTTAATTCATATCTCCTTGCATACTCTATCTCATGCCTCCATATTTTTATGGGAGATACTGATGCAAGATAGGCATCTTTTGCCCCTAAAAGGCCTAAATTTCGTTGAGCATGTTACTCGAATTAAATCGATCTTATTCCCTGTAGCATGTTCTATGTTACTTGTTCTTGTTCGTCCTCAAACCATGTTCAAACCATGCTCTCTCTCGAATTCCTATTTACTGGAAGTACTCTCGCATGTCTAGTTTCATTTGCCCCTGATTTCATGATTTTTCATCATGTATACAATTAGTTATGATTTTCTGAACTACCCTATGTCAAAAAGGCAAGTTTCTGGACCGCAATCCAAGACAGAGCAGAACTCTGTCAGACCCAGGCCACGGACCTGAGAAAGCGACTGCCCGACACGTCGCCTTCTCAAGCCCGTCGCGACGCCCTTCTTGTCGCGTTCTCAACGCGACAGGACACCCGTCGCGTTCTGGCCGCCTGAGCAAGACAGCTCTGTCGCCTTCTGTGTAACCCCCTGTCGCGATCTGCTCTGCTCCTGTCGCCTTCTATACAGGCCTATGTCGCCTTCTCAGAGTTTTGCCTGAAAACCCATGAAAAATATTTTTGTCACTTTCTAAATAATCCTTACGCCTTCTTACCGTTATACCCCTAGTAAAAACCCTACTTAAAAATGGTGCTATATTGAATGATTTAAAATACATGTTCACGACTTATTTCTATCTATGATTTCTCTTGCACTTGCACACACTTGAACCATCCATTTATGGCTGAAATCTTGCAGAAAATATCTCATAATGTATCTGGTAAATTACCGAAATAAAGTATAGTAATTGCCCTATTTTAAAGGACTTGTATTCGTTTCTTGCGTTGTTTATATACCGATATCGACGCTCCACTGTTCTAGAATTCCTCTAGAACGTCGAGCACATGTTTTATATACACACTTTACTTGGCTTGTGGTGAACTCTCCGTCGGATATTCCTTTCGCCGGACTAGTGAACTCTTGCACAAGGCCTCCGTAAGTCTCCTCTGATCATGGATTCCCACATGGTCGACGAGCCGGTTGTACCCTAATACCTACGATACCCTTTAGGGATCTATATGATCCAAACGGCTATTAGAGATTCACTCTCGTCTTAAATCACGCCGGACCTCTGGACCTGTGCATAACAAGGCCAGTGGTAGGGTCGTGAGTTCCACCTGACTGCCAACACTAAGTGCGCGTGTTGTGCAACTGTTACTATCGCCTGATTACTCGACGTATTACGTGCAATGTCCATTAGCTCTCATCTATACTCTACTCGCTCACCTATTCACGTTCACTCCACTATCTCGTCTATTCATCTAGTGCTCTTATCTATTTCTTGGTACTCTATACTGGCCATTGACTGATTGTCTAAAGATAAACAATATAACCAATGCCTGGCAATATATAAAGGGCCCGATCTGGTCCTGGGATGTGCGCCCGAAAGTGCTAGTGCCCATGGGAGTTAAATGATCAGAGTGTTTGGCATTACACTCAAGTGCTATCTATCTCGACTATCTATATGACAATCAAAAACACAAAACGTGCTATACTCTCTCGATGTCTAGAATGACAAACAAGTGCTATACTCGTCGTGCTATTACTATACTTGTGCTAGTTGTGCTATGGCCATTCTGCTATTCGTGCTATACTCGATACTTGTGCTATTTTGGAAACTATACGCGATCTCGTGCTATTGTGCTATCTTGTTACCTGTTGTGCTATCTCTTACTATATTTGACTCTCTTGTACCTGCTATCTCTAGACACTCTGCCATTAAATGCGTTAATTATTTAAAGCCTGCTTGAGCCTGAGATTTAAGTCCTACTGGGCGTTATCGCTCACCCTACGTTATTTGATGTTGTGTTCTCAGGTGAGACCGAGGATGACACATACACTCACGAGGAAGGGAATGACCAAGAGTGAAGCCAGGAGTACCCTTGAGTCATTATGTTATCTTAGAGTTCTAGTTAGTTATTTTCTTTTATTGCAATGTAATTGGGCCCTGTAGAATGGCTCTGATATTAGTAACACAGAAAAGTTATTAATGAGAAAGATTTACTTTAGCATTATTCAATATGCAATGGTTTGATGTCTAGTACTTGCTCTATACCTTTTCTTGCAACTGCCTTCGCGCTCCGATATTCCGCGTTGGGGCGTGACAGTTTTGTGGTATCAGAGCCTAGGTTATCTTAAGTATAGGGTGATCTAGGTTGACCAGCCTCGACTAAGAGTCAGTAATCCTACCTATGAGAGATGTGGGTAGAACCATGGGTAATCAGCTAAAATAAACTCACACACACGCACAAATTAAACTTTTAATCAGCGTTATAACCTTTAAATTATTTTGTAGGAACTAAACAGCTACAATGACTGCGGAACGTGCCCAGATGAGAGGCATGCAACAATCCCTCCAGGAACTGACTCGTGCCATACTACAAGCCACCCAGCAAGGCGGTGGTAACCGTGGAGGAAACCAACCAGGTGCAGGCGAGCTGCATCGCAATTTCAGGGGTCTGAACCCGCCTAGGTTCAGTGGGTCTACGGATCCAGATGAAGCAGAGCACTGGCTAAAGGAAACGGAAAGGATTTTCCGTGTAATGCAATGTGCGGACGGAGACAAGCTTCTATTAGCAACATTCCAACTGGAGAAGGATGCCCGCGCATGGTGGGAGTCGGTGGAAGCCACAAGGGATAACGGCCAATTTACTTGGACCGAATTTAAGGAAGCTTATAATGCTAAGTACTTCTCTGAACGAGTACAAGAAAAGAAAGCTGCTGAATTCGCTGCTCTTAAACAGCGGAGTTTGACAGTAGCCGAATACGAAGCCCAGTTTTCTAGACTGGCAAAATATGCTGCACATCTGACCAACACTGAGAGAATGAAGGCTAAGCGCTTTCTAAATGGCCTTAAGCCTCAGTACATTACCCAACTGGCGCCACTCGAGATACAAACTTATGCCGAGATGGTTAGGAAGGCCCAGGTACTAGAAGATGCTACGGACTTCACCGACCGTATCAAGGGGAAGTTCGTAAAGAAAGAAATGACATCGGGACCAGCATCTGCCAAGCCGACCATCGGCAAAAAGCGTCCCTTCAACATCACGGAGGGATCTAGCCAAGAACGGAAACCCAAGGTTTTCGTACCCAACACTCCAACAAAGAGCCACTGCAAACACTGTGACAAGCCTGGTCACACCGTTGATGAGTGCTGGAGAAAAGCCGGAGCGTGTCTGCGCTGCGGAAGTCGTGAGCATCGCATACCCGAGTGCCCGATGCTGAAAGAAAATGAGAAGCGCACCGCTATGCCTAAGAAACAGGGCAGGCTGCAAGCCCTACACAATGAAGAAACCATCGAGGAAGGTGGCGTGGTGGAAGGTACCCTGCAAGTCTTTTCCTTGCCAGCATTTGTGTTATTTGATACTGGTGCTACTCATTCATTTATATCTCAACACTTTGCTGATACCCTGACTGCAAAACCTACAACCATGGGTGGTGAATTCTCTGTCACGACACCCTTGGGGGAGAAGGAGAAATTAAGCCAATATTTTCCATCTTCCGATGTAATGATCGGAGACCATAACCTAAAGGCCGACCTGGTATGTATGTCCATGGAAGGGTATGATGTCATATTAGGAGCCGACTGGCTGTCCACATATGGGGCAAGCGTCGATTGTAAGAAAGGAAGGGTAACGTTTAGTGACTTTCCTAAATTAGCATTTACTGGGATTAGACATAAGAAGCGGATGTCTCTAGTCTCCGCCTTAAAAGCCCATAACATGATAAGGAAAGGATGTTTTGCTTTCCTTGCTGCCGTCATAGTCGAAAAGAAGGGTTCAAAAATAGAAGACATCCACATAGTCCAGGACTACCCAGATGTATTCCCTGAAGACTTACCCGGAGTTCCCCCTGAACGTGACGTCAACTTCGCCATCGAGTTGACTCCTGGAGCTGCCCCGGTGTCGCGTCAACCGTACCGGATGTCGCCTGCCGAATTGAAAGAACTAAAAGCACAACTGATGGAGCTGCTAGAAAAGGGGTTCATCAGACCAAGTACCTCCCCTTGGGGAGCACCTGTGCTATTCGTCAAGAAGAAAGATGGATCGATGAGGCTGTGCATCGACTATCGACAACTCAATCAGCTTACCATCAAGAACAAATATCCATTGCCTAGGATCGACGAACTATTCGACCAAATTTCTGGAGCGCAATATTTCTCCAAGATCGATCTTCGATCTGGCTATCACCAAATGAGGATCAAGGATGACGATATCTTCAAAACAGCTTTCAGGAGCAGGTATGGACATTACGAATTTGTTGTTATGCCTTTTGGTCTAACCAATGCTCCTGCAGCCTTTATGCAACTCATGAACAGCATATATCGGCCATACCTTGACAAATTTGTGGTCGTCTTCATCGACGATATCCTCATATATTCCAAGACCAAGGAAGATCATGAAGAACACTTGAGGACTGCACTGCAAGTCTTACGAGACAACAAACTATATGCAAAATTAAGCAAGTGCGAGTTCTGGCTCGAAGAAGTGTCCTTCTTGGGCCATGTCATAACAAAGGACGGCATCTCCGTTGATCCCTCCAAAGTCGAAGCTGTACTCAACTGGGAGAGACCAACCAACGTCACCGAGATAAGAAGCTTTCTAGGACTGGCTGGTTATTACAGGCGGTTCATCAAGGACTTCTCTAAGATCGCCATACCACTCACGCGTCTGACACGAAAGGAGAATCCCTACTCCTGGAGTAAAGAGTGTGAGAAGAGTTTTCAAACTCTCAAAGACTGCCTTACCTCAGCACCCGTTCTCGCTCTACCAGTAGAGGGAGAAAGTTTCTCTGTCTACACTGATGCCTCAGGAATTGGGCTAGGCTGTGTACTAATGCAAAAGGAGAAGGTCATTGCTTATTCCTCAAGGCAATTGAAGACGCATGAAGTCAACTACCCTGTGCATGACTTGGAGTTGGCTGCCGTGGTCTTCGCATTAAAAATTTGGAGACACTATCTATATGGTGAGCAATTCACTGTATACTCAGACCATAAAAGTCTGAAGTACTTATTCTCTCAGAAAGAACTCAACATGAGGCAGAGAAGATGGTTAGAATATCTAAAGGACTTCGATTTCAACATCCAGTACCATCCAGGTAAGGGAAACGCCGTGGCTGATGCTCTTAGTAGGAAGCCAATGGCATCTATCTCAAGTCTGGTCCTTGGCGAGATGCAATTACTTGAACAATTCGCGAGGCTAGACTTAAATATTGAACATAGGGATGATCACGTTTTGATTGCCAATCTCAAGATCCAATCCGATATGCTGGAGGAAATCAAGATGCAACAGGACAACGATCCATTCTTAGTTCGTGTCAAGGAAACCTTAGCAGACAG
Organism: Colocasia esculenta; assembly: GCA_014218235.1. Taxonomy (NCBI): domain Eukaryota; kingdom Viridiplantae; phylum Streptophyta; class Magnoliopsida; order Alismatales; family Araceae; genus Colocasia; species Colocasia esculenta. Next base: position 134,070,004 of record CM024760.1, read on the forward strand.
ACTGGATTTTGCCATGACTGAAGATGGAAGGTTAGTATTCCAAGGGAGAACTTGTGTCCCAGACAACGAAGCCCTAAAAAGGAAACTAATGGATGAAGCTCATCAAACAAAGTACACTATTCATCCAGGAGGTACCAAAATGTATCAAGACATGAAAAGAACATTTTGGTGGCCGAATATGAAGAGGGAAGTAGTCGAGCATGTAGCTCATTGCCTCACATGTCAGCAAGTAAAAGCGGAACACCTGCGCCCTGCCGGAGTACTCAGACCACTAGATATTCCAGAGTGGAAATGGGAAAGCATTGGCATGGACTTCATCATGGGTTTACCTAAGACTCGTGGTGGGCTCGACGCCATATGGGTCATTGTTGACCGGTTGACCAAATCGGCGCACTTCTTACCCATAAAGAGTACATGGTCTGTGGAGGTGCTAGCTGCATTATATGTCAAGGAGATCGTGCGGTTGCACGGTATTCCGTCATCTATTATCTCAGATCGAGATCCAAGGTTCACCTCTCATTTTTGGAAAGGCCTGCAAACTGCCCTTGGTACGAAGCTTAATTTTAGTACTGCCTTTCACCCGCAGACTGATGGGCAAACTGAGAGGACAAATCAAATTGTAGAAGACATGTTAAGAGCCTGCATTATAGATTTCAAGGGTCATTGGAATGAACACTTACCCTTGATTGAGTTCGCCTATAACAACAGTTACCAGGCGAGTATTAAAATGGCACCATTTGAAGCACTTTATGGCAGAAATTGTAGATCTCCTGTGTGCTGGAATGAAGTGGGAGAACAACAATGGTTAGGACCTGACATGGTACAAGTACAACCCGGGATATACAGATGATACGAGATCGACTCAAGATTGCTCAGTCTAGACAGAAGAGCTATGCTGATAAGAGAAGACGAGATCTGGAATTTCAAATAGGAGATCATGTGCTATTGAAGGTATCTCCTACCCGTGGTATTCAAAGATTCGGAGTGAAAGGAAAACTTAGTCCAAGATTCATTGGTCCTTTCGAAGTACTTGAAAGGATTGGTGAAGTTGCTTACAGACTGGCCTTGCCGCCAAATTTGGCAAGTGTGCACAATGTCTTCCATGTCTCCATGCTTAGAAAGTATGTGTATGATCCTACGCACATCATTCGCTATGATGATCTGGTGTTAAACAAGGACATGACGTATGAAGAGAAACCGATCAAGATATTGGACCGGAAGGTGCAACAACTCAGGAATCGTCCCATTCACGTGGTGAAGGTCTTATGGAATAACCGCGGAGTGGAAGAAGCTACGTGGGAACCGGAAGGAATTATCAGACGAAACTACCCTAACCTATTCGGTAAGTCATTCTCTCCTGTAAGGTCATATGAATTTGGGGACCAAATTCTTTTAAGAGGGGGAGGATGTAGCAACCTGAATTTTTACGAAAAATAAAATTTAAATAAAGAATTTAAAACCTAGCTAAATGGATATTTAAACAGAGCATTAAATAAAACCCATTAGATGGAAAAGAGTAATGGGCTTTGCTTAATGGATCTTCTAGAAATTATTGGGTCAAAAATAAGAATTTATAAAAGAGAATAATAGGAAAATACCCTAAATTCGTAACTAAATTATTACCTAAATAGAAAAGAGGTATTTAATGCATTAAATAGGAAGTTTGAGTAGGAGTTGGATTCCTAAACCTACCCCATATGGATTAGCACGAATTTGGATCTCTTCCAAGTCTAAATTGGGATTGGAAAGCTTGGAAGGAGGTTAGGAAAGAGGAAATTCGGAATTTTATAGGAGTTAGAGTCCTATTAGGAAATAGAAAGAGGAGAAGCTTAAATACTCTCCTAAAACCCTCATGGCCGACCCAAGCTCGTGCCAAAGGATTCCTGGACCAGGAGGAGAGGCCAAGGAGGAGGAGATTTCGTGGGAAGAAGAAGGTTTCAAGCTCTCAACCCCGTTCTTCAAGTTCTAGCCCTAGAAGATAAATCGAGTCAAGGTAGGCATTCTCACAAGCATAAACCATGAAACTTTTTCTGTAGGATGTATCATCTACCAGGAACGAAACCCTCAAGTTTCATAATTTTCCATCGAGTATATCTTTAGTTTTGATTTTTCATGTTCTGCAACTCTTATGACCCCGAACCTTCATGCTTAATTCATATCTCCTTGCATACTCTATCTCATGCCTCCATATTTTTATGGGAGATACTGATGCAAGATAGGCATCTTTTGCCCCTAAAAGGCCTAAATTTCGTTGAGCATGTTACTCGAATTAAATCGATCTTATCCCTGTAGCATGTTCTATGTTACTTGTTCTTGTTCGTCCTCAAACCATGTTCAAACCATGCTCTCTCTCGAATTCCTATTTACTGGAAGTACTCTCGCATGTCTAGTTTCATTTGCCCCTGATTTCATGATTTTTCATCATGTATACAATTAGTTATGATTTTCTGAACTACCCTATGTCAAAAAGGCAAGTTTCTGGACCGCAATCCAAGACAGAGCAGAACTCTGTCAGACCCAGGCCACGGACCTGAGAAAGCGACTGCCCGACACGTCGCCTTCTCAAGCCCGTCGCGACGCCCTTCTTGTCGCGTTCTCAACGCGACAGGACACCCGTCGCGTTCTGGCCGCCTGAGCAAGACAGCTCTGTCGCCTTCTGTGTAACCCCCTGTCGCGATCTGCTCTGCTCCTGTCGCCTTCTATACAGGCCTATGTCGCCTTCTCAGAGTTTTGCCTGAAAACCCATGAAAAATATTTTTGTCACTTTCTAAATAATCCTTACGCCTTCTTACCGTTATACCCCTAGTAAAAACCCTACTTAAAAATGGTGCTATATTGAATGATTTAAAATACATGTTCACGACTTATTTCTATCTATGATTTCTCTTGCACTTGCACACACTTGAACCATCCATTTATGGCTGAAATCTTGCAGAAAATATCTCATAATGTATCTGGTAAATTACCGAAATAAAGTATAGTAATTGCCCTATTTTAAAGGACTTGTATTCGTTTCTTGCGTTGTTTATATACCGATATCGACGCTCCACTGTTCTAGAATTCCTCTAGAACGTCGAGCACATGTTTTATATACACACTTTACTTGGCTTGTGGTGAACTCTCCGTCGGATATTCCTTTCGCCGGACTAGTGAACTCTTGCACAAGGCCTCCGTAAGTCTCCTCTGATCATGGATTCCCACATGGTCGACGAGCCGGTTGTACCCTAATACCTACGATACCCTTTAGGGATCTATATGATCCAAACGGCTATTAGAGATTCACTCTCGTCTTAAATCACGCCGGACCTCTGGACCTGTGCATAACAAGGCCAGTGGTAGGGTCGTGAGTTCCACCTGACTGCCAACACTAAGTGCGCGTGTTGTGCAACTGTTACTATCGCCTGATTACTCGACGTATTACGTGCAATGTCCATTAGCTCTCATCTATACTCTACTCGCTCACCTATTCACGTTCACTCCACTATCTCGTCTATTCATCTAGTGCTCTTATCTATTTCTTGGTACTCTATACTGGCCATTGACTGATTGTCTAAAGATAAACAATATAACCAATGCCTGGCAATATATAAAGGGCCCGATCTGGTCCTGGGATGTGCGCCCGAAAGTGCTAGTGCCCATGGGAGTTAAATGATCAGAGTGTTTGGCATTACACTCAAGTGCTATCTATCTCGACTATCTATATGACAATCAAAAACACAAAACGTGCTATACTCTCTCGATGTCTAGAATGACAAACAAGTGCTATACTCGTCGTGCTATTACTATACTTGTGCTAGTTGTGCTATGGCCATTCTGCTATTCGTGCTATACTCGATACTTGTGCTATTTTGGAAACTATACGCGATCTCGTGCTATTGTGCTATCTTGTTACCTGTTGTGCTATCTCTTACTATATTTGACTCTCTTGTACCTGCTATCTCTAGACACTCTGCCATTAAATGCGTTAATTATTTAAAGCCTGCTTGAGCCTGAGATTTAAGTCCTACTGGGCGTTATCGCTCACCCTACGTTATTTGATGTTGTGTTCTCAGGTGAGACCGAGGATGACACATACACTCACGAGGAAGGGAATGACCAAGAGTGAAGCCAGGAGTACCCTTGAGTCATTATGTTATCTTAGAGTTCTAGTTAGTTATTTTCTTTTATTGCAATGTAATTGGGCCCTGTAGAATGGCTCTGATATTAGTAGACACAGAAAAGTTATTAATGAGAAAGATTTACTTTAGCATTATTCAATATGCAATGGTTTGATGTCTAGTACTTGCTCTATACCTTTTCTTGCAACTGCCTTCGCGCTCCGATATTCCGCGTTGGGGCGTGACACTTTTAGCACTCACGTTGCTCTTGGAGATCAAACAATCTAAGTTCTTTGTTTGAGAACTTGATCTCCATAGCATGTTCCTTCTTTCCAAAGAAGAATAAAGGTTGCTCATCTTCTTGTGTGAAGAGAGGACCAGTAGGTTTGCTGGAGGTGGTGACCAACAGAGGGTTTATATTGTGTTCCCCTTGTATTAAGGGAACAACTTAGCTGGGGTTTGTTCCAGCAGAACCGCACTGTGGTTTGTACCAAGAGGTTGACTTCTTAACCTGTAATAGAAGTGGGCTGCCTTCTTGCCCAAAAAGAGAAGAAGACCAATAGAGGCTGGTTCTTGTATATCCTTGTGGGGATTGTACCCTGGTTAGTGAAATTTCAAGAGTGTGCTTGGGGACTAGACGTAGGACTTCCATGTTGTGTGATTGCTTTTGTGCCTTTAATTTCCATCGCACACGATTTATTTACACTAACCAAAGTTTCAAGTGGTGACTTAATTTGTCTTTCAGATTTTAGTTGATCCTATTCACCCCCCTCTAGATAAACCTTGCTACCAACTAAGTGGGCCAACAACATCTACGTACTTAGGCAAAACCTTTTGTTACCAAATTATCACTGTCTATATTGTAACTTAATTTATTGCTTATCCAACGTAAACAACTATAACATAGCCGAACAAACTCACTGTCTTATCATTTGTGTGCACATAAATATATTACCATAATTTTATGATAATATTTACATATTTCTTGAATAATATTCTCTTTGTTCACAAACATTTAAAGATCAGTGAACACAAATACAAAACTCATATTGTCACCCCCCGACGCGGAATATCGGAACGTGAAGCAGTTGCAAGTAAACGAGTATAGAGCGTAGAATAACATCAAACCATTGGACAATTTAAATAATACGAAATCAAATAACTTTCATTGATAATTCAACGGTTGTCTATTACATCAACTAACTCAGAGCCATAACATAGGGCACAATGACTCTAATACATAGAATGGAAATAAACGACTAACTAAGACAATCTAAGATAACATGGTGACGTAATGGCACTCGTGGATCACTCCCTCCAGGTCTTCCCCATCCTCGTGAGTGTACTCATTCCCCTCAGCCTCACCTGAGAACACAATGACAAATAATATAGAGTGAGTGACAACGCCCAGTAGGATTTATATCTCATGATGCGGGCAACTTTACATGATTAATATATTAAAAGCAGAGTCACTATATGAGAGAGCGAGAGAGTCAAGTAAAGTAAGAGATAGCACGATAGCATGTGATTGAAATAGCACAAGTTTCCAAATATAGCACAGAGCAAGATGGCCATAGCACAAGGTATAACAATAGCACAATGAGTATAGTATAGCACTTTGATTGTCATTTAGATAGTCGAGATAGATAGTACTTAAGTGTAATGCCAAACACTCTAGTCAATTAACTCCCGCGGGCACTAGCACTTTTGGGCGCACCTCCCAGGACCAGACCGGGCCCTTTAATATTGCTAGGCATTAGTTATATTGTTTATCTTTAGACAATCTGTCAATGGCCAATAGAGAGTACCAAGAAATAGATGAGAGTACTAGATGAAATAGACGAGATAATAGAGAGAGTGTGAATAGATGAGCGAGTCAAGTATAGATGAGCGCTAAAGGTCAGAGCACATGAAACGACGATTTAAACGGGCGATAGTAATAGTTGCACAACACGCGCAATTGGTGTTGGTAGTCAGGTGGAATTCACTACCCTTCCACTGGCCATGTTATGCACAGGTCCAGAGGTCTGGCGTGATTCAAGATAAGAGAGAATTCTAAAGCCATTTGGATCATATTGATCCCTAAAGGTGTCATAGGTGTTAGGATACAACCAGCTCGGTCTCCATGAGAGAATCCACAGAGTACAGAGTCTAACGGAGGTCTTAACAAAAGGTCCCTTGTCTACCAGAATGGAATGTCCAATAGAGAGGTTCCAACTTGTCAAGAGAGTAGTGTGTAGAGAGAAACGAGTTGCTCGACGTTCTAGAGGAATTCTAGAACAGTGGAGCGGCAATAACGGTATTCCAAATCCACGTAAGAAAATGGAGACAATGTAATTATTATCATGGGTGATTAATGTGCACTTATTGAAGTAAATTACTAGATAATTTATTTCATGTATTTTCTGTATGGTTTCATGGCAAGGATATATATTTGGTGTGTGCATGTGCATGAAATCATGAGACATGGAATGATCGTGTGATAATTGCATAATTATTATAAATAATTGTATAATTTTATTGAAAAATGATTGATAATTTCATAAGATTCTATTATCATTTGATTACAAGTGCGATAATTGATTAAATCTCTTTCGTGTTGTGTTTGCAGAGCTAATGGGCCAAGAAATGAGATTGCAAGTGGGCCAATGAATCTAGTTGGATCAAGAGATAATGAGGAGATATTTTTATTATTTTTTCTCTCTCTCTACCTTTTCAATTTTCAAAACTCCCTCTGATTTTTAAAATCCCCCCTCTAATTTCCAAAAATCTTTCCCCTTGACTCTCTCCTCTTTCCTCCCTTCTCTCTATCTATTTTTACAAATATTCTCTTCCTCTTATTCTCATCTTTACCTTCTCTCTCTTTCATTCCCTTCCTCCGCTCTTTCTCTCTTCCTTTTCCTCTTCTCTCCCCCCTACGGGCGAAGCCCCCCTTGCTCCCTTTTCTCTTCTCTTCTTCCTCTTCTCTTCGGCCCTTCTCTTTCTTCTCTCTTCGGACGCGAAGCAGCAGCAGCCATCGCCCGCCGCACCTGTTGCCCGCGCGCAAGCCCGCCAGGCCTCGCCCCCAGCTGCACACCAACGTGCCCAGGCCTGCGTGCCACGTCGCCGCGCCACCAGCCCCGCCCGCGTGTGCCTGCAGCACGCCGTGTGCCTGCTCGCGCCCGCGCATGCCCGTCTGCCGCATGCCGCCTGCCCCTGCGCGACCCGCCTGCCGCACGCCTGCCGGAGCCGCCCGCCACGCGCCTGCCTCGCCGCTGCCGCCCCCTCCTCTACGTGCATGCGTTTGAATGCATGTAGAGAGGAGGCGGGTCGCCCCCTCTCTCTCCTCTCGCTTCTCTCTCTCTCTCCTCTCGGTCTTCTCTCTCTCTCTCATTCTCTCTATCTCTCCTCTCTCTCTCTCTCCTGATTCTCTCTCTATCTCTTTTTTCTCTCTCTCTCTTTCTCTTTTCATTTTCTATTCTTCTAAATTATTGTTGTTAGTTTAATTTTAATTTTTTAGTACACTTTTGTTAAACTCTTTTGCTCGTTAGTAGAATTTAATTTTTAAGTCTTATTAATTTAGTCTCTTTCTATCTTTATTTCTCTCTTCTTATTTATTCATTTAGATTAGATTTTTTGATCAAATTAATCTTAGGAGTTAGTTTTAAAATCCTCTACACACTTTTCTAATCAAAGAAACTCAAGATTTTCAAAGATAATAATATTTTTCTCCGTGGATTCGACTCGGTCTCACCACTTAACTATTGTCAAAATGTTTAGTGTAGGCCGATTATTTTAAGATTGTTAGCCACTTGTTTAACGACGCATTTGTGGGCTATCAATTTTTGGCGCCGTTGCCAGGGAATTGGAATTTTAGTTTTGATAATCTTGGTGTCTTTTGTATATATTCATGCTAACATTTTCTTCCTTTTTGTAGGTGTCAAATAAAAATTGAAAAAGCTTGAAAATTACAAAAATGGAAAATCTGTCAGAAATCTATGGCTGAAAGTAAGATCTGTAAGTAAAAGGGTCTGTTTTGGAAAAAAAATCCGAAAATTGCAAAAAAAAAAATAGAAAAAAGGTAAGTTGCGGTGAGCTTCCTTCTCTTTCTCACTCTTTCTATTTTGTTTTACTTTTCAAAAGAACGAGGGATTGCGTTGGAGGTACGTACTCTTAAAACCCTCTTGATTGAGTTTTCTTTTCCTAGTTGCCATGTTTAGATAATTAAAAAAAATCAATCACTTGAATCCAATAAAAAGATGTCATGTCAAGATTAGAAACTTCCATCTTTAGGACATGCATCATTTAGGCTTTCATCTTTAGGTGTTTTTCTTTTTGAAAAGTTTCCTTTCTTGTCGAAGCGAGAGGCAAGGTGAGAATCTCAACTTTCTAAAAAGTATGATCATGTATTGCCATGCTTACATAGAACCCCTTGCTTGATTTTGTGGTGTTCACATCATGTCTAAAATATCTTAAGGGCAAGCCCATTAATAAGATAAGGTGGGGATTTCATCACCCTTCCTTGGCCCAAAAACAACCATGTTTGCACTCATTTACCCAAGCCCAATAAAAGAAAGTAGAAACTTGACCTAGGGTTCGCTTTGAGACTTAGGCCCATTTGGGCCCACTATCAAGTTTGGAGACTGGTGTCTAAGGCTAGAGGTTCATAGGCAAACGCCTAAGTGGACAAGTGGTTATTTAATTAGGTCCCTGTGAGAGCAGGGGGAGCCTCCCACTTTCCCACCTCTTACCTGGCCAGTTAATGGGCTTGAGAGTGGATTTAGGATGGGCCTCAGTTAATTAGTGAGAAATCAAATTTTTATGTCCCAGGGAACCATAGGTGTCATAGGATTAATTGTTTGCTAACTTATTAAAAAAAAAACACATTAAATCTTTCAAAACAATAACAAAAAAAGAGGCATGTGGGTTGATAATAATGGACATGAAATTGACACATCATTTGAACAAATTGGATCAATGCAAATGGAGCAACGTCCGGCCCATTATGGTGATCGCTCTCAACTTGAACCACCTTATCCATCAACCTCTACTTACCAGTCCAATGGCTCCAAATGGACTCAAGCCCATCTGATTCATGATCACCCAATTATAGATCACATGTATGATTCTGGGTGGAGGAACTATGTTGACCCACTTTACACCTCATCACCTCCCTCAACCCAAGAACATACCCAAAATTTTCAAGTGTTATCCACACCCACTCCTTACTCAAAAGTTGACCAAGGTGTCTCTCCTGAGAAATTGAGTTTACTCTATCAAGATCCTCAAGGAGAGATTCAAGGACCCTTTCTAGGTGCTGAAATCATATCATGGTTTGATCAAAAAAATTTTGGCATTGATATGCCTGTGTGCTTAGCAAATGCTCCTGAATGCACACATTTCCAACAACTTGGAGAAGTAATGCCACATTTGACACTTAGAGATCAACCTATTTTGGCTCAAGCCCAAAGTCCACCTATCCACAACTTTCAACATTGGGCCCAATTTTAGATTGATATTCATGATAAAAGCCATCATGAGGGGCAACATGTATATCCACAGCCCACTCATACATCTCCCTCGCAATCAGGCCTCTTTGATGACCAATTTGGGCAATTTATGCAAAAATTCCATGATAATCAACAAGTCTTTGAGCAAACATTCACCCAACAACAACAAGAATTAGAGCAATCATTTGTCAAAACTGACCTCCTGATTACTCAACTGATGGAAATCAAAAGGAGGCAAGATAGTCAATCACCATGTCAACCCATTCATGGACATCATTATCTTGATTGTGACCAACAACTTGATTCTCAAATTCCATTCGAAACTTCTCAGTCCAATATGATTGTGGACATGCCCACTTGGAAAATAAGAGATAATATTAATGAGTCAAATAAAGAGGAGATGGGTGCCACTAAAAATCAATCCATAGTCTTGGCCCAACTTGAAACTGATCATCAAGAAGACTCCATCCATAATGTCATATTAGAGGAAAGCTTTAGTGAGTTAGCTGAACTCAAGTTGGGGGAAGAAGAGAAAGAATGCCATCTAGATGTTAGGTCCAAGTTTGATGTAACATTGTTTGAAGTGGGTGACGAAGAAGAGGTGAGTGTGGAGAAAGAGCTGGGTGTAATCATCAACCATTCTTCTTGGTTAAGAGAAGAATTAGAAATTCTGCCTGAAGTCCACATTGATTGGGTCTCTCTTGATTTCGAGAAAGAAATGGAACTCCTACCTTTCCTTGACCTTGGCAAATCCAATATGTTCGTGGACATGCTACCATTAGCTGATTGGTCAACTACACTTGAACCTTTTAAGCATCCTTGTGCTGAAAGTCATATTCATTTCATTTCAGATCATGCTACTATCTTTGACACAAGTCAGCCTGTGAAGTTCAAGCAATCCTCTGAGCATTCAACTCAATCTGACCTCAACATTATGAAAGAGGATCTGAAAATGGAAGTTGTGGGTGACAATAGTGAAAATAATAAAGTCCAAATTGAAGGGCGCAATGCACATAAAGATCTTAATAAGGAAGAGGAATTTTTTGTAATTAATGATATAAATGTCAACATCACAAATGAAGGGGAAACTAAAGTTCGCATTGATGTGTTCAACACATATAAAGACTTTAAGTGCATAAATGAATATTTCTTAATTGAAGATATGATCTTAAATGCCCCATTTTCTCTATCCTTTACTGATCTACAAGGTACGTTTGGACCACTTGACCCACCATGGCTGGTGATGCCTTACAAAGCAAGATTTTGGCGTCAATTGATTGGGGGTGTTACGTGATCATGTTACCTCTATGTGTCTGACTGAAGACATTAAACTTAGCACTTGTTGGGAGGTAACCCAATATTTTTAGGAAAAGTGATTTCTATTGATTTAGTTTTTATTTTGTGTCTTAGGTGTTTAGAGTCCCACTATCCTTGGATGAAGCTATTGTGCAACCGCCCTCATTTGATCATCAGGTTGCGTCTCTCCTTTCTTAACTTACATTGGCTTTAGTCTATTTCATTACTTTTATGCCATTGAGGACAATGTCATTCAAGTTGGGGGGAGAGACAAATTGTATTTCAAATTTTTGTCCCTAACATTATGCTTCATGTTTCATATTTCATGCAAGAAAATTTTTTCTAGCTTGACTCACAGTGTGCACTTGTGAAAGTGGTGAGTTAAAGGGTAAGTTAACTAATTATGTTCTTAGCAACCTCCTCAAGATACATTTGAAATTTCATTAGTACATTAAAAGATCATTAGGAGTATTCAGATAGATGATGAGAGTTTTACCTATCATTCATGTTGATTGATTGATATTCTACACTCCTATTGAAGACCAATCGTGGGGAAAAAGCTACCTGCCTACAAATAAATATGCAAATGTAGTGAAAAAAAAAACACATGGAAAATGCCCCTGATCTTAGTAACCGGGTCTGCTACTCCTAAGGTAAGAGTTGAGGCTCGCGTCAAACAATGAAGGGAAGTGCAGCACCATATAACTGAAAAGAAAAGAAAAAGAGCATAAAAAATAGAACTAGGCAGAGTGAAAGCTACCTGTAATTCGAGGATCGAATTTAAGGAGTGTAGAGTTGATACCATCCTTGAGTGATATGTAAAAAGCCTATGCATCCTCTTATTGATGCTCAAACATTGAAAAAAAAGTCATGGAATTGTGTGTATCTTGAGGAACTGTATAATGACATGAACTGACATATTTGCCTTTGACACTCTCGACTGGAACTTGAAATACTTATGATCAAGTATTCTTATTCTTACTTTGTTGTCATGAAGTATGATACTTTGAACTCTTGTTTGTCCCAATTATTCATTTGTATACATTGCTAAGGGACTAGCAATGAGTAAGTTGGGGGGTGTGATAATTACATAATTGTTATAAATAATTGTATAATTTTATTGAAAAATAATTGATAATTTCATAAGATTCTATTATCATTTGATTACAAGTGCGATAATTGATTAAATCTCTTTTGTGTTGTGTTTGTAGAGCTAATGGGCCAAGAAATGAGATTGCAAGTGGGCCAATGAATCTAGTTGGATCAAGAGATAATGATGAGATATTTTTATTATTTTCTCTCTCTCTCTCTCTACCTTTTCAATTTTCAAAACTCCCTCTAATTTTTAAAATCCCCCCTCTAATTTCCAAAAATCTTACCCCTTGACTCTCTCCTCTTTCCTCTCTTCTCTCTATCTATTTTTACAAATATTCTCTTCCTCTTATTCTCATCTTTACCTTCTCTCTCTCTCATTCCCTTCCTTCGCTCTTACTCTCTTCCTTTTCCTCTTCTCTCCCCCCTACGGGCGAAGCCCCCCTTGCTCCCTTTTCTCTTCGGCCCTTCTCTTTCTTCTCTCTTCGGACGCGAAGCAGCAGCAGCCATCGCCCGCCGCACCTGTCGCCCGCGCATAAGCCCACCAGGCCTCGCCCCTAGCCGCACACCAGCACGCCCAGGCCCGCGTGCCACGTCGCCGCGCCACCGGCCCCGCCCGCATGTGCCCGCAGCATGCCGCGTGCCTGCCCCCGCCCGCACATGTCCGTCTGCCGCGTGCCGCCTGCCCCTGCGCGACCCGCCTGCCGCACGCCTGCCGGAGCCGCCCGCCACGCGCCTGCCTCGCCGCTGCCGCCCCCTCCTCTACGTGCATGCGTTTGCATGCACGTAGAGAGGAGGCGGGTCGCCCCCTCTCTCTCCTCTCGCTCCTCTCTCTCTCTCCTCTCGATCTTCTCTCTCTCTCGTTCTCTCTATCTCTCCTCTCTCTCTCTCTCTCCTGATTCTCTCTCTATCTCTTTTCTCTCTCTCTCTCGTTCTCTCTATCTCTCCTCTCTCTCTCTCTCTCTCTTGATTCTCTCTCTATCTCTTTCTCTCTCTCTCTCGTTCTCTCTTCTTTCTTTCTTCATTTTCTATTCTTCTAAATTGTTGTTGTTAGTTTAATTTTAATTTTTTAGTACACTTTTGTTAAACTCTTTTGCTCATTAGTAGAATTTAATTTTTAAGTCTTGTTAATTTAGTCTCTTTCTATCTTTATTTCTCTCTTCTTATTTATTCATTTAGATTAGATTTTTTGATCGAATTAATCTTAGGAGTTAGTTTTAAAATCTTCTACACACTTTTCTAATCAAAGAAACTCAAGATTTTCAAAGTTAATAATATTTTTCTCTGTGGATTCGACTCGGTCTCACCACTTAACTATTGTTAAAATGTTTAGTGTAGGTCAATTATTTTAAGATTGTTAGCCACGTGTTTAACGACGTATTTGTGGGCTATCATCGTGCACATTATCTTTTAAATTAAAGAAATTAGGTGACATATATCAAAATTTAATCACATTATGGTTTACTGTTCATTACACAGTTTTATAGGATATACACATGCTTAACAACCCTAAATATTCATTTAAATAGAACAAAAATCGTTGCTGGAATAATATAGGTAAATCACGACGGGTAAGATGGTCGCGTTTAACAGACAGTCAGAAACGCGACGACGAGGACCTTCACGTTCATGCAAACCCTAACTATTCAAAAGGCGCGATTCCCCAGAGGCGGGAAACAACAGTGAAACGCGACGACCTTGGTGGTCGCATTTCAGAAGTCTTCTAATAGTCAACGGGCACACAGTTTGATGCGCGGGACGAGCCAAAATGTGACGACATGGGCGGTCGCCTTTCAGTTGACTTAAAGAACGATTTGGTCACAACAACGATTTGCTCGCAGTGAAACAACGATTTCAAGATCGATTTCACTTAAACAATGACTTCTTGTTTGAATATCGATTTCACATCATTAATACATATAATATGTTCACATCAACCTGATACAACATAGATTGCGTCTCTATATATTATATTTCATCGATTTGACGTGAGCATCATCTCTCTCTTTACTGAATGTCTTTTGAGCATCATCTCTCTCTTTACTGAATGTCTTTTGAGCATCATCTTTATACTTATAAAGGTTAGGCCACCTTTGAAAAAGTCTTCTGAGCAAAATGTCACTCCACATAATCTTTAAATATACTTATAAAGGTTAGGCCACTTTTGAATAAGTCTTCTGAGCAAAATGTCACTCCACATAATCTTTAAATATTCATATAATTTCAAATCTCTATGGATTTCTAAAGGCTTCCCGCGCATCATACTGTAACCTGTGTGACTTCTATTATTCATCCAGTATAATATATCTTTGCTTACATCACAGTATCACATAAAGTCTTGCCTTATATGTTGATAGAACAACATTTCCTTTCTTATATATCTCCATACTGCATGACTACTAATGTAGACTGATAGTCTAGACAAAAAGAAGTTGTCAGCATTTATTGTATGCAAGACTTTTGTAGTAAGGCACGTCAAAGATGAACCTTTAACCTGTCAAGAAGATGGAAGATTCAGACAATCTTTCCTTGAAGATGTAAGGGTCAATCCTAGCATTTATGGTTGCAAGCTCACCTACTCTATGCTTCGGACCAGTCTATCAAACGTGCATGAAGACTGTGAGACAACGGACATTGCAATGGTCAAAATACTTCAAGAAGATAAATACAAGACTGGAAACTTCATTGTAGGGGAGTTCGATCACTCATTTTCAAAAAGATGAAAAACCTGAGTCGTTTGAAGAACAAGAGCCTGCTCATCCATTCTAGTTTTTCATAGCTCTTAGCTCTCAGTGTAAACATTGCATTGCTTTCGAGAGCTAGTGTAGATCTGAGAGAGAGTTCATTTAGATTATTCTTTCTGTCTCTCGATCTTCGCCTCAGATCAAGCATTGCCTTTAAGCTTGGTCTTGGGGCCCTCCTCAAAACTCATTATTCATAGTGTTCCTCTTCGGGCTGTGAAGAGAAGACCTGGTGTATCAGGTGGTGTGTTCCTCTTCTGGTAGAGAAGAGAAGGCCAGTTGCTGCTGGATGTGTAAGTGTCCTTAAGGGGGACGGTACCCTTGGTTAGTGGAATCCCAAGTTGTTGCTTGGGGACTGGACGTAGGACTCCTTGGGATAGGAGATCTAAACCAGGATAAAAATCTACTGTTGTCTGTGTGTTTGCTTGTGTGTTCTATCTTACACTAACACTAATTATCGAATTGAGTGTCTTCTGTCTAGTGTTTTATTTACAGGTTTTATTCCAAAAGGTTTTTTAGCAATCCATTCACCCCCCCTCTGGGCTTGCTACCTGGGCAACAAGCGGTATCAGAGCCAAGTCTCTTCAAGAAAGAAGATCTCACAGTCTTAAGAGCAAAGATAAATGGCAGCTCAAGGATATGCTGAAGGTCAGTCCGTCAACAGACCTCCTCTATTTGACGGTGAAGACTACAACTATTGGAAGACTCGAATGGAGTTCTTCCTTCAAGGTCTCTATTTCCAATTATGGTCAATCATTGAAGAGGGAGACCTCGTGGTGCTCAACAACAGAGAGAACTGGACAGATGAAGACAAGAAGAAAATATCCCTGGACAGCAAAGCTAAGAGCATACTGTGTTGTGCGCTCAGTAAGAAAGAATTCAATAGGATTTCTGCTTGCAAGTCAGCTATGGAGATGTGGGAAAAGCTAAAGCTCACATACGAAGGAACTGATAAGGTAAAAGAAACTAGAATAGATATTTTGATATTTTAACAGGGAGTCAGCGTCCATCGATCTGGACGTCAACCTCTCCTGGCCATGCAGTCAACAACACACATGTTTCCGTCAACATGCAGTAAACGTCAATCTATTTTAACGTCAATTGGCATCTCGGCCAAAACATAAAATACATCAAAACAGAAGTACAATTACATCACAACAATTTAATGTGTACAGAAATTTAATAGGTATCATATGCACAGAATACACATATATATATTTATACACAGCATAATTACATACAATATGCATGGAATAAGTATATATAATATGCACATTTAAATATATTACATGCATTGAAATAAACTCATACATACCTACAAGATGTATAGCAATAATTACATATTATATGCACAACATTACTTAAATACAATATGCATAGGATTTAAATAAGTACAATATATACAAAATTAGCTAAGTACTTATATTCACGGAAATAAATATATACATATATATACATACATATGCACAAATTTAATACACACACTATGTACATAACCAGTACATACCACACGCACATAATATAAAATGAATAAAAATTCGGGGTCTCACACTGTCAACACCCATTATGTGTGTTGTGCAATCATTACTATCGCCTATTTAACGTTGTTTCATGCGCAATGACCACTAGTTCTCATCTATACTCTACTCACTCATCTATTCACGTTCTCTATACTCTCCGTCTATTCATGAAATACTCTTAGCTATTCTTAGTACTCTCTATTGGCCATTTGACTGATTGTCTAAAGATAAAAAATATGACTAATGCTTGACAATATAAAGGGCCCGGTCTAGTCCTGGGAGGTGTGCCCAAAAGTGCTAGTGCCCGTGAGAGTTAATTGACCAGAGTGTTTGGCATTACACTCAAGTGCTATCTATCTCGACTATCTAAATGACAGTCAAAGTGCTATGCTATACTCGACTCGTTGTGCTATCATGAACTATATTGTGTTATTTGTACTATGGCCATCCTGCTCTTGTGTTATACTTAACACTTGTGCTATATGAATCTTGTTATCTCTTGCTTGACAATACTTGACTCTCGTTCTCTATCATTAGCTACTCTGCTCTTTAATACATTAATCATTTAAAGCCTGCTTGATCATGAGATTTAAGTCCTACTAGGTGTTATCGCTCACCCTACGTTATTTGATGTCCTCAGGTGAAATTGAAGAAGATACCTACACTCATGAGGATGGGAATGACCAGGAGTGAAATCAAGAGTACCCTGGCGCATTAGTACTATGTTAGAGTCTTAGTTTAGTCTTTTACATTTCATTCAATGTAATGATGTCAATTGGGCCCTATAGAATGACTATGATATTAGTGATTGTAATAGACATTTGAAAAATTATTAATAAAATATATTTGCTTTAGCATTTATTCTTTGTGCAATGGTTGATGTCTATTATACGCTCTATACTCACTTACTTGCAACTGCCTCATGTTCCAATATTCCGTGTCGAGGTGTGACATTAAAAGCATTTGGCATTTTTTTTCCAAAGAGCTTTCAAAAAATCTTTCCATGTTGATTTCATGAGCCATTAAAAAGCCAATCAATTCATCAATAGAATGTGTTGTAAGATCATGCGCCTCTTCAATAGCAGTGACCTTGGGGGTCTAGGAATGAGTTAATGATCTAAGAATTTTTTTTACTGTTTCTTCATCAGTAAGATTTTTACCTAGTGAACTTAAACCAACTGTTATATTGGTGAATCTATTGTACATTTGAGTAAAGTTTTCATTAGGCAGCATGTTGAATTGTTCATATTGAGAAACAAGAATATATATTCTAGTTTGTTTAACTTTATCAGTTCCTTCATAAGTTATTTGTAATTTATCCCACATTTCCTTATCAGTTTTACATGCAGATAACCTATTGAATTCTCTTTTGGATAATGCACAACATAAGTAGTTTTTAGCTTTGTAGTTTAGAGGCATACTTCTTTTATCAGCTATAGATAAAGCAGAAGTACCATCAGCAAGTATAGCACACCTTGCTCTATTACCTGCCACAGATCATAATATGTGCCTTAAATGAAGCATTCCATGCGCATTTTTCTATATTGGAAATCTTCACCATCAAAGAGTGGTGGTCTTGATAAAGACTATCCATCATAGTTGTGAGCTTCAACTGCCATCTCTTCTTAAATCTTTCGATTCTTCTAAGAAGATTTAGTTTGATACCACTTGTTGGATCGAGATGGAGCTTTAGATGTTCTAGAGGGGGATGAATAGGACTTCTTGCACTTTTAAAATTTAATTGAAAATAGATAACACTAGATAGTAATGTTAGTACTTAGTGTAGTGTGTGTGAAATAAGTGAAAAGCTTGTCAGAATCAATTACACAAGGTGCACAGAGATTTATCCTAGTTCGGCCCTTCCAAAAGGAAGTCATACATCCAGTCCCCAAGAACCCCTTGGATTTCACTAAACTGCCAAGAACACTTGGCCTTCTCTCAACCTGAGAGGTATTACAACCCACTTGCTCCAAAGCAAGTCTTCCCTTTACAAAGAGGTATTACAAACACCTACAACCACAGGTCTTCCCTTCACAGAGGGGCACTACAGAGAACAAACCCCCTGCTAGTTTCTTACACATAAATAAACACAGTATAGAGAGATGAGCAAACACAAAAGATCAGAAAGAGATACAAGTATGAATGGAAGCTCTAACTCTTTTTTACTCTAAGAGGGTGGACGGAAAAGAAAAATCTACAATAATAGAAAGCCACCCAAAGAGAGATTTCTGAATGCAAGAGAGCTTGAAAGTCAAAGCTTAAAGCAGACTCTCTTCAGATCTTGATCTCTTCTCTCTTTTTGGGTGTGTGTGTGTATGTTGTCTATGTGTATTACAATGATGGAAACTTCAGATTCATATATAGTCTTCAGAAGTTTCCCATTTTAAAGCAACCATTTGAAACTAGCCGTTTGAATTTGAACGTTGGGCCTTGAGACTTAGAGACTGCTAACGACCCAGAATCCGCATTACCAGTAAGTAACCAGTAACCCGAATTCTGACCCGTTAACCCACGAGACAAGCTCGGAAGGGTAAAAAGTGAATGTCCGAGGAGACTATATATAAGAAGATACACACCATGTAAAGCTGTAAAATTTCACTATACATGAAACATAAAATGTACAACTCAGAGTCCGAGCTAAGTACAGAGTACATAAGTACAACAAAAAGTACTACTCACTGCAGCTAGGGCGCACCAACACCGGAGTGGCTAGACTCGCCTGAAACGGGAGTCGACGACGACCCACCTGAAAGGGAGGGGAATGAATCTCAAGAAAAGAGACCCAATAGGGAAAAGTAACCCCCACCGGCAACAGTACTAAGTGCGAAAAGTAAAAATAGAAAGTAAATACACGTCGCATCATAACTCAAAACTGTAAACCTCACGGCTCAGTAACACACACTCACACACAGTAAGTAGGACTCAGCTAGGGTCTGTGGCTCGGCGTCCCGTCACCACAGAGTCTCTCAACCCCAGCCACGTGTGCACACTACAGACGCTCTCTCTCGCGTCTGGTCCACGACCGGTTTTCCCCCTACGCCTGACCCTAGCGGTAGAGAAGGGGCTCCACGGAGACCGGCTCGAAACCACCACAAGGAGTACGCACAGAATAGAGACGCTCTCAACGTCCTAGCTCACCGACGGAGGACCCCCACACGCCGGTCATCTAGACAGAGCATCGCTCTATGTCCAGGTGACAAACAGAAACAGAAGCACGCTAACTCAACGCGAGTACAGACGGTGACACTCTCAACGTCTGAAACATCGTACAATAGACAGACATCTCATGTCACGTCATGACACAATTAATTACGCATATGCACAGGCAGAGTCACACTCTAAGCCTAGCAAAATGTGTTAACAGGGTGGACATCACACGTCAACACCATGAAACACAAAACAGGACTATAGCCTGCTGGGACACAAGAAATTAACGGCAACATCGAATGTCGCCAATCATGATGTAGACGGCACTCACAATGCCGTTAACACTTAATCAACGGCAATCGACCTTGTCGTTTATATCAACTTTGAAGATCTCAGCGTCAACATATGTGGACGTTAATATCTTCAGTCCCCTAGACCCAGAACAGCGCCGGGTCAGTCCAATTGGGTAAAACCACCCAATTAGAACACCTGCTGATGGAGGGAAATACTTCCTCACAGCTTCTAACACTACCAGAACTTCAGAAAACACGATCCAACACTTGGATCGCCCAAACACTCAAAATCCCGGCATGGCATAACCCAACCCTAATATGTGATTAACATACTAATCTACACAAATAAGCATGCTAATCTATTAAGGAAGGTTAACGGGGTTAAGTCCCTACCTCAGAACGCCTCAAAAACTCCTAAACAGTCACCAATCGCGCCGGAACCCCTCGAAGTCTCCGCGCGAATCACACCAAATCTTCGCGTTTTCCGCTCGATCTAACACCGCCACACGTATCAGGGTCTTCCCACGAGCTCCCATCAACCATTGGAAGTGGTGGAAACAGACAAAGGCAAAAGTGGAGGGAAAGGAAGGAAAGGAGAAGAAGAGGTTTCTGCTCTCGGGCTGTCCTATTTCTACAGGCGCGACAAATAGACGTCCACATGCCTCGCCGCCTATTTGAACCGCCAATGGATTGACGTCCGGACCGCTTGCCGTCAAGTTCAACGACAAACGTCCACATCGCTGGACGCTAAAACTAAGTCAACGGCTAGCCCCCTGGCCGTCAACGACAATGTCCCTTGTCGTCAACCACACCAAAACCTCTACAAGACCCAATAAGGATCCGCTAAGACCCGAGACCTTACAGCCCTCCCCCCTTAAGGAATTTTGCCCTCAAAATTCAAACAGCATAAAGAAGGAAGACTCACCAAAGAGGTACGGAAACTGCTCGCGCATTTCGTCTTCTCGCTCCCATGTCGACTCACCACCTGAATGTCGTTGCCACGCAACACGAACTAAAGGGATTGCCTTGTTCCTCAACCTCTGAACTCGGCGATCCTCAATATGCAACGGAAACTCTAGTACAGTCAACACTGGAGTCACCTCAGACCACTCTGTGCTCGGGAGAACGTGAGACTCGTCAAAAAGGTACCTTCGAAGCATCGACACGTAGAACACATCGTGGACTGCTGCCAACTCTGACGGAAGCTCAAGTCTATACGCCAAACCTCCGACACACTCAGTAATGGTGAAAGGTCCAATAAAGCGGGGACTCAACTTTCCACGCCTACTGAACCTCACCACTCCCTTCATGGGAGACACACGGACAAACACCTGGTCTCCTACCTGAAACTCGAGCGGTCATCTGCGCTGATCTGCATAACTCTTCTGCCGACTCTGAGCTGACTGAAGCCTCTGCCTCACAAGCTAAACTACCTCAACTGCCTGCTATACTAACTCTGGCCCCATGACAATTCGTTCGCCAACCTCGAACCAGTCTAGAGGAGTGCGACACGGTCGTCCATACAAAGCCTCATATGGTGCCATACCGATACTGGGGTGATAGCTATTATTATATGCGAACTCGACCAACGGCAAGTGAACTGTCCACGATCCCTGCCTCTCCAGACAACAAGCTCTAAGCATGTCCTCTAAAGTCTGGATAGTCCGCTCTGACTGACCATCTGACTGAGGGTGGTAGGCGGAACTAAAAGCCAACTCTGTCCCCAAAGCTCTCTGGAAACTGCGCCAGAATCCAGAAGTGAAGCGAGGATCCCTATCTGACACAATAGAGATCGGCACTCCGTGCAAAGGAACAATCTGCTCTACGTACAACGCGGCCAACCTACTCACACCCCAACTAGTCCTGACAGGCAAGAATCTAGCAGTCTTCGTCAATCTGTCCACAAGAACCCAAATGCTGTCAAAACCTCCAGCTGTCCTCGGCAAACCACAAACAAAGTCAGTCGTCACATGGTCCCACTTCCACATCGGAATCTCTAACGAATGCACAAGTCCTCCTGGACGTTGATGTTCGGCCTTCACCTGCTGGCAGACCAAACACCTAGAAATAAAAGCCGCTATGTCTCTCTTCATCCCAGGACACCAAAACTGACGTCTCAATCTGTGATACTGTAATACCCCAAGGTATAAAATGATAAATAAGTAAGAATCAGCCGAGAAAACGTAATGCAGTTTGTAAGCAGATGGATAGATTAAGCAAATCCGAAACTATTGAAGGTCTGACTGAAAATGTGCTAAAGGATATTACTATTGGTAAAGGATAATACTAACGATAAATAGTAAGGATATTACTAAAGGATACTACTAAAGGTAAATGGTAAGAGTAAAGGTTACTACTAAAGGTAAGCATATTGGTAAAGGAAAATGATAAGGATATGGATATATCCCTGTTCACACTGAGCCAGAATAAAATAAAAAGAAAAAGTATAAATGTAAATGACAGGGGCATATCTACAATTATAAAAATAGGGTTTTCATGCGAATATTAATTTTTCTAGGGACCCCGGTGTAACATCCACCGACCCCCAGAGACAAAGTTGGATTCCCGATCGGAGCTCATTCGGAGCGTGAATGGCAGATCGGAGATTTGGGAGGGGTATATCTCCAATTTCTAGAAATCAAATGTAAAAATGCTAAAGATAGAAAAGTTAGGGGGTTAAGTGAAATAAAGTATAAATGTAAATGACAGGGCATATCTACAATTATAAAAATATGAGGTTTTCATGCGAATATTAATTTGTCTAGGGACCCCGGTGTAACATCCACCGACCCCCAGAGACAAAGTCGGATTCCCGATCGGAGCTCATTCGGAGCCTGAATGGCTGATCAGAGATTTGGGAGGGGCATATCTCCAATTTCTAGAAATCAAATGTAAAAATGCTAAATATAGAAAAGTTAGGGGGTTAAGTGAAATAAAATATAAAAATCCTAGAAAAAACAAGAATTTCCTAGAAATCTCTAGAAAGGGACATTTATCCCACATGCAAGTAATGTTTATCTCTTAGGGGACACATGCCCCCATCTGGTCCATCGATGGAATGGATGGCCAGGATTGAGCCACCCTAGGTGGACACTTGTCCACCATCTAGGGCCTTCATGGGGCACCCCCCACCTCCTCTTTTGCCTATAAATACCCCACCTCCTCCTTCATTCCATCCCATCCCACCACCTCCTCCAAGTAGAAGAGAAGGAGAAAAGAGAAGGGAAGGAGTGACCATCCTGAGGTGCTGCTGTTAGGTAGGTTCTTTTAGGTAGTTCTATAACCCTAGTGAGTGAAAATGTTGTTTGTCATGTTCTCCTAAGCCTTCTCTACGTCGAGATGCCGTCGGTTCATCTTCTCGGAATTTTCTCGTTACGCCGAAATGCTGCCGATTTGATTTCTTAGAATCTCTCGCGGCATCGAAATACTGCCGATCTGTCTTCCCAAAATCCCTCTCTATGTCAGTTTGTTTACTCAAAACCCTCCTCTATGACGAGATTTCACCGATATATGTTTTCTCGAAACCCTTCTTTATATCGGAACTCTGTCCAATCGATTTCTCAGTACCTCCCGTTACGCAGGAACTCTGTCCGAATGATTTCTCAAAATCTCCCGTTACATCGAAATCTTGTCCGTATGATTTCTTAAGATCTTCCGTTACGTTGGAATGCTGTCTGTTTGGTTTCTTAATACTTTCTGTTACACTAGAATGTTGTCTATCTGATTTCTTAATATCTCCTATTATACCGGAATGCTGTCTGTAGAATTTCTTAATATCTTTTATTATGCCAGAATGTTTATCATGTTATGCCAGAATACTCAAACCCCAATCGGAAGTGCGGGAGCTAAGTGCCACACAGGGCAAAGTGCTATGCTATGGGAGCCACCTCTTGAGGCTGTAGGGGCCACCTCTAGAGTCCTGCCTACCTGGGGATTTCATGTGACGACCCTCGTTATGCCGGTATGGTTGTACCAACCCACGTCGGCACGACGAAGATCACCACAGTGGGACATTTACCCGACACTATCATTCGATTGAGATGTACACAAATATAAGTACAGAGTAGCGGAAGAAAAGAATTACTGTCTTTCGTTTCATCATCCACATTGACATCCACAGTCCATATAGCAAATAAAGGAAAGCTAAAGCTTACTTAACTGAAAATTAAACAAGGTACATTGTCCACATAACTA
This sequence comes from Colocasia esculenta, assembly GCA_014218235.1. NCBI lineage: Eukaryota > Viridiplantae > Streptophyta > Magnoliopsida > Alismatales > Araceae > Colocasia > Colocasia esculenta. Next base: position 134,093,873 of record CM024760.1, read on the forward strand.
CAATTCTAACATCAAATTACATAGTTTGTTCACAATTACGCAATAGTTCAATACAATGCCTCAAATTACATACTATGGAAGTGAAATATAACAATAACGACTCCGCCAAGCTACTCTTTGTGCTCGGAGTCGCTCTCCACTGTCTCTTCCAAAAGATGTAGGGTCACCTACTAAACCTGTACGCCGAAGCACGGAGTGAGTCTAAAAGACTCAACAAATAACACCATACACTTCATACATGCATACATCATATAGGCATTCACATTCAAACGCATTCAATCAAGGCATGTAGCAAGGTTATGTGATATCATTACAACCTGTCAGGGTATTTCTACAAATTTAAAGCACATGGAACATGATTTATACCCTTCAAATTAAACTACCTATCACATGTTTCTACTCATCCAATCACATGAAAGCTACATTTCTAATTAACTAAAACATGAAAGCAACTAAACATGATGTTCTCATATGCATGAAAGGAAACACTACCGTCATGGTTTCTACACATGGTAGCACATGCTAACTATCATTTCATATGCATTAAGGTTGCTGTTTTGACATGGATTAGAAGTCTCATAACATGCAAGTTCATTTCACACTCTAACATATTCACATCACATGGTTCACTCTCTTACACCTTCTACGCATATCTATTGTTGTTCAAGGGAAGCCTAGCATAATGCTTCTACTAGTTTTATAACATATGAATTATGTTTAAACAAACAACTAATCTAACACATTTTTTTTTTTTCTCATTCCTTTAACATATGAACTCAATTAAGAACTTGTCTCATTCGCACCACATCATGAGGGCAATTTAGGCATGGTTTTTGCACATAGTGAAAGGAAGATTCTAGCGTGGATTCTATAGACATTCTTGCGCACAATAACATGATCGCTTATCTAATTAGCTTGCTGTTCTAATATGTTTCTAGCATTATCACAATAGGAATCACAGTTTTACACTCTAACACATTAGTCTCACATGTTACACATTTACACATTCACATGTACACATCTTTCACTTTGCACATATTCACATGGCACTTACACAATCTTCACATATACACGTTCACATTTCACATTTATATGCCGTGACACATAGTCCAAACCACCATTAGAAGGACACATAACACATAACACTTAACACATACTTATCACCTAGGCAAAACAGTGATAAGCCTTGGTACTGCGCAGACCGGGAGAAGCCCTCTCCACCATATCGACGGTACTTGTCCGCCACCAGGATTTCATCCTAATGCCCATAGGATACACATACACATTGAACCTTCCCATGGGGACTTTTCCATGGTACAGTTCCACAGCCCTCTATGGAAGCAGTGTCACACACGACACATTTTACACATTACACATTCCGATTAACACACGTTTTACATATGATATTCACACTTTCTTATTTATACACATGGTTCTGTTCTTTCCTAGCATGATACCACTAATAACAGAAATCAAGCATTTAGTAGCTCTCTCATGGATTAATCGGAACGCACATCATTTAACCTTGATCATGGCACATGTATTTATAACTCATTTTCACATGGAAATCTCATAGTGTAGGCTATTGTTATCAAATTTTCCTGAAAATTTAACCACATGCTGTTTTCGAGTATAAGAACACACATACAAGTTTTCACATTTTTCTGAATTCGCATGCATTTATAAAAATTAAAACATTCAGTTTCATGCCATTCATAACTAAGTTAACATAGAACATGACATGGATTTCAGATTTGATCATGCACAGTCATGAACCACACATACATATTGGTACAAGAAATTTTCCCAAATTTATTTCCCAACACATGATTTACTAGAGTTTTCACAAGGTCTACACATGCTTTCTATTTCTCATTGTAGGAATTATAAAAATTCGCATGAATATGGGAAAAATTTCCAAATTTGCAGGGCATGGACTGATACATATAAACATGGTTCATAAAATTCTACAGCATTTAATTCCTCAGAAATCATGGGAACAAAATTTACCAAGCATAACCTCTTTCCTACACATGCCTTTCAATAATTCTAATAAATTATGCCATCCACAGAAAAATACAGGAAATTTCACACACATCACATTATCTATTTTACATAACATATAAAATTTACATTATATCCTCATGCGTAGAAATCTGGAAATTAAGGATATAGGGCAGAACAGTTCACTGTTCTGTCAAGAAGAACTTAACGGCATACTATGGCCGTTTACAAGAGTTGGCGGCAACATCGTTGGCCGCTGACTCAAGATCTCAACGTCAATAGACCTTGCCGTCAAGTTCGGACCTGTGCAAAAACACAGTCCGAGCTCTAAAGAAAGGGGAAAATGTGGGGATCCAGGACACGAGGAAAATCCGTAAAAATCACAAAAACCTCCTAGACACATACATGGACGAAGTGCAAGGGTTACTTGCCTTTGGAAAAACTCCTAAAGGGATCAAAATGGTCGGAGAAGCTCTCCTTGGGCAGTCCCAAGAAGCCTCCAAGATGCCTTCACTCCGGCTTCTGTGATGCTCCCCTCTGCAATCCAGGGTCCGGGGATGTGTAGCCGGATGTGTTGTCTCCCTCCTTGTCGAAGTAGATCTCCGGAAGAAGCTCCAAACCGCTGGATCAAAGCCTCCCAAGTTCGGGTTTCCTCACAGCTCTCAGGGTTTTAGGGTTTTTCTCACCCTTTTGGGGCCAGGGTTTCTTCCCCTCTTGCAAGGGCCAAAGGGACTTCTAGGTTGCAAGGGGTGGGTGGTCATATAGACAAGACATGGGGTCTGTCTTGGCAGGGCGAAGGAGCCGTTGGGGGTGGTTGGCATCCCCCAATCGGAGGCATGGCACACCATGCAGCTGCTCAGAAAATTGTCAGGGAAGTAGACGTCTACATCAACGGACGTCCATAATAATAGTTGGCGTCCATCGAGGTCGCCGCCTACTTGTCCTTGACGTCCACAGATGCTGCCGTCAACATGGTCTTTGGCCAGAACATACAATTTCACAGAAACCTTAATCCTTCTTATGTACACGTATGCAATACATAGGGTATAATGTACACACCGATTACATCATGCAACCAAACAATATATATATATATATATATATATATATATATATATATATATATATATATATATATATACAACTAAGTACACACATGTATTCATAAATAGTCAAGATGGTATATAATGTGCTCGGTATAATGTACATACTATCTTCACAATGCAATAAACAACACTTACTAACTAATTATACACACAATGCACACTTTTATACCAATCTTCATTCAATACCACATATATAATATGAGCAACACATCATACACCTAATTTACCACTTAAGTAAATATCATATATATATATATATAGCATAGATAGCACATATGTATACATACATGCTTACATGCATGCATAAAATAAAAGTTTTATATGTATACGCATACGATTAGTTACACGCACAAGTTATATGCATATGTATATCTAGCTACATACATGACACATAAACATTCGCACAATAAGGTACTTATAAAAGAAAAGGACGAAAAAAAATCGGGGGCCTTACATTTCATATGTGCTATATATATATTACCAGACTATTTCTCATTTTCTGCGAACTCTGAGTTGTCAGCTCACTACTTGAAATCGTGAACTCAAAAGTAGAATTCATGCTAGTTAGGGGGCTATGGTCTAGTCCCGGGAAGATCCCGAATGCTCTTAGTGCCCAGCGGTACCGTATGGAGAGTGATGGCTTGGTGCTTGGCATACACCATAAGTGAAGTGTTTTTAGTGATCTGCTGACAATTCATAACTCGTGAAAAGTGATTAATGATATAACTCCCTGATAATCTCTTTAGTGCATGATCGTTATGGAAGAGTTCAGTGATAGACGTGGATTTCTCTTGACTAAGAATCGTGTTTATGTTCTTCACTTAATCTACTTGTTCATATGCCGTTCATTTTTACATTTTGAGAATTGCTACTAGTAACATTAATTATTCTTTTACTATGATACATGAATTCGTGCATCATTCTGAACTCTCGTTTCTTTGTTTTGATACGTAATTTTGAATTCATCCTTTCATCTTGCTTACTTGCTAGTGGTAAAGATCAACTTAAAGGAATCTACTGGGTAAGTTTTTGCTCATCCCTATTCTCTTAACATTTTTCAGGTGATGATTAAGTTTGGATATGGCGGGCAGGGTTGTGCATCGAGAGACCCCTTCTTATTGTAATAAAGTCAAGTTAGTGATGTCATGTTTAATATGACTATTGCGTTTTAATGAGTTGTTGATGTAGTCTTCCTTGTATTTGAGACTCTCCGGCTTTATGCCAGGACTATATCTTGTAATGAATATTTCCTTAATGAAGTTATTACTTTAATCTGTTACACCTCGATATTTCCGCTGCTATCGGGACGTGACAGATACATCTTGGTCGACCCTGGATGAATCGAGTACCTGGAACCATGTGCCTCCTGCAACACAACTCTCCTGACAGACTCCTCAACAGGAACATAGAGTCTATCTCGGAACCTAACAGTTCCGTCCTCGCGAAGCTCAACCTCTGGGAGAAGTAACACACTGTGTAACTCGGGATCTACCTGCTGAGCCTCAACAACCTATCTCACAACGGCGGGAGCCGCCAACAAACTGCCCAACACACACAGTCGACGAATGGACGAAACTCTGAAAGACCCTTCTGCTGCAGACTGCCACAACTGCCACTCCCTTAGCATCAGATGACTCATCTATGCTTTCCTACTCAAAGCATCTGCAACTACATTCGCTTTTCCAGGCTTATACTCAATGCTAAAATCATAGTCTTTCAGATATTCCATCCATCGACGTTGCCTCATATTCAGATCCCTTTGAGAAAACACATACCTCAAGCTCTGGTGGTCGGTACGGACTACAAAACTCACTCCGTACAGGTAAAGACGCCAAATCCTCAAAGCAAATACCATAGCTGCAAGCTCTAGGTCATGGGTCGGGTAACTCTCCTCGTGGGGCTTAAGCTGGCGAGACGCATAAGCCACCACCCGGCCTTGCTGCATCAAAATCGCACCCAAACCAACACCTGAAGCGTCTGTGCAAACCTCGAAACCCTTCTCACCTGAAGGTAATGCAAGGACTGGCGCTGACGTAAGCAGTCGCTTCAACTCCATGAAGTTCTGCTCACACTGCTCCGACCACACAAATGGAACCCCCTTTCTCGTCAGCCGAGTCATGGGTGCAGCAACCTGAGAAAAGTCCCGAATAAACCTACGGTAGTAACCTGTCAAGCCCAAAAAGCTACGAATCTCAGACACAGATCTGGGACTCTCCCACTGCAAAACTGCCTCGACCTTTGCTGGATCCACATAAACTCCCTCACCTGAGATCACGTGCCCCAAAAAGTGAACCTGTTGTAGCCAAAACTCACACTTACTAAGTTTGGCATACAACTGGTGCTCTCGCAAGGTCTGCAACACGATCCTCAGGTGCTCGGCGTGCTCCTCCTCCGAAGCGGAGTACACCAGAATGTCGTCAACAAACACTACGACAAAACCTGTCCAAGAACTGGTGGAACACCCGGTGCATCAGATCCATGAAGGCCGCTGGAGCATTGGTGAGCCCAAACGGCATCATCAAAAACTCAAAATGTCCATATCTGGTCCGAAAAGTAGTCCTCTCAATGTCAGAGTCTCTAATCTGCAACTGATAGTAGCCTGACCTCAGGTCGATCTTCGAAAAGACATGAGCAGACTGAAGCTGATCAAAGAGATTGTCAATCCTAGGCAATGGATACCTATTCTTGATGGTCACTTGGTTCAGCTTCCTATAATCAATACACAATCTCAGGCTACCATCCTTCTTCCGGTCAAACAAAACAGGTGACCCCCAAGGAGAAAAGCTAGGACAAATATAGCCCTTCTCCAACAGCTCCTCAAGCTGCCTCTTCAGCTCCCTCAACCCTGTTGGTGCCATACGGTACGATGCCTGTGCAAATGGTACAGTGCCAGGAACCAACTCAACAGTAAACTCAATCTCTCTCTCTGGCGGTAGACCAGGTAACTCTTCCGGAAAAACATCCGGAAACTCACACACTACGGGAATGTCCCCCACTCCCGAGGTAACCTGGTCAAGGGTAATAGCAGAAACTAGAAAACCCTGGCAACCAGAGGCAAGCAACCTCCCTGCCCTCAAAGCAGAAACTAAAAAGCGAGAAGTAAGAGGTACGATACCCTGGAAGTAGAACGCCGCTTCCCCAGGTATCCGCAAGTGCACCCTCTTCTTCTGGAAATCCATCACTGCACCATACCGCTCTAACCAGTCCATACCCAAAATCACATCATAATCCTGCAACTGCAAAGCAAACAAGCGAGCTGACAACCACTGATCCTGCAACTGCATAGGTACCTCCTCGAGACAGTAGGACGTAAGGACAAAGTCCCCTGTCAGCAACTCTACTGCTAGCTCAACAGACTCTCCCGAACTCAACTCTCCAAGGGAGTCTAAAAACTCCTCAGACACAAAAGAGTGAGAGACACCGGAATCAAATAAAACTCTAGCTGTATAACCAAAAACTGTAACAGTACCTTCCACTAGTTGAGCTGCCTCCGCGTCTGCACGGGTCAAGTGAGTAACACGACCTCTACCTCTCGACCCACCAGAACCTCCGTCCTGTTGACGCTGCTGCACGGGTGCCTGCTGCTGCACTCGGGGCTGTGACTGGGTCTGCTGCTGCGGCACACGAGGTAACAAAGGGCAATCTCGCGCCATGTGACCTATCTGGTCACACCGGTAACACTAACCAGCAAAAGAACGTTGTACCTGCTGCGAAGGCTGCCCTACCGGCTGCTGAACACTCCCAACAGACTGCTGTCTCTGCTCTGCCTGCCTCCTGTCACGCCGAAACTTCCTCCGAGATCCTGACTTCGTCGTCGTCCCAACAGAAGTGGACGCGTAGGAAGTCGTGGCCTTCGGAGTCGCCTGCACACTACTCTGATGCTGCCGAGGCTGAATAGGAACTACCTGTGTCTGAACCTCTGCGCTCTGAGCACGGGTCCGTAAAGTATCAGCCTCCAACGCTGCCGCTGTCTGATAGGCCGCGTCCAAGTCTGTGACGCGTGCCACTATCAACGCCTGCCTGAGCTCTGGTCTCAGGCCCCTCCCAAACTGCTGAGTCCTCAGACTCTCATCTGCCATGATCTGCGGAGCATAATGCCCTAGCTCTACAAATCTGGCCCTGTACTGCACTACAGTAGAGTCCCTTTGCTGCAAGTCCAGAAACTGGTACAACCTCTCCGTCCGGACGTAAGTAGGACAGAAGGCCCTCTCAAAAGAAACGAAAAACTCCTGCCTCGGAATCTGTCTAAGTGGGCGAGACTGAAAAGTAGTCTCCCACTCAGAAGACCACCAAGTCAACGCCTGTGCCTGCAACTGGTAGCTAGCTAACAACGCTCGCTCCTCGGGAACACACTCCATGGAACGGAAAGTCCGCTCCACTGCATCCAACCACGCCCGTGCGATGTCTGGATCAGGCTGGCCCAAAAACTGGGGAGGCTGAAACTGTAAGAACTCCCTCAACACCTTCCCAGTACCACCTTGGGGTACCGGCGCATCACGGTGCTGAGCTACAAACTGAGACATCCCCTCAAGAAATCGGGTCAAGTCTAATCCCTGAGCTGCCTGAGGAGGAGGTGGCGGCGGTGGCGGAACAATGCCACTGTGTGCGTCCTGTGGCAAAGGCTGCGTCTGCTGAGGTGGCGGAGCATCTCCAGCCTCCTGACGAGTCGCCTGCTCAGCCACTCCCTCTCTAGGACGCCGCCTAGGTGCCATAGTACTATACACAGAGCAAAAATACACACACATGAATACACTAACTAACTCCGGGCTAAATAGCTGCAACTGTACTCTTTGTACTCTGAGTTAGCATGATGGGTATTTCCTTATATATATCTCATCAGACCAGGCTCTGATACCAAACTGTAACAACCCAGAATCCGCATTATCAGTAAGTAACCAGTAACCCGAATTCTGACCTGTTAACCCACGAGACAAGCTCAGAAGGGTAAAAAGTGAATGTTCGAGGAGACTATATATAAGAAGATACACACCATGTAAAGCTATAAAATTTCACTATACATGAAACATAAAATGTACAACTCAGAGTCCGAGCTAAGTACAGAGTACATAAGTAAAACAAAAAGTACTACTCACTGCAGCTAGGGCGCACCAACACCGGAGTGGCTACACTCGCCTAGAACAGGAGTCGACGATGACCCATCTGAAAGGGAGGGGAATGAGTCTCAAGAAAAGAGACCCAGTAGGGAAAAGTAACCCCCACCGGCAACAGTACTAAGTGCGAAAAGTAAAAACAGAAAGTAAATACACGTCGCATCATAACCCAAAACTGTAAACCTCGCGGCTCAGTAACACACACTCACACACAGTAAGTAGGACTCAGCTAGGGTCTGTGGCTCGGCGTCCCGTCACCACAGAGTCTCTCAACCCCAGCCACGTGTGCACACTACGGGCGCTCTCTCTCGCGTCTGGTCCACGACCGATTTTCCCCCTACGCCTGACCCTAACGGTAGAGAAGGGGCTCCACGGAGACCGGCTCGAAACCACCACAAGGAGTACGCACAGGACAAAGACGCTCTCAACGTCCTGGCTCACCGACGGAGGACCCCCATACGCCGGTCATCTAGACAAAGTGTCGCTCTATGTCCAGGTGACAAACAGAAACAGAAGCACGGTAACTCAATGCGAGTACAGACGGTGACACTCTCAACGTCTGAAACACCGTACAATAGACGGACATCTCATGTCACGTCATGACACAATTAATTACGCATATGCACAGGTAGAGTCACACTCTAAGCCTAGCAAAATGTGTTAACAGGGTGGACATCACACGTCAACACCATGAAACACAAAACAGGACCATAGCCTGCTGGGACACAAGATATTAACGGCAACATCGAATGTCGCCAATCATGATGTAGACGGCACTCATAATGCCGTTAACACTTAATCAACGGCAATCGACCTTGTCGTTTATATCAACTTTGAAGATCTCAGCGTCAACATATGTGGACGTTAATATCTTCAGTCCCCTAGACCCAGAACAACACCGGGTCAGTCCAATTGGGTAAAACCACCCAATCAGAACACCTGCTGATGGAGGGAAATACTTCCTCACAGCTTCTAACACTACCAGAACTTCGAAAAACACGATCCAACACTTGGATCGCCCAAACACTCAAAATCCCGGCATGGCATAACCCAACCCTAATATGTGATTAACATACTAATCTACACAAATAAGCATGCTAATCTATTAAGGAAGGTTAACGGGGTTAAGTCCCTACCTCAGAACGCCTCAAAAACTCCTAAACAGTCACCAATCGCGCCGGAACCCCTCGAAGTCTCCGCGCGAATCACACCAAATCTTCGCATTTTCCGCTCGATCTAACACCGCCACACGTATCAGGGTCTTCCCACGAGCTCCCATCAACCATTGGAAGTGGTGGAAACAGACAAAGGCAAAAGTGGAGGGAAAGGAAGGAAAGGAGAAGAAGAGGTTTCTGCTCTCGGGCTGCCCTATTTCTATAGGCGCGACAAATAGACGTCCACATGCCTCGCCGCCTATTTGAACCGCCAATGGATTGACGTCCGGACTGCTTGCCGTCAAGTTCAACGACAAACGTCCACATCGCTGGACGCTAAAACTAAGTCAACAGCTAGCCCCTTGGGCGCCAACCACAAGTCAACGACAATGTCCCTTGTCGTCAACCACACCAGAACCTCTACAAGACCCAATAAGGATCCGCTAAGACCCGAGACCTTACACCGCACCTCGCGCGTGCAGATATATATATATATATATATATATATATATATATATATATATATATATATATATATACACTAGCGTGCGATGCACGGTAGTTGTTTATAAAATATTAAGATAAATAAAAAAAATATTATTTATAAAAGTATATAATTTTTATTACAAAAATTTTGTTAAACTAAACAGGAAAAATTTGTTCTTAAAACAAAGGAAGGTGGACTGCACGAAGGTAGCCTTAAAATTGAATTTTTTCTAAAAAGTTATGGTCTGCTTGGTTTAGCAAGATTTGTGAGATGGTGAGTATCTTACCTTGTTTAGAAAGATTTCTTCGTTGATTTAGGTGACAATTAATGTTTGAGACTTGCCTTACGGGATGTGTGTTAAAGTTGATAGATTTATTATTTTATGTTAGCTGTTATATGTTAGGATTTGTTTACCCGGATTTTACTTAACCATATTTAGCTGCGATATAGATAGATTTAGTGGGGAGGTTTAGGCGAGAAAACTCTGCTTCTGGTGCCGCCACGTGACTGCTCCAGAACTGAGTTTTATTAGAATAGTATAGATATTTTACTGTCATTGGATCCTCATCCAACAGCAACAGCTAGAGTACGGCGGGGCCGCACCGTCATACCCCAACATCACTCATATATACACCATAAGCAGACAATCAGGCAGGGTTTCCGATCTCATGGGATGCAAATATCTCTAACTCTCAGAGGGATATTGACACAAATAAAATAAATTTTTATATACTTTTCAAATTAAGATTTAAGACAGAGAGGGGTGCATAATATTATGAGAAAAACAGAGGGCGGGGCGCTGCCTCTGTCGGCCTCCATTCGCCTGCCGCTGGTTTTCCGGAATTTAAAGACCTGCCCCCCCCCCCCCCCCCCCCCCCCCCCCCCACGGCGGTCCCTGCAGCGGCATTAATGGGGGTTATTATCCGGAGGGAGGAGGGATCGGCAGGCCGGCGCCTCCTCCCCCCCGCCCCCGGGTATCAAGTATCAACCCTTCCTCTCCTCTCCTCTACGGTGGCCGCCGTGCTCCCTGTTCGATCTCGATCTTCTTCTTCCTCCTGGGCTGTAGTACTCCCCAGTAACGCGGTTCCATCAACAGCTCTCCCCTCCTCAACGCCCGTGGCCCGTTTGGGGGCTGCCTGAGAAGGTTGCAGGAGAGGGAGGAGACGGTGGTAAGTTCCTTCCTTCACGGGGCTTGGGTGGGGGCGGCGGGATCATGAAGCAGCAGCAGCAGCAGCAACCGCTCTTTAATTCTTCCTGGCTCTGGACCCTTACAAGACGGGCACGAAAGGGTCTCGCAGCCAACCGGGGATCGCCTGATCTGCCAAAAATGCTGGGCCGCTCGTTGTCGTGGGGACTTCCCCCGTCTTGTCGATTCTTTCTGCCTAGGCAGGATGCTTCCCTGGTTTGTTCATCCTTCTACATCGTTCGTTTATCTATCATTCATACATGCTGTTGACGTTAATAATGTACGCATGCATAATTATTTCTCAATCTTCTATGGACTTCAACACATATACGGTCAGATTTTAAGGAATACAACCTGAACCTGACACTGAAAGAAATAAACAAGTAAATATCTTACATCTTATCCCCGGTAATGGGTGGGTGCATCACTTCCATCATTGGGTTTATCCAATTCCAAACTAGTACGGTTTTCATTCTTTTTTTAATCTTTGAAATGTTAGATTGATGATCTAATTGTAAATGGACACAGATCATCGGATATAATGTAATCCGACGTTAAAAGGTTTTTTTTTTGTTTTTTTGAAAATAAATAAATAAATAAAAACTACTTGAGCCTCTGTTAGGACACCACATCCATAGGACACATCCATCCAGTTGCACAACAGACCAGTGCAAATCATTATGGAAGAACAATAAGACTGCTTGATTTTTCAAACAAAAGGGAAGGAATATAAGTTGCATATGATCCGAAACAACGATCACATTTTGGGCCTTCTGGCATGAGATTAATACAAATTATTGCTGCAATCAGTGATTAGAACTTAGATCTACCTGGCAACATTGAGAACTACTTGCAAGTTATGCTATGCCATACTAATCACTGCCATAAACTGTTGAATTCTGCCGTTTTCTTTTAGTTTCAGTCGTCCTTTCTCAAATTTTCCCAGAGTCATGTAGTTACAATGCTGTTTTTGATATTAGTGATCATAGCCACTCGCCCTTTCTTCAATTTCCCCTGCATTTTGTACGGGGATCCTTAATTGTTAACTCCCATTAAAGTGTAATCCTATTTAGGAATTACCCACCTAAACCTAGATATTTATTTTACAGACCTCCTATAATTACACATTTATTTTATAAATGCTCCGAAATCTTAGGAATAAATCCTCCAAATTGTCTAAGAAGCCATGAAATGTTTGTTGACAGAATACATTCATAGGCATCGGGGGTTTACAAATCGATATCTAGGTTGAAGGGCTAATCTCGAAAGATGAAATATAAGGGTTAAAATTAAAATCCCATTTATTCAGACATTACCGCTCTACCCCTAAGGACGTCATAGAGGAGGATGATGACCATATTAAGTTTAAGAGAAAGACTTATTGCATTTGCACATTGCACTTTAAGTATAATGTGACTAGACAATAGCTCATGTGGCACCCCTCACATGAGGAGTGATAAAATGACAATCCAATTGTTGGATGTCACATGAACTTGTTGCCTAGTCACATTGCACTTAAAGTGCAATAAGCCTTTCTCGAATGATTTTCCTCTTCACTTTTTTGGAGTCATTGCATTTTCTTTTCCTTTAACACCACCTTAAACCTTTCACATTTTACTAAAATTTGGTTAGATAGGCATGAGGAGAGGTTTCCAACTTAGGGCACACCCATCAAGTTACCAAGCCCCGTGCACAATGCCCTGGTTTGAAGAATCACACAGTTTATTTCATGCAGTTCTGCTCTAAAATTATCAGAGAGATCTGATGGGGAAAGTAGGGAGAAGAAGGAACAAGGAGCCTCTGCTCAGCCCCACGATTCACACAGAATTTATTGATGCTGCCACTACGCAATATGACAAAAAGTGCATTCCTAGTGATAGTTGAAATCTTACAGCCAAGCAGGGTTCTTCAGGGGAGTCACAACTGCCTTCACTTGCAGGTAGTTCTTAAGGCTATGTATTCCCTTCTCCCTGCCCTGTCCGCTCATCTTGAACCCACCAAAGGGGATAGCAGCATCAAAAACGTCAAAACAATTGATCCATATGGTCCCTTGTCTCAGGGCGCGGGTTAGGGTGTTGGCTGTGTCGATGTTGTCGGTGAACACTCCAGCCGCAAGTCCGTAGCGGGTGGCATTCGCCCTGCGTATTACTTCGTCGAGGTCCCTGCACAATGATGGCATGGCAATGAGTGCAAGTGTCAAAAAACAAACCAAAGATTATCTTTGTTGCAGTCTAGAACTCACCTGAACTTCAATATGGACTGCACAGGTCCAAAGATCTCATCCTTGGCAATCAGCATGTCATCCTAGTTAGAAGAAATTGTCAGAATGTGACCCGACCAAAGACCACTTTGACGGGGACAAATGGGAAGGAATAGAAGCTACCTTCACATCTGAGAAAACAGTAGGTTGAATGTAGTAACCTTTGCTACCAAATCTTTCACCTCCTGATTCAAGAGTAGCCCCACTTTCTAGACCAGATTTAATGTACCGCATAACCTTGTCAAACTGTTCTTGATCAATCTGAGTATTTGAAAATGCCACACAGATATCATTAAGGTTCGAATCAGGTATGAAATAGCGAACTGTCTATATGAATTCAGCCTTTGATCAAGTAACTGACACAGATTGAGTTATTTTGCTTACATTTGGTTAAAGTTAGATCTATCCTCTCAAAATGACTTTGCATTAAAGATTATAAGGTATAGGAGGATCGACATCTCCTCCAGCTTTGTGAGAGTAAGGGTCAATAGACATAACAAATCCTAGAAACATTCCTCGGTTTTCTTTTACCAAACAAAATAGTATGCCCTATACATTAAAAGCAGATTAGGTCACCTATTATTATTATGCTTCCAGACCAGACCTCAAGCTTCTGAAAAGCAGTAATACAGGGGAAGCAAGGAGACGATGAAGAAAGACAAACTTCTTTCTCACTAAAAAGCATGGCTTTAAGTTTACAGTCATTCAATGCATAAAATGACATCAACCTTCTAGTACAAGCTGGTATACTGATGGACAAGATGGCACTTGAGATGTTTAAGTGCACAACTAACTGTAGCCATTTACAATGCGTAAAGACTCTATCCCTGAATTTGGGACAGGGATATATAGGACAAGATTCCACAATCTCGACTTGCTCTTCTTAAGTCTTCTCTTGTGGTTGAGGAACCTCCACTTTTCTTTGGATCCTCAGGAATCCCATTGTGCACATACAGTATAGCAGCAGATTCCATTTCCTCAGAGTTCACTCAAACTTGCATGGAAAAAGGAGCAGCAGATTAATTGTCATTTAAGCCTAGAGAAATGCTTAGTGCTCTCCAAGGAGGGCAATAAAGGTGATGTGGATTGCCTTCTAAGCAATCCTATTGGTTGAAGGGCAACAAATGCTTCTCTTTCTCTCTCTTTTTCAACCAACAGGTTTGCTTAGAGGCAATCCACATCGCTCTTATTGTCCTCTTTGGGGGGGACTAAACATTGCTCTTAAGCCTAACAGGCTGTTCAGGTGTATAGCGGCAGCCTCACCTAGCAAAAGCAGTTTTGTCCCACTTCATTTTCTAATTTTCCCCTTGTTATTGCAACAAGTTAGGTTATGGTGTTCGCGCTATTACCCATGTAAGATGTGGGTATTTTTGTCCAGTTATATTTTTGTATGCTTGCCCTAATATAATTTTTGAGGCATGTGGCTTCGTTCTTAAGGCTACAGGCTCCATTCCCTGCATAATGCTTCTCTCCCTCTCACCTTCATCTTCTTCCTCCTTTCTCTCGTTACATCGGGGATCATTTTCTGTTAAAGACTATTTCATTTTTAAAAAATGGTTCATTAGAAATGTCACCCCAATGTTTTTAGTTGCCATGTTTTAGTTCCTTTGCTCTTTGGGAAAAATGTCACAATGTTTTAGGGAGTTTGGTGAAATTAGGAGGGAGGTCTCCTGAGGGCAGCAGAAGGGGAGGTCAGGGCAGTGCTCCCTGTGCTGTGGATGAGCATGTTGTCCAGCGTGAGCCATTCCCCTATCCTCAGCCCCCTAAGATTCTAAACAATTAATTACTTAATGGAAGCCATGGCTTCATTATATAAACTAAAAAATATTTCCTTCCATGGATGCCCTTCCCTTCTTAAGACCTTCCCCCAGTCACAGGAGGGAAATCAGCTGGCAGGGACGTTCATGCCCGTGATGATCACCTTAGTAGTCTTGGCAGGTGCTGAAGCTGCCCAATGAAGGCATATTCTTGCCAGGGTCTGCCGCCGAACTCATCATAGATTGCACTCTATGCCGTCTCCATCAGCCAAGCAAGCATAGTGCTGGAGTCAAAGATGATGGTCACCTTCATGGCCAAAGGACAGTGTTGCGGTGGGATGACTATCTTGAGGTTGGGGGGGGGGGGGGGAGAAGCTAGGGTTGTACAAGAGCGGGCAGAGTGGCCTGGGCAGGGGTCACCATGGCAGCCAGCAGAGGGTTGGGCTAGCGAGCTGAGAGTCGGGGCCAGAGAGGAAGGTGAAGATGCCAGAGGAGAAAAAGGAACAGATTGTTTTGATTATAGGGAGGTTAACAAATGGGGAAATGGCTTCCCACAAATTAGGAGAGGGCTTGCAAATGCCTCGAAGAAGAAATCATATCTCAAGTTTCTATTTTGAGCAGAAAAAGTACAAAAATGCAACAAACACCCAATAACCTTCCGCTATCCTGTAGGCCAAATGGTATTTGGCTACATGAGGGATGGGTGGATTCCAGTTTGAGCCTGGAATGTGGTGTATTTTCTTATTATTTGAAAAGTGGTGGGAAGACCCTAAAATGGATTTTACATATTACCCCCTGAAATCATATAATATTCCAAAAAAATCCTGAAATTTTGTTATTTCCTTACTAGGGTTCAATTTAACCATAGGAAGGAAATGTCTGGTATACCCCAAAGTTACTGACCTTTTTGGGTTGGGTCCATGTTGAAGCTGTGGAGGGGAAGCCCATGGTAAAGGACGATGAGGAAAGCTGTGCAACGTCAATACTGTAGGGGCTGTGCAGGATCCATGGGGAGGGCTACAAGTGCTGCGGCCTCAAGCCACAGAATGTGCTCATCGTCGGCCCAAGAAGGCATGGATGGCAAAATCGGCCGACTCTGCTCCGAGTCGGCCGACTCGGAGCGAAGTCGGCCCATGCCGACCCGACTTGGGGGGGGGGGGGGACACCCACCCACCCACCCACGGGACTAGGTTTGCAAAATCCACTGCCCGACTCAGCTCGACTCGGCACGACTCAGCCCGACTCCGGCCCGACTCGGGGTCGGGATCAGTTGGGGCCGACCTAGCCACCCGACTCGACTCTGCCATCCTTGCAAGAAGGGCCAAGATCACTGACTTCTGGCTGGTGAAGAGGGCTGGGGTGATGGTTGGCGGGAGTGGTTATGCAGGGTTCCCTGAGGGGGACACAGTTATACATGGCGTGGAGTCAGTGGAATGGGGTGAGTATGTCCGTCGTCGAACATTTGGTCACTCGACTGCAGGGTGATGAAGATGGCATGTGTGGGGGAGGGGGGGGGGGCAGCATGGCAGTAGAGGGGGGCAGAACATGGTAGCCGTTGCCGTGCTATTGCTCCTCCACATCAGCTCCACCAAGGAGTTTCTGGAGATGCTGTTGGAAGAGGGAAAGATTTCTAAAAGTGCTTCATCAGGAAGCCCGAAGAGAGGTGGATGGTGTAGATGCTCGTGCTCCTGGGGAACCCTTTCGTGGCGGCCGCTGCTGTTGCCCAAGCATCTGTCAGAACGATGGGAGAACACGCAGAACAGAACGAGAGACATACATAGTCACCTATTTGTTTGTCCCTCTTCGGGACTTATGATTTTGATATGCATGGACGTGCCAGACTGTTTTAAGAAAACAAACAAAATTTAATATTTTTATGAGGTGCATAGGGTTAAAGACCTTAAGCCCTCAAACATTATATATATATATATATATATATATATATATATATATATATATATATATATCTTATCAGGCGATTGAGGTGGTCGTGTACTGGACCATTCCTCACTGATCGGAGTCGGTGTTTTATTTACATCGAGTGAAAACTCGAACACCTTTGATACGATACGTTTATTAAAAGACCTTGCCGACTAAGGTGGTTATAAATGATACTTGGACATCCACAATTTATATCCACCAATATTCTTCATGCACTTGCATTTATATATTTAATGGGGTGTATGTATCACCATTAATTGTTTACAAAGTAATATCGTGCCTCCACACGTGCTATTTCAAAACACGGGAGGATTTATTTACAAAAAGAACATGGCCAATATATATAGACCTGCGGTGTCTTCTTTTTACTAACCGTCTTTCACTGTCGGGCAAAGGATTGGACCACCAAGCAGGATCAACGGGCAAAGGTATGTCTCTCCCCTTTTTCTTCTCCTCTCTTCAGATCTGGATTAGCTCCTCTTTCTTCAAACCCTTGGCCTCCTATTTGTAGGAGTTTGGAGGGCCAAGGGAAGGCCCCACGGGCCTATGGGCCTTGTGGCACCGAAAGCCCCCCCTGTTGGGGGGGGGGGGGGGGGTGCCGGGCGCGGGAAAAACCCCCGTAGGGGGGCGGGACTGGGCGCGAGAGAACCCCCCGTGGGGGGGGGGGGGGGGGTTCGACTATGGGGGTGTTCTGCACTAGAACCCCCCCGTGGGGGGTGGGGGGTCCCGCACCGGAACCACCCCTGGGGGGTTCCTACGTGAAAACTACCCCGCAGGGGGTGGTCTGGCGGACAAACACCCCCATGGGGGGTGTTTTGCGCAAGAACCACCCCGTGGGGGGTGGTAAGGTGTAGGAACATCCTCGTGGGGAGGTGTTCGGCTAGCCCCAGCTATAAAGTGGGCCCTAGGCTCCCTTTTTTGTCCGCTTGAGGTCCGTTTGACACAGTTTGGAGTTCGTTTTTAGAGCCGTTTGAAGCCCTGTCCGTTTCCGCTTTGGAGTGTCGGGGTTGCTTTGTCGGTCTGAACACTTGTACGACGTACATATCACATCGGACGTTGACCTTGCCTAGCAAGGGGTATATACCTTGGCCCGCCAGATTATCAAACATCACATTTAAAATATTATCCCAAATTGAATTGGAACAAATATACATATTCGAACCTATTTATCTCAGGTGTTCGAAGTGGACTAGTCTGGGGATTTTTCCCAAGACATTGCACTTTTTCGGGCGAGTTCCTTTGTTTGAACCCCGACATTTTTTTCTGGGGTATCCGTTAGAGCCGGGGCAACCGCAGATGTCCCGTGCCCACTGGATTGCATTTTTCTACACTTGTATATTTGCATTGCTGTCGCTTCTGACAGTCAGTTTTCTGCATGGCAGGTTTGAAGATGTCCTGCGTGCCAAGCTGTCATGGAGAGAGCAGCGACATGTCACGTAGGCGGGAGGGGATTGTTCGGCGCATTGCTATCCTAATGCCTCCTTTTGCTTCTCGTAGTATCACGAAGGAGAATATGTCTAGGCTCGACCGCGGCTTTTAGCATGTGCTCAAGGTCCTTTGGAGTACTCACCGGACGAAAGTATGGTGGACCCGAGCTTGATTGTCAAGATTGACGGGGTCTATTGCTATTTGATGAGCGATGATTACTCCAAACATTTTCCTTTGGATGAGCATTTGTTCCCATTTATTAAGAGGTTCGCCCCCAGAGGGTGGGATGCCCATGATGACCTTCTGCCGACTGAACGAATGCAGTTAGAGAGGGCCATATTGGCCGGGATGGAATCCTGGGTATGTGCAGCTTCAACTATCCCAGTTTTCCACTGGGCTATCTTGTGCAGGCGCAGTTTCCAGATGCGCACTAGTCGGGGCATTTTAGCTCCGAGCCGACCTGCCCCATCAGGGGGACCTCAGTTACATTGCTCGTCTGGGAGCTACACGGACAGCACAAGACAGGGCCATCCTTTGCTGGGCATACTTTATTGCCCTCCGATAGTCAATTTGCCACAGAGGGCTATGATCGCCTTTGCTTCCTTGACCAAATTGTGAGTGGGAGAGCTACTAGCTAGTATGATCAGTGGTCAATGCTTTCTTCCCATCGTTTCCACTTTTGCGCGACCGAATGGTTGATGTGGGTCATGCACTATTATCATGACATGCTGGACCAAGTTGAGATCCGCCATGCAGTCACTGTTGCCTTGTACAACTATCCTTGCCACTCTGGCTTGCTGCAGGCCTTGGTGGAGAGGTTCAATCGGAGATAGGAAAGCCCACAGGTCGAGAGAGATTTCCCCCCTCTGTAGTGCCGAAAGTGTTGAATCTCCGATCGAACCTCTCCACCAAGGCCTGCAGCAACCCAGAGTGGCTAGGATAGTTGTACAAGGCAACGGTGACCGCATGGCGGATCTCAACTTGGTCCAGCATGTCATGATAATAGTGCAGGGATCAACCATTCGGTCGCGCCAAAGCGGAAATGATGGGAAGAAACCACTGACCACTGGTCATACTAACTAGCAGCACTCCCGCTCACAATCTGGTCAAGAAAGCAAAGACGGTCATAGCCCTCTGTGGCAAATTGACTACCGGAGGGCAATAAAGTATGTCCAGCAAAGGATGGCCCTATCTTGTGCCGTCCGTATAGCTCCCAAACAGGCAGTGTAACTGAGGTCCCCCTGATGGGGCAGGTCGGCTTGGAGCTAAAATGCCCCAGTTGGTGCGCATCTGGAAACTACGCCTGCACAAGATAGCCCAGTGGAAAACTAGGATAGTTGAAGCTACACATACCCAGCATTCCATCTCGGCCCGCTAATATGGCCCTCTCTAACTGCATTCGTTCAGTCGGCAGAAGGTCATCATGGGCATCCTACCCTCCGGGGGCGAACCTCTTAATAAATGGGAACAAATGCTCATTCAAAGGAAAATGTTTGGGGTAATCATCGCCCATCAAATAGCAGTAGACCCCGTCAATCTTGACAAATACAATCAAGCTCGGTTCCACCATACTTTCGTCCGGTGAGTACTCCAAAGGACCTCGAGCACACGCTAAAAAGCTGCAGTCGAGCCTAGACATATTCTCCTTCGTAATACGAGGAGAAGCAAAAGGAGGCATTAGGATAGCAATGTGCCAAACAGTCCCCTCCTGCCTACGTGACATGTCGTTGCTCTCTCCACGACAGCTCGGCACGCGGGACATCTTCAAACCTGCAATGTAGAAAACTGATTATCAGAAGCGACATCAATGGAAATATACAAATATATACAAGTGCAAAAAAATGCTATCCAGTGGGCACATGACATCCGCGGTTGCCCCGGCTCCGACGGATATCCCGCGGGGGGCATTTGTTGAACCCGGAAAAAAATGTCGGGATTTGAACAAAGGCTGGGCAATAAACTCACCCGGAAAAGTGCAAGGTCTTGGGAAAAATCCCCGGACTAGTCCACTTCGAACACCTGAGATAAACGGATTCGAATATATATATTTATTCCAATTCAATTTGGGATAATATTTTAAATGTGATGTTTGACAACTCGGCAGACCAAAGTATATACCCTCTACCAGGCAAAGTCAACGTCCGAACGACGGGAGAACACGCGGAACAGAACGGGAGACATACGTAGTCGCCTATTTGTTCGTCCCTCTTCGGGGCTTATGACTTTGATATGCATGGGCGTGCCAGATTGTTTTAAGAAAACAGACAATTTAATATTTTTATGAGATGCATAGGGTTAAAGGCCCTAAGCCCTCGAACATAATATATATATATATATATATATATATATATATATATATATATATATATATATATATATATCCGCGCGCGTCCGTCTTATTAGGCGATTGGGGTGGTTTTGTACTGGACCATTTCCCATCGACCGGAGTCGGTGTTTTATTTACATCGAGTGAAAACTCGAACACCTTTGATACAATATGTTTATTAAAAGACATTGCCAAGTAAGGGGGTTATAAACGGTATTTGGACATCCACAATTTATATCCACCAATATTCTTCATGAACTTGCATTTATATATTTAATGGGGTGTATGTACCACCATTAATTGTTTACAAAGCAATATCGTGCCTCCACACGTGCTATTTCAAAACACGGGAGAACTTATTTACAAAAAGAGCATGGCCAAAATATATAGACCTGCTATGTCTTCTTTCTACCAATTATCTTTCACTGTCGGGCAGAGGACAGGACCGCCAAACAGGACCAACCGGCGCATGAATACGAGCTGCCCTGGAACCCACTCGGGGGGGGGGGGGGGGGGGTCCCGCACCGGAACCACCCTGTGGGGGGTTCTTGCGCGAAAACCACCCAGCAGGGGGTGGTCCGACGCACAAACACCCCTGTGGGGGGTGTTTTGCGCAAGAACCACCCCTTAGTGGTGGTCAGGTGCAGAAACATCCCCGTTGGGGGGGGGGGGGGTTCGGCCAGCCCCAACTATAAAGTGGGCCCTGGGCACCCTTTTTTGTCCCACCTGAGGTCTGTTTGACGCCATTTGGAGTCCGTTTGAAGCCTTGTCTGTTTCTGCCTTGAAGTGTCAGGGTTGCTTTGGCTATCCAGACACTTGTACGACACACATATCACATCGAACGTTGACCTTGCCAGGCAGAGGGTATATGTACTTTGGCTCACCGGGTTGTCAAACATCACATTTAAAATATTATCCCAAATTGAATTGGAATAAATATATATATTTGAACCCGTTTATCTTAGGTGTTCGAAGTGGACTAGTCCGGGAAATTTTCCGAGACCTTGCACTTTTTCCGGGCGAGTTTATTACCCGGCTTTTGTTCGAACCCTGGCATTTTTTCCAGGTTCAACAGCGTCCAAGAGTGATGGCAACAATGATGGACCCCCAAGAGGAGGAACCAATGACAACAAGGGTTTTTCCAAGCAGCATCATGGGATTCTCAACTGGTGTGTCTTCAGTCTTCACGCACTTAAAATAGTCAGAACCATCAGCTTCCGTGGAGGATAGCCATGTTGCGTCCACAGAGTACCTCCAGCAGCTCGCATGAAGAGGATTGTTATTTTTTCAGGAGGTTTCTGGGTAACAGTGAGGTAGAGACATGCAACTGGCTCTTTGTGAACGAGCATGCATCTAGATCTTTAACATGATTGAGTCCCCTTCCC
Source organism: Colocasia esculenta (assembly GCA_014218235.1). Taxonomy (NCBI): domain Eukaryota; kingdom Viridiplantae; phylum Streptophyta; class Magnoliopsida; order Alismatales; family Araceae; genus Colocasia; species Colocasia esculenta. The sequence continues at coordinate 134,116,018 of CM024760.1, forward strand.
TACTCCCACCTGCCCCTTCGGCACACTCCCCCACATGTGCCCCATTGTTGGCAACCTCCTCCCCCTCCCTTCTCCATGCACGTCCCTGTCTACAGCTAATCAGCACAGGCCCCTCCCCTTCCTCATTCGTCCACCTGCCCACCCCCACTACCCATGACTGATGCACCCCAGCACCACTGCCCTCTCTACTGTTAACCACCCTCCTCGTTATGCTCCCCCCCCTCTCAAAGCACACACCCTGCAGCTCCATGATCTGGTTGGTAACGGCAAGGTTGGGTGCCCACATCCACTACTGTATGTAGGAGCCCAAATATTCTCATTGTTTCACTAACCTGGTAAGCTTCTCCTCAAATATGTTTGAGGAGAACATGGCTGCCGCCAACTCCTGTTTTTGAGAAATATTCTTTCAGGGGTCATCTTTTCCGTCTTCATCATCCCATCAAACAACAGTGGCAGCATCATCCTCCTTCTGGGCAGTGAGATTTTTTGGGTGGTCTGGACAGCCAACAGCGTGCTTCTCCACACAACCCCCCCCCCCCCCCCCCCCCCCAACAAAAACAAAAGACCCACACCTTGTTCTCTCTCTTGCCGGTCTATCTCTTCTAAGGGCATTTTTGTCCTAAAATACATTAACAGCAACAAAGATGGAATATTCTATCTTTAATACCCCTTTTTGGATGGGAACTGCCGTCAGGGAGTTATTTTGGAACCCGAGTAGATTGTAGGGTGTTATTAGGAAATATCATGATTTCAGGGTGTCATTTGAATATTGTATGATTTCAGGGAGTAATATGTAAAAATCCAAAAAAAAAAAAAAACTTCCAACATGCTGAACATGTTTAGCTTTTGGGAAATGAGATGGGTTATGCCTTATTGGAATAATGTTAGCACCTAAAATGAACTAAAGGAAATGGAATATGCTTCCCCCGAGATGTATGATTGGACTTAAGGGGAGGAAATACAAACTGCAAATAGGTATTGAAAAACAAGCATAGAAGCAAGTAATAAGAGTCTATGTAATGATGTGAAGGAAATGGGGAAGGTTTACAGATTAAGTGGTTAACTGAAACTAAAATTACAGTCCATGGAAGCAGAGAACAGTTGATCGACTGATGTAAAAATAAAGCCCAGAAAGTGGCATCCAGTGGGGCTCTGGTGAATTGTCTGCAGTAAAATGTGACGCTGAAAAATAGCTGATGAAATCCATCCATTGAGCAGTGTCTGTAGCGGAACTGAAAGCTGGTGATAACGCAAATAGGTGCTTGTTATTGTCCCTGTTAGGGGGGTAAAATAGATCTTGGAGGACTGCATCTCAAAGGCCTATGGCTCACCTCAATATATAAGGACAATTATGAGAAAAATTGTCCACAGGTTATTATGCAATGTAGTCTAAGAAGTAGATTTTCACAGGAGATGATCATTCTTGGAGAAAGGACCAAAGAAGGAAACAAAAAAAAGGCACTCAGAATACCTGTGGACCTTGTTCAACACCCTTTTTAAAGGGGTCACCAACCACACGCCTTAATGCACGACCTCTTGCCTTCTCTAAAAATTCATCATATACTTTTTCATGTACAAATGTCCGAGATCCAGCACAACAGCATTGTCCCTATAGCAAATCTCACCTTAGCATACTGAAATTATTCTAAGAGAACTGTTTTCTTCAATTCTCAATATTTTGACAGACAAATACTTTTACCTGATTAAAGAACAATGCAAAATGAGCAAGTTCCACAGCCTTGTCAATATTTGCATCCGCACATACAATGAAAGGTGATTTGCCTCCAAGCTCAAGGGTAACAGGCTTAAGGTTGCTTCTTGCAGCTAGCTCAAGTACAATCTTCCCAGTGTCCGTTGATCCAGTAAAAGCAAGCTAATGGCCACCCAAAGGAAAAAAATAAAATAAAACTGATTAACTAGATTGAGATGCTATCAACTTCAAAGTAGACTGGCATATAAGATTTTGATTTCCATGATAAAGCATGAATTTGGTCTTCATTTGCTTCATATGAACTTCTTGTCTTTTCTTATAGAATTTGCCAACATAGGAGCAGCCAGTTTGGATCCTGAGCGCTTATTGAGTGACATGCAAGTAGATTGATAACATCAGATCCACATGTTCATATGATGAACTTGACTCTGTTTCAAAAGCCGACTGACTAGTCGAGTCAGGTAGTCTAACCGACTAGTCAGCCTCCGATTCTCTCTATTTTTTTTCTGTTTTCTTTTTGGGTAGTTTTCTTTGTGGAAAAGTCTTATATACCCTGTACACGTGTTGAGTTGTGGGTTTCCACTTTTTTTGCCAACTCTTTCCACCAATTGGCACCATGCTACATAAGAGAGATATTAGGGGAGACTGGTCATCTTCCATGTAACAGACTCTCCTCTACTCCTATTCTCTTCCCTACTCCTACATAAGAGAGATATCAGAGGAGAGATGTTGGGTTGTGGGCTATGAATAATAAATTTTCTGCAATTTTCTCCTTGTCTGCTTTTTATTTTTTATTTCCTCCTTGTCTTCTGAAATAGTTCATAATAGTAAATCAGATTTTTTTTTTCATCCTCATTGATGCTGCAGCTTTACCATTTGAACTATAGGTATGTCATATCTTCTAAATCAGTCTTTTTAATTCAATCAGATTTTTTGTGTGATGCTTATGTCTTTAGATATGACAGGCATATACCCTCAACACTAACAATCAACAGAGTCATGCATAGAAAATGAAAAAAAATTCTGAGAAAATAACAGACTTGGACTTGAGGCATCCAAGTCACTGACTAATCGGGAGGGGGGGGGGAGTTCCATCATCCGACTCGGACAGATTAATCTTTTTTAAGACATTGACTTGACTAATGGTATGGGCCTCTTTGTTAAACCTGCATTTTCTCATACGTATGTTTAAAATTTTAATGGGTCATGCTGCATTGTGCCTGTTATTTTTTTTCATGTATTGATCATGTAAAAATCCATTTCATCTAGCTTACTATTATTCCTCCTTGCTGAAACTCTCTTCCCTTACAGTTCAGCCATTAATTGGGTGACACTATGTCATCATAGGTTTAAAAAGGAAAAATAAAAGACAAATGCTTATTGGCTTACCAGACTGGGTATGGTAATAAGGCAGAGGTAGATTGCTTGAAGCATGCCTATTGGCCACGTCCATGTAGATATAACATGGCAAGGATGGTGGTGACAATGGGCGGCGGCAACCAGCGGTGGTCGACAGTGGTGACTGGTGGCTAAGAGAATACTGTTTTTGGATGAGAAACACTGACTTTGGGCTGAGAAACATTCACCATTAGGGTTTAAAAATACTGACCTTGGGTTAATAGTAATGACTAGGCTGACAAATATTGAACTCTAGGGTTTAAAAATGCCAACCTTGGGTTCTTAGTAATGATTTGTCCGAGGGACACTGGCGTTGAACTGAGAAATACTGACTTTTGGCTCAAAATTACTGACTTTGACTAAGGAATTCTGATTTTAGCTTAAAAACATTGATTTGGGGCTGAGAAATACCATCTTTTGGCTGAGAAATAGTGACTTTCGGCTTAGAAAAACTGATCTTTGGCAAAAAATACTGATTTTTGGCTGAGAAATAGTTGCATGGGTTTGAGACTGGCCAGCTGCTGAAATTTCCACCATAAGTGTGGATTCCTGCGCGAGTGACATTCTGTCCCTCCGGGTGACCTTTCCGCCCAGCCTGGGATTCAAACCTGCCTCCTCTCCACCGCCTAGGGAGAGAGACGACCATCCATGCTATTACTCTTGTGATTTATGATGCTATCATCTTAATATGCCATTTTCTCTAAAGTTGTAAGGCTCCAGTAGTAAACGATGAGACTCTGGATCTGTAAGTATAACCTTCCATTAGGGCATTGCAATGGATTTCGTAATGCCAGATCACAATCTTTTTCTGGAAGGTGACCAACCTGGCCAACCAGATGAGTCATACTAGCATCATGAAGAGTGTATGTCATATGCAATCTCTTCTCAGCTAGGAATTTCCACTGTACTTTATTTTAGAATAAATGTTTAGTTTCTTTAAAACATGAAGGCCAGAAAATGTTAATAAAGAAACAAGAGGACTCTCAGTTCAAGAGCTTCCAGTGAATTTAGGCCTGAGCCTTGGGCATTGCATGGGATAGTTTTTAAGGAGATTTCAGTCATTGAAATCTCTGATAAACCCACATGAGTTCCAAACAAATTTAACTTGTCTTGGATTTCTAACCATCCAAAATCAAGGAGAGAGGAGAGAGAGAGAGACACAAAAAGAGAAAAGATGGAATTCTCTCCAAAAGCTTGGTTGGGATTGCACTTGGAAAAGAATAAGCGATTCTAATGATCAAAAGGGCACTTTTTGGATTTTTCAAGATACAAAACAACTACAAAAAGAATGAGAGTTATCTAAAAAATTATGGGTAGTAATGTAAAATAAAATAAAAGCTGTTTTGCAAAATCTATACTTTTTTCTTGGCATAGGTCTCACAACCTGATTTTGAACTGAGCTATTCACAGAATGGATTTCCAAATGCTACCTAGTAATTTATGATCTTCCTTTCAATCTTATTTTGCTCTACTTACTAGGTCCACAATATTCCTCAGTCTCCAACTCTATCTAACACAAGCAGGATTAGTCTTCGTCAATCACACCTAGTCAATCAGATAGACAATAGTAACCTGCATTTTTCTAAACTAGTGTTTAAGATATGATAGAATTAGATAGGAGATAACATTGTCTTGTCCTGTCAGTGTTTCATCTACTAAACAAGTACAAGCCTAAAATAACCAGTTCTACCTTTCCATGGAAATATCACCATGATGCCATTAGTTTCTAAATGCTCTGTTGACGGTAATGCCCAGCATACTCCAGCCAGTTGCCAAAATGGCCAATCAGACACAAGGTCACAAACTTTATGCAAGTTTGTATTAGACTATTCAGTCACACTAGTTTGCATCAGGGTTGGCCGGATCGGAATTGCAGGGCGAATCAAAAAATTCCTGATTCACCCGAATCGGTCCGATTCGCATGGGAATCGATATTTATTTATATATATTACATGTTGTTTAACACACGAAATATTCTAGAAATTTATCTTTTAGAAGAAAAAGATAAATTGTTGATGTTTATCTATTTTGCGGGTGTGCCAGTCTGTTAGAACATACAAATTTCATTCATTTATCAGGCGATTTGGGTGTCGTGTACTGGACATTTCCCCACTGACCGAAGTCGATGTTAATTTACATCGAGGTGACCTCGAACATCTTTGATTTTCTGTCAAAGAACGCATTTTGTCTCTATTCATTATGACAATATTGATCTTGATGATCGTCTTTCATGAATACATACTCTTGCAAAGAAATGTGAAATGTTCATTGCTTATACACATGTAATTGGAAATACAAATGGTCTTTCAAGACCTTTACAAATGGTCCCGATTATATGATCGGGTCCTTAGAATTTCATTCGGTTGCGATCGGACCCTTTTGGACTTGCTTCTATCACGATCAGACCGCTGAATTTGAATTTTGCCACGATCAGACCGTTAGATTTGAATTTCATCACAATCAGATCGTTGGATTTGAATATCACCACAGTCGGGTCGTTGGATCGCCAAGATGATTATTGTCGGCCCGTTGTATTTGCTTTGTGATCACCATCACCCTTTGATGGTAATGAGACATTTAAGTCTCTTTGGCAATGGGTTGGGTTAAAATTAATTTTAACCCAGAGCTAAAATTAGCCTACTTTTAACTCACTTTTACTTTGTTTGCAACTGAGTTAACTCATTTGACTATAGTGAGTTAACTTACTTTTCTCAAATGTACTTTGGTAAGAAAAAGTGAGTTAACTCATCTTGGGAAAAGAAAAAGTAGCAATTAATGCTTGTACTGTGAGAGGAAAAAGGTAGTTAACTCACTTGGGTTAACTTCAACCCACCTCTAGAGGTGGGTTGGAAAAAGGAGTTAACTCACTTTTGATCCACCTTTAACCTTTCAAAGTATTTTTTGAGTTAGTTCTGAGTTAACTCTAGTCTAACCCATTACCAAAGTGGCCCTAAGTGGTCATGTCAGATTTCTGCAAGTGTGTACCCCTTTTGGGATTTTGCTGCAATCTTCCACTCTTTCTGGGATTTTTTGCAACCCTCCTATGTCGGGATATCTCTACAAGTATCAGCCACTATGATCAGAGGACTGAAAAATTGGCCAATGTTGTGTTTGGAAGGAGAAACCTGGAGGAGATTTGGATAGCATTGTATCTATGACTGTTCAAGAGCTCCTTGTCATTTTCTGACATTTCCAGGCACCTCTGTCATTCCCTGGCCTTTTCAAGCCTTCTGCCACCAGTTGATATCTTCGAGTTCTTTCCGTCATTTCTTGACATTCTCAGACATTTCCGCCATTTCTTGGCTTTTTTGAGCAGTCTCGGATATTTCTGTCATTTGTTGACTTGCCCGGATATTTCTACCATTTCTTGGCATTATATATCTTTTCTGTCATTTTTTGACATTCTCGGGCATTTCTGCCATTTCTTGGCTTTTCTGAGCAGCCTCGGGTATTTCTGTCATTTGTTGACTTCCCCGGATATCTTGTATCATTTCCCGACTTCTTGGGGCTTTTCAATCATTTCGTGACTTCATGGGTACATTTGTCATTTCTTGACAATCCCAAGACTTTGTCAGTCGTAAACCGGACTCAGGAGAGCGCACACCACTTCAGAAAAGTGACGTGGGTCTCGCTCCACTGAGCCGTGTAAACGACATGATCCTTGTATAGTTTCTTCTTTTGAAAGGACTTTCGTGCAAGGACTTTCGTGCAATTTCTGAACTTCGACGGCATTTTGTTGGCTTCTGTGAAGCTCGAACACAGCTTGAATGACTTCCTCACAAGCGGGAGTGCTTGTGTAATTTCCCCCCTCAAGGTCTTTGGGTTTGGAACCTTTTGAGAGGCATTTTTGCAATTTCTATTCTCCGGGGGTATTTATGTAATTTTCCCAGACTCGGGTATTTCTACAATTTTCCGTTGACAAGGGGGTATTTCTGTAATTTTCCCAGTCATGGGGTATTTCTGCAATTTTCCTTTGACATGAGGGTATTTATGCAATTTTCCCTTGACATGGGGGTGTTTCTGCAATTTTTCCAGTCATGGGGGTTTTTCTGCAATTTTCCCTTGACAAGTTCCCTTGACATGGGGGTATTTCTGCAATTTTCCCTTGACAAGGGGGCAGTTCTGCAATTTTCCCCATGTGTTCAACATTGACATTCATAACATGTCAATTTTCTGATTTTTTGTAGCTTCTATAGATCCTTATGCAATTATACAAGAGCTTTGGGTATAATTGCAATTTGTAATCTATTGCAAAAGATATAGTTCATTAAAACATGTAAATAGAGCTGTTCAGAATTTGGTTCAAACCAAAAAATCGAACCGAACCGACCAGTTCGGTTCGGTTCAGTTTGGGCCCTTACAGAATTCAGTCCGGTTTTAGTTTCTTAAACCGAATATATATATTTGATGTGTTTATAACATAAAAAATTGTAGCGCAGTTGGCTACAACATGCGCCAAACGGGTTTCTGGACGGCGCAAGTTCGAAGCTCACGTTCGCCAGAAGATTTTTGGTAAAAAAGGTATGCCAGCCGACCATTGTTAAGAAAAAAAAGGAGAAAGCCAGATTCGAACCCTGCAGGCTGCACCTGCGGGAAGAGCAGGCGAGGCCTTAGCCGTTCGACCAAATGAACATTTGCGATATAAAAGTATCAGACTTCGGTTTAAACCGAACCGAACCGGTTCAGTTCGGTTCGGTTTCATCTTGGGATTCGGTTCAGTTCGGTTTGGCCAAAAAATGAGCCAAACCGGACCAAACCGACCCGTGTTCACCCCTACATGTAAATGGACCAATATGAGTAATTTGCAATTCTCCATCTTGAAAATTTCATGACATACATGTTTTTCTTTTCACTTTGGGCCATTTTCCAAATAACAAACTTGTATGGACTTTTCTGCAAAAGAGAATCCATGAACAAGGGGCTATGGCCTTCTTTCCTTCCCACAAAGGACCAACAAGCAGCAGAGCAGTGGTTGCTCCAAACCTTGGCAGATCTCTTCTCCTGCCTGGCCGCCTCCTTCTTCCTCCTTGGTGCTTTGGAGTTGGGTCCCTTTTATAGGGGTTGAACAAGAGAGTGGATACACCACCGGGTAAGCATTTATTTCATGCCTCTTCCCCTCCCTTTTTTTCTGTTTTTTTTTTTTAGAAAAAGGGAGCGCACCCCAAAAAGAGGCCCCCGGTGGTGTACACCACTGGGAACACTCGGTGGTGCACACCACCGGTGGGGCCCACCACCAGGTTAGGCCGGTGGTGTGCACCACCGACCCGCACAGGGCTGGCCCGTGTGCACCACTTTCTCCCAAGGGGTATACCACCGGTTAGTGGGGCCCACTTGGGTTTTCCCTCCGGTGGTGTACACCACTAATGGTATGCCTGGCCGGTGGTGTATACCACCGGACAGTGGGGCCCACTTGGGTTCACCACCGGTGGTATGCATGGCCAGTGGTGTATACCACTGGACAGTGGGGCCCACTTGGGTTTTCCCTCGGTGGTGTACACCACTGGTGGTATGCATGGCTGGTTTTGTATGCCACCGGACAGTGGAGCCTACTTGAGTTATCCCACTGGTGGTGTACCCCACCGGTGGTATGCATGGCCGGTGGTGTATACCACCGGACAGTGGGGCCCACTTAGGTTTTCCCTCGGTGGTGTACACCACCGGTGGTGTATACCACCGGACAGTGGGGCCCACTTGGGTTCTCCCACCGGTGGTGTACACCACCGGGCTACCTCACCGGTGGTCCTATCTTTTTTTCATCTTCTTCTATAAATAACCCACGTGGGCCATTGGCTTTTGCCACGTGGTTTGTTCCAAGGAGATTCTTTCTTGACTTTGTCAGTTTGTGCGGGAGAATTACGTCATTTTCACGTCGGTTTTTCTACGGACATGGGTATCGGACGTAACCTTTGAGCACATGACATGTCACGCGCCACGTAAGACGACTTCCGTCGGGACATTCCGGGGCATTAAAATTGTCATTCCGGTGTTGGATTTTATCCCGGAACGCCATGAAATGACTGATTTTTGTCGTAGCCATGTCTAGGGGGATATTCCTCCGACATTTTGGGACATACAGAAATATTTCTTTTTCTGTATTAATTTATTCCGAAAATTCAGAATAAATTATTTCATTTTATTTATTCATTCTGAAAATTATGGGAAAATAGCCCCATGGGTTATCTTTCACCTGGGACCCCAGCTAAATATTTTTTTCTTCGTTTACTTGTTCCAAACACTTAGAACAAAGGTAATAAAATTCTTGGGGGAGAATTTCATTCTGGAAACGCCGGGGTTTAAATGATTTCCACTCCGTTTCATCTTGGAGGGACCACTTTCAGCTTTTTCAAAATCTCATAGAAATAGACATTTTTTTCTTTATCTATTTTCTGTGATTTAACCCGAAGAATCAGAACAAATGCTTTCTTCTTCATTTATTTGTCCCGAAAATTCAGATTAAAAGATTCGAGGAGTTATTTGTATCCGGAAACCCGAATAACATTTTTTTCCCCTTATATACTTGTTCTTAAAAATTAAAACAAGCATTTTCACTGGGTAATTTATGATGAACAATTTTTTGGGTTCAACACATGTACATATATATCATATGATATATATATATATATGTACATTACATCTATATTACATATCATATGATATATTATATATCATATTTCACATACATATATATGATTACCTACATATATTATATATTATATATATGAAGGGAATCGGGCAAATCAAGACATATCAGGAATCGGTCTTCCCCTAATACACTCTGATTCGTCCGAATCGGACCAATTCGGCAAACCATGGTTAGCATTCTGCCAATGTAAACCATCCCAAGGACTAGTTTACACTAAAACCCATGTAAACTATGGAAATGACTATCAACATTGATGGGGAGCGAGAAGCTGAAACAATGGTTTAAGCCCATTTGGAGCCCATTGGAGATTTCTTATTTTTCTGTAATTTTTGGTGCAATCTTTGCACTATTTTTAAGTCCAAGGGTAAAATTGTCCAAAAGAGTCATATTAGAGTCCAATTAGTTTTTTATTGTGTAATTTTCACTTCTTTATTTGAGTCAAGTCCAATTTGGGTAGGATTCTATATTTTTCTTTCTTTAGGTTTTTAATATGTTAAGTCTTATTAGGGATAGAAGTCTATCTTTAATTTGAGGTCCATTAAGATTGGGAATAGCCCAAACCTATTTAAACACATGTATTGTTCTATTTTGGTAGTTGATTGATTAATTGAGAAAAATTACAGTTTTGTTTGCTCTCTGCGATGGAGAAGGAAGAGCTTTGAGAAGAAGCTCCCATGGTGGTCCCTGTGAAGGGGAGGATGCGAAGCCTACATCCCCACCTTCTACCTCCTCTCCGATGAGACTCCGGCTACCTCCCCCTTCTTCTTCCGCTGTCCACACTCTGTCCCGCATCAAACATTCTCAACTAAAATAATATGTAAGTAGTCACCAAATTTAGCCAAACAAGCCACCGATGGATCTTTTGTATACACTATGCAAAAACATCATCAACTTCACTCCATTCTATAAGTTTTTATACCAATTGAATTGTCACTGTGATGTTATTAACTGCCTATGGAATAGTATAGCTTGTATTTGAAGAAAATGGACAAAATTGTTTGAAAGCAGTGAGGTGGTTCTTATAAAATACCTTGTCAACATCCATGTGACTTGCAAGAGCTGCACCAGCAGTTGGACCAAATCCTGAAACTATATTCAAGACACCCGGAGGAAGCCCGGCCTGCCATACGAATACACAAGAGATGAGAATGAACATCACAATAGAAGACCACCAAGCCTCTGGGTCATGTAGACAAATACCAAGACAGGAAAAAGAGTAAAAATTGTTTATATATACATATCAACAAATGTAGGCATGTGAACCTGTCTAAGCCGCCATATTAATATCCCATGTTAAAATTATTTGAAGTTGACTAAAATTCATTTACACCATAAAAATATCAAGTTTTGCTTCTCGTCCCTTAATTCATTCTCATTTCAATTTAGCCAATAATTTAAAAGAATAGTAAACAAAGTATTTTTCACTCATACTGCTTCACTTCTTTCTTAGTACCGGCTTGAGGCTGAGGTAGGCCTTGGTTGCCTTGACTGCCTCTCCACTTTTAACTATGTAACTAAGTGACTACATTTATCGTACTAGTTAGATGATAATTGTCTCCTGAGAAGAACTCCATAACAAATTCCCTTCTCCCATCGTCATCTAGACTCTTCGAATAAGTCAAAGGGAACTTTCCAGGGTTTATAGTAGACTACGCAGATTGATACTAAAAGAGGTTTTTAGTCTTTTGTGAAAGAAAAGAATAGATCATTCTTCCAAGGAGAATCCCATGTACGCCCTGTCCCAAGGAAATATTGCTTCATTATTCTTGGAAGTGGTGAAGATTCTAGGTTAAATTGAGGGGTGCAAGTTGTTCTTTCCTCTTATTTCCAGGGCGGCAGGAGGTGGTTAAAAGTATTGAGCTGCAGTGTACCCCATATTGTGAACTTTTTGTTTCTTAGGTGTTTCCTTTTTTCTTTTTTCACCATCTCAAAGATAGCCCATAAACTTTTCTTTTAACATAAGACTAGTCTCTAGCATCTTCATGCTAAACAAAATTTTTGACTGTTCACGGATTCAAAGTTTATTTCCTGATTTTTAGGAAGCTTGTGGGGTTCCTTGACACTTTGTTAATTACCTCCATATGTTCCAGTCCTTTTACCAACCTCTCAAATTCTGTCGTTGCTTGTCACGTCTACATTTTTTTCTCTTTGAGGTCTGTACCATAATGATAGAGAACAGTTCAGATAAAATATAAACACAACACCCCAGGTTTGGGTCTCCCCTTCCTCTCCATCCATGACCCAGTTCAATGTTGCTCTCTAACAATCTGACAAATGTCAGAAAGGCAAGAAGGTTTACATGTTTTCTTCTAAAATTATTCAGGGGTATCAGCTATGTCAGTAGTCAGGACCGATGCATCCCACACAATTGAAATCTTATTAAAGTATCTCATACATTTTAGGCATAGAATTGATAAAGCACTTTATTGTTTATATTCTAGTGATCCGAAACAAAATTGATAAGACACTTTATTGTCCCCACATATCATATTAAAGTTTTGCATCTGACAAATTAATTGTATTGGCTATACATAAGAAAATCCTGATCAATAGTTAAAGGAGAATACAAGAGTCTACCTCAAGAGATAGCTTTGCCACATATAGAGCAGAAAGTGGAGTCTGCTCAGCAGTCTTCATTACTATAGTATTTCCACATGCTAATGCAGGACCAACCTTCCAAGCAAACATCAATAAAGGGAAATTCCATGGGATAATCTGGCCTGCAACACCATAAGGCTCATATAGCACTTGCACGTGATGTGGTCCATCACCTTGAGCTACAAGACCATGAATTTTATCTGCCCAACCTGAAGGAAAAAGGAGAAAGGTCTATCACACACGACTATCAAGTCTTTCATGCAAACACATGAATCAGCAGCTTTTGAAATATATTACCTGCGTAATATCGAATCAGGCGAACAAGCATGGGAATTTCTGCCTTGGAAGCTTGTTCATATGGCTTCCCATTATCCCAAGTTTCAAGTGCTGCAATTTCATCGTTGTGTTTTTCAATCAAATCCGCAAAGCGGTAAAGTATTACAGACCTTTCCTGATCAATTCAAGCAGCATAGTGTAAGCAAGCATACTTTTAATTCAGTTCTGTAAGGTACTTTGATCCATCTTCCTTTTGGGAGAAGGAAGGATGAAAATGAAATATGCAGATAATTACATAGGGAGTCATTTTTGGCCATGGCCCCTCATCAAATGCCTTGCGAGCAGCAGCAACTGCCCGGTTGATGTCTTCAGCATCCCCTTCAGCAACATGGGCTATAACCTCTCCGGTCCTAGGATCCAAGGTAGGAAATGTCTTTCCTGGGTCAAACAGAGAAAATTCCAACTTTCAGCTTCCTCTCTTTTGGTATAAACATAAAAATCTGAGCAGGTGTATTGCTGAACAAGAAAAGGCACCTGAAGCTGAATCCACAAACTGGCCATTGATCAAGAGCTGTGTGTATTGGACTTGAACTGGCGGAGTGATGGGCTCTTCCACTGCAGCCGTAGTGGCAAACAACCTGCGGATTCCTGTTGCTGTGGAAGCAGTTATCCTGCCTGAAACTTGCAAAACGTATCATATTCAGAAACGACATCTTCAATCAAATCTCTACAGAATAAGAGAAAAGGAAAGATATCTCTGAGGAGCAAGCTGTTAGGCAATGGGCATTCACAGGAACAAAGTGGTCTTTTTAAGTCATGACATTGCAGTTGAAGCTAGCAACTATACTGGTATAAACTCATCCCCTCGTGTCTGTTATTAGATCCTCTCGCTTCCTGGCCCCCTCTCCTCTCTCTCTCTCTCTCAAAATCCCCACCTTTCTCATGAGACTTCAAAGCCCACTCGCTACTTGAACACTTGCAATCCCATCTTTCATCCTCCGCGTGTACTCCACACTAGAAGAAAGTGCACAAGTCAAGCTGAAGAAGTTGGTCAACAGCGACGGAACCCGCAGATCTGAGTTTAGATCAGAAAACTACCACATCGAGAATCCGATTCGTCGTGCGAGAGGAAGACACGGAAGAGACTTAACAACATGCTGGGTGATGCAGCAGGAACTGTACAGGAAAAAAAAGAGACGCGATTGCGAAACCAAATCCCCCCCCCCCACGACGCCGACCCGGCACATGAACTCTACCAAATCAATCTAAAATGGAGGGGGAGGAGAAAAAGCAGTGTTTTCTCTGCTACGGCGTTAATTAGACAGGTGGTTAGAACAGCAGGAGCAAGCGACAGACCCAAGAGTGGCACCTGGATGCACCACCGGAGAAGCCGCTGACAAGGAAGAACAGAGACTTCTGTAGAGAAGAGAGGAGGCCCTCCGCGCCGCCATGCCGCGAGTGACCGTCCTGCTCTGCTGCTTCGCTTACAGGTAGAGGACCCCGTCCGTCGATCCCGGGTCCCCTCTCTACCCTCTTACCTCCCAAATGAATCGAAGCAGGGAACGAAGCCAGTGGAAGAGATCATACATAAATAGAGAGAGCGAAACAGACGGATTTTTTTTTCTCCTTTTTTTTTTGGGGTGGGTCGTGGGTGGGTGGATAAGCTGGAGTGTCTGGGCGATGATGATATTTTGGTTCACGAGAACTTACGTCTCTCCATTTCACGGAAATTAATCACTAACTTATTGTTAGTGTTTAATTAATCTAAATAAGCATTTTCTTTACGTTTAGTTGTTATGGGATAGGATTGGGTCTACTGCATGATTCACGTGCCATCTGCTGATCTCGTGATGGGCAACTTAAGCTAATTATAGTGGAAATTTACAAAAACAACCCTCATAGACGAGTACAAATTACAAAAACTATCTTTCTTATGTATAGATATATACATAAGTGTAGAATATCCTAGCAATGAATTCAAACACTATGGTTATTTTTGCGTTATTTTTTAAACTAATGGCAAGTGAATAATACGCCAGCAATTAATTGTGGTCAACCACTAGGGTTATTTTTGGTAAGTGAGCTCATTAATAAAGCTGGAACAATAGAAGCCCGATAAATAATGAGTCGTTAATAGTAGCATCGCCTGGGGCGGGTTTCCCACACCTCCTGGGTGTCGAGTGAGTCTTTTTATTTTTTATTTTTATTTCTAAAAATAATAGATATACTAATCTCCAGGCCCAAGTTACATGCTCGCGTAATGAATATTCTGATTTGATATATATATATATGTATATTCAGATTTTTTTACTAAAATAATTATATTTTATTATTTAAATAATTATATTTTAAAAATATTTTTTCAAAATAGTCATCAAGTTGCCATGTCGACAACTTGGCAACCGAGGGACTAGTTACACGCTGTATCGGGCTTAGTAATGTCCATAGCAATGTCGGTATTAATGTCGACATCGTAGTCGGTATTGCCAAAGTTGACAACGGTGTCGGCTTTGAAAATGTTGATATTGTAGTCGATGTTGGCGAAACCGACATTATTGTTAGTGTCACGTCTCGAAGTAGAATATCAAAACGTGAGACAGTTGTGTGGAGGCCATTTCTAGCCTCCTAGGCCTGTAGGCCCATCATGGCCCATCACAGCCCATCATGACCCGTCAAGACGTCTAGGCTCTGGTCATCGAGCCACGTGTCTTCAATTCTGACCCAAAAGGCCCCCAAGCGCGCTCTGGCCACCAGACGTCTAAGGGTCCCAAGGGTGGTCTTCGGACCCTCCACAGCTTGTTCAAGCAGAACGCGGTCTACCAAACAGACCGAGCTCAAACCTCTTGTGGCTCATCACCGAACACCGCTGTGCTTCCGAACAACCTGGTCGGCAACCGAACAGGCCCTTGCTCGGTACCCCTTGGCTAGAGGCCCCCGAATAGCCATTCGCCTCCCCAAGGCAGTTAATACGGCGGTGCGACATGCTTCCCATGATCAAGAGCATTAACCACGAGAGATCCCAACAGGTGTCTTCAACAGACAGCTCTCCGCCTGGGGACTCCAATTGACGCACCCCTTCAATCATCATTGAAGGAGATTGCGTTCGGACTCCTCGTCTCCCTTGCCTATAAAAGGTACAAGTGATCCCCATGCAAAGGTACGCAACCTTTCCCATACACATTCGCCCCATGTGCGAACACACACCGGAGAACCTTCCATTCCTGCCTCCTTTAACAGTCTGTCCTAACTTAGACATCAGAGGGTTCCCCCTGGTTCTTCAACCGGGCCCCCCTGATCCTTTATGGGTTTTACAGGCCATTGTCCGCACCGGCGACCGTCTCTTCCCTCTTCTCTTAGTGGAGGCCCGTTCGGCTCAGGTCCAAACAGGAAAAATCATCCACATTTTTGGCGCCGTCTGTGGGAACGACAGCTGCCATGGCTCGCGGATGATCCTCTCACCAAAACCCCGGCAGTCGGGCGACGCGGTCTTGCCAGTCGCGCGCAGACTCCTGTAACCAAGCTTCTCATGCCGACGACAATGCTCCCCCTGCCGGAGCAACTGATAATGGTCCTGTTGTCGGTGCCCCAACAACAGCCCAAGAAGTGGCAGAGCTCCAGGGCCAGGTGCAACAGCTTGTGGGGGTCTGTCAGGGCCTCCAGGCTCAACTGGCTAGACAGCCAGCCTTGCCAATTCCCCCACCACTGGAGCAACAGGTGGAGTCGTCCCGACGACAACCCCCTGCCCCGTCGGCACGGCAGGAGCGGCGTGAGGAATCAACCCGGCGCTCACGGAGAGCTCCGTCGGGCCACCGGACGTTGGAACGGCAGGAAGACTCTCCCTGCCGGTCTGTAGTGGTTCCTCCTCCTTCGCGCTCCGTCGTCGGGGCCAACTCCTACGGGTCCAAATGCGAAGGCTCTATGCACTCCGATCAAGAGTTGGCCAGATGTCTCCGCTGCGTCGTCGACCTTGAACGTCGCATGGACGCGATGGTCCAGAGGGCGGAAGGCAGAACTCTGGGGGATGATGAGTTGGACTTCCGCTCCCCATTCACCGCGGAGATCCTGGAAGCCCGGGTCTCCCCGAAGCTGCCCCTGCCTACCATCACGCCCTACGACAGCACCTCCGATCCGGTGGATCACATCCATGGTTTCGAGTCGCACATGGTGTTCCACAGAGCATCAGATGTGGCTAAATGTCGGGCCTTCCCGGCCACGCTGAAGGAGACTGTGTGGGCATGGTTTGAAACCCTCTCCGCGGGCTCCATCTCCTCCTTCCACCAGCTGAAGAAGTCCTTCCGGGACAACTTCCTGGGCGGAAAATCGCAGTCGTGCATAGTTGCTTCACTTCTATCTATTCGGCAGAAGAAGGGCAAAGCACTTTGGGACTACATCAAATGATTCCGGACCGAGGCGCTTCGCATCCTGTGCTTGGACGTCCCATTAGCCACCAGCGCCCGCATCTAGGGCACTCGCGACGGCTTCCTCCAAAGGATGCTGGGAGTACAACAGCCCGCCACTCTGGCCGAGCTACTCTCTACGCCCAGCGCCACATCGCGTGCGAGGAGAGCTTGGCAGCCGGCCAAGCTGAGCAGGGCGAGCAAGCTGACAGGAAGAGGCCTTCCGACAACGGTTCCGACCGCGAACGGAAGAAGGGCCGGCGCAATGGGGACTCGCCGCGCTGACCATGCCACTTCACCGAATACACTCCCCTCACGGTGGCCACCGAACAGATCCTGGCCAAAATATGGGACGAGCAATATGTTTGATGACCACCCAGGATGCGCTCTGATCCCCGCAGGATCAACCAAGACAAGTACTGTCGCTTTCACTGTGATCACGACCACAACACCTTCGAGTGCCGCCAACTCAAGGATGAGATCGAGTCCTTGATCAAGCACGGCTACTTAGGGTGCTACATGCACCGGAACGAAGACCGCCCAAGACGTCGAGAATGCACCCCCGTGCAGCCCATCAACAACGAGCCAAAATGGGCAGGAGATCAACGTGATCGCAGGAGGTTTCGACGCGGGCGGAGAAAGCAACCAGAGTCGATGCGCTTATGCTCAGTGGGTGCACCAGGTCGAACGGCCTCCGGCACCACGACCAACCCCTTATCCCAGCCTAGCACACGCACGTTCTGAGGAGGTTACCTCCTCGGACAATGATCTGGTAGGAGTTACGACTCTGCACACCGATGTGCTGGTCGTCACGGCCACCATCAACCATTGTACCGTGTGTCGCATACTAGTAGATAATGGAAGCCCCCCAGACGTGTTGTCTTATGACTGTTTTCTCGCGATGGGCTTAAAAGCCGACCAGCTCACCTCTGTAGAGTTGCCTCTATTCGGCTTCTTTGGGGTCTCGGTGCATCCAATGGAGCAGATAAATCTTCCAATCACCCTAGGGACATCACTAAAAAATATAACCAAAATGGTAGATTTTTCTGGTAATCAGAAGCATGCCAGGGTACAACGCCATCCTCGGCAGGGCCTGATCGGCCGCATCTGAGTAGTACCCTCTTCTTTACACCAGAAGATGAAGTTCCCCACTCCGCATGGCACCAGAGAAGTGCTCGGCAGCCAACGAGAGTCACGGTGGTGCTATGTTCTCTCTTTGTGAGACAAAAGGCCTGTTGCAGACCTAGAGGTGCTGTCTATACCAACCAACGAGCCCTCCACCAGCCGAGGCACTCCTGCCGAATATCTGCTGTCGATACGAGTAGACGACGACCCCGAACACATCCTTTATATTGGCACTCTCCTGCCAGAAGCCGAACAACAACGCTATAAGGCTTTCCTGCTTGCCAATTTAGACGTGTTCGCGTGGTCGGACAACGAGCTGCCCGACATTCGTTCCGAGGTGATGACTCACCATCTCAACCTGGACCTGAGGGTGTCACCTGGCTAGCAGAAGTGGCGACCGTCAACCGAGAATAGTAGACCGTGATCCACGATCACGTCGTTACAAGCCGAGCAATTGGGCTTCTCCGGGAAGCCCAGTACCCGAGGTGGATCTCTAATGTGGTTCTCGTACGCAAAGCTAATGGCAAATGATGCGTATGCATGGACTACAAAGATCTCAACAAAGCAATGCCCAAGGATAACTTCCCACTGCCACGTATCGACCAGCTGGTAGATGCCATCTCCGGGCACGAGCTTCTCAGCTTCCTGGATGCATACTTTGGTTACCACCAGATCAGCATGCATCCCCCAGATCAGGACGCCACAACGTTCGTCACTGACCTCGGCCTCTACTGTTTTATCAGAATGTCGTTTGGCCTGAAGAACGTAGGAGCAACCTACTAGTGTCTGGTCAACAAGATGTTCGAGCAACAGATTAGGCGCAACATGGAGGTCTACGTCGATGACATGTTGGTCAAAACGCTCTCGAGCGTCGACCACATTGACGACCTCGAAGAAACCTTCGCAACCCTGCGAAGGTATAATATGAAGCTCAATCCCGCATTGTGTGCATTTGGAGTATGCTCGGGGAAGTTCCTCGGCTTCCTCATCTCTAATCGAGGAATAGAGGCCAACCCCGAGAAGATCCGAGCCATACTATAGATGACTAGTCCAAAGACCATATGTGACGTCCAGTGGCTCACCGGATGCCTTGCGGCGCTTAATCGCTTCATGTCCCGAGCAGCAGAACGGAGCTTCAACTTCTTCAAATTGCTGCGAGTCCCCAAAGGCGCCTCACCGCAAGGGGGGCAAGTACGGTGGACCGAGGATTGCGAAGCAGCCTTTACTGAGCTGAAGGCATACTGGCTGGCCCACCTGTTCTCTCAAAACCCGTGCTTGAAGAACCACTATTCGTGTACCTTTCGGTTATAGAACACTCTATCAGCACAGTGCTGATCAGAGAAGAGGCAACGACGCAACATCCTGTTTATTACATAAGCAGGGTGCTCCAAGAGGCTGAGAGAAGATACCCTCGAGCAGAGAAGCTCGCCATGGCTCTCGTCACGGCTGCTCGGAAGCTTAGACCCTACTTTCAAACCCATCCGATCACGATTTTAACTGACTAGCCATTGAAGCTCATCCTTCAACGACCAGAGGCTTCTGGTAGGCTCATCAAATGGGCCATCGAGCTCTGGGAATTCGACATCAGCTACCGTCCAAGGATGGCCATCAAGGCACAAGCGCTAGCGGACTTTGTGGCAGAATGCACCCTTTCGACCGAGAAGGACCCTCCATTGGCAGACGAGCCCACATGGGAGCTCTACGTCGATGGGTCCTCCTGCGTCACAAGAAGCGGGGCAGGCCTGGTTCTTACCTCCCTGAAAGGTTTAGAATTCCAGTACGCCCTTAGGTTTCACTTCGCCGCCTCTAACAATGCGGCAGAGTACGAAGCACTCCTGTCCGGGATCCGCATGGCCAGGCACCTCGGAGCGCTCCGGCTATGGGCCTTCAGTGATTCCCAGTTGGTCTCCAGCCACGTGAACGGACAATTCGAAGCTAGGGAGCCTCGCATGGCACAACACTTCCAATAGGTCAAGTGCTAGACAGAGGGCCTTCTCTACTTCGAAGTTGTACACGTCCCACGAGAGCAGAACGCGCAGGCTGATGCACTCGCCAGACTAGCATCTTCAGGCGACATCGCCCCTTCCCGCTCCGTGTTTATAGAAGAACTCGCTTCACCGAGCACCGAAGTGGACGTAGCGGCCATCGAGACTGACCCACCAGCTCCGAGCTGGAAGGACCCTCTTCTGGCTTACCTACTTCAAGAAGAACTCCCTTCCGACCAAGTCGAAGCCCGCAAGATTAGGATGCGCAGCCAGAAGTTCGCCTTAGTCGAAGGCCAGTTATACCGACGTTCCTTATCTAGACCCCTCTTACGGTGCCTTAGTACTGCCGAGGCGACATCGGCTGTCGAGGAGGCACACGAGGGTCTGTGCGGAAGCCATTTGGGTGGAAGAACTTTGGTGCGAAGCATCCTTCGAGCAGGGTTCTGGTGGCCTTCTCTACAAAAGGACTGCATGTCCTATGCAAAGAAGTGCCCGGAGTGCCAGACGTTTGGGCAGCTTATCCGTCAGCCTGCCGAACAGCTTCACACTCTATTTGAACAACGCCCTTTTGCTCGGTGGGGCATTGACATTATGGGACCATTCTCAGAGACTCAAGGTGGGAAGAAATTCCTGTTCGTCGCCATCAACTACTTTACCAAGTGGATCAAGGCAGATCCTGTTGCCACAATCACCGACCAGACCGCATGGAAGTTTGTATGGAAGAACGTCCTTTGCTGGTTTGGCATCCCAAAGGTGATTACCTCAGACAACGGGAAGTAGTTTGACAACACATTCTTCAAATAGAAGTGTTCTGAGCTCAGTATCTACAACCACTTCACCTCAGTCGCGCATCCCCAAACAAACGATCTAGTCGAGAATGCCAATTGGACGCTGCTCCATGGGATATGCACGAGGATGGAGGCCACTGGAGGTTCATGGATCGACGAGCTCCCCAATGTGCTGTGGTGCCACCGAACAACCACTCGAGTGGCCACCAGGGAGACTCCCTTCCATTTGGCCTACGGCACGAAAGCTATTGTTCCTCTGGAGGTTGCTCTCCCCACAATCCGAACAACTCACTTCGACGAAGCAGCCAGCAGCCGCGCGCTAAGGGAGAACCTGGACATGCTCGATGAACGCCAAGACGACGCCAGCATCAGACTGGTCTCCTACCAACATCGGCTAGCGCAATACTACAACTCCCAGGTTTGGGAACGATGTTTCTTCGAAGGGGACCTTGTTCTATGCTGTTGCTTGGCATCGGATCCCAAAGAGCAGCTGGCAAACTCGCCCCGAAATGGGAAGGACCTTATCAGGTCATACAGGTTCTTGGGAAAGGCTCTTACAAGCTGACTACCCCTAGCGGCGAGGTCATACCCAGAACCTGACATGTATCCAATTTAAAGGCTTATTATCTATGAGAGCCTCATGTTCGGCGTCCTACTTCTCTTCCTCTTGTTCTTTCGGTCCGTGAAAAGGATGTTTGGGCCATCCCCTAGTTGAAGCTTCTCAACTCGAAAGACGAGCACGATACCCAAATCCTAAAACAGAGGTGTTCGGTACAAACCCCTGGTCGGAACTTTCTCAGTTCCAAAAGGCCTATGCGGTACCTACGAACCTCTAAGTGACCGACGAATTCCGATTCGAATAGAACACAACAAGGGAAGAAGATAGAAAAAAGAGCCATTCATATACTCAAAAAGATGATCTATTTCATCAAAGTACAAAAAGGCCCGCTAGGGCCGAGTTACAAAAAAAAAAAAAAAAGGATACACGAGGAGCTTGTTCGGAGGGGCCGACCTCGTCTTCCCCGGGGGTCATCCACCCTACTCAGAAGTTCGTGAAACAAACTCCATCCAGGTGTGGGTCCTGAGTTCGTCGACGACACTCGAGAAGGGCGGCTTCAAAGGCTTCGCGAGCATATTCGTCTGTGGCCAGCCTCTATCCTCGGTCCTCGCCAACCTCGAGCCCCACCTTGTAATAGGTCGCGCCATATTGTTCCAAGTCTTCTCGGAACTCCGGCCTGGCCTTATACTCAGTGT
Organism: Colocasia esculenta; assembly: GCA_014218235.1. NCBI lineage: Eukaryota > Viridiplantae > Streptophyta > Magnoliopsida > Alismatales > Araceae > Colocasia > Colocasia esculenta. The sequence continues at coordinate 134,138,193 of CM024760.1, forward strand.
GTAGCAACCTGAATTTTTAAGAAAAAATAAAAATTTAAAATAAATAATTTAAACCTAGCTAAATGGATATTTAAATGGAAAGTGTATTAAACAAAACCCATTAAATGGAAAAGAGTAATGGGCTTTGCTTAATGGATCTTCTAGAATTTATTGGGTCAAAAATATGAATTTACAAAGGGAGAATAATAGGAAAATACCCTAAATTCGTAACTAAATTATTGCCTAAATAGAAAAGGGGTATTTAATGTATTAAATAGGAAGTTAGAGTTGGAATTGGATTCCTAAACCTACCCCATATGGGTTAGCACGAATTTGGATCTCTTCTTAGTCTAAATAGAGATTGGAAGGCAAGGAAGGAAGGTGAGAGTTAGGAAATCTCAGAATTAAAGAGGAATTAGAGTAATAGTAGGAATAGAAATACATACTTGCATAAATACACCTCTTAAACTCTCTTGGGCAACCCTAGCTCGTTGCCAAGAGTTGCTGGACGTGGAGAAGAGGCTAAGAAGGAGAGGATTTCTTGGAGAGAAGAAGAGCTTGAAGCTTCTTCCATTGTTCTTCAAGTTCTAGCCCTAGAAGACAAATCGAGTCAAAGGTAGGCATTCTCACAAGCATAAACCATGAAACTTTTTCTGTAGGTTCTTCCTACCCTCTTGAACGAAACCCCAAAGTTTCATATTTTTCCATCCATCCTATCTTTTGTTCTTAATTTTTGAAGTTCTGCAAACATGATAACCCCGAGGTGTCATGTTTAATTCAAATCTCTATGTATACTTGATCCCATGCTACGAAAGTTTTTACTGTAGATACTTCATGTTGTTAGGGATCATTTGCCCCTAAAAAGCCTAAATTTCATTGAGCGTGTTGCTCGAATTAAATCAGTCTTGCTCTCTATGTCATGTTCTGTGTTTCTCGTCCTTGTTCGTTCTCAAACCATGTTCAAACCATGCTCTCTCTCTAATTCCGATTTACTGAAAGTACCCTTACATGTCTAGTTTAATTTGCAACTAGTTTCATGATTTTTCGTTGACTATATAATTAGTTATGATTTTCTAAACGACCCTGTATCAAAAATTGAAACCCCTGGTCCGCAATCGAATGTCTGGTCTGACTCCTGTCAGAGTCAGGCGCAGACAACCAGAAGGCGACACCTCGACATGTCGCTTTCTGGGGCTTGATTGCGACAGCCTCCCTGTCGCGACCAAGAAGGCGACAGGTGAGCCGTCGCGTTCTCAGTACCCGATCTGCAAGCCCTGTCGCGACCCGTTTTAGGCCCTGTCGCGTTCTATCCTGACCCTGTCGCGACCCGTACAGGGGTATGTCGCCTTCACAAGTTTTTGATGAAAAACCCATAAAAAATAATAAAAATATTTCTGTCACTTTCTAAATAATTCTTACGCCTTCTTACCGTTATACCCCCAGTAAAAACCCTACTTAAAAATGGTGCTATATTGAATGATTTAAAATACATGTTCACGACTTATTACTATCTATGATTTCTCTTGCACTTGCACACACTTGAACCATCTATTTATGGCTGAAATATTGCAGAAAAATATCTCATAGTGTGTCTGGTAATTTATGAAATAAAGTACATAAATTGCCCTATTTTAAAAGGACTTGTATTTGATTCTCGCGTTGTTTATATACCGATATCGACGCTCCACTGTCCTAGAATTCCTCTAGAACGTCGAGCACCTGCTTTATAAACACACTTTACTTGGCTTGTGGTGAACTCTCCGTCGGATATTCCTTTCGCCGGACTAGTGAACTCTTGCACAAGGCCTCCGTAAGTCTCCTCTGATCATGGATTCCCACATGGTCGACGAGCCGGTTGTACCCTAACACCCATTACACCTTTAGGGATCGATATGATCCAAACGGCTATTAGAAATTCGCCCTTACCTTGAATCACGTCGGACCTCTGGACTTGTGTGTAACATGGCCAGCGGAAAAGACCGTGAGTTCCACCTGACTGTCAACACCACGTGCGTGTGTTGTGCAACTGTTACTATCGCCTGTTTACTCGTCGCATTACGTGCAATGTCCACTAGCTCTCATCTATACTCTAGTCGCTCGTCTATTCATGTTCACTCAACTATCTTGTCTATTCATCTAGTGCTCTCATCTATTTCTTGGTACTCTATATTGGCCATTGACTGATTGTCTAAAGATAAACAATATAACCAATGTCTGGCAATATATAAAGGGCCCGATCTAGTCCTGGGATGTGCGCCCGAAAGTGCTAGTGCCCATGGGAGTTAAATGATCAGAGTGTTTGGCATTACACTCAAGTGCTATCTATCTCGACTATCTATATGACAATCAAAAAACACAAAACGTGCTATACTCTCTCGATGTCTAGAATGACAAACAAGTGCTATACTCGTCGTGCTATTACTATACTTGTGCTAGTTGTGCTATGGCCATCCTGCTATTCGTGTTATACTCGATACTTGTGCTACTTTGGAAACTATACTCGCTCTCGTGCTATTGTGCTACCTCTTGCTATATTTGACTCTCTTGTACCTGCTATCTTTAGATACTCTGCCATTAAATGCGTTAATTATTTAAAGCCTGCTTGAGCCTGAGATTTAAGTCCTACTGGGCGTTATCGCTCACCCTACGTTATTTGATGTTGTGTTCTCAGGTGAGACCGAGGATGACACATACACTCACGAAGAGGGGAATGACCAAGAGTGAAGCCTGGAGTACCCTCGAGTCATTATGTTATCTTAGAGTTGTAGTTAGTCATTTCCTTTTATTGCAATGTAATTGGGCCCTTTAGAATGGCTCTGATATTGGTGGTTGTAACTAGACATTTGGAAAATTATTAATGAGAAAGATTTGCTTTAGTATTATTTAGTGTGCAATGGTTTGATGTCTAGTATACGCTCTATACCTTTTCTTGCAACTGCCTTCGCGCTCCGATATTCCGCGTTGGGGCGTGACACGGTGACTCCCCGAGCTTCGACTTCAAAAAGGACCCCCGAAAGGGCACTCTTTTCCGCCCGAATGACTGCAAGCTCCAGCTCAGAGGCTCTGAGCGCAATTCGGAGATTCTTGTTCTTCTTCAGCAACTTAGTCTCCCGACGATGATGTTGCTCCTTGCGCTCCTCGAAAAATGTGATCTCGGCATCCCACATTTGCTGGTGGTCTTGAGCCCGCGACGCAAGCCTTTGAAGCACCTCCAGTGACTATGCGATGCCGTCGAACAGTGCCCCGACGTCAACATCATCGTCGTCGTCCTCTGATCGCTTGGGAGTTTCCTCTGAGCTCAATCCCTGGCACCGGTACTTCGAGCTGGGAAGCAGTGGGGCAGGGGGGCAGGTTCCTTGAGGAACTCCTTTGGAAGTGCTCCAAAGCTGCCTCCAGGTGCGCCTCTGTGGGCCGAGATGAAGACCTCGCCTTCAGCACCTTCGACAGAGGTGCCCGGTCTTCCTCAGACCCAGCTCGGGCTCCAGCAGCAATGATGGCCTCCTCAGCAAGAGGGTTCATCCCTTTGGCCACTTGGCTGACGGCCACCTCGACCACCACCCCCTGGCCTTCTTCGCCGTTGGTGGGCGACCTCTAAGGTCCTTCCTCCTTGACCCCGACCACTTGCTCGGAGATGGGTACGAGCACAGTTGCTGTCTACGACTGGCCCTCCATAGCGGCGTTGGTCGATGGAAGAAGCTCTGCCTCTCCATCCGACCCGACCCCAGTGGCCGTCGTCGTAGGAGCCGCTTCGGGAATGGGCCCCTGCGCGGTGGTGGCTTTGCCCTCCGCCACGACACTGGACGCCTCCGCTACGCCCATCTCCTCCACACAGTGCCCGATGGGACGTGGGGGCATTGACGCCCCAGTTCGCTCCCCGACAGAGCCTCCGTCAAAGTGGTCACTGACGACGACCAACTCCTCTCCACTAAGACCCAACTTGGAGATTATGCCCTCGACGGTCAAGGGCCTTGTCTCGATCGTTGGTCGCTCACTAGCCTCCTCTTCTTCCAAAGTTGGAGCTGGGGGACCTCTTCCTCCTCGACCTCCTCCTGTGCGACTTCCCCTTCAAGGATGCAGACTCCTTCCGGAGGCAGATCTTTAGGGGCCGCTTCTCGAACAGCCGCCCGCTGGCAGGACTTCACACACCGAATGAGGTTGGGGGTATGCCCTCGTCTAGATATGTCAAGTATAACTTGACAGGGATCTGTTCGGCGTAGTTGGCCATGTCTTTCCGGTCCCGACCGGCGGCCAACTCGGCAGCATCTGAAAGGAGGAAACGAGGTCAAATCACTTGTCCTAAACATTATACAGGACGAAGCAAAAATAACTTACCTCATGCGCGACTAAGTTTGTACTTGACGAGCTTATACTCGGTCAAGTACCCCTCGACGTGGTTCACCAGCATGGTGGACAAAGCCTGGGACGCCTTGGCCGCGTCTTGAATGAGGAAGGGAGCCATGTCGGTCCTCTTCGGAGGCTCCACCACCTGAACAGGGAAGCCCCAGTCTGGAGCTCCGGTTCCCTTCTTCTGACTAACGAAGAAGAGTCGCCCTGTCCACCCCTTATTGTTCGATAGGCAGGGGGAGAACTGGATCTGCATCCGATTGGCCCAATGCTTCGTGTAGACGATCCTGTAGCCAGATTGCGATGACGAAGCCAGGCTGAAGTGACTTCGGAAGACTTTGGCCGTCTCCTGGACCCCCTTATTCTTGCACATGATGCAGAAAATGAATACGGTCCTCCAGGAATTCGGCGTCAGCTGAATCGGCACGACCTTCTAGGCGTTGAGAAGGTTCTTCGTGATTTTCAGCACCGACAGCCAGAACCAAGCTTCAAGAAGATCCAACGAGAGGACAAAGCACTCGGGCTTGTCCGTTAACTACGCCTGATCCTCCCTCATCAGGATGATCTCGTACTCCTCTCCAATCTGGAATCGCTCGCGCAGGCCCTCAAAGCTGCGGTATTTCACCGCCTTCATCTTCGCCGGTGGCAACCCACTAGCCTCGACCACAGCCTTCCCCGCGTGCTGAGCCATCAGTGCCGGAGGGGGAGAGAGCGATGAAAGGCTAGGAGGAGGTGAAGAGTGGCGAGGGAGTAGGAAGAAGGCGATGGGCAATGGCGAGGAAGAGAACTTTTTTGGAAAAGGAAAGTGTGAGCCCCTGCTTTCTCCCCTCCCCTTCCTTATAAGGAAGGGAGGCGTGAAATTCGAAGGTGAAAGTGGCGGTTTTCCCACTCCCAACGATCCATTCAAACATGCCGCTCCGGGCTTACAGTGCGACACGTCATCTCTGCCATCATAAAACTCCGTCCCCGAGGAGAGCCCCAACGACGTCGCTTTGAAGCCGTGCACACCGCCGTGGTCGGTATCGCATTTAATGCGAGGGAGACAATCGAGTAGACACCTTCCCTCTCAAGTGCTTCGGAACCCGAGCAGGCTTAAGAGGGTGGGGGGCAAGTGTGGAGGCCATTTCTAGCCTCCTAGGCCTGTAGGCCCATCATGGCCCATTACAGCCCATCATGGTTAGGACGCCTAGGCTCTGGCCATCGAGCCACGTGTCTTCAATTCTGGCCCAAAAGGCCCCCAAGCGCTCTCTGGCCACCAAACGTTTAAGGGTGGTTTTCGGACCCTCCACAGCCTGTTCGAGCAGAACGCGGTCTACCGAATAGACCGAGCTCGAACCTCTTGTGGCTCATCACCGAACACCGCTGAACTTCTGAACAGCCTGGCCGGCAACCGAACAGGCCCCTGCTCGGTACCCCTTGGCTAGAGGTCCCCAAACAGCCATTCGCCTCCCCAAGGCAGTTAATATGGCAGCGCGACACGTGTCCCATGATCAAGAGCATTAACCACGAGAGATCCCAACAGGCATCTCCAACAGACAGCTCTCCGCCTGGGGACTCCAACCGACGTGCCCCTTCAATCATCATTGAAGGAGATTGCGTCCGGACTCCTCATCTCCCTTGCTTATAAAAGGCACAGGTGATCCCCATGCAAAGGTACGCAACCTTTTCCATACACATTCGCCCACACGCGAACACACATCGGAGACCCTTCCATTCCTGCCTCCTTTAATAGTCTATCCTAACTTAGGCATCGGAGGGTTCCCCCCGGTTCTTCAATCGCCCCCCCTGATCCTGTCTGGGTTTTGTAGGCCATCATCTGCACCGGCGACCGTCTCTTCCCTGTTCTCTTAGTGGAGGCCCGTTCGGCCCAGGCCCGAACAGGAAAAATCGTCCACAAGTTGCAATAGAGCAAATATAGAGCGTATAATAAACATCAATCCCCTGGATAGTTGAATAACGCAAAATCACTATATTCCCTTAATACTCTCCACTAATGTCTATTACATTCACTAATTCAGAGCCATTACTTAAGCCCAATTGACATCATTACAACTGAATAAAATATAAAATGTTAAGCTAAGACTTCTAGGATAACGCTAGTACTTCAGGAACACTCTTGGAACACTCTTGGTCATTCCTTTCCTCGTGAGTGTTGATTTCGTCATCAGACTCACCTAAGACCATATCATAAATAACACAGGGTGAGCAATAACGCATAGTAGGTCTTAAATCTCATGGCCAGACATGTTTTAAGTGATTAATGTATTAAAGAGCAGAGTAACTAATGACATATAGAGTCAAGTAATGTCAAAAGAGTAATAGCACAAATAACATAGTTCAAATAACACATGCTTCAATTATAGCACAAAGAGCATGATGGGCATAGCACCAATAGCACGAAATAACACACAATAGCACATAGCACAACGAGTCAAGTATAGTATAGCCCTTTGATTATCTTTAGATATTCGAGATAAATAACACTTTGATTGTCAATAGATAGTCTAGATAGTATAGCACTTGAGTGTAATGTCAATAACTCTGGTCAATTAACTCCTGTAGGCACTAACACTTTTAGGTGCACCTCTCAAGATTAGACCAAGCCCTTTTATATTGCCAAACATTGATTATGTTTATTATCTTTAGACAATCAGTCAAATGACTATAGAGAGTACTAAGAATAGATAAGAGTATAAGAGAACGTAAATAGATGAGAGCGACTAGTATATGCATGCAAAACGATGTTAAAACATGCAATAGTAACTGCTACAGACAGTAACATTCGATACTGGCAAATTGGTTGATGTCGCGGTCTACCTCCCAAACATGACTATAACGTGGTTGGGGGGGTCAGACGCATTCACAAGAATAACATGATCCCCATGCAAGATGCGTTAAGAACGCAACATACATGTCGAATGCGTTAACAAGGTAAGGTGCGGTCCCCATGATTGACGCGTTTAGAACGAGGTCATCAATGCAGACACATTTTTAGAGACAGTAATATGGCTAGTTGGAACATGTCATACAAGTTTAGCATGATCTCTTAGGGTGTATAGGTCTTAATGGTACAACTAGCTCGTCGGCCATGAGGGATTCCATAACCAGAGGAGACTTATAGAGGCATTGAACAAGGATTCACTAGTCTGACAGAAGGAATATCCGATGGAGAGTTTGTCTATATCAAGAAAAGTGTGGAAACAGTAGTTGCTCGGCGTTCTAAAGGACTTCTAGAATAGGGGAGCACCGGTAACGGTATTCCAAAGTAACTGCAAGAAACAAAGACAAATCCATTAAATTGAGAAATTATGTACAAAATTCCAATAATTATCGGATATATTATGAAACACTTTATGAACATTGCAAGTCTGAGATGTATGAATTTCTTTGTGCGCGTGATAGGAAATCATGGATTTTGAGATAAATAGATCAAGTGCATATTTTTTAAAGAGAAATTACATGTTTATCATTATATGACTTTTGTTACTACATTTCAGTGATAACAGAGATTAAACACATGGATTTATAGCATGAGTAGAAGAAAACTAGGGTATCCTGACTATTGGTCTTAACACATCCTAGTGGTGTGATGCGTTAAGATCACAGTCTGGGAGTCCGATGCGATCCTCTTAAGTTATTGCAGTCAAGTTGGGGGATGTGTTATTGTCGTTGCGTATCACGCAATTGCGACAAAGGAGGCGTCCCCCATGTCGACCGCGTTGTCAGTGCAAAGAACATGGGATGACATGTAAATGGAAAAACGTATGGATCTCGATGTATAAAGTATGAAAAAGTATGGAACAAGTTTTAAAATGATACTAACTACCTTCTAAACATGTTAAGAACTGTTGAACAACTATCTTTTACAAATGGTTGATTTATGTTTTAAAAAGAACTGTTGTGCATTTATATTTTACAAATGCTTGATCATTGTGTTTTTGCTTAAGACAAAATCTTTAAATAATCTCCTAAACAAATTTATTGAATTATACCACACTCTATTTTATATGAAAATTAATGTGTTTCAATAAAGGCATACATGTATTATATCATTTAATCCTTTACAGTCTACTGGTGTCGACACACTAAGCCTAAGTGTCGACACACTGTCAACTTTCATTAAGAAAAATTTTGAAGTACACATATACACATACATATCATACCGACTCCTAAGAAGTCGAAGTGTTGTACGACTCCTGAGAAGTTGAAGTGAGCTATAGTTTGTTGAACTAGTGTTACTCCGACTCATGAGAAGTCGAAGTCGGATATCGACTGTTGAACAAACTAATTCACTCCAACTCTTGATAAGTCGAAGTCTGATATCGTTTGTTGTTGACTCTACTCCGACTTCTCTAAAGTCGAAGTCTTTCATACAAATTACTTTTTTTTTTGTTAAAGCGGTCCTCAGGAGCTTAGTCTAGGAGAGTGCACCCGCCCCCAGAGGGGGAGAATGTTCTCACTCTACCAGAGAAACACCTGGGTCGAGTATATATAATGAGGAAACTGTAGTCACCAAGATATCACGGTCAAGATAATCTAACATGAAAAAAGCCCAGTTTTATCTAAAACAACAGGACCTTTACAACTATAGGGGACGCTGCTGGACCCCCAAAAGATGTTGTTCTCCCTAATTTTACATCCATGTTTTGCCAAAGCATCTGCTACCTGGTTAGTCTCCCGGAATACATGACTAATCATATAAGAATTTTTGTTACTAATAGCATAAGCTTCCCACCACCAGCGATATGCTTGCCAAGAAGGGCATCTACCAGCCTTGAAAGAATTAACCAGAGCACTTGAATCTGTGTTAACTATTGAAAGCCGAAGCCCAAGGTAATCAGCCAAACGAATTCCATCACACAGAGCCCTTATTTCTGCTATCCTACTGTTGCCATGACCATAGTAGTGGGCGAAAGCCACCCTAATTGCACCTTGCATATCACGTATACAACCACCACCCCCACTGTCACCCGGGTTTCCCTTGCTTGCTCCATCCACATTCAAACAGAAATATGTAATTGGAGGGATCCAACGAATAAACTTGAGTTGTTTAATGGAGACATTAGGAAAAAATCCAAGCTGGTGAAGAACATGCAACTCATAATTTGAAGGAGCTTCCTTAAATTTCATTTTAGCAAGAGAGTTGGATATCATGAACTTGATATTGTTAATCACCACTACAACTGAAGGCCGCTTGGAATCGAACCTGGCCATGCATCTCCCCTTCCATATCTCCCAGAGAATAAGAATAAGGCAATGAAGAGAAACAAATCCAAAAGGAGAGGAAACATTAGTTACTAACAGGAAACTCCAAACTTTAGCCGTGATTTGGCTGCGCAGGTTAATTCTGGGACATATTAAAGGGAAGAACCAGTTCCACAGAGAGGCGGCCAAATCACCATGAATGAAAAGATGATTATAATCCTCATAGCTCAGACTCCTACAACATGAGCAGCACGATGCAAGCTAAATACCGCTTTCAGAAATTCTTTGATCTACAGGGACAACTCTATTCAGATTTTTTCAGCAGAATAACGATGCTCTCCTGTAAAAGGAGCTATGCCAAATTTTAGTGAGAACAGGTCGCCTCACACCAGCAGATCTAACCATATTGTAAGCCGACTTAGTGGAAAAGCAGCCATCCTGAGTGGCCCCCCATACACACTTATCCTCCATCTCATTAAGAACAACCCCCTGAAGAATCCCACTTGGTAGAAGAGATCTTATTGGATGCTGGTTATTCTCAATAACCTCTTGCACTACAATCCTCTCATCATATGGAGCACTGAGCTGCTCAGATAGCGGCCTTTCTCCAAGCCAAACATCAGACAGGAAATCAATTTTATTGCCTCTCCCATGAATCCACTTAGTGTTGACCTGAATAACTTGATGAGCAGCTTCCCGAATTTTGGAGGACATACCTGGAAGATTGACATATCTGCCAGACAGATATCGTCTCCTTGCGTATTGCGCTTAGAATGAGGAGCCATGTTGAACATTCCATAGTGATTTAATAGCCAGCGCCAACTGCACTTGCTTGATGCTACGAACACCCAGACCACCCTCAGCAATTGGACGTTGAATGGTGGACCAGGCTACCCACTGACGACGACGAACACCATCCGATCCATTCTAGAAAAAAGCCGCACAATTTTTATCAATATAACGAATAAGACTACAGGGGATGGTGGATGAAGCAGCCAAGTACACCGGGAGGGACGCTAGGACAGAGTTAATGAGCGTAATTCTTCCTGCCTACGAAATGAGTTTAGGCTTCCAGGAGGCTAACTTGCTGTTAATCTTCTCAATAAGTGGGGAGAAAGGAGAAATCCAAGGCAAATACCCTGCCAGGTCTCAACGAAACACCCAGGTAGACCATGGAACCACTTTGTCTTTTGAACCCTGTCACCCTTTTAATCCTTGCAACTGTTTGAGTAGGTGCCTTGTTAGATATCATGAAACAACTTTTGGAAGGATTGATGAACTGACCTGAGGAATTCGAATATTTATTTAGGAAATTCATCAGTCTCTTCACATTATGAATCCCCCCATTGAGAAATATGAGAGTATCATCTGCATAAAGAAGGTGTGATATAGGAGTGCATCCTATTGGCCCTGCATAAGGATGAAGATAACCAATGTAAACCATATCTGTGATGCCTCTGCTAAGAGCTTCCTCCATAATGATGAAAAGAGCCGGGGCAATCGGGTCACCTTGTCTAAGACCCCAGGCAGAATGAAAATAGCCAGTTGAAGAGCCATTGAATAGAATAGAGAACCACCAATTGGTTATCAACATGCCAATATAAGAAGTGAATTTGTAGGAAAAACCAAACTTTTTAAGGACCGCAAAAAGGAAATCCCACTCCACACTATCATAGGCTTTCCTGATGTCAAGCTTGAACATAACATTATGCCCCCTAACCTTCCTACCAATATCTCTAACAAGTTGTCTAGCAAGGGAGACATTATAAAGGATATATCTACCTTTTACAAAAGCACCTTGTTCTTCAAAAATTATCATTGGAAGAATATTTATCAACCGGTCACACAGAATTCTAGAGACAATTTTGTAGCAAAAGTTACACAGACTAACCGGTCTGTAGTCCCCATAAGATGCAGGATTATCACTCTTTGGAACTAGAGCAATCAAAGAAGAAGTCACCCCTCTTGGCAGAGGAAAAACCTGGAAAAAACTCACAACCGCCGCAATAACATCCTGATGATGCGTTCTCAACCAGAAAACCTGTATGTTATCTGGGTCTATATTTTCAGCCCACGATACCCATAGAACGCACGAAGGCTACAACCAAGGCCCAATGGCCACATATTGGCCCAACACACCACACTAAAATCATTGAACTTGGATCTGAACAATCATGACATTACATATTTCATCTTTTTCATCCTCCTGAATCACATGTTCTTCCGTTACATGATGTCTAAATACCAATAAAATATGGCGAAAGGTTTATGATATGTTATGTGAATACATTTAAATATGTTATGAGGATGATGATATGCCATACTCTGATGAACTTACACTATAAAGAGCACGTGAAGGCTTAATGCTTGGCAAGAAAGGATACTGTGAGGATTGAGGTGCCACCTCCATAGCCAATGACATTGTAAGTTGGTGTAGACTTCCAAATGAAAATTAAAAGTCCTTTCAAATTTAATCACACTAACATATTTTGATACAAGTAAAAGAGACAACTCACCATGTATTATAATTTATAGATAGACTGTAGCCATATGATTCGTACCGTATATCTATATCATTAGTAGGATAAAATCTAGTAGAATCAACATCATCATTCAACATATGTGTAAAAACTCCAATTGATTGTTGGTACTCATAGTCTTGAGTAGACATGTTGTTTAAAGTGCGATCGCGTGATTGCACTTCATCGTTGCCTTGACTAGATATATTATCTACATCAAACGAACATACTTTCAATCCTCTCATCATATTCAACTCTCACAATAATATATTCACCCATAGAAGTTGACCACTTACACGTTATATCAATCTTAATATGTATTTCGTCATATTTTATCAAAACATATAATTTTCTCAACAAATATGAATAAGTTGTCTTTCTTTACACGTAAGATACGTACAATGTCTCTTTTATATTGAGGCTTATGATCCTCAATACGGAGTACACCATCATAATAACACATTAAAGAAAAAATTGAACTAGTTATAACTGTCGCTGATAAAATAAACAAGGCCCAACCGCCAAAGTAAAGTCTACCTAATAATACTACATTTCCAAACAAGAAAAATTAAATGTCAAATTGAGAACTAACAGTGCTAAATTTCATCTATAATCAACAAGTTATGCTTAAACAAATTAATATCTTTTTTAAACATATAAACAATAACATCAGGTGCATATAAAATAAAAATTAAAACTCAAAATATATTCGTACACGGGCAGCTAAGCACCAGCGTCTATGGAAGAAGAAGAGGAGGGGTGTGCGGCTGCAACAGCAACGGGTTGTGAGGGTGGGGCGGCGTCTGCAAAGAACAGCAGCAGCAGTGGCTGCAAAGGAACCGCAGCGACTGCGGCTGCAGCTGCAGCGGCGTCTGGGGTGGGCTGACGGGGGCTCGCCGGCGAGTGGAGGGGCGGGTTGTTAAGTAGCGGACAGTGTCGTCGACTTCGATAATATCGACAGTGGTATTGATTTTGGCAAATGTGGATATCATTGTCCGCATTACCAACCTCGATTCATTAATCGGTCTCCCAATTGTTGGGTTGCTGATGTAGTAATTTGATAAATTTTAAATTATTTTTAAAATATATTTATTTAAATAATAAAATATTATTATATATTCTATCTGAAGTATCGATGCGCTCGGTGAGATTCGCCCAGTCCGACTTGTACGGAAAACCCAGCGTGTGCTTAAGAAGTTAGACCGGAGTTAATTAATGAGGATATAATTAAGTTGGTTATTAATAAGCATTGAGTAGTTAATACTTGCAATACTATTTAACTTTAACAGAGGGTCAAGGCATTGCTTGCTCTAAGATTTTGGATATGGGAGTAATCCTATATATCTATCTATACTAATAAAATACAGTCTTGATCTGTTGGCTTGGACACGTATCAGATCAGGATTTCTGTAATAAATTTTTTCCCTCAAAATGGAGGGACATAAAATCTGTAATATTTTTTATTTTATTTTATTTGAAATGAGGGCGGCCGCGTCATCTGCTTGTTTGAAAGCGGGCCACCCATCTATTTTCAAAGAGAAAGACTTTGTGCACTTTCAAATATGTACAAAGTACAATTTACATGGGCAACTAACCCATGTGGCACCATCTACATGAGTTGGTAGCCCATGCGACACCAAAAAAGTGGTGCCACATGGACTAGTTGCCCATGTGGATTGCACTTTGTGCACTTTTGAAAGTGCACAAAATTATTTTTCATTTTCAAATAGGCAGATAGCTATGCTCGTCCCTTTTAATGAAAATTATTAATTTTTCAAAAGAAGAACTAGTGTTTATATATATATCTATCTTACAATACTAAAACAGAGTTCTCTATCGCCACGTGACGAGCAGTGAATTCTGTTGCATTTTTTTTATTTTTATTTTCTAAAATTTGACGGGAAAGGGAGTGTTCTCTGTTGCATTTTTTATTTTTATTTTCTAAAATCTGGCGGGAAAGGAAATGTTCTTTTTATTTTTTATTTTTTAAAATTTAAATAGAGGTGGCCCACAGGTAAGCCGCCCGCTTTGCATGCAGGGGTGATTTGTCTGCGGGCGGGCCGCCCCTCTTTTTTTTTTTAAAAAAATTTAAACTTTGAAACATTCTTTTGATTTTTTTTATTTTTTTTTAATTTATACTCCGTACGGGAACAGAACTAATATATATATATATATATATACAGTCAATACAAACTAATGGCAGCAAGTGCATTACATGCGGCGTTTCACTTGTATGTAGGAAGTAAAGGCTACCAACGAGACAGATGAAAGCATTGAAGGTCGCGCAAGTCCCATCTGGGCAGGCCGCCAGGTGGGATTACATTAGCCACTGCCATTTCACGCACACAAGTGTTGTTGGCCAACGATGCCGTAACTGAGGTCACATCCTCATCTGCCGACTAATTAAGCCTTGTTGGCAAGCAAACATGATAGGCGGATACCCTATTGAGAGACACTTGGTGCAAACCTTGGTTTGCAACAAGTGTTGCAAATTCAATGAGGGTTTGCCACCTCATGACATGGGGTATTATAATAATACCCCATGTCATGATCACCCAACCCTGGCAAACCCCCATTGGGTTTGCAAGTCTTGTTGCAAACCAAATTGGTTTGCAACAAGACTTTCCCTACCCTATTAATTAAGATCCAGATCAACCTCCAGAGGACACGCCCAAAATGACCGCGTGGAGGTAAGAAGTTGGCATCTCTGCCATATCAAATTAGCCTCATATATACTTAAAATGTCAAATATGACCTATATCAAATTTTCCCATGTAAGTACAAGTATTCGTCCGCCTACGGTTAAATAAGGAGATTTTTCTCACACAAAACTCTTACTAGACTCAATTTTCTTGATGATATCTTCACTACAGGGAAAACAACATATGTCAACGGCTATAAGCCGTTGACAAAACCAAAATATCCGTTGACAAAAGCATATGTCAACGACTGGAATCCGTTGACAAAGCCATCGACATCTTCGTCGTCGACTTATCATATGTCAACAGAAATATGAGCCGCTGACAAAAGATTTATTTATCTACGGGAAAACAATTTATATCAGCGGCTGTAGCTGCTGACAAAAAAAATTTATGTCAGCGGCTTAGCAGCCCGCTGACATAAAATTTTAATGTCAGCGGCCAAGTGATCAGCTGACAAATAAATTTTATATCAGCGGGCTACATAGCCGCTGACAAAAGTTAATATCTTTTGTCAGCGGTTTTCAGCCACTGACAAATGTTGTATATATATTTTTTAATAATTCTTCTGCTATTTCTAATTTCCTATTTGAACAAAATATAGGAATATACACAATAAAAAAACAAATAATACAACTAAAATGGAAGAGATCTGAATGCATCTCACTTTCTGAGTGCAACACAATTATCTTCTGATTTCAGTTTTTCTGCCAAGTTAATTTTCTTGCATTCCTTCTCTAGATGTGATCTAAATTACATAAGCTTTATTAAATATCTTTTAACCTGTTTTTTGTTTGACCGCAGGTTGACCTCTTACGTGATGAAGTGGATGCTCTTCTAAACATTCTTGAAAAGAATTAACATCTACCATGAATATAGCACAACCTCTAAAACATTAGTAACAGGAGTCAAGGAAGAGTATTATGCATGCATCAAGGACTTGGAGCAAGCTAGTCCAAAAGTGTGAAAGATTAAATGGAGCAATTGCAAATTTCTCAATGCTCTCTGTGCATGATGCTCTTGTAATGTACCCTAATAAGTGATGACCGCAGTTCCATGCATCTGACCACAGCAAACACTGCTTTATCTAAACTTATTGCAAGTCTCATGGGACATCTCAGGTTATAATGTCAATTATTTCTAAACTCAAGGTGTCCCCTTCCCTATCCACATGAAGGTTAAGCCAAATTGTGTCAATCATAAAGCAAGTTTAGATGATAAGGGGTATTGCCTATGGGTACAGTGCTTCCAGGTGGAGATGATAAGGGGTCAGATCAAAGTTAAAGAGAGTTGGGTAAAACTTAGAAGTAATGATATTTGACATCAACCAAGAACCAGCCAAAAGAAATTACAGTTTGAACTTGGGGATGCTCCTGCCTTTATATACACCATGGACTTCCAAAAGGTGTTCTCAGACCACTGTCCATTACTTTTTCGTAGCAAAGAGTAATAAAAAGCTAATACTTGACACCATACAAGCTGCTGTGAAGCAACACAAAGTATTGCTTGGTATTTTAAGGAAATGGGGTTTCTAGCATGGAAGCTATTAAATTGCCGGGTTCAAATGTCTTCTCAATGGGGTTTTACCAACATTTGTGGCATATTATCAAGCAGGATAGCATGGCAGTTGTCAAAGAATTTGAGAACCATTCATATGGTAAACCTCCGCAATAGTGAGAACTGTAATAAAATCACCAAAAACTTGCCCAGACAGGTGTAACTAGGTACCTTTACAAGAACTTCAAAACCATCTCAACAATTCCATTGCATACCTGGAAGTGCACCATATACATCCATCACATATAAAGGAGCAAAATAATCGGCAACATCAAAGCAGCCTCAGCAATTGAAAAGAAAAGAAAATTACAAAAAGGCGCATGGATCCAAAAGCAAACTCACGGTTTGGCAATCTCTGTAATGTCAAATCTAGGGTCTAGGCTCTTTCCTATTCCATCCAATACTGCACAGAAGAAAGTTACTGATAAGGGAGATGTTACCACAATTAAGCAAAAAGACAATGAGCTAGGTTCTTATCTAAATAGCTACCAGAAAAAGCTCTAACAACAAATGTAAAAGTGGCTGGGAAGCGAAAAGGTTGATCAGCAGCAATTGCCAACAGATCCTCTCATGTTACATGAATAATATATTCAGAAAGTGGAATATAAACTTATCCCGATTCCCAGAAGTGAAACACTACTGTAGTAAGGTCACTTTTAACTAACAGAAAACTATCATTATTGTTATTGTTCTTCCAGTGAAAAATTTTCTCATAGTATAGGACAAGGCAATGAGTCAAATCTGATAGTCGATTGATCACCAATTGCAGCAAGGCGTTGTTTCTTCTTTTCTAATCTTTCCTCCTTGCTCAATTGTTTTTTAAAGCCAAGTTCAGTCGTTGCCATTTCCCTCTCTTTCCTTTGTGCCACCAGCCGTTCCTCGAAGCTGTGAAAGATTGACCATTGCAATTAAGATAAAAGAAGTGAAACTTAATATATTTTCAAACAGTCATTGTTAAAACATTTACTATGTGTCACCTGTTAAGGAAGAATTGAGCAGTTCTCCTGACAGCTGTCATGTCCCCTGTGGGAACAAGGACACCCATTTGAACCATTGCTTGAAGTACCTACATGAAGATTCAAAAGAATCAGATCTACTCCATTGTCAGCATGTTGTTCATATAGAACATACCAAGGGACAGTCGTAACCACACATGTACATCAAGCACATCAGAAGATGATGAGAAACGAGCATTCACTAGCCCTCCACCCTTCTAACCAAACATATATAAACGTTCAAAAGAATGTCATGTAGGGTGTTCCACATTCTCTCCTGGAATATGTTTTAGCAATTTATCAAAGTTTCAACAATACTGTTGACATTTTCGAATTTCAATAGTATAGAAGTGAAGCTTTTTGTTCACTAAAGATCATGATGACTGAAAAGTTCTTTCCTAGCACATGCATGCAAGAGAGGATGAGAAACATAAGAAAATGTGGTTTGCGATTATAATATATGGTGCTAATACAATTATATGTTTACATGTGAGAAAAAGTTCAAGAAGTTACAATTGAGTCAGAAAAAATCTGCTTGCCCTTGACATCTTCAACTTTATCAACAGAAATCTGGTTTGAATAAATGAGGTATAAGCCCAACGTAAGGTCACCAAAACTCCACTCCTGGACACCAACTTTGCTCCTCTGAAGGTTGGAAAAGATATCTGCCAGGGAATGACTGTTGGATGGTGACTTCTGACTATCATCTTTCTCTGCAATGAAAACATCAATCTTGACTTACTGGAAAGCGAGCTGTAAAATATTAGAAGTATCAAGGTAACCAGAGATAAGCATACTGGGGAAAAACAAAAACCAAAAGCCTTTTACTGGGAAATAACCCCAGAGCAGAACACCAAATTTCAAAATCTTCTTATCAGAATAGAGCATGACAAAGGCATATTATCTGTTACTTGATCTTATTGATAGCAGGTGAAAGATTAGATTGAATTGGCAAAACAACATTTCTTAAGAAATACATTCCTGGTATGGATTTAACAATACTAACCTGAAAACATTTCAAGACTCAGATTCTTTCTTAACTAAAAACAAGCATGTAATAGATTAAACTCGATTCGCCAGAAAAAACACCTCAATAGTTAAATCACCATCAGTATGAAATTAGAATAAATTGTATCAGAATAGAGAAGTCAAGAGTCATCTTTAACTTCTACAACTATTTTGGAAGGCATATTACAGCGGGGAAGATTGGTCTCATCTCATAGAGGCAGAGATTCGCAATGAGTCTGAGGAACCTGAGGTCAAAAGGAGAGCATCTTTAATCACCATAAGGAACAAAAGAAGTACCTCTCCACTTTTGGAACAGCTTTTCTTTTTCTTTTTACCATTCTACCATTTGGAACAGCTAGCGTTCGTGAAGAGGACGGAGCGGCGAGGGGTGGCCGCCAGGTTGAGGTAGCGGCGGCAGTGCCGGGACAGGACGTGCAGCTGCAGGAACTGCCGGGGCTTGGATAGCAGCAGTGCCGTCAGGGTGAGGGAGCGACGTTACTGCGGAGGCCTCAAGGGAGGGTGTCGGAGGGCCGAGAGAGAGAGAGAGAGAGAGAGAGAGAGAGAGAGAGAGAGAGAGAGAGAGAGAGAGACCCTAGATCTGGTTGGAGCTAGCCGGAGGAGGAGGCGGCCGGCGTGGGGGCGGTGATTGTCGCGAGCGGAGGCGGCCGGAGTGGGGGCGGTGATCGTCGCGAGCGGAGGCGGCGCGAACACGATAAGAGGCCGCCGGCGCGGAGGCGGCGGGGGGGGGGGGGGGGGGGATCATCGCGAGCGGAGGCGGCGCGAACACGATCGGAGGCCGCCAGCGCGGAGGGGGGGGGGAGATCCTCGCCGGAGTCGCGAGCTGCAGAGATCGCCGCGTGCAGGGGAGAAGCCAGGTTTGGGGGTGGGGATCGCAGAACTGGGAAAAGGTTTGGAGCCGCGGGGGTGGTAAAATAAAAAGGGAAATATATGTCAGCGGCTAGTTGGCCGCTGACATTAATAAAAAATATGAAAAATATCATTTAAACATAATATATTAATTAGAAATATTAAAATATAAATTATAAATATAAATATTTATCAACGAATAGACAAAAACCGCTGACATATGTTGGGGATATATCAGCGGGCAAACCTAGCCGTTGACGTAAGTATGCTTTATCAACATATTATCAGCGGATTTGTCAACAGAGCATTTTCGTTGACAAATATATTACTTATGTCAACGGTCTTCGATACTTGTTGACAAAAATACCTTTTGTCAGCGGCTTTTTGTAGGCGCTGACATATGGTTGTTGACAAATCGCCTCCTTCTTGTAGTGCTTGAAGTATTATATAGGAGGCCCAAACCCTATTACAGTGGCCGGGGAGGCTTGTCGGTGCTTTTTCTTAATCTTATCGATCAGTGTGTGGATCGCCTAAACGACTGGATCTAGCTAGTAACTTGACAGCTAATTATTAGAAGGGATCTAACGTACACGAGACAGTTTTTGTGCTCTTTATAACCATCAAACCCCCTCTTTCTCATCGGGTCAAAGGTGGGGCGGGGGGTCACGATCGGACCCTATCTCCTATCTCGTGCTCTAAATAATTTTGTTTTGGATTAAAAGTCAACCAAGCTTGAGCTCGACTCCGATCTCGAGAAACTTTCACAGTACTCAGCCAACCCTGAACCTGCAAAGTAGACATGACGTCAAGCTCAAACTTGAGTTTGGGACTAGGCTGGTTTGATAATCAGATAAGTTATCCGTAAAGTAAATATCTGTTGATAATCGTCTTTTGTTTTAGTACAATATTTGAAGATATGATAATTTTATATCACATCGATCATTTTATGTCATATCAAAATTATTTTATATCACATCAGAGTCATTAATGAAGTTTATCTCTATTTTGAGATATTTTTAGTTCCTTATAAATCTAAATAACTTTGTCAGTTCAAAAATGAGAGTTAGACTTATCAGAACTGTGGTGGTATGATCTTGTTTGGGCCTGAGCCAAACGGGCCTCCACTAAAGAGAGGGAAGACGATCGCTGGTGAGGACGAACACCTGCAAAACCAGAAGAGGATCAGGGGGCCCGGTGAAGACCGGGGAAACCCTCCGATGCCTAAGTCAGTGGAGAGCTTGAAAGGCAGGGGGTTTCGGAATGCGAGAATGTGTTCGCGCGTGGAAGAGAACGTACCTTGCATGGTACTGTACCTGTACTCTTTATAGGCGTCAATGCCTGGGCCGGTCTGCGTAACGCCAGGGGATCGTGCCTGAAAAGGCGCCACGATGGGTGCGCATAACGGAAGGAGTTATGCGCCTAGGTGCCCGTTGGGCCGCCAGACAATTCGTGCCTCTTGATGGTGGAGTACGTGGCCTGGGACGGTTACGACCGTGCCGTAAGCCAGAGAACCTGTTCGGTACCCTTTGGACGCACCTTCCGAGCAGGTGACCCGCAAAGGGGTCGAACATGCTGTTCGGTGATGTCCGGGGTTGCTCCGCGCAGCAGGGCTACTGCTCTTGTTCGGAAGGCGCCTGCTAACGAGCTCGGTAACGCTTCGCTTGGAACAGCTGGCGCGGGGGCCCCTTCTCCATCCGATCTTCTCGGAGAACGTGAGACCTTGCGGGAAGGTCTCATCGTAGAGAAGGCGTTGATGGGCCTTGACGGTTTGGGCTTAGGTGGCAGGAAACGACCACCACACTTGCCCCCCATGCCCTCAAGGGGCTCGGTGAGACGAGCGCTTCGAGGGCGTCATTTTCGCATTTAATGCGACGGCCTGCTGCGGACGTGCCGCCGCTTGAAACCTTGGAAGGCGGCTAACCCGTCATGATGGGTACGAAGCTGCGCCATGCTTGAGGTGTCGCCGTCGTGTTCGGACGGTCGCCTACGCTGTACCCGAAGGGGCACATTCAAAAACGGGAAGGAGCGACGTTTTGGGGCCCGCCTCGAATTTCGTTCCCTCCTCTTTCCTTATAAGGAGGGGAAGAGACGAGGGCGGGAGCTACGCCTCCCAAAAACCTTCCAGCTTTTAGCTTTCGGGCTTTCTTGCCTTCTCCTGTTTCCATCTTCTCCTTCGTCCCTTTGTGCCGTCGTTGCCCCCTACGATCCTTCCAGCAATGGCAAGCAAAGGGAAGGCCGTCGCCGGAGCGAGCGGGGTGACCGTCGCGGCGTCCAGTGGAGCACGATGCCGTCACTACAGCGGGCTCCGCGAGCGTTTCAGGATCGGGGAGGAGTACGAGATCATCGACGCCAAGGAGAGCGACTCCATCCTGGTGAACAAACCAGGCTGCCTGATCCTCTCCGTTGATCACCTGGAGGCAGGCTTCCGGCTGCCGTTGCCGGAGGTGGCGAAGGCGCTCCTAAATACTTGGGGCGTTTCGCCGATACAGCTGACGCCCAACACCTGGAGATACATATGTATCTTCGGTGTTGTCTGCAAATTGAAAGAGATCCGGGGCTCGGCGGACGTCTTCCGAGCACACTTCAAGCTGTTTGCTTCGCGGGCGTCGGGAGCAGACATCTACTACGCCAAGCACCGAACGGACCGGATGCACATCGGCCTG
Organism: Colocasia esculenta; assembly: GCA_014218235.1. NCBI lineage: Eukaryota > Viridiplantae > Streptophyta > Magnoliopsida > Alismatales > Araceae > Colocasia > Colocasia esculenta. Next base: position 134,160,029 of record CM024760.1, read on the forward strand.
TCCAACAAGTACTCCAACAACAAGGGTTGGATGGACAGGCTGTTCTTCGTGCGCCACCGGAGTGGTGCTGAGTGGGGATTCCCCACTGTTATGCGTTCTGCGCGGAAGGACAGCTTTCCGCGTCTGATCCAGGACGAGGCAAGGGCGTCAGACAAGCTTCTCCGAGCAGGCGTTCGGAACGGAGAAGGATATGTGACCGAGTTCATGCTCGTTAAGTACGGGCTCAGCAAACCGTGGAGTAAGTACATAACCTCTTGGATGTTTTACTCTTAGGTTTGGTGACCCCCTACTAACCTTTCTTCTTCTTGTCTTCTTTGTGCACAGCGGCCGCAGAGCTGGAGGCCGGAAGGGATCAAGAGGCGAATGACGAGTTTGCCGAACAGATCCCTGTGCTAGCGCACATGGTATTCGAAGGCGATGATGCTGCCGCCGTTGCCCAGGTTCCTTCCGCAGTGAGGGTTGGCGCTGCGGTAACAACGGCGCTCGTTGCTCCCTTGCCAACTGGGGGGCGCTCTGCCAAGGCCCAGGCTCCTGAAAAGGGGCCTGGAAAAATACGTCTGAAGAAGAAGGCCACCAGGGAGGTGGTTTCGGCTGGAGCTCGGACTCCTCCGGAGAAGGATGACCGGGCGAGCCGGCCTTCCGCGAAGAAGAGGCCAGTTCTGGTTGACGAGAGCGCGGAGGAGGCAGAACAACTCCGTGTTCGGAAGAAGCAGAAGGCGGTCCAGGCTACTCCTCCACGTGATGAGGAGGGGACCGAAGAGGAAGAGGAAAGGGCGCAGTTGCTGCTGCGCAGAAAAAGTAGGGCCGTAAAATCGGCCGACCAGGGAGTGTCGCGGGCGGCCTCCACAGAGCGCCCAGAGGTCGCGCAGAGGATGGCGGCCGAGCTGGGACTCGTCGTCGTGAGCGACGGGTCCGGAAGCCCTGCCATAGAAGAGGCCAGGGGCTCCACCTGCTCGAAGGATAGGGAGCCCTCTAACGCCTCCCACGTTGGTGGTGCCGAGCACGGTGCTACCAGCAACACTGCAGGGGCCTCTTCCAGGAGGAATAGAGAAGGTGCAGTGTCTCCTGTTCGGCGGGAGGAGGTCGCGGATGCGACGGAGGTTTCCGCCCCTGCTGGGGTGGTCGCGAGCGGCGTGGTGGCGACAGTGCCAACCACGATTCTTTCTACGGAACAAGAAGTGGTTCCTGTAGCAGGGGCCACTGAAAAGGCGGCCTCGACGACAAGGGCGTCCGAAGAGGTTGCCACTTCTGTTCCGGCAACGGGGGCCACTGAAAAGGCGGCCACGACGATGAGGGCGTCCGAAGAGGTTGCCACTTCCACCGGGGGAATCCTGCCCCCCATGCCCCCCTCCGAGGTGGTTGCTAACGTAGAAGCAACCTCCAAGGCAATCGAAGGTACTGGGGGGGAGGCTGCGGGTGCTGCTCGGGCTGAAGGATCTGAAGACGACCGAAGACCTCTTAGCGAGGCGCTTCTGAAGAGACTTCCCGGAGCTCCTTCGGTGGCAACGTTGGAGGCGACCCTTCGTCGGGTGGAGGACACGCCAAGAGAGCTGCCTGCGAGCCCTACTGCCTCTCGTCTTGATCGGTTGGCAAGGTGCCTGGACCTTCCTTCCGAACAGACTCGGGAGGAGTCGGTGGAAGGTTACCACCTGGAGTGCCAGGTAGAAGATGGTCTGGGCGACGTCGATGTAGAGGCGCTTGCGGACGAAATGTCCAAGTCGCTGGGCACTCTGAAGGCTTTAGCTGTTTGGGGCCAGAGACAGAAGTATCTCCATGAGGCGAATGCAGCTTTCTTCGAGGAGCTTTCGGCGAGGCATAAAGCTCGCGAGGCAGCGCTGGAGGAGGAGGTGAAGAACCTCAAAGCTGCTCTCCATGCTGCGAGGCTGGATGTTACCTTGGCGCGAGCCAAAAAGGATGCCCTGGCCAAGGTAATGTTGAATGCAGAGGCCCGTGCCGTTGCCGATTATAAGGCCGAGCCGGAGTACAAGGAGGACTTGGAGCAGTATGGGGCCCGCTGCTACAGGGTGGGCCTCAACGCTGGGAAGGAGGTGGGGGAACAGCTTTCCTGGGTTGAACGTGCCCGGGAAGCCTTCGAGGCCGCTGTTCGGGAGTGCCGGCGTCGCACTTAGGACGCTCGTCTGGATGGTGTGCGGTTCGCACAATTCCAGTCTGGGCGGATGCCCCCTTCAGGTGACGACGCTGGTCCTTCACAGCAGGCTCCTTGATCTTTCTTGTATTCTCCTTTTTGTAACCACGGCCAAAAAAGGGGCCTGCTTATATATATAAAAAAAACTTTTGTGAACGAAGTCTTTTGTTTGTGAGATCGTCATGTAGCTTCACTTTCTCTATCTTCTTCCTTTCATGATTGCTCCTGCTCGGATCGAAATCCGCTAGGCGCCGTAAGCATTGCATGTATAACGCAGACCGTGGGGAACCGTAAAGGGGATTCCGATCAGGTATGTATGCTAAATGCTTGTATGGCGTCAGGAGTTGGGAGAAGAGAGGTAGGATGCTGAAAAGAGGCTCTTATACATGATAAGCCTTAAGGTTAGAAACATGCCAAGTCCTGGGAATGGCTTCGCCACTAGGAGTAGTTAGCTTATACGAGCCTTTCCCGAGGACATGGGTGACCTGATAAGGTCCTTCCCATTTGATGGCAAGCTTGCCTACTGCTCTTCGAGGGTCCGAAGCCGAACAACGGTGCAGGACCAAATCTCCCACATTGAACCGCCTTTCCCGAACTCGCGCATTATAATATTGTGCGAGTCGTTGCTGATAAGAAACGAGGCGAATGCTGGCGTCGCTCTGTCGTTCGCCCAGCATGTCCAAGTTTTCTCGAAGAGCACGGTTATTGGCGGCTTCATCGAAGTGGGTTGTTCGGATGGTTGGAAGGGCTACTTCCAGAGGTACAACTGCTTCCGAGCCGTAGGCTAGGTGGAAAGGTGTTTCCCCTGTAGCTACCCGAGCAGTTGTTCGGTGACACCAAAGGACGTTTGGGAGCTCATCATCCATGATCCACCTGCAGCCTCCACTCTTGTTCGGATCCCGTGCAGCAATGTTCGGTTGGCGTTTTCGACCAAACCGTTAGCTTGGGGATGAGCCACGGAGGTGAAGTGGTTGTAGATTCCGAGCTCGGCGCACTTCTGCTTGAAGAAGGTGCTGTCAAACTGTTTCCCGTTGTCAGACGTAATCACCCTTGGGACGCCAAACCTGCAGAGAAGGTTCTTCCATACGAACTTCCATGCGGCCTGTTCGGTGATTGTGGTAACGGGTTCGGCCTCGATCCACTTGGTAAAGTAGTCGATGGCGACGAACAGGAACTTCTTCCGCCCTTGGGCCTCTGGAAAGGGGCCCAAGATGTCAATGCCCCATCTGGCGAAGGGGCGCGGCTCGAACAGACTGTGAAGCTGTTCGGCTGGTTGCTTGATGAGTACTCCGAACTTTTGGCATTCTGGACACTTCCTGACGAAGGACATGCAATCCTTCTGAAGAGAAGGCCACCAGAACCCTGCTCGGATGAGGCTGCGCGCTAGCGTTCTGCCCCCCAGATGGCTTCCGCACAGCCCCTCGTGAACTTCCTCTGTGGCCGCAAGGGCCTCCTCAGGGTTGAGGCAACGCAGAAGAGGTCTTGCAAGGGACCGCCGGTACAGCTTGCCTTCTACGAGGGTGAAATGCTGCGAGCGCGTCCTGACTTTCCGAGCTTCATCTTGTTCGGGAGTAAGCTCACCTCGGAGGAGGTACGCCACAAGAGGGTCCACCCAACTTGGGGTTGGTGGGCCAGTTTCTATGGCGGCTACATCAATCTCCGTGCTCGGCAAGGCGAGCTCTTCAATGAACACAGAGCGAGAAGGGGTGATGTCACCTAAAGATGCCAATTTGGCCAGTGCATCAGCTCGCGCGTTCTGCTCCCGCGGAACATGTATAACCTCGAAGTATACGAGGCCCTCTGTCTGGCTCTTGACCTGTTGGAGGTATTGAGCCATGCGAGGTTCCCTTGCTCCGAACTGTCCGCTCACCTGGCTGGCGACCAGCTGGGAGTCACTAAAGACTCTAAGCCGAATGGCCCCGAGGTGCCTAGCCATGCGGATACCGGACAGCAAAGCTTCGTACTCGGCGACGTTGTTGGAGGCTGGAAAGCGGAAACGGAGGGCGTATTGGAACTCTAACCCCTCTAGGGAGGTGAGGACCAAACTTGCCCCGCTTCCGGTGACACAAGAGGATCCGTCAACATAAAGCTCCCATGGGGGCTCGTCTGCCAACGGTGGGTCCTGCTCGGCCGGAAGGGTGCATTCCGCCACGAAGTCCGCTAACGCCTGCGCTTTGATCGCCGTCCTCGGTCGGAAGCTGATGTCGAACTCTCCCAGCTCGATTGCCCACTTAACCAACCTACCGGAAGCCTCCGGCCGCTGCAGGATGGATTTCAGCGGTTGATCGGTTAGCACTGTAACGGAATGGGCCTGAAAATAGGGCCTGAGCTTCCGTGCAGCCGTGACGAGAGCAAGGGCGAGTTTTTCTGCTCTGGGGTACCTCCTTTCAGCTTCTTGGAGGACCCTGCTGATGTAGTACACTGGATGCTGCGCCGCTCCTATTTCTCTGATCAAGACTGCACTGATGGAGTGTTCAGTGACTGAGAGATACACGAACAGAGGTTCTCCGAGCACAGGCTTTGAGAGAACAGGAGGGGCTGCCAAATATGCCTTCAGCTCGGTGAAGGCGGCTTCGCATTCGTCAGTCCACCGTACTTGCCCCCCTTGCTTCGAGGAGCTTTTAGGGCCTCGGAGCAACTTGAAGAAGTTAAAACTTCTTTCTGCTGCTCGGGACATGAACCGATTCAGTGCCGCGAGACGCCCCGTCAGGCGCTGGACGTCGCGCACTGTCTTTGGACTGCTCATTTCAAGCACTGCTTGGATTTTTTCCGGGTTCGCCTCTATTCCCTGTTTGATACGAGGAACCCGAGGAACTTACCCGACCGAACACCAAACGCGCACTTGGCAGGATTGAGCTTCATATTATACCTTCGCAGGGTTGCGAAGGTTTCCTGGAGGTCGGAAATGTGGTCAGTACTCGGAAGTGTCTTGACCAGCATGTCATCAACGTAAATCTCCATGTTGCGCCCGATCTGCTGCTCGAACATCTTGTTGACCAGCAGCTGGTAAGTCGCGCCTGCATTCTTCAGACCAAAGGGCATCCTGGTGAAACAGTATAAGCCTAGGTCTGTGACGAACGTCGTGGCGTCTTGATCCGGGGGATGCATGCTGATCTGGTGGTAACCAGAGTAGGCATCCAAAAAGCTGAGGAGCTCGTGCCCGGAAGTAGCGTCCACCAGCTGATCAATGCGCGGCAACGGGAAGTTATCCTTGGGCGTTGCCTTATTAAGATCTTTGTAATCCACGCACACACGCCATTTGCCATTGGCCTTGCGCACGAGGACCACGTTGGAGATCCATCTTGGATATTGGGCTTCTCGGAGGAGCCCAACAGCTCGGCTTTTGACCACGTGATCCTGTATCACGGTCTGCCGTTCTCGGTTCACGGGTCGCCTCCTTTGCTGTACTGGCGGGATTCGGGGATCCAACCGGAGGCGATGCACCATGACTTCCGGGGAATGCCTGGAAGCTCGTCATCAGACCAAGCGAACACGTCCAAATTGGCCAGCAGGAAAGCTGTGTAGCATTGCTGCTCGGCCTCTGTCAACAAGGCGCCAATGTACAAGACGTGTTCGGGGTCGTCATCCACTTGAATGGGGATTAAGTCTTCAGCAGGCGTCCCTCGGCTGGTTGAAGGCTGATCGGAAGCTGGAGGAGTCGGATCAGCGAGTGGTTGCTTGTCTCTTAAGGAGAGGACATAGCAACGGCGAGACTCGCGCTGACACCCGAGCACTTCGCCCACTCCGCTCGGAGTAGGAAACTTCATCTTCTGATGGAGCGACGAAGGTACTGCTTTGATACGCCCGATCAAACCTCTGCCAAGGATAGCATTGTATCCAGGCATGTTGTTGATGACCAGGAAGTCAACAATTTTGGTCACAGCCTTCGGAGCCGTTCCCAAGGTAATCGGAAGGCGAATCCTTCCCATGGGCTGGACCGAAACTCCCGAAAAGCCGAAAAGTGGCGAGTTTACAGGGGTGAGTTGATCGGTTAGCAGACCCATGAGGACAAAACAGTCGTAAGCCAAGACATCGGGGGCACTTCCATTATCTACCAGAATTCGGCGCACATTACAGTGGTTGATGGTGGCCGAAACGACCAACGCATCAGAGTGTGGGGTCGTAACCCCTACAAGATCTTCATCCGAGAAGGTTATAGCCACCTCGGGTGGTGCGCGTGCAGAACTGGCAGGATATGGGGCCGACCGAACAGCCGAAGGCCTGTCTACGACATGCACTCGCCTTGCGTAATCGCGTCGGCTTCGAGTGCTTTCTCCGCCCGCGCCGAAGCCTCCCGCGATCACGTTGATCTCCTGCCCATTGGGCTCGTTGTTGATCGGCTGCTCGGGAGTGCGGTCTCGGCGTCGGGGGCGCTCTTCGTTCCGGCACACGAACCGTCCAAGGTAGCCGCGCTTGATAAGGTCCTCGATCTCGTCCTTAAGCTGGCGGCACTCGGAGGTGTCGTGGCCGTGGTCGCGATGAAAGCGACAATACTTATTTTGATCGTGCTTCCGGGGGTCGGAGCGCATTCTCTGGGGCCACCGAACAAAAGCTTCATTCCTGATCTCTGCCAGGATTTGTTCGGGAGCCACGGTGAGGGGGGTGTAGTTGGTGAAGGGGCGCGGACGGCGCGGAGAGTCGCCATTGCGCCGTCCCTTCTTCCGATCTCGGTCAGAACCGTTGTCGGAAGGCTGCTTCTTGTCCGACTGTTCCCCCTGCTCGGCCCTGCTCGCCGCCAGGCTCTCCTCGCAAGCTGCGTGGCGCTGTGCGATGGAGAGTAGTTCGGCGAGGGTGGCAGGCTGCTGGACGCCGAGGGTCCTCTGCAAAAAGCCGTCGCGAGTGCCCTGGATAAGGGCACTGGTGGCCAGAGGGACGTCCAGGCGCGAAATGCGAAGCGCCTCTGTTCGGAACCTCTTGACGAAGTCCCAGAGTGCCTCGCCTTTCTTCTGGCGCACAGCCAGAAGAGAAGCCGCCGTTCGTGGCTGCGATCTCCCGCCAAGGAAGTTGTCCCTGAAGGACTTCTTCAGTTGGCGGAAGGAAGTGATGGAGCCCGCAGGGAGGGTTTCAAACCAAGCCCTGGCGGTTTCCTTGAGCGTTGCAGGGAAAGCCCTGCACTTGGCCGCGTCCGATGCTCCGTGGATCACCATGTGCGACTCGAAGCCGTGGATGTGGTCGGCCGGGTCGGTTGTGCCGTCGTAGGGCGCGATGGTGGGCAGAGGGAGCTTGGAGGAGACCTGGGCCTCCAGGATCTCCCTGCTAAAAGGAGAGCGGAAGTCCAAGTCATCCTCCGCTAGAGCCTTGCCCTCCGCACGCTGAACCATCGCGTCCATGCGGCGTTCGAGGTCGACCACACGCCTTAGGCGCCTGGCGAGCTCCTGCTCGGAGTTGGCGGGGCCCCCTCGTCAAGTCGCCTGCGGCGCTCTGGTGCCCGTTCCTCCGACGGGGCCCGATGAGACCGGCGCGGCGACTCCACCTGCTGCTCCTGAGGCACCGGGGGGACGCGGGAGCGGCGATGAGACAATTCCACCTGCCGCTCGCGCGGCAGGGAAACCGCCGGAGCCGCTGCTCCTGCCAATTGGGCCTGTAGGGAGAGGCAGATGCCCGTCAACTGCTGCATTTGCCCCCGAAGCTCCGCTACTTCGAGGGCAGTTGCAGGTGCGACGGCCGGCGGTGCTGGGACGTCGTGATTAGCGCCGGCGGGGCGATGGCGACGTCGCCAGGGAGGGATCGGCGGCGAGAGTCCCCTCGTGACTGACGGGACCTCGTCGCCCTGCTTCCTACGTTCTGATATGAGGATCGTCCTAGAGCCATGGCAACGTCGATTCCCACAGACGGCGCCAAATGTGGTGGTATGATCCTGTTTGGGCCTGAGCCAAACGGGCCTCCACTAAAGAGAGGGAAGACGATCGCTGGTGAGGATGAACACCTGCAAAACCAGAAGAGGATCAGGGGGCCCGGTGAAGACCGGGGAAACCCTCCGATGCCTAAGTCAGTGGAGAGCTTGAAAGGCAGGGGGTTTCGGAATGCGAGAATGTGTTCGCGCTGGGAAGAGAACGTACCTTGCATGGTACTGTACCTGTACTCTTTATAGGCGTCAATGCCTGGGCCGGTCTGGGTAACGCCAGGGGATCGTGCCTGAAAAGGCGCCACGATGGGCGCGCATAACGGAAGGAGTTATGCGCCCAGGTGCCCATTGGGCCGCCAGGCAATTCGTGCCTCTTGATGGTGGAGTACGTGGCCTGGGATGGTTACGACCGTGCCGTAAGCCAGAGAACCTGTTCGGTACCCTTTGGACGCACCTTCCGAGCAAGTGACCCGCATAGGGGTCGAACATGCTGTTCGGTGATGTCCGGGGTTGCTCCGCGCAGCAGGGCTACTACTCTTGTTTGGAAGGCGCCTGCTAACGAGCTCGGTAACGCTTTGCTTGGAACAACTGGCGCGGGGGCCCCTTCTCCATCCGATCTTCTCGGAGAATGTGAGACCTTGCGGGAAGGTCGCATCGTAGAGAAGGCGTTGATGGGCCTTGACGGTTTGGACTTAGGTGGCAGGAAACGGCCACCACAAGAACTTATCACCAATAAGTACTGATAAGCTATCTTGATTACCAAAACGACATAACAGTTATCAAGGCTGATAAATTCCTTTTATCAGGAGTTATCAGGATTTATTTAATTATCAAACCTGTCGAAGATATTAGTTTTTTAAAATATAGTTAAGTTTTGACAAAGGTTATTCTTCGTTGCTTGATGTAAGTTATGATATTTAGTGCTAAGGGATATTAACTTCGTGCATATATCTTTGTACGGTGAAATCAAAATATATTTAAAACAACATCTTTTCAGATAAGTTCTAATATTTAGTGAGAAGGGATATTAACTTCGTGCATCTTTGTATGGTGAATAATCAAAATAGATTTAAAATAATATTCTTTTCAGATTATATATACATCTATATATGTAATATATATACATCTGTGTATATATATATGTCTATGTGAAACCCTAAGTAAGAAGAGGACAAAGAATGTTGCACTGACCACTCTAGGCTCCTCAAATATTATAACCATGGTTTGCTGAGGCGACGATTCGGACCGAATCAAATTCGTCTTGATTTGATCCGATTCGCATAGGATTATTATATAATAACACACACACATATATATATGTGTATATTACCAATGGGAAACATGGCTTTTTCTTCATACTTATTTACCTGAATATCATTTAAGTAAATATTAATATTTATAATTTTATTTACTTAAGATATTACATGTAAATAGAGAAGTATCTTCCATTTGAATCCAATAAAAATATCAAAAAAATCATATCTCTTACCAATAAAAAATCAACTCTCCCATCGAAGAAGAAAATCGCGACTTCAGTGATTTTAGCGAAATGCTAACTTTTTAATCTTTCATTATTTAGTATCTAAAAATTTGATAATTTAAATAAACCACATGGAGCACTAAAAATTCAAAGTCCGGTAAAAAAAGTCAAACGTACATGTGACTTCTCCAAGGGAGCCACTCTCTTACCGAAAAAGTCAACTTATCTAAAAAAAGTCACACTTTTTTTCAGTAGGAGAGTGGCTCCCTTGGATAAGTCACATGCACGTTTGACTTTCTTTTACCAGACTTTAATTTTTTAGAGTTCCATGTAGTTTATTTGAATTATCAAAATTTTAGATACTAAATAATGAAAGATTAAAAAGTTAGCATTTTGCTAAAATCACCGAAGTCACGATTTTCTTCTTCGATAGGAGAGTTGACTTTTTATTTGTAAGAGATATGATTTTTTTTGATATTTTTATTGGATTCAAATGGGGGGTGCTTTCTTATTTACATGTAATATCTTAAGTAAATAAAACTATAAATACTAACATTTACTTAAATGATCGAAATCGTGATTTTCTTCTTCGATGGGAGAGTTGACATTTTATTGGTATAGATACAATTTTTTTGATATTTTATTGGATTCAAATGGGGGGTACTTCCTTATCTACATGTAATATCTTAAGTAAATAGTTTCATTTACTTAAATGATATTCATGTAAATATGTATGAAGAAGAAAGGGGAAGAAAGGGTATGTATCTATGTACCCATGCGAATCGGACCGAATCAGAAGAATCATGGATCAGATCTCCCCTGATCCGATCTGATTCGACCGAATCGGGCCGATCTGATTCGCCATGCAAAACCATGATAATACCAACAGGTTCCCCAAGAATCATATGTCAAATTGAGATTAATAAAACGAAGTTATGTGGGGAGATCGTAAGGAGATGACCACACAAAGAAAAACCGATATGTAAGGAGGGGGGGGGGTCTTGAGGTAGCAGGTTTGAGAAAAGAGACTATTTCTATAAGGATTGGATTGAGTACATGACTCACATGCTCAAAATAAAATTAAACTCATGATTTGCAAGAATTGGCTTGAATCTTCCAGGTAGGATGAAATTCTTCACCCTTATGTTCTTCTCAGAATAGTGCATCGCAGACCACCAAGCTCTGGCCGCCATAGTCCTTTCCAAGGGGTAGGTCTCGTCCTCTAAGTCTCCAAGTGAGACAAAAGAGGGTATAAATACTCTTTAGGTTAGTGACATGGGCTGTGGGATGTGTGCATACCACGTATAAGAGTAATCACATGCATTTAAGTCATGTCGCATGCCTTAAGAATTCACATTATGCATGTCCATCTATCGACATCAGCATCTTTATCTGTCGACAGATTTGATCAGAGTTCACTTCCAGAGAGTTGACATTTTCTAATAAGGTTCATCTGTCGACACCAAGAATTTTGGTTGTTGACAGATTTGATCAGTGTTTGTCTTCCAGAGAGTTGGTTTCTTCTATAAGAAGGCATTTGTCAACATCAACATCTTAATCCGTTGACAGATTTGATCAGAGTTCACTTCCAGAGAGTTGACATTTTCCAATAAGGTTCATCTATGGACACTAAGAATTTTAGATGTTGACAGATTTGATCAGTGTTTGTCTTCTAGAGAGTTGGTTTCTTCTATAAGAAGGCATCTGTCGACATTTGGTTCACTGGCTGTCAACAGATTTGATAAGTGTTTATCTTCCAGAGACTTGGTTTCTTCTGTAGGAGAGCACCTGTCGACACTTGGTTCACCGGCTGTCGATAGATTTGATCAGAGTTTGTCTTTCAGAGACATGACGTTTTGCTTGTTTGGATCATCTATCCTTGAACTTATCAACCTGTATGAAGACCATGAGATGATCACAATGTTTTGCACATAAAGTTTCAATGTACATGAGTTCAATATATTTCAGAGACCAATTTAATCAATCATGATGGCTATGAGTTTGCTATCATAAAAAATACTTTAGAATACACAACTCAACATTCTCTCTCTTTTTGATGATGACAATACTTTTGATTAATTGTGTAACGTCCCGACACATAATATCAGAGTGAGCTATAGTTAAACAAATAGTATCGAGCGTAAAATAGACATCAAACCATTGCACAAATTGGAATAATGCCAAATGAACCAACTTTATTGATAATTCCACTAATCTCTATTACATTGCTACTTCAAAGCTGAAACTATGGGCTCACAGTACTTTATTTACATAAAACAAACTAACTAACTAATACTTTTGATTGACAGCTCAACGGGTCACTCCTGCGACTCCTCGTTCCCATCCTCATGCATGTGGTGTTCCTCATCATACTCACCTGAAACACATATAACAAATAGTGCAGAATGAGCGATAACACCCAGTAAGACTTAATATCTCGAACAGAGGCATGCTTAAAGTGATTAATGTATTGAATAGAAGGACAACTAGAGAGAACGATCAAGTATAGTCGAGCAAGTATAACAACAGAATGAAGATACTTTTCAAAGATTATAACACAACTAGCATGATAAAGGATTGACCATATCACGAGATAGCATGATAGCACGCAAGTCATGGTAGTACTTTGATTGACTTTCATCAATAGAGAGAGTATAGCACTTTGTTTTGATTGTCATCGATTAATCTAGATAGTATAGCACTTGGGTGTAATGCCGAACATCCTGATCATTTAACTCCCATGGGCAAATAGCACTTTCAGGTGCACCTTCCAGAACCAGATCGGGTCCTTTATAATGTTGCCTGGTATTGCTTATGTTTTTATCTTAGACAATCAATAGATGGACAAATAGAGTACCAAGAAATATATGAGAGTAATTGAAGAATAGATGAAAATGTAGAGAGAATGTGAATAGATGAGAGAATAAGGAATAGATGAGAACTATAGGTCAATTCATGTAAAACAATGTTAAATAGGTGATAGTAACAGTTGCACAACATGCATGATTAGTGTTGGCAGTCTGGTAGAATTCACTAACTGCCTAATGGCCGTGCTACGACCAGAGGTCCGACATGATCTCAAGGTAAGAGAGCAATCTAAGGCCTTTGGATCATGCCGATCTCTAAGAGTAAAATAGGTATTGATGGTACAACCTGCTCGTCGGCAATGGACGCCTGCCAAAGCCAAGGAGTCTTATAGAGGCCTTGACCAGGATTACCTGATCCAATCAGGAGTATTCCCAATGGAGAGTCCATCCAAGTCAAGAAAGTGTGTATAAAACAATTGCATGTCTTGCCTTGAGTGCTCGAATGCGGGCACGATAACGATATCTGAATCGGGTGAATAAAATGAAGACAAGATCATTTAAGATAATAGGGAAATTAATATGAAATATTTCACTTAATTATCGGATATATTATTGAGGTGGTTTCTGTAAATTCTCATGTAAAAAATTCATGTTTGATGTTGTTGGATCGAGATGGCACTAATGATGTCCTAGAGGAGGGTGAATAGGACTTCTTGTGCTTTAAAACTTTTATCTGAAATTAGACAGCACTAAATAAAATTGTTAGCATTTAGTGTAGTGTGTGAAACAAGTGTAAGTTGGCGGAAACAATCATACAGATGCACAAGAAGTTTTATCCTAGTTCGGCCCCTCCCACTTGGAAGTCCTACGTCTAGTCCTCAAGCAAACCACTTGAAATTTCACTAACTGCCAGGAATACTTGGCCTTCTCTCACCCTTGAGAGGTATTACAAGCCCACTTACTCCCAAACAAGTCTTCCCTTAACAAGGGTACAATGACTACCTTCAAAAAGGTCTTCCCTTCACAGGAGGGGCACTGCAAAAATAAACCTCCTGCGGGTTGCACAGACATAAAATGAAAAACACTTGTGTGTTTACTCTGAAGGATGAGAAAACATAGGGAATTCAGAAAGGAATACAAATAAAAATTACAGCTCTGATCTTTTTTGAATCAAGGAGGGTGGACTAGAGAAATGATCTAGTTACATAGATGCCACCCAATAAAAACAAGGCTTCTGAGAAATGGAGAGCTTGGAAATTTTCGGACTGTGGAGGCAGCTCTCTATCTTTCAAATCAGTAGAAGGCTTGTGAAGGCTCTAGCTAGTAGAAAGTAGATGAGAGTTGAGTGTGTTGCTAATTGGTCTAACTGCCTTAGTGTATTGTTCAAATCTTCAGCTTCTATAAATGCTTCAGAAGATGTTTCCGTTTGAAACTATTCGTTGAAGATCTAGCCGTTTCAAGAGTGACCTTTGATCCTTTGGATATAGATGCTGTTGATATTTTGTTATCCAATAGTCCTTCACCTTTTTGGCTTTCCAACAGCTTCAGACTATGTTTGTAGCTTCACATCTTGGAAGACAACCTTTATTTAATGTTATGTGAAACTCCATGCTAAAAACATGCTTCATAAATGTTCTGCAACAAAGGACAAGACAAAAGAAAAGATACCTCCATATTTTCTGAGGTAGGTGAGTCAGAAATATATGTATAGTAAAAAAGCCTCGGATATACAGGTGTTCAGTGCAATAAAAGGTAGATAGACAATTGCATCAGAAAGTAAGGTGAGGTTCTGATAGTGGTAGGTGAGCCTCTGTCAGATAGCCCATGCTGTTGATAGCATTTACTGCAAGACAACTGCTGAATAAAGAAGAACTAAACTTCTGACAAAAAGCAAGAGACCAATTTGTATAAATATTTCAAATCTTTTCAAAGATAATTTTTTGTGATCATTTTGAATATAATATATCCTACCTGTCAGAATATTTTAATGATAGTAATAAGACAAGGTATTATTCTGTAGGATATACAAGTGTGGAGGTGATTTCCTACTTGGGCCGGAGCCAAGCAGGCCTACACTTGGAAGAAGGGAAGAAGGATGCCGGTAGCAGACGGGTGCCTGCAAAACCAGAAGGGAATCAGGGGGGCCCGGTTGAAGAACCGGGGAGAACCCTCCGATTCCTAAGTTAGAAATGAATTCAAAGGCTTGGAAGAGGAAGGTTTAGTATTGCGCAAGAGAGGTGTGCCTTGGATTACGTACCTCTGCATGGAGGCTTACCAGTGCCTTTTATAGGAAGAAGTGCTGAGGGAGAGGGACGGAACGTCCCTGATCAATGCCGTAAAGGGCGCACCTGTTGGCGTCCTTAGCGGGGGAGTTACGCGTTGAGGTGCTCTGCAGTTAATGCACCACTTGATCGTGGGGCACGCGTGGTGTAGCCGTTATAACTGCCGCAAGGGGATGAAGGGCCGCTTGGATTCTCCTGGGCGGAAGGTACCGAGCAGGTATCCTACTCGGTGAGCCAGTCTTGCTGCTCAGTAGTCGAGCTCGCTGCTCGGCACCTGGTGCTCGAAGGCATGGCTTACTGCTAGATGCCTGATGTAAGGAAGTGCTGTCCGTTCCGAAGGGGTCTTCGGCACAAGCCGAGCAGACCCTGCACGGAAGGAAGGACCTTTGGCCGAATAGGCTTATGAGGTACCTGGAGGCGGCTCTTGGGTCCCGCTGGTACCTGAATGTAGGGACCGGACTCGGGACCTTGAAGCTATTTTTGAAAAGTCGTGGCGCCTTGTGAGAAGGCCACGTCTGCCTGCTGAATTGGGCTGGGCCATGATGGGCCCAGCGCATGATGGTGGCTAGAAACGACCACCACACTTTCCCCCCATGCTCTCAAGTGGTTCGGGAACCGGAGCGGTTGAGAGCGGCGACTTGCCTGGACGTCATCTCCGTATTAAATGCGGTATCATCCTCGGAGATCCGAATGGCTACATGGTGGCATGGTTTGGGGGTTTCCCTCGAACACAGAGCTTTTATGATGAGTGCGGGGGTCGTGTCGAGCCACGGACGCCGCGCGCTCCATTTGAACGGTCACCAGCGATGCACCCGAGGAGCGACTTGGAGCGGGGGGAAATGCCGCTTCTTGCCCGCTTCGAATTTTACGCCCCTCCTTCCTTGTAAGGGAGGAGAGGGGCTAAGGCGAGAGCCACGCCTTCGAAATCTCTCAGAGTTTCCTGATTTCAGAACCTTCGTTCCCCCCTCAAGCTCTCAGTCGTCTTCTTCCTCGCGCCTTCTTCTGTTCGCTATTCCCTTCTGCAACTTACAGCGATGGCAAGCAAGGGGAAGGTGGTTACGGTCGCCGGGGCGAGCGGAGTCACCGTGGCCGTGGCTCGCGGGCCGCGATGCTGCCACTACAGCGAGCTCCGGGAGCGCTTTCGCATCGGCGATGAATATGAGATCATCGACGTGAAGGAAGGAGAGTCGTACCTGGTGAACAAACCAGGTTGCCTTCCCCTCTCCGTGGACCATATGGAAGCAGGACTCCGGCTGCCGTTGCCGGAGGTGGCGAAGGTGCTGTTAAACCGGTGGGGAGTTTCGCCGATCCAACTGACGCCAAATACGTGGAGATATATCTGCATCTTCGGCGTCATTTGCAGAATCAAGCAGATCCGAGGCTCAGCGGATGTGTTCCGAGCACATTTTAAACTTTCTGCTTCGCAGTCGTCGGGGGCGGATGTCTACTATGCAAAGCACTGAATGGACAGGATGCACATACAGCTATCCAGCAAATATTCCAACAACAAAGGTTGGATGGATAGGCTGTTCTTTGTCTGGTGTCAGGACGGTGCAGAGTGGGGGTTCCCCACCGTCATCCGATCAGCGCAGAAGGACAGCTTCCCTGTAAGGCCCTCAAATTTTGTCCTTTTATTTTGTCGTGTGTGTAGATTTGTGCTTGTGTGTAAATATTATGTATGTATATGTAGATATCTACGTACATATTAGCTAGGTATACTTATGTATGAATGTGTATGTTTAGATGTAATTATTGTTTGTTTGCATAGTGTAGTAGTGTGTACACTATACTATATATATTGCATGTATATATATATAGCGTATATACAGTTTTCTGTATGGTTTAATGCTCTGGCCGAAGAGCAAATTGGCGTCAACATGGATGGACGTCCATGTTGAGTAAACGTCCATGTCGATGGACGCCAACTATGAGGTAAACGGCCATGGATGTGGACGTCTACTTCTCTGATTTTCTGTGCACAGCAGACCCCGAAATTTCGGGTTGGGCTTGCTCACCGATTGGGGAGATGTCCCCAACGGCTCTCGCCTCTCCCATCATGCCTTGCGTGAGATCCCAAGCCCCACCTTATAAAAACATTACCCCTTGCAACATGAAAGAGCTCTCTTGGCTCTTTGCAAAGAGAGAAAACCCTAGCTGAGAGAACAGAGAAAACCTGAACTTTGAGAGCTCAGATCTGACGATTTGAGGCTTCTTCCGGCGAGCTTGTTCAACTGGGAGGAAGATTGGATGTAGGGGAAGGCTTCCCCAACGCTGGACTGAAGACTACCTCATCCTAGAGCCCGGAGGAAGGAGTTTGTGGAGGCTTCTTGGCACTGCCCAAGGAGAGCTTCAACAGCCATTTCGATCCCTTTGGAGATTTTTCTAAAGGCAAGTAACCCATCCCCGTGGTGCATGTACATGTCCAGTAGGTCTTAGGTATTTTATGGGATTTTATTCGTGTCTTGGAACCCCACATTTCCCCCATCTTTGGAGTTCGGTCTGTGTTGCTGCACAGACAGGAACTTAACGGCAAGATCTCTTGCCGTTAAGCTCTTCATTTGACGGCAGATGATGCTGCCGTTAACCTCTGTGAACGGCCAACCTTTGCCGTTTAGTTCTTTAGGACAGAACAGAGAACTGTTCTTCATTATATATGATTATTTTCCGGATTTCTTCGCATGAGGATATATTGTAAATGTTATATGCTATGTAATATAGATAATGGAATGCATTGTGAGATTTTTGTAAATTTATGTAAATTGTATAAATTGTTAGGTTTATGTGAAATGCATGTTAGATAAAAATCTTGGATAGGATAGCTTACTGTTCACCTAATTCGTGAAGAATTTGAATGCCATATATTTTTTTTAGATCATGCGTATGTATGTCAGTCTCTGTCCTGAAAATTTGGTAATTTTCCCATGATCATGTGATTTATTACAATTTCTGTACTGAAAATAGAAACCATGTGTAGGTTCTTGTAAAACTCACAGTAAATTGTATGATGTGAAATAAATTTGGGGAAAACTTCTGTGGTAATATGAATGATAGATGCAGGTTAGTGCACTGTCAAAACAGACCGTGATATTATGCTTCCATGATAACTGATTTATGAATGCCATGTGGTTGAATGTTTTATTTTCTGTAAATTTAATATAGTTCAGAAAAATATGAAAATTTGCATGTGTGGTCTGAAACCTGCAAATAGGCTGTGGTTAAAATCTCATATGATTTGGGCAACAACAAAGTATATTGTGAAATTTCCATGTGAAAATGAGCTATTAATGCGTGCTTAACATGATTATGGTTGGATAATGTGTTTTCAGCATGATTAGAGTAAGTTGCTGAGTGTTAAAATTTGTCAACAGTAGTATCAAGTTAGGGGAAAAACAGAGCCATGTGTAAACCGTATGAAATGTGTGTGTAAAAAAATCGGAATGTGTAAAATGTGCCGTGTGTGACACTGCTTCCATAGAGGGCTGTGGAATTGTACCGTGGAAAAGTCCCCACGGGAAGGTTCAATGTGTTAAAATCCTAAGGGCATTAGGATGAAATCCTGGAGGTGGACAAGTACCACTGGTTAGGGTGGAGATTACTTCTCCCGGTCTGCGCAGTACCAAGAGCTGTCACTGTGTTGCCTAGGTGGCGTCTATGTGTTATGTGATGTGAATGTGTCCTTCTAGTGGTGGTTTGGACTATGTGTCACGGCATTTAAATGTGAAAATGTGAATGTGTATATGTGCAAATTGTGTAGTGTGAACATGTGAATGTGAAATGTGTAAATGTGAACAATGCGAACGTGTAAATGTGTAAACATGTGAAACCAATGTGTTAAAATGCAAACATGTGATTTATGTTATGATAATGTTAGATTCATGTCAAAACAACAACCTTAATGTGTTTATAATGGTGTTTTATATGTGCAAAAGTGTGTAGAATCCATGTTAGGGGTATTTCCTTCTTATGTGTGAAAATCCCATGCTAAATTTGATATCATGTTGTAGTTAAATATAAGTGTAGCTCTCATGTGAATGAATGAGTAGAAAGCATGCGGTAGGTATTTCATTTTGGACTGACATAAACCATGTACCATGCGTAGTGAAATTAGTAGAAATATCATGATAGGTAGTTTTCTATTATTGTACAATCATGCTACATGTTTTGATTAACGAAATTGAATGAATGGCCTACTTGCGATGTATGCATGTATGATGTGTATGGAGTTTACTTGCTGAGTCTTTCAGACTCACTCTTGCTTCGGCGTACAGGCTTAGCAGGTGACCCTACTTCCTTGGAGGAGACCGTTGAGAGCGACTCCGAGCGAGGAGAATAGAGTGTTGTGGAGTCACCGTTGTTGTACTTTCACTTTCATAGTATGTAATTGAGACTCATGTAATTGAAGCTTATGAAATTTGTGGACGAACAATGTAATTTGAATTTTGTATTTCATTATGTGGACTTAGTTCCTTAAATTGCTATATGGATCATGTATGTTTAATGTGGATGATGAAATGAAAAGACAGTAGTTCTTTTACTTCCGCTACTCTGTATTCATATTTGTGTACATCTCAATCATGTGTGTTAGTTCTTGGGTAAATGTCTCACTGTGACGAGACTCGCTATACCAACATGGATTGGTATAATCGTACCGGTATAAGGAGGGTCGTCGCATTCCCCAAGCTGATTCAAGATGAGGCGAGGGCCTCAGATAGCCTGCTCCGAGCCGGCGTGAGGAACGGGGAAGGCTACTTGACAGAGTTCTCACTTGTTCGGCATGGTTTGAGCAAACCATGGAGTAAGTGCTCAAACTTGTTTTGTTGCGCGCCAGTTCAGTAACTGTGTTCTAACAACTTCTCCCTTTTTGTAGCCGCTGCGGAGTTGGAAGCTGGGAGAGATCAGGAGGCGAACGAGGATTTCTCCGAACAGATCCCTATCATGGCTCACATGGTGTACGAGGGCGACGACGTCGCTGCTGTTGTCCGGGTCCCCTCTGCTGTTTGGGTTGGTACCGCTGTGACGACCGCTTTGGTGGCACCTTCACTTGCCAAGGGTCGCCTGGAAAGCACACGGGTCCCTGAGAAGGGGCCCGAAAAAATTCGTTTGAAGAAGAAGGCCACCATCAAGGTGGTTTCAGCAAGAGCTCGGCCTTTGTTCGAGGAGGGCGAAGGGGCGAGTCAGCCTTCCGCCGCCATGAAGAAGAGGCCGATGCTGCTTGACGAGGGCGCGAAGGCTGCAGACCAGCTCTGAGCTCGGAAGAAGAAGAAGCTGGTTCATGTTGCCCCTCAACAGAGCGAAGAGGGGACTGAAGAAGAGGCCGACGAGGTGCAGTTTCTACTGCGCAAGAAGCGCAAGGCTGCCGGGTCGTCCGAACAGGAAGCACCGCGGATGCCCCCCGTGGTCCGTCCCGAGGTCGCCCAGAGGATGGCGACCGAGCTCGAGCTCGTTGTGCTAAGAGACGGGTCAGAGAACTCCGCCGAGGAGCAGGGGGAAGTGCCCGCACCGCCGGGCCCCAACGAGGGCCACAAAGAGGAAGTTGCTCGTACAGCGGCATCGAGCACCGGAGGTGCCGAGCAGGATGCTGCTGGCGACACTGTAGAGACCTTTGCTCAAAGGGGCGAAGGTCATGAAGAGACCCCCGTCGTGGGGGAGGGGAGTTCTCCACGCCTCGAGGTGCCTGAGGAGAACGTCCCCGAAGTGGTAGCTACGTCCGGGGCCGAAGAGACCACCGCAGGAGGAGCCCTGGTTGAAGGCCCCCTGCCCCCCAGCGAAGTAATTGTAACAGCAGAGGCTCAAACAGTTACTTCGGTTCCTGAGGGGACCAACGAGATTTCTCACGCCGGAGTGGGGGAGGTTCATGAGACGGCCCAAGCAACAGAGGGCCAGGAAATGGCTATTGAAACTACTGGCGGAGCAGGGCCTTCCGAAGCACCAGCAGGCGGGACCGCCGAGGAACATGCTGACTCTGAGGAGGACTGGAGGCCACTTACCGAAGTGCTGAGGGGAAGGTCATCCGAGCTCCCCTCGAAGGCAATGCTGGAAGCGGCACTCGGTCGTCTAGGAGAAAGTGTTTCAAGACTACTTCCTCCAAGTCCCACCGCGTCTTACCTAGAACAGGTGGCGCGCTGCCAGTCCCTCAGTCCAGCTATGTCCCCCGAGCACTCCAGCGGAATGTATCGTCCAGAGGACCTTAACGAGCGCGATGATGCCGACGATGCCGATGTGGGGGCGCTGGTTGACGGAGTTATGAATTCCCTGGGTGTGCTAAAGAAGTTGGCTATGCGCGCCCAGGGTCAGAGGCAGATGTGGGAGGCGGAAACGGCCTTCTGCGACGATCTGGTCACCAAGCACCGGGCTCGCGAGGCCGAACTGCAAAGGGAGGTGAAAAGCCTCCAAGATGCCCTCCAATCGTCCGAGCTAAACCTGACCGTCGCCCGAGCCGAAAAGGAGGCAATTGCGAAGGTGTTAGCTGAAGCCAGGGCCCAAGGAGTGGCAGAGTACAAGGAAGGTCCGGACTTTAAAAAGGACTTGGAGCAGTTCGGGGCCCGTTGTTACAAGGTGGGCCTTGAAGCCAGAAAGGAGCTCAGGGAAAAGCTTGCTTGGACAGAGTGTGCCCGAGAAGCCTTCGAGGCTGCTGTAAGGGAGTGCCGGTGTCCGACCCAGGACGTGCGTTTGGATGGAGTGCAGTTTGCCCAGTTCCAGTCAGGGTGAATGCCTCTTGTAGACGATGGCGCCGGTACCTCCAGGCAGGCCCCTTGAATATCCTTCCCTTTTTGTTTGGCAGCTCGACGAAAGCGAGATTTTGTACAAAATTTGAATAGATCTCCTCTTTCTTTTTGTTTTTTTTTTAAAAAATGGCTTCGCTTTTTCTATCTCCTTACCCTGCAAGTGTTCTGTCCGAACCGGAATTCGTTGGTCGTTTAGAAGTGTTCGTAATTACCGCACAGGTTGTTATGAACTGCGGGTGTTCTAGCCTGAGGTGCTTGCGGAACATCTTCATACTAGGAGATGTCATTACATCCTTGTGAACTAAAGATATTGAGATAAGGATGTTTTGGACTTCGTCTCTAGCCGGCCAAAAGAACTGGTAGGAGAGAAGTAGGATGCCGAATAGAAGGCTTTTATAAATAGTAAGCCTTCAAGTTGGATACATGCCAGGTTTTGGGTATGGCCCCGCCACTAGGAGTAGTTAGCTTATAAGAGCCTTTTCCAAGAACCTGGGTGACCTGATAAGGTCCTTCCCATTTGGGGGTGAGCTTATCGGCTGCTCTTCGGGGATCCGATGCCGAGCAACGGCGAAGAACAAGGTCCCCTTCGAAGAAGCGCCTTTCCCAAACTCGGGAGTTGTAATATTGCGCAAGTCTCTGTTGGTAGGAAACTAGTCTGATGCTGGCGTCACTCTGACGTTCGCCAATCATGTCTAGGTTTTCCCTGAGCGTGCGATTATTGGCAGCCTCGTCGAAGTGAGTTGTTCGGAGAGTGGGGAGAGCCACTTCCAAAGGTACAACGGCCTCTGCGCCATAGGCCAAATGGAAAGGGGTCTCCCCAGTGGATACCCGAGCAGTTGTTCGGTGGCACCACAACACATTAGGGAGCTCATCAATCCACGAACTACCAGTAGCTTCGACTCTCGTGTGGATCCCCTGCAGCAACGTACGGTTGGCATTTTCGACCAAACCGTTGGCCTGAGGATGTGCCATGGAGGTGAAGTGGTTGTAGATGCCAAGTTCGGCGCACTTCTGCTTGAAGAAGGTGCTATCGAACTGCTTCCCGTTGTCAGAGGTAATCACTCTTGGTATGCCAAACCTGCAGAGGATATTCTTCCAGACGAACTTCCACGCGGCTTGTTCGGTGATTGTGGTAACGGGTTCTGCTTCGACCCACTTGGTGAAGTAGTCGATGGTCACGAACAAAAACTTCTTCCGACCCTGGGCCTCTGGGAAGGGACCCAGAATATCAATGCCCCACCTAGTGAAAGGGCGCGGCTCAAACAATGTATGAAGTTGCTCGGCCGGTTGCTTAATGAGCTGTTCGAACTTCTGGCATTCCGGGCACCTTCTGACAAAAGACATACATTCCTTTTGCAGAGAGGGCCACCAGAATCCTGCTCGGATAATGCTGCGTGCCAGCGCTCTGCCCCCCAAGTGTGGCTTCCGCACAATCCCTCGTGAACCTCTTTGATAGCTGAAAGGGCCTCTTCAGGGCTGAGACACCGTAAGAGGGGTCTTGAAAGGGACCGTCGGTAGAGCTTGCCTTCAATGAGGGTGAAACGCTGAGAACACAGCCTGATCTTCCGTGCTTCGCCCTACTCAGGGGGAAGCTCGCCTCGAAGTAGATAGGCCAGGAAAGGGTCCGTCCAGTTCGGAGCTGGGGGGTCGGACCGAATGGCTCCTACATCCACTTCGGTGCTCGGTGCAACGAGCTCTTCAATGAACACGGAGCGAGAAGGGGCGATGTCACCTGAAGACGCCAGCTTGGCAAGTGCATCAGCTCGTGTGTTTTGCTCCCGTGGAATGTGTATGACTTCGAAGTAGAGGAGGCCTTCTGCTCGGCTCTTGACCTGTTGAAGGTACTGGGCCATGTGTGGCTCCCTTGCTTCAAACTGTCCGTTCACATGGCCGGCAACCAATTGGGAGTCGTTGAAGGCCCTGAGTCGAAGGGCTCCAAGGTGCCTCACCATTCCGATTCCGGATAGCAACACTTCGTATTCGGCCACATTGTTGGAGGCCGCAAAGCGAAACCATAGGGCATATTGGAACTCTAAACCCTCCGGAGAGGTGAGGACCAGGCCAGCTCCGCTCCCTGTGACACACGAGGATCCATTGACGTAGAGATCCTATGGGGGCTCGTCGGCCAGCGGAGGGTCCTGTTCAGTAGGGAGAGTACATTCCGCGACGAAGTCCGCCAACGCTTGTGCTTTAATGGCCATCCTTGGATGGTAGCTGATGTCGAATTCGCCTAGCTCGATGGCCCATTTAATGAGCCAGTCGAAAGCCTCCGGCTGCTGTAGAATAGACTTCAGCGGCTAGTCGGTGAGAACCGTTATTGAGTGGGCCTGAAAGTAGGGCCTGAGTTTTCGGGCAGCCGTGACCAGAGCAAGGGCGAGTTTTTCTGCTCGGGGGTACCTTCTTTCAGCTTCTTGAAGGACCCTGATGATGTAGTAAACGGGACGCTGGGCCACCTCCTCTTCTCTGATCAACACTGCGCTGATGGAGTGCTCGGTAACCGAAAGTATACGAACAAGGGCTCCCTGAGCATAGGTTTCGAGAGAACAGGTGGGGCTGCGAGATAGGCCTTCAACTCCGCGAAGGCGGCCTCGCAGTCCTCAGTCCACCATACATGCCCCCCTTGCTGTGAAGAGCCTCTGGGTCCTCGCAGCAATTTGAAGAAGTTGAAGCTCCTCTTTGCTGCTCGGGACATGAACCGGGTGAGTGCGGCTAGTCGTCTAGTCAAACGTTGGACATCGCGTACCGTTTTAGGGCTGCTCATTTCAAGTATTGCTTGGATCTTCTCAGGGTTGGCCTCTATTCCTCTATTTGAGACGAGGAAGCCGAGGAACTTTTCTGAGTGTACTCCAAACACACACTTGGCTGGGTTGAGCTTCATGTTATACCTTCGCAAAGTTGCGAAGGTCTCCTCGAGGTCAGAGATGTGGTCAGTGATCGGAAGTGTTTTGACCAACATGTCGTCGACGTAGACCTCCATGTTACGCCCAATTTTCTGCTCGAACATCTTATTGACCAGTCGCTGGTATGTTGCGCACGCATTTTTCAGACCAAAGGGCATCCTGGTGAAGCAGTATAACCCTAAGTCTGTGACGAACGTGGTGGCATCTTGATCCGGAGGATGCATACTGATCTGGTGATATCCAGAGTAGGCATCCAAGAAGCTGAGGAGCTCGTGTCCGGACGTAGCGTCTACCAGCTGATCGATGCGTGGCAGCGGGAAGTTATCCTTGGGCGTCGCTTTGTTGAGGTCCTTGTAATCCACACATATGCGCCATTTACCAGTGGCTTTGCGTACTAGGACTACGTTGGAGATCCATCTTGGGTATTGGGCTTCCTGGAGGAGCCCAACTGCTCGGCTTTTGACAACGTGATCTCGAATCATGGTATGCCATTCTTGGTTGACGGGTCGCCTCCTTTGTTGAACTGGTGGGACCCGTGGATCCAGGCGGAGGCAATGCACCATCACCTCTGGAGGGATGCCTGGTAGCTCATCATCGGACCACGCGAACACGTCCATATTAGCTAGCAAGAAACTTCTATACCGCTGTTGTTCTGCTTCCGCTAGTAACGCGCCAATGTATAGGACGTGTTCGGGGTTGTTATCCACTTGGACTGGAAGTAGGTCCTCGGCAGGAGTTCCGCAGCTGGTGGATGGCTGGTCGGCTGGTGGAGGAATAGGTGTTGGAGCCGCGAGTGGCTGCTTGTCCCTTAGAGAAAGGACATAACACCGTCGAGACTTGCGCTGGCATCCGAGCACCTCGCCGACCCCACACGGGGTGGGGAACTTCATCTTCTGATGGAGGGACGAAGGCACCGCCTTGATCCGCCCGATCAGACCTCTACCAAGGATCGCATTGTATCCATGCATGTTCCTGATGACCAAGAAATCTACCACCTTGGTCACACACTTTGGAGCCGTCCCGAGGGTGATCGGGAGGCGAACTCTACCCATAGGTTGAACCGACACCCCCGAGAAGCCGAACAGGGGCGATTCTATAGGGGTGAGCTGGTCGGTTTTTAGGCCCATAAGGAGATAGCAATCATAAGCCAATACGTCAGGGGCACTTCCATTATCTACCAGAATCCTACGCACATTACAATGATTGATGGTTGCCGAAACGACCAACGCATCAGTGTGCGGGGTGGTAACCCCTACAAGGTCTTCGTCTGAGAAGGTTATGGCCCCCTCAGACTGTGTGTGCATGGGATTAGGGGGATAAGGAGCCGGCCGAGGTATCGGAGGTCTGTCCATGACATGCACTCGCCTTGCGTAATCACGTCGGCTCTAAGTGCTCTCTCCGCCTGTGCCGAATCCTCCTGTGATCACATTGATTTCTTTCCCGTTGGGCTTGTTGTTGATCGGCTGCTCGGGAGTCCACTCTCGGCGTCTTGGGCGATCTTCATTCTGGCGTACGAACCATCTGAGGTAGCCGCGCTTAATGAGGGACTTGATTTCGTCCT
This sequence comes from Colocasia esculenta, assembly GCA_014218235.1. Taxonomy (NCBI): domain Eukaryota; kingdom Viridiplantae; phylum Streptophyta; class Magnoliopsida; order Alismatales; family Araceae; genus Colocasia; species Colocasia esculenta. The sequence goes on from CM024760.1 coordinate 134,185,775, forward strand.
TGAGCTAGCGGCATTCGGAGGTGTCGTGGCCATGGTCGCGGTGGAAGCGACAATACTTCTCCTGGTTGCGCCGCCAGGGATCAGAGCGCATCCTTGGTGGCCACTGAACATATGGTTCATCCCTGATCTCTGCCAGGATCTGTTCGGGTGCCACCGTCAGCGGTGTGTAGTCGGTGAAGGGGCGTGGTCGGCGCGGTGAGTCGCCGTTGTGCCGTCCTTTCTTCCGATCGCGGTCGGAACCGTTGTCGGAAGGCCTCTTCTTGTCCGACGATTCTCCGTGCTCTGCCCGGCTAGCAGCCAGACTCTCTTCACACACCGCATGGCGTTGTGCAGTGGAGAGGAGCTCGGCAAGAGTAGAAGGTTGCTGCACTCCCAACGTCCTCTGTAGGAAACCATCGCGAGTACCCTGGATCAGGGCACTGGTGGCTAACGGGACATCGAGGCGTGGGATGTGGAGTGCCTCAGTCTGGAACCTCTTGACGTAGTCCCAGAGTGCTTCTCCCTTCTTTTGCCGAACAGCAAGAAGGGAGGCCGCGGTGCGCGGCTGCGATCTTCCGCCCAGGAAGTTGTCCCGAAAGGACTTCTTCAACTGATGGAAGGAAGAGATGGAACTGCGGGGAGGGCTTCGAACCAAGCCCGAGCAATTTCCTTCAAAGTGGCTGGAAAGGCCTGACATTTGGCCGCATCAGATGCTCCATGGAACACCATATGCGACTCAAACCCGTGGATGTGATCCGCGGGGTCAGAAGTACCGTTGTATGGCGCGGTGGTAGGTAGAGGGAGCTTGGGAGAGACCCGAGCCTTCAGGATCTCCGCAATGAATGGGGAGTGAAAGTTCTGGTCCTCCTCGGCCGAAGCTTTTCCCTCAGCACGCTGGACCATCACGTCCACACGACCTTCCAGGTCGACGACACGGCGCAAGTGCCTGGCCAACTCCTGTTCGGAGTGGGCTGAGTCCGCACGCCCAGACTTGTGGGAGTTGGCTCCCACGACCAAGCGCGGCAGGCGCGAGGCTGCCGCAGAATGACAGGGCGAACGGCCACGGCGCTCCGGTGCTCATTCATCAGACAGAGTGCAGCGCGACCTCCGCGGCGAATCATCGTGCTGCTCCTGAATCGACCCTGCGGGGGCAGGAGGTGCGCGTGATCGCCGGTGAGACGACTTCCTGCAGAATGGAGGCTGCCAAGACTGGCTGCCTGGCCAGTTGGGCCTGGAGACCCAGGCAGATGCCCGTCAGCTGTTGCATCTGTCCCCGGAGTTCGGCCATCTCCAAGGCAGTTGCAGGCACGACAGCAGCGGGCGCAGGGACGCCCCCGATCGCGGTAGTAGGAGCTACATCGACGTCGACGGGGGGAGCACATTGACGGGAGTCCGCCCGCGACTGGCGGGACCTCGTCATACGGCTCCCAATGTTTTGGTACGAGAATCGTCCGCGAGCCATGGCTGTTGTTCCCTCCCATAGACGGCGCCAAAAGTGTGGAGGTGATTTCCTGCTTGGGCCGGAGCCAAGCGGGCCTACACTTGGAAGAAGGGAAGAAGGATGCCGGTAGTTGATGAGTGCCTACAAAACCAGAAGGGAATCAGGGGGGCCCGGTTGAAGAACCGGGGAGAACCTTCCGATGCCTAAGTTAGAAATGGATTCAAAGGTTTGGAAGAGGAAGGTTCAGTATTGCGCAAGAGAGGTGTGCCTTGGATTACGTACCTCTGCATGGAGGCTTACCAGTGCCTTTTATAGGCAGAAGTGCTGAGGGAGAGGGACAGAACGTCCCTAATCAATGCCGGAAAGGGCGCGCCTGTTGGCGTCCTTAGCGAGGGAGTTACGCGTTGAGGTGCTCTGCAGTTAATACACCACTTGATCGTGGGGCATGCGTGGTGTAGCCGTTATAACTACCACAAGGGGATGAAGGGCCGCTTGGATTCTCCTGGGCAGAAGGTACCGAGCAGGTAGCCTGCTCGGTGAGCCAGTCCTACTGCTCGGTAGTCGAGCCCGTTGCTCGGCACCTGGTGCTCGAAGGCATGGCATACTACCAGATGCCTGATGCAAGGAAGTGCTGTCCGTTCCGAAGGGGTCTTCGGCACAAGCCGAGCAGACTCTGCTCGGAAGGAAGGACCTTTGGCCGAACAGGCTTATGAGGTACTCGGAGGCGGCTCTTGGGTCCCGCTAGTACCCGAATGCAGGGACCGGACTTGGGACCTTGAAGCTATTTTTGAAAAGTCGTGGCGCCCTGTGAGAGGGCCACGTCTGCCTGCTGAATTGGGCTGGGCCATGATGGGCCCAGGGCACGATGGTGGCCAGAAACGGCCACCACAACAAGTATTATATGTTCTGTAAAAGATCTCATAGGGATATTAAGCAAATAGAATATCAAACAATCAAGATTTCATGGAACTTATGAAATAATATTTTATACAGAAGAATATAACGTATAGAAGTTGTCAGGGAAGTCAGAGTCAAAAATATATGTACTTCGACTCCCTTGGAGTCGGAGTAAAAAGTAAGAGAAATAAACTGAACTTCGACTCTACAGAAGTCGCAGTAAGACTGATCACAGAATTTGACTTCTTGAAAGTCGAAGTGATAAGCATCAATTGGTCATACTTCGACTTCTGGAGGAGTCAAAGTGAATACTTTGACTTTCAGGGAGTTGGAATTCAATATCAAGACTTCGACTTCTCAGGAGTCGGAGTGATGACTTCGACTTCTCAGGAGTTGGAGTCCAGTTCAAAGATGGTTCAACACTTCGACTTTTCTGGAGTCGGAGTCCACAGTCGGAGTTAGTATGATACATAGTGTACTCTGTGGACTTGGGAAATTTCAAGACAGTGTTGATACATAGTATTATACAAGTTTTTCTCTTTGTGATATATTCCAGTAGATTTATTTGTAGAAAGTCTTTAAAAGGTTTTGTCATAGCAAAATCACCATGTTAAAATAGTTTAAAGTCTTAAACAATTTTCTTAAGGGATAGTTTCTCAACAGGTGTGTGTATGTAAGAAAGAATCAAGGATAACATAAGAGAGTCGTGCACCTATCTTTTAAATAAGAAAAATCATGTGAATATAATTAAAGATTGATTAACATGATGTTATGTTTTCCAAAGAGTATTACAAGGGTTTAACCATGATCATAGAGAATGAATTTACAAGATTAAATTGAATATCAAGGTTCTGGAATACACAATGAAATCGTGACATATGTACCGATCGCATTCAAATCAAGACGGTTAGGTCTGTAACGTTTCAAGGGAATCAGAACAGAACAATCAATTGATAAACTGAAAGGCAGCAGGGTGACCGGTCACGTCTATGGCAATCGGTCCATAGTCGCGACGGTTTGGGCCGACGTGTTCAAGGAAATCGGTAAGGGGGGTACCGATTGTTGACCACATAGTTGAGACGTCAGGGTCTGTCGCGTTAATGGCAATTGAAACAGATAAGAAACGCTACACAATGGACTGTCACATTACTAACGCGATGCGATCCTGTGCCGTGATCCGGAGAGAACGCGATCGATCAGACCGTCGCGTTCTCAGAGGCCAGGGCCAAAACCAAAAAGTGAAATGGAGCTTCTTGGGTTGCAGTCCAGTCCTCCAAGGGCTTGACATGGGGGTCTTTAAAAATGCATATAAAATCGTATACTCGATGATAAATCATGAAATCAGTTTAAATGAAACTAGACTTGCAGAGGTATCAATAGTAAAGAGTAATTAGACTTCTAATATGGTATGAGCATGCTATGAACATGGTACTTTACGATGAACCAAAAATCTGACACAGTGGACATAGATTAATAAATTTGTACAACATACATGATAGAAATTGGGGAAAATGGTATCAATGGATTCATGACATCGAGTAGAACATACAGTCAAAATCTCACTTCACGAGATAAAGTATAGACTATGATTTAAAGAGAACATGAAGGGTTGGGTATATGCCCTCAATAGATCTTTGGGCATGAAATACTCATAAATGATATGATATAAATTGGAGAAAACATGGGGCGTTTTATGTTGGGATCATGGACTATCTAGGGTTAGTTTAATTTACTTTTGTTTGAGAGATTGCCTATCTTTGAGCTCTTTAGGATCCTAGGGCAAGAATGCAAAGAACAAGACTTCCAAAGATCCTTCTTCACGATCTCCTTGTCCAAGAGCCTCCTTCCCACGTCCAGAAGACTTCAGAGGCGTATTAGGGTCCGCCAGGGACGAGATGGAAGTGTATTTGTATGTTTACGGTTATAAAGTCTTCTAAAACTCCTTCTTTTCCTTCAACTTCGAATTTTCCATATTTATCTAGATTTTTCCTAGCATTTATCCCTCTTATTGGCTTGGGGTGGGCTCTAAATCCGTGGCCAACTAGTTAGGATAGTGGTAGGACTCTATTTAGGATATTTATGCACCATAATAGTGATTATATTGACCCTTTTGATTTATTAATAATTTAGGTACAAAATTAGGTGTAATTATCTCTAATCCATCATTGGGCTTTTTGTTTGTGGCCCAATAACTCATGTTTGAACTATTAATGAAATCCCATCACTTGTTTTTTCTTAATGGGTTTCAATTTATTCATAATTCTTTTTAATTTAAATTTTATTTATCGTAAATTAAAAATTGAGAGTTTCTACCAATTGTCATGTCATGATTGCTTAATTCAAGAGTGGATTGTGATCTCTTAGTGTAAATAACATTCACACATACATATATTTCATTCTCATTGAATTCACTCCAAGTTCAAAAAGAGACAAGTGTTTCATTTCAAGCAACCATACAGGCAAATCATTATAAAACATCCAACATCCAATTGCATTTAAGCTTGAGATGTTTCATACATTGATACAAAAAACTTAAAGACTCCCCCTCAAAATAACAAATCTCTCAACTCTCCCCTATGTCTAACAACTCTCCCCCTTTGACATCATCAAAGAGGTCTACCACAAGAAGAATGGGGACCAGAAGAGGGAGCGTTAGTGTAACGACGCTTATTTTCGGATCCTTTTTGGATCGTGTGTGTTGTGGTTGTGATGGCTGTTGTAAGGCCAGTGTGGTGTAGACGCGTGGTGTGTGTAGGTGTGGTGCAGGTTAGGTCCCGAAATGAAATAGGACCTGCTGCAGTTGAGTAGGAGTTGGCGGCCAGGGGTGGTCGTTGACTTGTTGGCGTCCAGGTAAGTTGCCGTTGACTGCATGATCTTGGCGGCAGGGGATATGGACGTTTAGGGTGGCGGTTGTCTTTGGCGGCAGAGGGGTTGACGCCAACCTGAGAATTCTGCAGGTTATAGGGTCACCCGAGAGCAGGTTTCCCTCCTGTCTCTCTCTTCCCCTTGCCCTAGCTTCGTGTCCCCGTGTTTCTAAAGTTTCCAGCAGGTACTGAAGGGTGGTTGGAGGATCGTGGAGCGTGTGGCGTTGTCGAATCGGACGAGGAAACGCCGTGGCGTGGTGCAATTCCCGTGGGAGCTCGCGGAGGGTTCGGTGTGAACCGGGAGAATTCGGAGGGTTTGAGCGTGTTCTGAGGTAGGGAACGACCCTTGTAGTTCTTATAGGTTGTAATAGAATAATTAGAAAGCATGAAACTGCATGAAAATGGCAACTTCGGGTCATGGTATTCATGCGGGGTTCTAAGGGTGGTTTGATGGAATTTAATGGTTAATTCATGTAGTTTAAATCTTAAATGATGCATGTTTGGCTTGGAAAATAGTTTCCTCATGTTTTCTCGTTGCTTTGATGATTGTAAAACCTGTAGAATCAGTTTAGGGTTTCTGCAGGAACTGGGGCTGAAGATCTTGGCGTCAACATCGTTGGTCGCCAGGTTCATCAGCCGGGATATAGACGGCCAGATCCATTGCCGTCTACTTCCTATAAGCGGCAGTCGATGTTGCCGCCAACTTGTGCATGTAACCATGTAGTGTGGTTTACGTAGCTTTTCTGGTTATGAATATTGCGTGTTTGTGTGTGCATGGCGATGACCGGTGTGAGCCAGTGCATTTGATATGCTCTTGGAGCATACTGCTCATGTAATGGGCATGTTTTACGTGAATGATGTGTGATGCACGTAATTTCTTTACGCAGTATGTGTGGTGCGTTGGCACCCGTGGCACTCTTGGAGTGCATTGTCCATGTGTTGGACATGTGGTTCACGTGGTAGACGTGTGGTACACCAACCAGGGTGTAATATACACGTGTTGTCTACGTGGTTTGAGTGTGTGTATACTACACACTTTGTTGTAATGTAATTCTTATGATTTGTCGTAGTAACTGGGCAGTGAGGTTCCTGTGTGAGCCTAGCCATGACTTTGTGGTGTTTGGGCAGTGAAGGTCCATACCGACCTAGCCCTGGTTCGTTGTTGTCTTTCGAATAACATTATATTGATTTACGTATTAAATGGTGTGTGTGTTGCCACGGAGGTCATGAGGTGACCAATGATAGGCAAGTTTGTGGTTCAGGTATGTGTTGGTGTGGGATAGCTTTGGGGTCATATGGTGACCGATGTTAAGCTAATCCTAACACTTGTATATCGTAAATTATAAGTAAAGACTATATGTGTAAGTATCGTGGTTTGTGCTAGCCGAGTGTGGTGGTCTGGCGCCTATTCCGGAATGCCTCTCTAGTCGGGTACCCCCGGTTCTTTGTGAGCCAGGCACGTGTGTTTGTTGTGCTCGGTGTTTTGTCCAGGTACTGGTGTTGTACCGTCGAGGTCTGTGTCGTCTTCCTGGACACCCTCACTCCTGAGTTTGAGTTGTACATCCGGCTGAGGGAAAGACGGCAGTGGGGCAGCGATTTCCCAGAGTTTGTTCTTGTGTCGCTTGTAGCGCGCTCGTAGTTGGGGGTACGGACACCAGTAGTCGACACTGGTCCCCAGCTAGTCCTGTTTTCCAGTGCCTCACTTTAGGGTGCTTCGGCCAGAGACCCTAGAGGTGCCAGGCATGGGCCTGCAGTTGTGTGTCTGCAGGTGTGGTGTTGGTTGGTATCCACAGTTGTTTGACTTCTTCCTTGTGGAGCGGCAGTTGGACCTTTCGTCTGTGACTGCGAGGCTGAGAGGTTGTTGTTGTGTTTTGTTGTCCGGGTTGGATACTGGACTGATCAGCTAGTAGTCCGTTCCCGTGTGGTGGCGTCGTTCTTTCTGACTCGTGCTTTGCCTATTCTGGCTATAGTTTGACTCGTGCTTTGCCACTGGCTGTGGTTTGTGAGTTTATGACTCGTGGTCGAGGTTTGACCAGTTCGAGGTGTGCCCTGGTGTTGGCACAATTGTGGTTGAGTTGTAGTTTATGTGATTTTCCGGTTGAGGTTTTACTTGTAATATTGTGCTTAAATAAAGGTATAATATAATTGTGGTTCAGTGCGGTGTCTACCACCTGCTTGTACCCTTTGTTCGGATATTCGTGTTATGGTACCTCAGAGTAGCAGGTACTTGTACCCTTCATGGGTTATTTTATAGTTTTGTGGTGGTACATTGTGTACCAACCTTTTCAGGCTCTCGTGTGTTGTGGAGGTCTTGTAATTTGACCTGCCACTTGTTGTATCCTAACTGTTTTAAGTAGATCTTTGTTTATATTTTATTGTGGATTAGTTTGTGATTATTAATTATGTTACCTTTGTGGGTATTTTGCCGATGAGGCTTGTAGCTTAGGCATATTGTGGTTTAGTAGAGCTATGCTCCGTGGAGGCCGTGTGAGACCTTCCACTTGTTGAGTTTTACCCTTCTTGGGCATGGTTCCGATTATGGATTTAGTGTGTGATGGACTAGCTAGCTGTAGCCAGTCCTACCATTTATGTGTGGCTCTCGACGTAGTGTGATTTGGAGTATAAAGGACCAGCTCTTTGTTAGCAGTCCTGTTACTTAAGTGTTCGAGATTTGCTTGTGAAGCTTGTAGCCTGGGCAGTGACTTGCCTGTGTGGCTTATAGCTTAGGCAACTAGTTGTTGTGCAGTGTGCCAGTGAGACTGTGGTTTAGGCACTTTAGTAGTTGGGCTGACTAATGATATTATGTTAGTCCTGTAGTCCTACTTTCCTTCTGAGGACTTTGTGTTTATTATCATGAGTATGTTTAATTGTTATTTATTGTCATGATGTGAGCATGAAATGGTTTGGCTATTGATGTTGCCAGTGAGACCCATTGGGGTTGAGGTGTTTGTGGTTACGGTGTTGTTTTGGGTAGCCCCTACTGAGCCAGTGACTTGTTGAGGCTCACTCCCCTACAGTTCTTTTCAGGGCTTGCCGTGTGTTTGGCTTGCAGTGGCGTTGTGTCAGACTTGTACCACCAGCAGTTGTTTAGTAGTTAGTGTTGTGTGAGCTTGTGCTCCCTCGGGGTATGCCCCAGGTAGTTGTACTCTTTTAATTGGACATGTACTAATGTAATGGGACAATTGTACAAATAATTGAGCAGATATGAGCACATGTACTTTCTTGTGTCTTATATTCTTGTGGTTTGTCTTTTATACTCTTGCTGGACACGTGTGTGAGATATCCCTTGCGAGACTTCGGTCCGTTCGCAAGAGGCGGATCTGGATATGGAGCCTTAATGGGCATAAATACCCGGTCCGTCACAGTTGGTATCAGAGCAATGTCCAGTTAGAATATGAAAAGACATTGAAAGTACAATGTCCCAATACATGGATTAATGTTCACTGCTGGTAGTAAGTTTGAGGTTTTGTGTGATATAAAGTAGTTTTTATGTGAGCTTTTGGCACGTAAACCGTGTGTTTCTGTTTGTTAGATTGGCAGTTGTGAGCAGCTGTTGTACCACAACGTGGATAGTGGCATAAATTGTGTGGTTGTGTCCTGGCACTAATGCAGTTAAAGCAGTTAAATATAGTATTTAAAAGTTTTCAGTTGCAGAGATTAGAGGAGAAAGGTAAAGTAGTGCCCTTAGAGGGATATACCTGTTATATGTTAGTGAAGTACAGAGTTAGCAGAGACAAATATAGAGTATTTCGGTGATAGATCAGATTAGTTATTAAAGATTCGCAGTTAAAGGAATTGAAGAGAATAACAAGTTTGGATATGGAATTTAGTAAATAAGTTATAATGAGATAGAAAGTTGGCAGAGACAGGTGTATGGTAACAAGGTGATAAGGATCAGGTCAGTGTGTGTGTGATAAGTTGCAGTTGAGAATCTCAGCAAATGTATTGTGGCATTAGAGATTTGAGTCAGAGGATATTAAGAAACAGTGTGGATGGAAATGTGATTAGAGTTATGAAGAGTTTGATATGATCAAGAAAGGCAGATCAGCTTTAAAAAAAAGAAGTATCAGTACATAAAAGAGCAGTGATTTATGGCAGATAGATTAAATATGCCTGAGATCAGAAATCTGAGAAAAATGTTGTTATGAATAATGATGATAGCAGGAAGTGTGATATGAAGATTTGTATAAATAAGTATAGAAATGATCAGTTGAATAAAGAAAGAGAGAAAAGAAGGATTAATTTGCAATAAGAATTTGTGAAAATTGCACAAGAAGAATATTTAGTTGATGAATGGCAGATTATGAAAAGCTTTTCAGAAAGAACATTTAATGAAAAAAAAGAGGTAATTTGCAAAAAAAAAGAAGATATGAATTAGAGAAAGGAAGAATTTAGCAAATGATAAAGTGAATAAGATCAGATGAGTCAGGAAATATCAGTTAAAGTTTGCATATTGGTGCAAAGAAATGATTTAATTGAGCAGAAAGGAATTGTTATTAAGATATTTCAGGGTTTAAATGCTGGAGCAGATTGATTAAGAATATTTGAAAAGTTTATGCCCCAGAATTATGGAAATTAGCCAGAGAATGTCAGTAAAGCAAGAAAGATATATGAAGAGTATAATATATCAATAATGGTTTGGCAGAACAGAAATTGCAGTAATTTCTTCAGTATGAATTAATTGAATGGGATGATTTGAGAAGCAGTTGAAGCCAGAAGAAAGTAATTGAAAGTAATAATATGAGCAGAAATTGTGGAATATTTTGCAAAAGTGTTCAGTGTGATCAGAGTAGCACAGCGGAAGAGGAAGCAAAGAAAGATTTAATATTCAGAGATTGTTCAAGTTTGCTTGAATAAGGAGAAAGTGTAAAGTTTTGCGCAGTGGAATAAAGGAAATAGAGTTTATTATGGTTTTTTAATCAGAGATTGACTTTAAGCGGTATGAGCAGAATAATATGAAAGAGCAGGAAATTCAAAGATGATGATTGATTTTCTTTGAAGAAGTGTCAGTTGTGAATGTGAATGTAGATGAGGCAGGATAACAGCAAGCAGTGATAAATGGAAAAAAAAAAGAAGAAAAAAAAAAAAATGGTGGCATGAAAGAATATTACAGTGTAAGATATTTGAGAAAGATAAAGCGGTCTCGGAAGAAATATTGCGAACACAGCCCAGAAATTGTGGAAGCAGGTTCAGTCTAAGGAGATAAAGCACCATTGGCAAGGTAGGATCGCCTACGGTTGAAAGCTAAAGAAAGGTAATGGAATCGACAGAACAGAGTAATTGTGAGATGAATTGAAAGGCTGAAGCAGAGAAACAGTATCCTACTTGTTCTGTGTTCGGCTTTATTTGTTTTTAGGTGATAATCCGGATTGTTGTGATTTGTTTTATATGTCGAGGACGACATTTGTTTTTAGGTGATAATAATGTAACGACGCTTACTTTCGGATCCTTTTTGGATCGTGTGTGTTGTGGTTGTGATGGCTGTTGTAAGGCCAGTGTGGTGTAGACACGTGGTGTGTGTAGGTGTGGTGCAGGTTAGGTCCCGAAATGAAATAGGACCTGCTGCAGTTGAGTAGGAGTTGGCGGCCAGGGGTGGTCGTTGACTTGTTGGCGTCCAGGTAAGTTGCCGTTGACTGCATGATCTTGGCGACAGGGGATATGGACGTTTAGGGTGGCGGTTGTCTTTGGCGGCAGAGGGGTTGACGCCAACCTGAGAATTCTGCAGGTTATAGGGTCACCCGAGAGCAGGTTTCCCTCCCGTCTCTCTCTTCCCCTTACCCTAGCTTCGTGTCCCCGTGTTTCTAAAGTTTCTAGCAGGTACTGAAGGGTGGTTGGAGGATCGTGGAGTGTGTGGCGTTGTCGAATCGGACGAGGAAACGCCGTGGCGTGGTGCAATTCCCGTGGGAGCTCGCAGAGGGTTCGGTGTGAACCGGGAGAATTCGGAGGGTTTGAGCGTGTTCTGAGGTAGGGAACGACCCTTGTAGTTCTTATAGGTTGTAATAGAATAATTAGAAAGCATGAAACTGCATGAAAATGACAACTTCGGGTCATGGTATTCATGCGGGATTCTAAGGGTGGTTTGATGGAATTTAATGGTTAATTCATGTAGTTTAAATCTTAAATGATACATGTTTGGCTTGGAAAATAGTTTTCTCATGTTTTCTCGTTGCTTTGATGATTGTAAAACCTGTAGAATCAGTTTAGGGTTTCTGCAGGAACTGGGGCTGAAGATCTTGGCGTCAACATCGTTGGTCGCCAGGTTCATCAGCCGGGATATAGACGGCCAGATCCATTGCCGTCTACTTCCTATAAGCGGCAGTCGATGTTGCCGCCAACTTGTGCATGTAACCATGTAGTGTGGTTTACGTAGCTTTTCTGGTTATGAATATTGCGTGTTTGTGTGTGCATGGCGATGACCGGTGTGAGCCAGTGCATTTGATATGCTCTTGGAGCATACTGCTCATATAATGGGCATGTTTTACGTGAATGATGTGTGATGCACGTAATTTCTTTACGCAGTATGTGTGGTGCATTGGCAACCGTGGCACTCTTGGAGTGCATTGTCCATGTGTTGGACATGTGGTTCACGTGGTAGACGTGAGGTACACCAACCAGGGTGTAATATACACGTGTTGTCTACGTGGTTTGAGTGTGTGTATACTACACACTTTGTTGTAATGTAATTCTTATGATTTGTCGTAGTAACTGGGCAGTGAGGTTCCTGTGTGAGCCTAGCCATGACTTTGTGGTGTTTGGGCAGTGAAGGTCCATACCGACCTAGCCCTGGTTCGTTGTTGTCTTTCGAATAACATTATATTGATTTACGTATTAAATGGTGTGTGTGTTGCCACGGAGGTCATGAGGTGACCAATGATAGGCAAGTTTGTGGTTCAGGTATGTGTTGGTGTGGGATAGCTTTGGGGTCATATGGTGACCAATGTTAAGCTAATCCTAACACTTGTATATCGTAAATTATAAGTAAAGACTATATGTGTAAGTATCGTGGTTTGTGCTAGCCGAGTGTGGTGGTTCGGCGCCTATTCCGGAATGCCTCTCTAGTCGGGTACCCCAGGTTCTTTGTGAGCCAGACACGTGTGTTTGTTGTGCTCGGGGTTTTGTCCCGGTATTGGTGTTGTACTGTCGAGGTCTGTGTCGTCTTCCTGGACACCCTCACTCCTGAGTTTGAGTTGTACGTCCGGCTGAGGGAAAGACGGCAGTGGGGCAGCGACTTCCCAGAGTTTGTTCTTGTGTCGCTTGTAGCGCACTCGTAGTTGGGGGTACGGACACCAGTAGTCGACACTGGTCCCCAGCTAGTCCTGTTTTCCAGTGCCTCACTTTAGGGTGCTTCGGCTAGAGACCCTAGAGGTGCCAGGCATGGGCCTGCAGTTGTGTGTCTGCAGGTGTGGTGTTGGTTGGTCTCCACAGTTGTTTGACTTCTTCCTTGTGGAGCGGCAGTTGGACCTTTCGTCCGTGACTGCGAGGCTGAGAAGTTGTTCTTGTGTTGTGTTGTCCGGGTTGGATACTGGCCTAATCAGCTAGTAGTCCGTTCCCGTGTGGTGGCGTCGTTCTTTCTGACTCATGCTTTGCCTATTCTGGCTATAGTTTGACTCGTGCTTTGCCACTGGCTGTGGTTTGTGAGTTTATGACTCGTGATCGAGGTTTGACCAGTTCGAGGTGTGCCCTGGTGTTGGCACAATTGTGGTTGAGTTGTAGTTTATGTGATTTTCCGGTTGAGGTTTTACTTGTAATATTGTGCTTAAATAAAGGTATAATATAATTGTGGTTCAGTGCGGTGTCTACCACCTGCTTGTACCCTTTGTTCGGATATTCGTGTTATGGTACCTCAGAGTAGCAGGTACTTGTACCCTTCATGGGTTATTTTATAGTTTTGTGGTGGTACATTGTGTACCAACCTTTTCAGGCTCTCGTGTGTTGTGGAGGTCTTGTAATTTGACCTGCCACTTTTTGTATCCTAACTGTTTTAAGTAGATCTTTGTTTATATTTTATTGTGGATTAGTTTGTAATTATTAATTATGTTACCTTTGTGGGTATTTTTCCGATGAGGCTTGTAGCTTAGGCATATTGTGGTTTAGTAGAGCTATGCTCCGTGGAGGCCGTGTGGGACATTCCACTTGTTGAGTTTTACCCTTCTTGGGCATGGTTCCGATTATGGATTTAGTGTGTGATGGACTAGCTAGCTGTAGCCAGTCCTACCATTTATGTGTGGCTCTCGACGTAGTGTGATTTGGAGTATAAAGGACCAGCTCTTTGTTAGCAGTCCTGTTACTTAAGTGTTCGAGATTTGCTTGTGAAGCTTGTAGCCTGGGCAGTGACTTGCCTGTGTGGCTTATAGCTTAGGCAACTAGTTGTTGTGGTAGTGTGCCAGTGAGACCGTGGTTTAGGCACTTTAGTAGTTGGGCTGACTAATGATATTATGTTAGTCCTATAGTCCTACTTTCCTTCTCAGGACTTTGTGTTTATTATCATTAGTATGTTTAATTGTTATTTATTGTCATGATGTGAGCATGAAATGGTTTGGCTATTGATGTTGCCAGTGAGACCCATTGGGGTTGAGGTGTTTGTGGTTACGGTGTTGTTTTGGGTAGCCCCTACTGAGCCAGTGACTTGTTGAGGCTCACTCCCCTATAGTTCTTTTCAGGGTTTGCCGTGTGTTTGGCTTGCAGTGGCGTTGTGTCAGACTTGTACCACCAGCAGTTGTTTAGTAGTTAGTGTTGTGTGAGCTTGTGCTCCCTCGGGGTATGCCCCAGGTAGTTGTACTCTTTTAATTGGACATGTACTAATGTAATGGGACAATTGTACAAATAATTGAGTAGATATGAGCACATGTACTTTCTTGTGTCTTATATTCTTGTGGTTTGTCTTTTATACTCTTACTGGACACGTGTGTGAGATATCCCTTGCGAGACTTCGGTCCGTTCGCGGGAGGCGAATCTGGATATGGAGCCTTAATGGGCATAAATACCCCGGTCCGTCACAGTTAGGGTGTTTTCTGTTGTGAGCATCAGTACAAGGAGTGAGAGTGGAGTCATCTCCCAGAAAAAACTTGATGGGAAAGACTATCTCCAGTGGGATTTAGAGGATATAGGAAATTGTGAATTTCTTGGAAGTCATCATGGAGTCTGGAGCTATCATTGTCCATGTGAAATATGAAGTAAAATATATACAATGATTAACCAAAAGAAGTGGGGTGAGTTGGTTATCGCTTATTTTAAAAAAATCTTTTACATAATAGATTAGACTTATACAAGCAAACCTATTAAGCTAGATGCACAGTGGAATATAACAAGTATATAAATGAAACCGACTATCCTAACGTGCGTAGAACGGATATAGAAGAGATGGATGCAAACCACAATTGTGCACGCATGATTTAGGGTGGTTCGGCAAACACACCCCCGTGTGCGCCTACGTCCACTACCTCACACTCCCGTGAGGATTTCTCTTCACTTGTTTCAAGGTACAGGTAGATAAACCCCCACACCGTAGTTTTCGGGGACAACACCAATCCCACCTCGTTTTCTAGGGATGAGATAATCCGATGTGTATGCGTCGCACACACTACACACCAACCACACAATATGTTCTTGGTTTAAAGGAGAAAAAATGAAAAACTTGGACAGGAGAGGCAACAATCTAAATAAAGTAAAGTATAGAATTCTCCTATCTTAGAAGTTTGGCATGATGTAGTCGTCCTTGCCCGACAATGTCACAATGAAGATTTAGCTGATGTAGAACACTTCAGAATAAAGTCTTGCAGGAAGAAACACCAAGTCCATGCATTTCTGATGAAGAACACTTTCTCGGAATATCTAGAAGGCTTGTGGATGATGAAGACTTGTTCTTCAAGGTTCTACAAGTTCAGAGCTTTTGTTGGCTCTTCATGGGAAGCATAATTCTCTTCTGAACGCTAGGGCACAAATTGCTCTCTTCCTCATCATGATACCAAGCTGCTAACATGGCTATTGTCTTCTTTACCATTTGATTCTTCAATTTCCTCTTCAGGCCTAGGCATTCTCCTCTTATGTGCCCA
Organism: Colocasia esculenta; assembly: GCA_014218235.1. NCBI lineage: Eukaryota > Viridiplantae > Streptophyta > Magnoliopsida > Alismatales > Araceae > Colocasia > Colocasia esculenta. The sequence goes on from CM024760.1 coordinate 134,201,008, forward strand.
TGTTTCTTGCATTCATAACAGATGATGTCAGTCTTTTTATTCAACTCAATTTTCATGTTAGACTTTGGTTTCTTGGAAAAAGCCTTTCTTAGTGAAAGGTTTGAATTTACCTTTTCCTTTCTTCCTTAGAAATTTCTTGAATTGCCTTATTAATAAGGCCATTTCACTATCATTCTCATCGTCAGAAGAATCATCATTTTCATCATCACTATCACTAACAGTTTTAGAACTCGATGTTGCTTTTAATGCAAGTGGTTTCTTCTGATGCAATTCAAGCACATTCCTTTTTAAATTTCATATGTCATCAAGGAACTTATAAGTTCATATAATTGCATTGTGGAAAGGTTTTTGGAATCCTCTATAACACTAGCTTTCATGTGCCAAGCAGGTGGAAGGGACCTAAGTACCTTCCTTATGAAATCATTGTTAGAATAATCTCTGCCAATACCTTTAAGACCATTAAAAATTATTATGAATCTAGCAAACATTTTAGATATGGTTTCATCATGCTTCATCTTAAACAGTTCATATTCAAAAACCAACATACTTGCCTTGGTTTCTTTTACCTCGAAAGTTCCCTCATAGATAAGCTACAATTTATCCCACATCTCTTTTGCAGATTTACAGGATGATACTCTGGAGTATTCCTTGGGGTAAATGGTGCATTGCATTATGTTCATCACACTCCAGTTGAGTGTGGCCTTCCTAATTTGCTCCATGATCCAAGTGTCTTCTACTTAGGCAATTCAGCAGGTCCCCTATCAACAATTCTCCATAATTCATAATCCTGAGCTCTTAAGAACACCTACATTCTATTTTTCCAGTTACAATAATCAGTTCCGTCAAAGATTGGTGGTCTAGTGACTGAGTGTCCCTCAGCCATGAAACCTTTGTTCACATTCATGGTAGATCTACTCTTGATTGTCAAATCAAACACCTAATAGGTGATATGAGTAATCGGCTTTAATACCAAATGAAGTATTGCAGAATTAGTACTATGAATGTGAATCTAGAAGAGGAGGGGGAGGGGGGGGGGTTTGAATAGATTCACCCTCTAAAAATTGCAGAACAATTGCAACTAAAATACTACACAAATGCACAATCCAATATGCACAACACGGATATGTGCACAAACTTTAGATATGGGATGATCACTATTAGATCAACTAAATCTGAAGTCGATCTAAGAGATGCACCTTCGAAATCAATCGGTAAGTGTAGCACCCTGGAAAATTTAGTAATAAAAAAATTGAAATAAAATAAATAATTTTCATATTATCGAAATAGTAGAAACATACGTACCATTATCGTATGTGCAAGAACACATCAGAAAATTTCGTAAAAAATATAGTTCAACCTCAAACAATATTCCTAAATGACCCACGAAGAAATTCGTGCAATGGAAAATCTGATTGGCCAAGTTGATGACGCATTGTGACTAACTATCATAATTAGGAAATAAAGTCGGAAAAACCATTATCATGGACATATAATGTGATCATAAATTAAATAAAAATGATGGAGAGACTTCAAACAACATGTATGGACAACCCATTATCAGATTTGGGCCAATGGACAACTTTTGGCCCAAGAATAAAATCAAGCAAGAAAAATACATGGAAATTCGTAACCCTAATTGAGCTGAAAATAGGAAGAGGCAATTAGGGCAAATCCTAAGGCAATTAGCCTTACGTAGCGACCCAAATTCATGCCTAGCCATGGTATGAACCTTCCTAAAGCCTTACACACTCAAATTGGGTGAGAAACCATCAAAACTTGGAAGGTGGTAACCCAAAACCGCAACCCTTCTTTCCTATACACATTAGGACTCTTAGAAACCCTAGATGCTTAAATACTCTTCCCAAAACCCTTGGGGACGAGTTTACCAATAGTTGGGGTCGTGAGTAGCAGATCTTGAGCACTAGAGGAGGAGGAAATCGCCCCAACTAGAGCTCTTCTTCCCCACCTGCGTTCTGCATCGACTTGCAGAAGGCTCTTTATAATCTCAGTCAAAGGTAGGTTATCTCAGGCCAAACCTAAGCAAAACAACTACCATCGTAAAGTTCATCAATTCTACTTTCATGTGCATGCATTTTCCCCAATTTTTATCGAACATACATGGAGTATTAAACATTTTGCCAAAGTCGTGCATGTCTAGGGCATTTTATGTTCACATTGGTTCTCACGCATATCGAGGCCAAATCATGTGAAACCAAAGCCATAGTTCTCTCATACTCCCCATTCCCAACAAGTTTCATGTTCATACTTTTGTCCCAAGAGCCCTAGATCATGAGATATAAGTGTTGCATGCATCGTGGTACAGTTTTCATCGTTTTCGGGAAAGAACAAGAAACGCGACGACACCAGACGTCGCGTTCTTCTTTGCATGAATGGGACATACAAGACCGTCGCATTCAACTGAAACACGATCGTACCCTATGTCGCGATTTCACTTTTAACTTGACTGATCTGACACCTCAAACTGTGCGCCGCATGCATTATGTGACATGCATGAACGCGGCGTAGCCTCATGTCGCGATTTAGACCGTTTTCCCGCTCGTGGGTTTCATCCTATTTTTATATGATTATTTTGTAAACACCTTTTGGATGCGACTTGTCGATACGTCGCAATTCAAGGGTGATTGCGACATGATGCCTGTCGCGTTATGAACGCGATAGACAGGATCGTCGCATTTTAAACATGAAGGTGACGGTCTAGACCGTCACGATTTGATCTTTTATAGAATGTTCGTGTTTCAGAACTGTGTACTGTCTTCTTAAATGCGATGACTATGTCTGTCGCGGATTTAAAGGCCTACCTGAGACCTGTTTTGTATGATCTAAAGTTTAAGGTCTGCATGTCATGGTTCTTTTAAGTGTATGTAGTTTGTTCAGCGACTTAAAAGCTATTAACCCATGAAAAAGACATAACAACGTGAAAGCTTATGCTATTTTCTCTTAATGATATGATCTATTCTTGCAAACTATTGATTGTTCATCTTGCTCTCTCCTAGCTTGTTAAAGTGAATAATTGCTATCTTAAAATATTGCAAATCATGTCTAGTTAAGTGCATGTTTCAATCTTATGTCATCATGTTACTTGCTTTCTGCGTTGTTTTAAACCGGTGGAATGTGGATTGAGACACGTACTACACTACACACTTGCACTTATAGGTAGCCCTTTCTTAGGAGATTGGAAACTTACGGTCGGTCATTCCATATCGGCAGTCTAGTGACCTTTCTCTTAAGACCTCCGTAAATCTCCGTACTCTGTGGATTCTCTCATGGAGACCGAGTTGGTTGTACCATTGAAGTTCCCTGGAGATAAAATGCACTTCTTCTCTTATCTTGTTCTCGTGAGTGTGGATTTATAATCTTGACTTAAGCCATTAATATAAAGAGATAACTAAAGTATAAATCACATCGTTATGCTGACAAAATGATCTCTTGACTATTGTTATCATGAAATCATGTTCATTTTACTTGTTACTTCTTGACATCATCATCATGAACATGACATTTCAATTGCTTACATCTTGAAACTTTTATTGGCCATTAATGACTGTAGGTATCTACATTTGAAATTAAGTGAGATGCTGACCAGGCACGGCGAGTGTCCAAGGGCTTTAGTCTAGCCCCATTGATGGAGAGTCATAAATATACTATTAACCACAGGGTATAATGATTACTGGCGTTGCATCTGCGCTGGGAGTACTTGCGTGCTGAATGTTAGATACAATAACCACGTACACGTGTCCTATTGTGCATTTCAAGGTGGATCTTTCCTTGGTGTACATTAGTGTCTTCGTAGTTGATTAACTGTTACATGATCATGCTCGTGCTTGCTTGCTTGCATGATATGGTCATCCTGCATTTATTGTAATTAATGATATCTTTTGTTCTTGTAAACTAATGACATCAAGTGATATCGTACGTGCTTGTGTAAAGTGATCTACTACTAGTTCTATCTTGTTATCTTATTCTAGAACTTACTCCATCATTATCGTTCAATCTAACTTGTTCATATAACGTGTTTAACAAGCTTTATTCACACATGCATATCTTGATAATCGTGCTTACCTAGTTCTAAATTGCTAATCACTTATATCATTGTCCGCACATTGAGATATAAATCCTACTGGGCTAGTTTGCTCATTCCCTATTGTTAACCTTCTAGGTGATTATGAAGTTCAAGAGGAACAACAAGTCGAGGATGGGAATGCGTCCGAGTGATGAGCGTTCCAACATGTGTAACGACTCCGAGAACCCGACTCTCGGCCCAAGCCGAGGACCCGATTTTCACAGTCGCCGCACATGGATCCGAAGACCCGTAAGGGATATAACACAAGTCTAACAGAATATGTAAAGAAAATAAACGTCAACTGCTAACTAGCAGCACACACGCAGAAGCAGAAAGAAGAGCAAGATTGCTGCGTATCGCTCTAAGTGCAGTCCCAACACACATACACTAGTATAAGTAACGAAGGGAAATAACAAGTCCCTTAGGTGCATACCCTGAGGGTGGCGTACAACTGGTAAGGGGGAAACACTGCTAGCTACGGAGACGATGACTACCGCCCCGTCTCCTCCGCCCGACGCGTCCCCTGCCGCTGCTAAGAAGTCTCACCTGGGAAAAGGAAGGGATGAGCTTCACAACAGAAGCTTAGTAGGGACTACCAATCTCCTACTGGCTCTAACAGGCAGAAGAATATATAAAATAATTAAATGACAGTAGTTATATCTTCTACCTACAAAATAAGTGCGGAAGCAAGCTGCTAACTAGCGCGGTACGGAAAAACACCACGGTCGGAAACTCCGTACGACTGCACTTCGTGACCACCACATGGCTAGCAACACAGACAGAGGGAACCCTGCCTGGACAAGAGACACTAGCTACAGAAAGCACTACCACTAGTCAACTGGTCAGGTGCGTCCACTGGCATCTTATCCTCGACCCATGTCCAAACCTCTACATCTCGTCAGAGTGAGGTAGGACACAAGTACACAATAGTAACCGCCGTAGTCTGGCCGGACTACGGTCCCACGCTTGGCCTCTCTAAGCAGTTCTGGGGCAGCAAAGAGCGAGGCAGTGAGAAAAGGACTAACTGGCCTATGCCGGGAAGGACTCCAAACGACCTCGGCATCCCAGACCAACAACGAGAGCTCTGCAAACGACTCAACGCCGCTGTCCTAACCACCATTTTCCCCTCCACTCCAGAGTCCGCGACTCGAGCATGCCCGCCGCCTGGAGTACTCCCTCAACAGGCACGCGGGGACGGGGGCCCCAGGCAATGGTAACAACCACTCTTATGGGACAAGCCCTCAAGTGTCGAGCACTGGGCGAATGACAAGTGTAGGACCGTACTAGGGAACTAACACTGGTGCCATGGGTACAGTAAGAAGCGGAAATGGCGAAGACTTCATGAGAAATAGAACTTCGCAAGACCTACTTGTCTTTGCTGTAGTCACGATACATCGGGTCGTCACGACCATGTTGCAACGCCCGGGGTTGTCGTGACCATGTCGCGACGGCTCAAGCTGCCGCGACCATGTCGCGACATCATCGCGACCTCTATATCGGTTGCGTTCTCAGCCGAGGGGCGTCCTAGTGTAGTCCTCCCAAGGATTGCCCCAAAATCTATACAAAACACATCCACAGGGGGAGGGGAGCATGCTAAACACCGTAGGAACCTCTAATCAAGCCAAACCACCCTCAAAACCCCACAAAACATGGATTTACAAGGAATCTACGCATGATGGAAATCTCACTCACACGAGCATGATTCTCACACCCCTACAACCCAAACCACGGGGAAAACACGATCTCAAGGGGGAGGGGAGCATTCTAGGACGACAGGAGTCAAGGGTCCCTATCTCCACGAGTAGAGCCGACCCGTTGGGGCCTTCATGTCGAAATGACCACCTCCTCCTTGCTCCAAGCACCACGAACACATCCCCTACACGAAGGAGACATCACCGCCTCGCCACGAGCACCCCAAAACTACCGGAGAACACAAGCGGGCTTGGGAGAGGGAGAAGAAGGAAGGAGAAGAAGAGAAGGGCGAGAGGGGGAAATGGGGCGCAACCTCGGTTTTAAACTGACAGACCCCAAGATGCGATGGGTCGGCCCGGCGCGACAACGAGCTTGTTGCGACACCCCAAGGCGTCGCCACCATGTCGTGACGGCCACCCACGGCGCGACACCAAAGGCAGTCAAACCTTGAAGACCGGGAAATACAAACGCGATGGCTGACCAGGTCGCGTTAACGCTGTACGCACCTAACACTCGGCAAGACTGTTCTAACAAACAGGACAGCGGTCAAGTCTGTCAGAAAAGCAGTCGTGACGCCTTCAGACGCTGCGATAAGAACGCGATGGCTACCCCCGTCATGACCAGAACGCGACGGCCGAGCACGTCGCGACCCGAAGCCTGTCGCGGCAGGCTCCTCTAGCGCGACCATGTTGCGACCAGGGTGCCCGTCCCGACCCTGAGGATGGGACCAAGGGCCCAAGAGGGCCGGGTCTTACTTCCTACCCCCCTTCAAGGAATTTCATCCTCAAAATTAGAGAAAAACTTGATTCCAAAATGGAAAGTAGTACAGGGAGAAACAACATACCAATCACTGAAACAAATAAGGGAACTGCTCTCTCACCTCAACCTCACGCTCCCAAGTGGCCTCGCCACCAACGCGGTTCTCCCAGACGACCTTGACCAGAGGAATCTACTTCTGACACAACTGCTGCACTCTGCGGTCCACCACTTTGACCGGGTACTCTGGCACTGACAAGTCTGGCGCTACCTCAAGCTGTAAGTAGTCCAACACGTGCGACGGATCTGCAATGTACCTCCTGAGCTGCGAAACGTGAAAGATACTGTGCACGCCTGCCAACTCTGTCAGAAGACTCAACCTGTAAGCAACCTCGTCGATCCTCTCTGGAAGGGAAAGGTCTAATATACCTGGGACTGAGCTTTCCCTTCTTGCCAAATCTCATGACACCCTTGGTCGGCGAGACCCGTAAAAACACAAGGTCACCCACGCTGAACTGCAACGGCCTCCTGCGGACATCTGCATAGCTCTTTTGCCTACTCTGTGCTGTCTGAAGCCTCTGCCTGACTAGACTGACTGTGTCTGCACACTATTGTACCATCTCTGGTCCCAAAAGCTGCCTCTCACCGACCTCGAACCAGTGAAGTGATGTCCTGCACGGCCGACCATACAAAGCCTCATATGGTGCCATCCTAATAATCGAGTGATAACTATTGTTATATGCAAACTCCACCATCGGGAGGTGGGACTCCCAGGTGCCTCTCTAATCTAAACAACACGCTCTCAGCATATCCTCCAAAGTTTGAATAGTCCTCTCTGACTGCCTATCTGACTGTGGGTGGTACACTGTACTCAACCTCAACTCTGTTCTAAGAGCTCTCTGCAAACTGTGCCAAACCCAGAAGTGAACCTCGGATCTCTGTCAAAAACAATCAAAACTGGGGTTCTGTGCAACGGAACAACTCGGTCCACATACAGCCTGGCGAGCCTGTCCACTGACCAAGACATCCTGACTAGAAGAAAGTGTGCTGACTTGGTCAACCGATCCATAATCACCCAAATGCCATCATGCCTCTACGGAGTATGGGGCAACCCAACTACAAAGTCCATGGTGATGTCGTCCCACTTCCACTCGGGAATGGGTAACGACTGCAGCTCACCACCCGGATGTTGATGCTCAGCCTTCACCTATTGACTGGTAAGGCAATGAGCGACAAACTCTTCCACTCCCCTCTTCATCCCCGGCCACCAGAAGAACCTTCTCAAGTTATGGTACATCTTGGTGGAACTTGGATGAACTACATACCTCGACCGGTGTGCCTCTGACAACAGTGCTTGGCGCGCATCACTGGGAACGTACAATCTGCCTCTGAATCTGACCTCACTGTCTTCGTCTAGCTCAACATCGGGTATCTGCAAAATATCTGCCAACTCTGAGTCTGCCTGCTGTGCCTCCAGCACCTGACGGTACACTGACGGATGAATTGACAAGCTGGTCATCACTGCAAGGTCTCTGTGCCTCGAAGGGTAGAAAACTCCCTGGGACAGATCCTCAAATAGCCTCCACTCTCTGACCATCAGTGAACTCAAGCGAACACGCCTACTCAAAGCATCTGCCACGACGTTAGTCCTTCCTGGGTGATAGGAGAGGGTAAGGTCGTAGTCCTTCAAATACTCTATCCATCTATGCTGCCTCAAGTTCAGATCCTTCTGAGTGAAAATGTACTGCAAACTCTGATGGTCAGTGAAGATCTCGAACGCCTCGCCGTACAAATAATGCCTCCACAACTTTAGAGCGAACACCACTGTTGCCAACTCTAAGTCATGGGTAGGGCAGTTCTCCTCATGCTTCTTCAGCTGCCGAGAAGCATAGGCAACGACCCCACCATGCTGCATTAGCACTGCGCCCAAACCTGACCTTGACGCGTCGGTGTAGACCATAAAACCTCTTCTCCCTGATGGCAAGACTAACACTGGTGCTGAAGTCAGCCTCGTCCTTAGCTCCCGGAAACTCTGCTCGCAGTCCTCAGTCCAAACAAATCTGGCCTCAAGTCTGGTCAACCTGGTCAATGGCTCTGCAATCCTGGAAAAATCCTGGATGAATCTCCTGTAATAGCCTGCCAAACCAAGAAAGCTGCGAACCTCTGACATTGAAGTGGGCTGCTCCCAAGGCAACACTACCTCAACCTTGGCAGGGTCCACTGCCACACCAGAACCTGAGATCACGTGCCCGAGAAAGTGCACCTCCCTCAGCCAAAATTCACACTTGTTGAATTTGGCATAAAGTTGGTGACTCCGCAACGTCTCTAGCACGATCCTCATATGCTCCTCGTGCTCCTCCTCCGAAGCCGAGTAGACCAAAATGTCATCTACAAAGATGACCACAAACTTGTCCAAGTACTCACTGAACACCCTATGCATCAAATCCATGAAAGCTGCGGGTGCATTCGTGAGCCCAAACGGCATCACGACGAACTCAAAGTGACCGTACCTTGAATGGAAAGCTGTCATGCTAATATCTGACTCTCTGATCCTCAACTGATAGTAACCAGACCTCAAGTCAATCTTCGAGAACACTCTGGATGACTACAACTGATCAAACAAATCATCGATCCTCGGCAACGAGTACTTGTTCTTCACTGTTACCTGGTTCAGCTGCTTGTAATCGATGCACGACCTCAAATTGCCATCCTTCTTCCTCACGAATAGCACTGGTGCTCCCCACGGTGAACGACTCGGACGAATGAAACCCAGCTCAAGCAACTCCTGCAACTGGTGCTTCAACTCGCGCAACTCAACCGGAGCCATCCGATAAGGTGCCTTGGACAAAGGCATCGTACCAGGCAAAAGCTCAATGGAGAACTCTACCTCCTGCTCAGGCGGTAACCCAAGTAGATCCTCCGAAAAAACATTAGAGAACTCACAAACAATAGGCACATCAAAAACCGATGACCCGCCAGGCTCCAAGGAACAAACAGAAGCAAGATATGCTACACAGCCATCGCAGATCAAACGACGAGCTCTACAGAAGGAAATAAAAGGTCGACGGGTAGACCGGATACCTCGGAAGCAGAGAACAGGCGCTCCAAGTATCTCAAACCGAACGGTCTTCCACTGACAATCCACCACAGCTGAGTGAGCCTCCAACCAGTCCATGCCCAGGATGACATCGAAGTCACGAAGCTACAACACGTACAACCTGGCCGGCAACTGGTGTCCCTAGACCTCAACTGTGTCACCCTCCAAGTAACCGAAAGAACGCATGTAATCACCGGACGAGAGATCGACCATCACATCACACTGCTTCTCAGGGGTGTGACGAACCAGAGACTCGTAAAACTCATCGGAAGCAAAACAAAGGGAAGCACCGGGGTCAACCAAAACATGAGCAGCTCTACCAAGGATAGGTAGGGTACCTATAACCAGGTTCGACGCATCGGCCTGCTCCTTGGTGAGAGCCATCACACGACCACGTCCACGCCCACGCTGCGGCGCCTGTTGGGGCTGCTGGTGTTGTGGCGGCTGCTGGTGCTGTGGAAACTATTGCTGCCGGTACAGCTGGAACTACTGAGGCTACTAATACTACTGAAACTGCTAAGGCTGCTATTGGTACTGCCCCTGCTGCTGCTGACGGGGTGCTTGTTGCTGAGGAGGGTATTGGTACTATGGTACCTGTTGTGCGTACTGCATTGGTTGCTGCGGCTGCTGGACTTGCTGCATCGGGAAATTCCTCCTAAAGTGGCCTAGCAAACTACAAGTGTAACAAACTGCCTCCTGTCTACCCTGCTCAGCTCCCTACTAAACCGACTGCTCCGCAAACCTAGATTGACGCTTCTGCTGCCGACTCTGTCCACCCCCGCGAGTAGACATCTGTCTGAACTTCAAGCGCAATCTGGAACTGCCCGAGCCAGAAGAAGAAGAAGTCGCACTGCCGCAACTACCTGTGGGACACTGGTACGGCATGGACCGGGAAGAGGCTCCTCCCTACTGCTGGGGCTGCCAAGTCTCTCTCTCCAAGGCGGTGGCCTTAGCCACGGCCTCTCCCAAAGTGGCACACATATGAGCAGTCACACCCCACCTCAAATCTGGCCTCAATCCTGCAATGAATCTCTCTGCACAAGCCTACTCGCTACCTGCAACATGAGGAACATGCCTCAACAATCGGACAAACCTCTGGTGGTACTGAGTAACTGTGAGATCGCCCTGAACCAACTCGTGGAATTAGTCTCGTCTCTCATGTCAAGCATAGTCGGGGAAGTACTCGCCGTGAATGATCTCCAAAAATCACTGCCAAGTAATCTGATCCAAACGCTACCCTGGGAAGTGGGTCTACCGCTGAACTCTCCACCACTCATGGGCTGGCCCCTTGAGTTGATACAATGCCAGTCTGACCTGGTCCTCCTTGGCGCACTGCATGGTCTCGAACATGCGCTCCAACTCGTGTGTCCAACTCTCTGCCTTGTTTGGATCATACTCACCGAAGAACATCGGTAGTCAGAGGTGCAAGAACCTCTCCAAGAGAGCGGTCCTGTCCTCAGTGACCGTTGTCCTCCTCCGATCGGCCTGGGTACTCCCAATACCCGACGCCTATTGAACTGTTGGCTGCTCTACCTCCGGATCTGCCTCCTGCTCCAGTACTACTAGGGGAGGTACTGGAGGCTGCCCTCCCGCTGTTGCCTGCCCAGGCTACCACGCTCCCTGGTACAGGGTCCTGAAGAACTACTCGGCTAGAGGAAACCAATCCGCGTACTGCTGTGGCTGAGGCTGGTACCACTGCTGCTGCTGCCCACCTGTTGCTGCGGCTGCCGCTGCTCCCTGAGGATGTGCCACTGACTCCTCTGCTGACACCTCCTCCTGAACCTGCCCCTGCACGGGCATAGCCGACTCGTCCTGCTGCTCCATCAGCTCTCTTGCATGCTTATGCCTATACGGAGCCATTTCCTGCACGGCACACAACCAACAAGGTTAACTATACCAACTCGGGCGACTAGCAGTGTACTTGTACTACTGTTGGGACTTCCAGTTGCAGTTTAAATCCGCTACAAGTCCTGTCAGACTCTCGCTCTGATACCAACTGTAATGACCCCGAGAACCCGACCCTCGGCCCAGGCCGAGGACCTAATTTTTGCGGTCGTCACCCATGGATCCAGAGACTCGGAAGGGCTATAACACAAGTCTTACAAAATATGTAAATGAAATAAATGTCAACTGCTGACTAGGACCACACACGCGGAAGCAGAAAGAAGAGCGAGACCGCTGCGTATCGCTCTAGGTACAGTCCCAACACACACACACTAGTACACTCCCTTAGGGGCATACCCCGAGGGTGATGTACAACTGGTAAGGGGGAAACACTGCTAGCTATGGGGACAACGACTACCGCCCTGTCTCCTCCGCCCGACGCGCGCCCTACCGCTGCTGAGAAGTCTCATCTGGGAAAAGGAAGGGATGAGCTTCACAACAGAAGCTCAGTAGGGACTACCAATCTTCTACTAGCTCTAACAGGCAGAAGAATATATATAATAATTAAATGAGAATAGTTATATCTTCTACTTATAAAAGAAGTGCGGAAGCAAGCTGCTAACTAGTACGGTACGGAAAAACACCACGGTCGGAAACTCCGTACGACTACACGTCGTGACCACCACACGGCTGGAAACACAGACAGAGGAAACCCTGCCTGGACAAGAGACACTAGCTATGGAAAGCACTACCACTAGTCAACCGGTCAGGTGCATCCACTGACGTCTTATCCTCAACCCAGGTCCAAACCTCCACGTCTCGTCAGAGTGAGGCAGGACACAAGTACACAACAGTAACCGCCGTAGTCTGGCCGGACTATGGTCCCATGCTTGGCCTCTCTAAGCAGTTCTGGGGCTGCAAAGAGCGAGGCAGTGAGAAAAGGACTAACTGGCCGGTGCCGAGAAGGACTCCAAACGACCTCAGCATCCCAAACCAACTATGAGAGCTCTGTAAACGACTCAACGCTGCTGTCCCAACCACCATTTTCCCCTCCGCTCCAGAGTCCGCGACTCGAGCACACCCGCCGCCTGGAGTACTCCCTCAATAGGCGCGCGGGGACGGGGGCCCCAGGCAACGGTAACAACCTCTCTTACGGGACAAGCCCTCAAGTGCCGAGCATCGGGCTAACGACTAGTGTAGGACCGTACTAGGGAACTAGCACTGGTGCCATGGGTACAGTAAGAAGAGGAAATGGCGAAGACATCACGAGAAATAGAACTTTGCAAGACCTACCTGTCTCTGCTGTAGTCGCGACACATCGGGCCGTCGCGACCATGTCGCAACGCCCGGGGCTGTCACGACCATGTCGCGACGACTCAAGCTGGCCCGACAAGGTCATGACACACAAGAGTGCCGTGATGATGTTGCAGTGGCCTAGCCAGTCGCGACATCATCGCGACCTCTATATCGGTCGTGTTCTCAACCGAGGGGTGTCCCGGTGCAGTCCTCCCAAGGACCGCCCTAAAACCGATACAAAACACATCCACAGGGGGAGGGGATCATGATAAACACCGTAGGAACCTCTAATCAAGCCAAACCACCCTCAAAACGCCACAAAATATGGATTTACAAGGAATCTACGCTCGATGGAAATCTCACTCACACGAGCATGATTCTCACACCCCCACAACCCATACCACGGGGAAAACACGATCTCAAGGGGGAGGGGAGTATGCTAGGATGAGAGGAGACAAGGGTCCCTACCTCCACGAGTAGAGCCGACCCGTTGGGGCCTTCACGTCAGAATGACCACCTCCTCCTTGCTCCAAGCACCACGAACACGTCCCCTGCATGAAGGAGACATCACCGCCTCGCCACGAGCACCCCAAAACTGCCGGAGAACACAAGAGGGCTCGGGAGAGGGAGAAGAAGGAAGGAGAAGATGAGAAGGGCGAGAGGGGGAAATGGGGCACAACCTTTGTTTTAAGCCGATGTGCCCCAAGACGCGACGGGTCGGGCCTGTGCGACAACGAGCCTGTCGTGATGCCCCAAGGCGTTGCGACCATGTCGCGACGGCCACCCACGGCATGACACCAAAAGTAGTCAAACCTCGAAGATCAGGAAACACAAACGCGACGGTTGACCAGGTCGCTTCAATGTTGTACGCACCTGACACCCGACAAGACCATTCTGACAGATAGGATAGCGGTCAAGTCTGTCAGAAAAGCAGTAGCGACGCCTTCAGATGTCGCGACAAGAACGCGACGGCCACCCCCGTTGTGACCAGAACGCGACAGTCGGGCACGTCGTGACCTAAAGCCTGTCGCAGCTGGCTCCTCTGGCGCGACCATGTTGCGACCCTGAGGACGGGGCCAAGGGCCCTAGAGGGTCGGGTCTTACAACATGTGTCTATCTATAGTTAGAATGAGTGTTAGATTGATGTAGTAGGAAGTGAGATTAAATGTAATTTGCTTTTTATTGAGTCTTAGTCTTGTTATTCAACAATGAAAGAGTTGTATTAGTTTCCTTTGAAATAATGAATGAGATTCGGAATACAAGCTTAGTTGAGTTCATTATTTGGGCCCTATTATTATGATGTTGTGTAGATACACATATAATGCTTGCTAGCTAGAGGCTTATTTGCCGACTATTCATGTCTCGGAATATCGACTTTAATTCTTCAAATACATATGCTACGCAATTCTCGGGACGTGACAATTTAGTGGTATCAGAGCCTAGGAAACAATAGGAATATTTAAGTCCTAAGTTCAAGTGACACAATAGAAACTTACGTCATGGATCATACATATAGTACCTGGTGAGCATGGGTAGAGACTGGGAATATGTTAGCAGTCCTACCCAATGACTCTTACAATGTATCAAGAGACATTAATTGGTTTCTATCCTTTTCTCAGGAACCTCATAACTCTTACACTTAAGTCACAATGGCACGCAATCAATGGAAGGCCATGCCTGAAACCGTGGTTGGATTGACTTAGGCATTACAAAATGTAGTTCAGGCTTGAAATTAGGATGCAGCTACTAAGAATGAAGCTGGAGATTTACATTGCAATTTTAGGAGACTGAATCCTCCTCGTTTATTTGGATCCCCTGATCTAGACGGGGCAGAAAACTGGCAAGAAGAAATGGAAAGGATTTTCCAAGTCATGCAATGCATGAACCGGAAGAAGGTGATACTTGCAACATTTCAATTTAGCAAGGATGCAAGGGCTTGGTGGAAGGCCACATCGACTCATCTATCTAATGTGGCGGGATTGGAATGGGCTGGATTTCTGAAGATATTTAGGGGAAAGTACTTTTTGAGAGGGTCAAGGAGAAGAAAGCTACAGAATTTACTGCACCGAAGTAGAAAGATATGTCTGTGGCTGAGTATGAAGCTTAGTTGGCTCGGCTGGCTGTGTATGCCCCACATCTAGTAGGAACTGAAAGATTGAAGGCAAATTGCTTTATGGATGGGCTTAGGCCCATGTTCATTGAAACATTGGGACGACTCAACCTCGACACCTATGCTGAAATAGTCCAAAGAGCCCAAGTGCTGGAGGATACCAATGCCAAAGTAGAAGGCATGAGGGGGAAAGACATCTCCAAGCCGGTGTTTGTCAAGAAAGGGGCAGCCAATACTGCAGCCACTTTCCGAAACAACAACAACAATAACAATACGAACAATGACTCAAATCTTTCACAATTAAATCTCTCTCTAGAATTCTAGAGAGAGACGCTCTGGGATTCTCTGGTGCGTGGGTGGCCTCTGCTGGCCGCCGCCGACCCTTGTGGGCTAGCGGGGACGTGGGGTCTTCTACATGGCTACTCCAATGGCGGTAGGGTCTTCTGGAGGAAGAGATGGCATGAAGAAGTCTTTCGCTCAAATTATTGCTGCCACCAAGCCACCGGTGGCAGTTTGCATTGGTGTCAAGCCCCCTGCTTTTACAGACTCGTGTGAACCAGCTATTTTTTTCTCGCCGGAAGAAGTACGTAAATCTATCCAAACCTTTAACCTGGCTATCATAGGGAGGTGTGCCTATGGTAGATGCTCCATCCCGGAGTTTAAATCATGCATATCCCAAAGGCTCCTGTTGACAGGGGATTTTATTGTGAGCACTCTTAATCACCGACATCTGTTGCTGAGGTTTAAAGCAGAAGATGATTATATGAAAGTTATTATGAGAAGAAGTCTATATATCAAGGGCCTCTTATATAGATTTTTCAAATGGGATCCTCAATTTGATTTCAATGCGGATCCAACAATTATCCCAATCTGGATTGGTTTTCCTATGCTTCCGATGAATTATTATTATGATGACTTTTTGAAATCGATTGGTGGTAACATGGGACATGTCCTGAGGATTTTTGAACCAATGAAAGCTTTAACTCAGACCAGTGAAGCCTTTGTCTATGTGGAGTTGGACATATTAAAACCCAGGCCGGACAAGATATGGATTGGTTGTGGCACGGACGATTTTTGGCAGAAGATCAACTATTATTGAGTCCCTCCAGTCTGCTCCTCCTGCCATAGACTGGGTCATGCTGTAGCAGAATGCCGCAAGAATCAACCTAAATCTGATGCTCATGTGCCTTCTCAAAAGGATCCTCCCATGCAAAACCTTACGGAGGGAATAGGAGGTGAAGACGGTAACAAGAAAACTTGGAGACAGAAGAAGTCCCAACGGGACACTGTGGTGATCTTGGGGAATAGGTTTTTTGTGTTGGCAACCAACCTTGAGAATGTTGATGCTGATCCTTTGCAATTTGGGGAGCAGGGACCTGGTCAAGATATACAACATGAAGGCCCTCCAGATTCGCAGCATCTCACGTTGCATGGGCCTTATGGGGGTGTTTTGGAGGTCAGTCAAGAGGAAGTTGGAGGTAGGCGGGTGCAATCTGGGAAGCAGGATTCTCATTAGGTTCTAATGCATGCATCTTCCAAGGTGGTGCAACTGGAGGGCACTATGTTTCAAAGTCTGCATGATGTTGACGGTCTTGATGGATCTTGTAGCCATGGTTATAGCGATGCTCTAGTTCGGAGTCCGGCAGTGGGGGTTTCTTCGGTGCCGGCAATGGCAAAGATGGAGAATCTACCAGACGTATCTATCACAGTATCGGCTACAAATATTCCTAAACCCCCGGAAGAAGTTTTAGGAAGGGTTTCCACCCTTGCTTCCAAAGAGAATATCTTTATGCATGGGCTGATCCTCTTGCAAGATTTGAAGACCCAGAAAAATGCAGGTGCAACAACGCGATCTAAAGCGAAAGCTGCAGGGGGTCGTTTGGCTACTCTTCATCATGAATAGTTCCCTTCTTTGTTGGAATATTAGAGGCGTTTCCATTTCTGCCTCTAGGAGATCCCTTCGTAGAATCACCAAGAAATATGGCGTGGATACAGTAGCCATTGCTGAACCTATGGTCTCTTTGGACCGTGCGTCCTCCTTATGTAAATACATTAAAATGCAGGAGTTTGCTGGATGAGGGAGATAATTCTAAAATATGGGTCCTTTGGCGGAATAATTCCATGCACGTTATCAACTGCTCTGACCAACATATCACCTTGGCAGTTTTGAATGATAGTAATGTCCAGATGATGGTTACAATGGTTTATGCTAGCTGCAGTGTTAGCCATAGGCGATCCCTTTATGAAAATCTCATCCAATTCTCAGATAACATTGATGTTCCGTGGGTGGTTGGGGGCGATTTCAACTGTGTTGCCCAAATTTCTCGGAGAAGAGGGGGGGCCGAGTTCCAAATTTGCAAGCTATGGCAGATTTTAATTCTTTCCTTGATGCTGCTTCTCTTTCTGATGCTGGATTCACTGGTTTGCAATTTACCTGGTCCAACAATCGCACAGGGCAAGCTTCCATTAAGGCTCGACTGGACCGGTTCCTTACTAACAGACTGTTTGACACAAATTTCCCAGACTTTTTTGTTAGGCACTTACCCAGGGAACCATCTGATCATGCTCCTTTACTGGCCTATCTGCACAAGCTGCTCAAATTCCCGGCCAGGTTCATGTTCCAGTCCATGTGGTCATTGCATGATTCGTTTCATGAAACTATTAAGAAGGCATGGAATTCTCAGGAGGTTTGGCACCCTAACCCATTTACTGTTCTTTCCCTTAAATTGAGAGCTGTTAAACAGGTGTTGCGGGTCTGGAATAAGGAGGTCTTTGGCGACGTGGAGGAAAATGTTATTTCCCTGGAGGATGAGGTCAGAGTGGCTTAGGATAATTTTGTTGCTACCCCCTCAGCTGATCATAAAACTGCCTTGGGGAAGGCGACTGCCAGTCTTAGAAGAGCTCTCCATTGTAGGGAGGTTTTTTGGGCCCAAAAAGCCCGCATGGAATGGTTAGAAGATGGGGATCGAAACTCGGCTTTCTTTCATGCAGTGGTCCAGGTGAACAGAAGAAGAAATAGAATCATGCGCCTACAGGTCGATGGTGCTTGGTCTGAGGACCAGGATGTTGTGCGTCTGGAAGCAGCCAGGTTCTTTGGAAATTTGCTTCAGTCTTCCCGGCATGCAGTTGATGAATTCCTGCTCCAAGTTGTTCCCTCCCTCGTTTCTGGAAGCCAAAATGCCGATCTTTGTGCCCTTCCTTCTCATGATCAAATCAAGAGTGCTGTATGGAGTCTGAATGGTACAAGTGCCCCAGGTCCTGATGGGTTCACTGGCAAATTTTTCACTTCTTGTTGGGATATTGTCCACAGTGATGTTGTTGCGGCTGTGCAAGGTTTCTTCAATGGCCATTCGTTTCCTAGAAGTGTTACCTCTACACTTATTGCTCTTGTTCCCAAAATTCCCCACTCAGCTACTTACAATGATTTCAGGCCGGTCATCCTTTGCAACTTCTGCTACAAAATAGTTTCTAGAATTATCTGTGATAGATTTGTTTCTATTCTTCCTGGTATCATTTCCGAGGAACAAGGAGCTTTTGTGAAAGGAAGATTTATCCTGGATAATGTCTCTCTTGCCAGACAATTAGTTCGGGATATTGGTCGGAAAGTTAGGGGTGGGAATGCTATCTTCAAGTTAGACATCAGGAAAGCTTATGATAGTGTGGAATGGGATTTTTTGTTTACTGTCATGAAGAAGTTTGGCTTCTCCTCAAGGTTTATCTCCTATATTGCTATGATGGTTTCTAATTGCTGGTTCTTAGTTCTTTTTAATGGCACCCCAGTAGGTTTTTTTAAATCATCAAGGGATCTTCGTCAAGGTGATCCTATTGCCCCGACTCTCTTTATTATTATGGAGGAGGCACTCAGTAGAGGTCTTCGTAGCATGCTCAACACTGGCGCCATTGGTCACTATGATGGGCCAAGAGGATGTCCAGCTCCCTCTCATCTCTTTATGCAGACGACACCTCATTTTCATGAATGGAAGCATATCTAATGTCAAACGCCTTGTGCTCTTTTTGAACAAATATGCTGACTCTTCGGGGCAGGTTATCAATCCAAGTAAGAGTTCCTTTATGGTTTCCGGGAAAGCCACAATGTCTGCAATCCAAAGAATCAAGCTGGTGACTAGTTATAAGAAGCAGGAGGGCGCTCTGATTTATTTGGGGGTTCCTCTAAAGTCTGGAAGAGTTCTTGCATCTGATTACAAGTGCCTCATTGATAAATTTAATGCTAGACTGGGTGGATATACACATAGACGCCATCTAGGCATTCCAATGGCGACTCTTGGACTGCGCAGACCGGGAGAACAAGTCTCCACCCTAACCAGTGGTACTTGTCCACCTCCAGGATTTCCCCTAATGCCCTTAGGGTCACTTACACATTGAACTTTCTCAGGGGGGACTTTTCCCTGATACAGTTCCACTGCCCTCTACGGAAGCAGTGTCACATTGGCACAGTTACACATTTACAAATTTTACCGGTTTGCACATGGTTTTACACATAGCACTTTTCATCTCATTCACTTTCTCACTCATATGCATTTCTCTGTTTTTCCTGACATGGCACTACAGATTTCAGGAGTTTAACACACAGTTAATTTCACCAATCAAGTTGGGTTTATGCAATATCTAATCACATTACGATAACATACATAGATTACTATATTTCACATGGAAAAACATAACTTCTTATGTACTAGTCCAAATGACCTGAAATTTTAACCACATGCTATTTTCGGGTTTTAGATCGTACATTCAATTTTCAGATTTTCTGAGCTAATTGGGATTTACAGTAAATAAAACACCTATTTAGCATGCCATTCATAATTTAAGTTGATATGGACTTATACACACAAGTCAAAATTTTAGCAAGCTACTGTCTGAACAGAGATTACTATTATATGCATGATTTGAGAATACAAAATTACCCTAAATCATACAGCCATAGATCAATCATCACAATCTTTCTTGCATGCCTTTTTATTTACCGAACCGAATTTATTAGTAACTCATGCAAGCATGGACAAATTATCAAAATTTGAGTATACATACACTGACCCACTAATCCTCATGATCTGAAAAAACTGAGGCATTCAGACTAGCTCAAATCATAAAGCATAGATTGTCAAGATTATCTACAAATCATGCTTACAATTTCATGGGATACAATATTCTAACACTCACCACCACACATCACACTCATCCACACACCACATTTGACAGTACACATAGTGTATAGGGTTACCATATATCCTCATCACGGAAACCATATCGAAAATAGTTATATAGGAAGGGCAGAACAGGTCACTGTTCTGTCCAGAGGAACCTGGCGGCGGTCTCTGGCCGTTGACTCAGTGTCAGCGGCATGGTCGATGGACGCCAAGCATGATCTCAGCGTCCATTGACCTTGCCGTCAATGCAGGTCTGTGCAGAAACACAGACCTGAGCTCTCAAGTTTGGGTGAATGTGAGGGTCTAGGACTCGAGGGAAAATTCATAAAAATAGTAGAAATGACCTAGACACATACAGGGACATTATGGTTAGGTCACTTGCCTTTTAGAAAATGCTCAAATGGATCAAAGGTGCTCGGTGAAGCCCTCCTTGGGCAGTCCCAAGAAGGTGCAGAACTCCTTCCTAGATCTTCTTCCTCCGGGCTCCTGGATGATCTCCACACCAAGGGGATGTCGGGGAAGCCTCCTCCTTTGCTCAAGCTATCTTCTTGTCGTGGAAGATGGCCGGATCTAGCTCCAGGAAGTTGGATCTTTGGGTGCAAAGAGTGGGGTTTCTCAGTTTTTCTTCTAGGGTTTTCTTTCTCTCTTTTCTCCTCTTGCAAAGGTGAAGAGAGGGCTGGGGAGAGGCAGATCCGGGTTTAACATGTGGGAAGACCTCTCTCCCACTCCCAGGGTGACAAGATAGCTCTCAGAGCCGTTGGGGACAGCTCCCCAATGGGTGAGCTCCCTTGTTCCCGGAATTTCTGGCTCTGCTGCGCATGCAGGCCAGAGAAATAGGCGTCCATATCGTTAGACGCCAGGATTAGTGTTGGCGTCCATGGCTGGACGCTGACACCAGCTCAACGGCTAGGGGTTGACGCGAAGGTGGCCTTCGGCCAAAACTCTAAAATATGCAGAAAACTATGCATACCATGCATATATACATGCAATATGTATATGGTAGTGTATCCATACTATCACCATTTAATACATGCATTATTTACATCTAATATAAACATATGCACACGTAATTATACTAATCAATACATACATAAATATGTATATACATACACAAGCACAAATATACACACGCAAATACAAATAATGCGACGGAAATTCGAGGGCCTTACATAAGAAGTGAAAGATAGATAAGAAAATGGTTAGAAAATTTAGTAACCTAGCTCTAATGGTGGCTGAAATTTTATTACAGCCATGGCTTCGAGAGGTAGGCGTGGTGGAGCGTCGGCTCGTGTGGACGAGCCGCGACGTGACGAGCGAGCGGAGCAGCAGGCCCCGACACCGCCAGGTCCTGTACTTCCCCCACCGCCGCCTGTGGATTACAGAGTATTCATGCAAGGTCTGGTGCAAGCCATGCAGACGCAGGCTCATACCCAGGCAGCACTCCAGGCACAGTTGGAGGCCCAGGTAGAATAATTAAACAACTAGTAGTTGCTATTTAAATTGCATGATATTGTGTTTATTGTGTATTGCCTATTGTTTAATGTAGCAGGCTCAGGCACCAGCTCAGGACCATGGTGGACCTCCCATCATGGAGCTATTCAAGAGGATGACCCCACCCTCTTTTAAGGGGGAGAGTGATCCATTAATGGCAGAAAGTTGGTTAAGGGAGACATAGAACATCTTCCGAGCCATCAGGTGCCCTGATGAGGATAAGGTGACATTAGCCACCTACATGCTACAGGTAGACTTTTAATTTTGTATGTTTGAATGTTCTGCTTAATTTAGAATTTGTTAGTTGGTGCTTATGAAGGTGTATTGCAGGAGAGAGCGGATGTATGGTGGTCCTCTCTACTACGTACACGCTTTGAGGACGGAGCAGTAGACGTGGCGTGGGACACGTTCGTGAGGCTCTTTCGAGCCAAGTTCGTCCCAGAGCATATCCAGGACAAGATGGAGCAGGAATTTCTCTCCCTGACGCAAGGCTCCATGACCGTGCTGGAATATGAGGCAAGGTTTTCTGAACTTTCTATGTATGCACCGCATATCGTAGAGGATGAGCGCAGGAAGACGAAGAAATTTGTGATGGGACTCAAGCCATCACTGCGGACGAGACTCGTGGCGTTTGACCACCGCACGTTGGACGAGGCCCTCAGTGCTGCCTGCAGGCAGGAGGGAGAAATGGAGCAATATCTGGAGGAAAAGAAGGCTTCGCAGAAGAGGCCGGCAGCAACGTTCTAGCGGCAGGATAAGAAGAAAACGATGTACCAGACACTGCAGCGATCCGTGACAGTCAACAACTCTCAGGTACCTTCTGTACGTTCCCCTGGTGTGAAGAAAGAGTGTCCCCATTGCGGGAAGACACATGGTGGTTCCGAGTGTTGGTTGGTAGCGGGTAGATGCTTGAAGTGCGGGAGCAGCGACCACAAGATCAAAGACTGCCCAAGACTTCAACAAGGAGCTCAGCGTGGAGCGCCAGCCCCAGCAGTAGCGGTAGCCGCGCCAGCTACGGGAAGACTAGAAAGGCCTTGAGCCCCAGCTCGAGTGTTTGCTTTAGCTCGCGAGGACGCCGAGCAGGCGGAGCATGTCACCGAAGGTACGATTTTGCTTCTAGGTGTGCACGCTCGGGTTTTGTTTGATACGGGTGCTACTCACTCGTTCATTTCCGAGCGGTTCGCTAGGCAGTTAGCCCTAGAGTCAAGCGTAGAGTTTGAGGAGTTAGAGGTCCCTTGTCTGTGCACACCCCTGCGGGTACGGTATCGAGTAGGAAGTGCATTCCATCGTTACCTATGTGCATTGAGGATAGAATCCTAGATGGGTGTTTCTTCTTGCTAAAAATGAAGGACTATGATGCTATTCTTGGTCTGGATTGGCTAGAGGAGCACTATGCGTTAGTGGATTGTTGTCGGAAGAGGATTGTTTTCCGCATTCTGGTGAGGACGAGTTCTCTCATCCCTTGCCAAGGAACTTGGCTGGAAAGTTAGTCATCTCTGCCATGAAGGCGATGCGCATGGTAAACAAGGGTTGTGAAGCTTTTCTTGCCAGCGTGGTGTTAGTGCCAGAGGCTGATGAGTCACTTACTCTTGCGGAGATTGAGGTAGTGCAGGATTTTTCAGATGTCTTTCCTGATGACTTGTCTGGATTGCCACCGGATAGAGAGATAGAGTTTACTATATAGTTGCTTCCGGGCACCTCTCCTATCTCGAAGGCTCCATATCGGATGGCACCTGCGGAGTTAGCCGAGTTGAGGAGGCAGTTGCAGGAGTTGCTTGATAAGGGATTTATTCGCCCTAGTGTTTCCCCTTGGGGCGCACCTGTATTATTCGTCAAGAAGAAAGACGGGTCACTTAGGTTGTGTATTGACTATAGGAAGTTGAACCAAGTGACTGTGAAGAACAGGTATCCCTTACCTCGCATTGATGACTTGTTTGACCAGTTGCGAGATGCATCAGTCTTTTCTAAGATTGACTTGCGATCTGGTTATCATCAGTTGAGGATTCAGAGTGAGGATGTGTCCAAGACGGCATTTAGAACCCGTTATAGACATTATGAGTTCTTGGTTCTACCTTTCGGATTGACCAACGCCCCTGCAGCGTTCATGGATCTCATGAACCGGGTGTTTAGGCCGTATTTAGATAGCTTTGTCGTAGTGTTTATTGACGATGTGTTGGTCTATTCTCCGGATGAGGCCACCCACCTTCAGCATCTGAGGTTAGTGTTAGAGGTTCTTCGTGAGCACAAGCTGTATGCAAAATTCAGCAAGTGCAATTTTTTGTTGCGCGAGGTTCATTTCCTCGGGCATGTTATCTCCGGCGCTGGTGCTGCAGTTGATCCAGCGAAGGTCCAGACAGTTATGGATTGGGAGGTTCCCAAGACCCCTTCGGAGATTCGTAGTTTTATTGGGTTAGCTGGTTACTATCGGCGATTCATTGAGGGTTTCTCATCCATCGCCGTCCCCTTGACAAAGCTGACCAGGAAGGGTGAGAAGTTCGTATGGTCTGAGGCATGTGAGCGTAGCTTCCAGCTATTGAAGGCTAAGCTTACTTCTGCTCCGGTATTGGTATTGCCTAGTGGTCTAGAGGGCTTTGCCATTTATACGGATGCGTCTCGGATCGGTTTAGGCTGTGTGCTCATGCAGCAAGAAAGGGTAGTGGCTTATGCTTCTCGTCAGTTAAAGGAGCATGAGAGGAACTATCCGACTCATGACTTGGAGCTCGCAGCAGTGGTTCATGCACTAAAGATCTGGAGGCACTATCTTTATGGTGTCAGATTTAAGGTGTTTACCGACCACAAGAGCTTGAAGTATCTTTTCTCCCAAAAGGAATTAAACCTGAGGCAGAGAAGATGGATTGAGTTCTTGAAGGACTATGACTTCGACCTTCAGTATCACCCTGGAAAGGCGAATGTCGTAGCGGATGCTCATAGTAGGAAGAGGTCTTCGCTCCAGCAGGATTGGAAGATGTTGGAGGATGCGGCGTACTCTATGACCGAGTTAGAGCCATCGCTGTGTCAGGATTTTGTAGCTCAGTTATCCCTTAGATCCTCTGTTTTGGATGAGGTGATCGAGCAACAGGATGCCGACCCTAGATTGTTAGAATTAGTGGGTAAGGCGGGCATTGCTCGTGATGAGGACGGTGTGATTAGATTTCAGCACCGTGTCTGTGTCCCCGATTTAGTAGATGTCCGTGAGCATGTGTTAGCGGAGGCTCATAGATCACGATTCTCTATTCATCCGGGTAACACTAAGATGTATCAAGACCTGAAGAGATCATTTTGGTGGTCCGGCATGAAGAAAGATGTTGCAGATTATGTGTCTAGATGTCTAGTATGTCAGCAAGTGAAGGCCGAGCGACAGCAACCATCCGGCCTTATGCAGAGGATGGACATCCCAGTGTGGAAGTGGGAAGCTGTCACTATGGACTTCGTTTCGGGTTTGCCTCGATCTAGAAGGAGCAATGACTCGATTAGGGTAGTTGTAGATAGATTCTCGAAGACTGCTAATTTCTTGCCTATGAAGAAGAAGCAGTCAGTAGAGAGTTTAGCTAGATTGTATGTTAGTGGTATCATTAGATTGCATGGTGTGCCGAAGTCGATCATTTCGGATCGAGATCCGAGATTTACTTCGAGGTTGTGGAAGGGTCTTCAGGATGCTTTAGGATCGGAGCTGAAGCTTAGTTCGGCGTTTCATCCCCAGACCGATGGACAGTCCGAGCGGACTATCCAGACGCTCGAGGATATGTTGAGAGCATGTGTTCTGGATTGGAAGGATGATTGGGAGCGTCATTCACCTCTTGTGGAGTTCGCATACAACAACAGCTTTCATGCTAGTATTGGTATGGCTCCATTCGAGGCGTTGTATGGTAGGCCCTGCAGATCTCCGTTATGTTGGGAGGAGACTGGCGATAGGCAGTTGATCGGACCGGAGTTAGTTCAGGAAACTTCGGATAAGATCCAGCTTATCAGGAAGAGGCTTGTTGCGGCACAGGCTAGGCAGAAGAGTTATGCCAACAACAGGAGAAAGGATTTGGAGTTTGAGGTTGGCGATCATGTCTTCTTGAAGATATCGCCTACTCGAGGTGTTGTCAGATTTGGCAGGCATAGCAAGCTAAGCCCTAGATTCATTGGCCCATATGTGATTCTCAGACGTTTGGGCAGCGTGGCATATGAGCTAGCATTACCCCTAGCTTTGGCTAGCGTTCACCCTGTATTCCACGTATCTATGCTCAGGAAGTATGTCCGAGATCCGTCTCATGTGATTAGTCATGAGCCAGTGGAGATCCAGCCAGATCTTTCGTATGTTGAGCAACCAGTAGCTATTCTTGACCGGAAGGTTCAGCATCTCCGGAACAAGAGTAATGCGTCGGTGAAAGTTCTATGGCGGAACTTCTCATGAGAGGAGGCTACTTGGGAGCTTGAGGATGCGATGAAGAAGAAGTATCCCCTTTTGTTTGAGTAGTGTCGTTCTAACTTCGAGGACGAAGTTTCTTTAAGGGGGAGAGGGTGTAAGGCCCTCGAATTTCCATCGCATTATTTGTATTTGTATGTGTATATTTATGCTTGTGTATGTATATACATATTTACGTACGTATTAATTAGTACAATTACGTGTGCATGTGTTTATACTATATGTAAATAATGCATGTATTGAATGGTGATAGTATGGATACATTACCATATACATATTGCAAGTATATATGCATGGCATGCATAGTTTTCTGCATGTTTTAGAGTTCTGGCCGAAGGACAGATTGGCGTCAACCCCTAGCCGTTGAGGTGGTGTCAGCGTCCACCCCTGGACGCCAACACTAATCCTGGCGTCTAACGATGTGGACGCCTATTTCTCTGACCTGCATGCGTTGCAGAGCCAGAAATTCCGAAAACAAGGAAGCTCACCCATTGGGGAGCTGTCCCCAACGGCTCTGAGAGCAATCTTGTCACCTTGTGAGTGGGAGAGAAGCCTCTCCCACATATCCAACCCGAATCTGCTCCCCAAACCCTCTCTTCACCCTTTTGCAAGAGAGAAACCAGAGGAGAAAAACCCTAGCTTCTGAGCTGTGAGAAAACCCCATACTTGCAGCCCAAAAATCCGAACTTCTGAAGCTTGTCCGGCGTTCTACTGCAACGGGAGGCAAGAGGGATCATCAAGGAAGGCCTCCCCAACATTTCCTTGCTGTGGAGATCATCCAGGAGCCCAGAGGAAGGAGATCTTGGAGGACGTTTCTGCACTTCTTGGGACGGCCCAAGGAGAGCTTCTCCGAGCATTTAGATCCATTGGAGCAATTTCCTAGAGGCAAGTGACCCTACCATAAGGTTCCCGTATGAGTCTAGGATGGTTTTTCAATTTTTATGAATTTTCCCTCGTGTCCTAGACCCTCAGATTCACCCTATCTTGAGAGCTCGGGTCTGTGTTCTACACAGACCTGAATTAACGACAAGGTCCCTGGACGCTGAGATCATGATTAGCGTCCATCGACCATGCCGCTGACACTGAGTTAGCGGCCAGAGACAGCCGCCAAGTTCATCTGGAAAGAACAGTAAACTGTTCTGCCTTCCTATACGATTATTTTCGATGGGTTTTCCGTGATGAGGATATATGGTAACCCTATACACTATGTATACTGGTAAATGTGGTGTGTGGATGTGTTATGATGTGTGGTGGTGAATGTTAGAGATTATCATCCCATGAAATTTCAAGCATGACTTGTTGATGGTTCTTGCCAATCCATGTTTTATGATTAGGACTAGTCTGAGTGCCCTAAGTTTTGTCAGATCATGAAGTTAGTGGATCAGTGTATGTGTACTCAAATTTTGATAAATTATCCATGCTTGCATAAATTGCTATTAATTTCGGTTCGGTAAATAAAAAGGCATGCAAGAAAGAATTGTTGTGATCGATCTATGGTTGTATGATTTAGGGTAATTCTGTACTTTCAGATCTGGCATATAACAGTAGTCTCTGTTCAGACAGTAAGTGGCAAAAATGTATGATGGTGTTAAGCTCCATGTCAACTTAAATTATGAATAGCATGCTAAATAGGTATTTGATTTTCTGTAAATTCCATTTAGCTCAGAAAAATCTGAAAAATTGAATGTATGATCTTGAACCCGAAAATAGCATGTGGTTAAATTTTCAGGTCATTTGGACCAGTATATAAGGAGTTAGGCATTTTTCTATGTGAATAGTAAAAATTTATGCATGTCATCGTAAAGTGATTAGATATCGTTTAAACCCAACCTGATTGGTGAATTTACTGTGTGTTAAACTCCTGAAATCTGTAGTGTCATGTCAGGAAAACAGAGATATGCATGTGAGTGAGAAAGTGAATGAGATGAAAAGTGATATGTGTAAAACCATGTGTAAAATCGGAAAAAAAATGTGTAAATGTATAACTGTGCCAATGTGACACTGCTTCCGTAGAGGGAAGTGGAACTGTATCAGGGAAAAGTCCCCCTGAGAAAGTTCAATGTGTAAGTGACCCTAAGGGCATTAGGGGGAAATCCTGGAGGTGGACAAGTACCACTGGTTAGGGTGGAGACTTGTTCTCCCGGTCTGCGCAGTCCAAGAGTCGCCATTGAAATGCCTAGATGGCGTCTATGTGTAATGTGATGTGTATATGTCCTTCTTTGGTGGTTTGGACTATGTGTCACGGCACCTAAAATGTGAATGTGTAATGTGTAATGTGTATGTGTTAATGTGTAAGTGAACAATGTGAAATGTGTATGTGCAAAGTGCAACCATGTGAATTGGAAACTTATGTAAGGAAAATGTGAAACTAAAAATGTGAGAATATGACATTGAAATCCATGTGAGACAAATCTGAAACCATATGAAATCAGTAATTTCATGTTGTTATCATCATGTTTATATGTGCAAAAATGTCTAGAATCCATGTTAGGGATAATTGATCAGCACGTGTACAAAATAGCATGATTGGTTGTTCACATGGTATGTTTTAAACAACATTGTAGCTCTCCTGTGTAGGTTTACAGCCATTAAACCATGTGAAACCAGTAACTTAAAGCATGTGAAAATGTCTATGTATGTGCTTAAGAACATGTAAAGTCCATGCTAGTTGTGTTTTCCCTTCATATATGCACAGTGTTCATGTTGGTAGCTCTCATGTCTTGGTTCTTTAAAGGCAAAATGTCACGAGTAAATTGAATAGAGAGTATATGATAGGTAAGTTTTATTCTTAGAAATCTGAAAGCATGATCCATGTATTAAATTGTAGAACCTTCATGATAGGTTGCAACTTTCAAATGACTAGCATGCCATATGTTGAAATTTGTGAATGTGCATGTAGAAACCGCTATGACTTATACGTGTATGTTATGAGTAGTGTTGCTTGCTGAGTCTTTAAGACTCACTCCTTGCTTCGGCGTACAGGTATAGACGGTGACGAGACTCTCGTGGAGGAGACGGTAGAGACGGACTCCGAGCGCGGAGTTTAGATTGTTCGAGCAGTTGTACCCTTTTGTGCTTTCATAGTATGTAAAAGTGACATTGTACTAGAAATCATGAGAAAATTGTATAAGTGTGGACATTGTGTACTTAATTTTCAGAAATTTAAATTATGTGAACTTTAAGTTCTATAATGTTAATTGCAAATTTCATGTATGTTAAATGTGAATGATGAATGAATGAAGACAGTTGTCTTTTACTTCCGCTACTCTGTCGTATATTCGCGTGTTTCTTAGCTGTTTGTATCGTTTGGGTAAATGTCCCACTGTGATGACTCTTGCTATACCGACGTGGGTTGGTATAATCGTACCGGTATAATGAGGGCCGTCACAGAATAGTGACCGAATAGAGACCGAAAATGTTGGTCTCTAAATGCACTTTTTCTTGTAGTGACGGTATGCAGCTGTCAGGATCAAGCTTTGCGGAACAAGGCAGTGGATATTGCATATTTAGAGAAGCATGGGATGCATAGCATTATGGAAGCCATTCAGAGGATGAAGTGGACGAAGATGGTCACTGTTTCTGATCCAAGTTATCCAGACCTAGCAAAAGCATTCTTCACATGTTTGAAGACAGAGGAAGATGGGTCCTTCTCCTCCACAGTAAAAAGTACATCCATTCATGTTACCTATGATCTTTTGGAGAGGCTATTCGGAGTATCTTCAGTTGGTCACAATACAGTGGACTCCGTAGACATTCATGCAAAGGGGTTAGGCATTATTGGAACAAAATACAAACTGAAGGATGGGAAAATCGACATTAATCAGCTGAATGCATTCAACAGAATTCTACATTTTATAGTCTGCCAGATTTTAGTGCCAAGAAGTGTCACATTCTCAACCTGCCCAAAAGGAGATTCAGACATGATGTTTTGGGCCATCCAGAATCAGGATATCAACATGGCTCAGGTTATTATTGAGAGAATGAAGTTTGTTGCAGAGATGATCTGGGATAGGAAAAACAAATTGGCGGTATCCCTTCCTTATGCTCATTTGCTTACAAAAATTTCATAGATTATGGTATTGACCTGAAGGGAGAAGTGATGGAGAAGATGGGCCAGCCTATTCGGTCCAGGAACATGAAAAAGAGTGGTTTCTTTCTTATTGGAAGTGTTTGGACAAAGACTTCGGTGGAAGAGGGAGAGGCCATCATTGGTGAAGCTCCTGAAGTTCAACCTATTCAAGAGGCAGAGGAAGAGGCAGATGTCAGAGTTGAAGACCCTTCTGCAAGGAGGATAGAGGAAATAGCTCCTGAGCCTATTGAGCCCGTTGGGCAACAAGATGAAGTAGTGATCCCCTCTACAGTCCCTATATTATCTATAGAAGAATCATTAGAGGCTGTTGCTCATGCTGAGGGGAAGCAGGAAGAAACTCTCATGGAAGACATTCCCAATATTCCTGCTGCAGATGTTAGTGTGGAAGTTAGCTAGGAAGAAGCTATTCCAGAAGTGGTGGCACCAAGCCTCACAGAAGATGTTCGAATGGAAGAAGCTCCAGCTCAAGGGGAGTATGATATTCAGGGGGATCCCACAACCAGTGTTGCTGATGATCAATTTAAGGAAGGCATTGTGGAGAGCACCTCAAGTGATGATGTTGTTGAGCCAGCTGGTGGCTCAGGAGATAGAAGTAAGGGTGTTGCCACAAAAATTCCTCTACTCACTAAGAAGGCACACCGTAGATCCAAGAAGAAAAAGATCCTTGTGCACTTAAAGCCAGTCATTGAAAGACTAAATGCACATGGGGAAATTTTGTGCTCTGTTCAGTCTGATGTCTCTTCCATTTTCATTAGTCAGAGCATTGGGGCCAAGGAGATTGGAGCAGTTAAAGCTGAGCTCCAAGAGATGAGAGGTGAGTTGGGAAGCTTGAAGAAACTAATGAGAATCTTTCAGTTTTTGTGAGGGCACAATTATCTGTTCCTGCCCCTCCTGCTCCCACTCAAACAGTATCAGAAGAGCCTACAGTTGGGCCATCAGGGCCAATTGCTGAAGAGGAATCAGGGCCACTAGGGCCAACAATTAAGGAGCAGGGCCTCCAGGGCCATCTATGGAAGAGTCTGGGCCGACAAGGCCATCAGCTGGAGAGTCAGGGCCATTGGAGTCAGAGGCAGAGCAAGTCAGAATTGAAGAACCTCTAGAAGTTGTTGCTGTACCCCCAGAGCCTCCTGTTCCTTCTCCTCTTCAGACTACAGCCCCTTCTTCTCCTCCTCCATCCTTCTCTGCCCCACCAGCACCTGAACCTTCCAAAAAGCTAGGTCCAAAGCACATCTCCTCACCTACACCCTTTACTGCTACCTCCTCTTCCTCACCTATCTCTTCTATTGTTATTCCTCCTCCTCCCACATTTGAGGAACCTCCAGCATCATCCTCAGCTGGTCCATCAGCTGCTGAACCACCAGTACTACCTCCTCCTACCTCTTTCTCCTCTCTTCATCCACCCACTCCTACCTCCTTCATCACTATCATTCCGGAGGGTGCTCAGATTCAAGGCCACATCATATTCACTCAGTCCAGTCAGAGGGGACATTAAAGATGAGTTTGAAGAAGCAATTCTTGACTCAGTCCTGTCTGTTTCCTCTCATATTCACAGGACAGGCCCTTCTAGTCCTGCCCCACAAAAGAGGAAAGTCTCAAAGGACCTTGCTCTCTCCTCTGAACCTAGATTCCCCCCTCTTTGGTTCTCTCTTTCTGTTGAAAATAGAAGGAGATCCCTCTATTGTGAATTCCTACAAAAATGTACATTTACTGTCATTTTTGGTCTCCCTCACCTCAACCTCTCAGAACACCTCACCATTGTTCTTCCTCTCTCTCCCCTATCCAAATCCGATCAGTCCAAAATTTTCTCCATAGCTGAGTCTAAGACTGAAGACCAGTGGGCTCGGGGCCATCAGTTTCTCTACAGGCAATATGTGCTAGCCAGATCTGACAGGTTTCCACCTAGAGATCATCCAGTTACTCTATCTGAGTGGTTTGTCATCCACCACAAAAGCTCTTGGGGTCCCTTCATCCAGAAGGAGATCAAGTTAATCTGGCAGTTCTAGATGTTCAATGACTATCAGTTTCTCCATAAACTTCAAGAAATTCAGCTTGGTCAGTTCAGGGCAGCCATTGCACAGCTCGGGACTGACAATCCTGTCAGCACAGCCCTTCAGGTGAATTTTGCTATCCTGAAGATTCCAGACATTGTATTCCTCCCTAAGCTCCACTCCTTGGTCATGGACTCTGCTGTGGGTCCTATTATCTTCGAAAGATTTGCCAGAGTTATGGGTAGAATCATAGTCCAGCAAGAAGCACCTCTTGCATTCCATCGATTTCTATTCTGGGAGTACCACAGAGGTTACATCAAATCAGATGTTCTAGCTCCCCTCTTGTCTGAGTGTGAAAGGCTCGTCCCCTCTGACTAGGAGAAGCACTATCACCATGCTTCTCAGTAATTGGACAACAGAAATCTCTCCTTGGCCAGATCCGACAAACCTTCTCTTTCTTCTGAAAAATTCTTGGACCTCAACTCAATTCTTTTGGTCCAGGACCCTTTTGCCATTTGGGTTGAGAGGTACAAAGTTTATGTACCTATGAAGAAGGATTTGCGGTAGCAGAAGATTTTCTACCCAATATCAATTGACAAATTTCTGCAGCATGCCAGTTTTGGTTCCATCAGTCATTATCGGACTTCCCTTGAGAAAGAGGAGTATGCCAACTTCATTGAAGCTCAAACGCAGCTCCACATCCAGAGAATGCTTCCTGACATGGGAAGGCCCCATAATTACTTTGAAGAGTAGGAACTCCAGGATTGGCCCATAATTACTCGCCATGCCTCTCTCTTGTCTCCTGCCTTCTATATGTCTAACTCCAGGCTTGGCCCATAATAGAATATCCTGTCTCAACTTCCATTTCACTTTGGCTCTTTGTGCTTCTTTTTGCTTAATGACAAAAAGGGGGAGAAAAACATATTCTGAAATACATACTTAAAATTCTTTTTTACAAATTTATTTCAGCATTTTTTTTACACCTGTATATCTTTATGTTTTGTCATCACCAAAAAGGGGGAGATTGATGATCAGTCCATCTCCATATAATTTTATTTATTATATGCAAGTTTTGGCGATTAACAAAACCTTAACAAATATCCTCTAAGAACCTTTTGTGAAGTTTATCCACAGGAAATAACTCAAGCAAAATCTGGAAGTTATCCTCATACACTTTTATTTGAAGTTCAGAGCATGCATTTCTTCTAAGTACACATCGACTTCCTTGATCACACAACGATTTCATAAGTAAAACAACAATTTCCATCGCACAACGATTTCATAAGTAAAACAACGATTTCCATCGCACAACGATTTCATAAGTAAAACAACGATTTCCATCGCACAACGATTTCATAAGTAAAACAACGATTTGATTGAAACAACGATTTCAATTCAATTAAACAACGATTTGATGGAAACAATGATTTCAGTTCACTTAAACAACAATTTGATCGAAACAACGATTTCAGCTCAATTAAACAACGATTTCAGTTCACCTAAACAATGATTTGATCGAAACAATGATTTCCGTTCAATTAAAGAATGATTTGGTAAAAAATAACGATTTGATCGAAACAACAATTCACTCTCACTTAAAGAACGATTTGATCACAACAACGATTTGCTTTGTCTTAAAGTATGATTTTGATCGTAACATCGATTTTCTCTCACTTAAACAACGATTTGATTGCAACAATGATTTCATAAGTGAAACAACGATTTCACCTTATACATGGACTTTGATAACATTGATTTTATTTCAACATAGGTTTCATTTATACATATATTACGACATCGATTCCATGTATGTATCAATCCTTTTTCATAACGTATGTAGTGTAATAAACTAGCAAAGACTATTTTGATTTGAGTGTATAAGTTTAAAATTCTATGGAATTCAAAAACTCTTCCCGCGCACTAGTCTATACTTTGTAAGTTTCAAACATTTATTGGAAAGGTACAATATTATCTCACTTGTGCTACATAAAGTCCTGCCTTATATGATGATAGAATAATATTTCCTTTCTTGTATATCTTTCTACTGCATGACTACTAATGTTGACTAACAGTTTAGACAAAAAGAAGTTCTCTATGTGTCAGCATTTATTGTGTGCAGAATTTATGTAGAAAAGCATGTCAAAGATGGACTTGTCAACCTGTCAAGAAGATAGAAGGTTCAGACAATCTTCCCTTGAGGGTGTAAGGATCACTCCTAGGATTAATGGCTGCAGGCTCACCTACTCTATGTTTCGGACCAGTCTCCCTAACGTGCATGAAGACTGAGACAACGAATATTTCAACGAACACTACAACGGTTAAATTATTCCAAAGAAAATAAGTAGAAGACTGGTGACTCCTATCAACTGAGGTTTTTTTATTTTTCAGAGAAGTTGCTCATCCCAGTCGTTTAAAGAGCCAGTTTTCTCATTCCAACCCTAAAAAAAAAGCTCTTAGCTCTCTACAGTCATTTGCTTAGTTTTTCGAGAGCTTGTGTAGTTTTGAGCGACTTCCTCGTTGCAAATATTTGTCTATTTGACATTGCCTCAGATCAAGCAAATTTCTATAAGCTTGGTCTAGGGGCCATCCATTTTTTATTCATTCCTTTGAGTGTTCCTCTTCGGGTTGTGAAGAGAAGACCTGTTGCATCAGGTGTTGCTTTGTACCTCTTCGGGTTAAGAAGAGAAGGCCAGCTGCTTCTGGATGTGTAAGAGTCCTTAAGGGGGACAGTACCCTGGCTAGTGAAATCCCAAGTTGTTGCTTGGGGACTGGATGTAGGACTCCTTGGGATAGGAGATCTGAACCAGGATAAAAATTCCGGTTGTTTATGTGTTTGCTTGTCTGTCCTCATTCTACACTAACTCTAACGTTCAAATTTAGTGTTTTCTGTCTAGTGTTTTCTTTAAAGGAATTAGTTGTAAAGATTTTTAGCAATCCATTCACCCCCCCTATGGGCTTGCTATCTGGGCAACAGTCTTCGCCTTGAAGATATGGCGTCACTATCTTTATGGTGAGAAGTTCATTGTATTCTCTGACCATAAAAGCTTGAAGTATTTGTTTTCTCAGCAGGAGTTGAATATGAGATAGCGGAGGTGGTTGGAATATCTCAAAGACTTCGATTTCACTATCCAATATCATCTAGGAAAAGTGAATGCCGTGGCAAATGCTCTTAGCCGAAAGCCATTGGCTACCTTGTCAAGTCTCATGATGGGCGAATGGAGATTATTAGAAGACTTTGCCAAGCTGGATATAGATGCTGACACTAAGAAGAAGGGATGTCTGATTGCTAGTATTAGAGCACAACCTACTCTACTTGAAGACATTATAGCACTTCAAGACAATGACCCCATGCTCGTGGAAATTAAGGTTAATCTGGACCAGAGGCTAGATTTTTCCTTAACAGAAGATGGAAGATTGTTGTTCTGTGGCCGAGTCTGTGTACCCGACTATGCGGAAACAAAGAAAGCAATAATGGAAGAAGCTTACAAGACCAGGTATACCATTCATCCTGGAACTACTAAAATGTACCAAGACTTGAAGAGAAGTTTTTGGTGGCCAAATATGAAGAGGGAGGTGGCAGATTATGTTGCCAGATGCTTAACCTGCCAGAGAATCAAAGCAGAACACTTGCGACCTGTAGGTAAACTTAAACCCCTAGAAATCCCAGCATGGAAATGGGAAGGTATAGGGATGAAATGGGAAGGTATAGGGATGGACTTCATTTTCGGACTGCCTAAATCTAGAGGTGGATTCGACGGCATATGGGTAATCATCGACTGCATGACCAAGTCCGCCCACTTTTTGCCAGTAAAGAACAAGTGGACAGTTGATGTTCTAGTTGCTTTATATGAGAAGGAAATTGTTAGACTACATGGGGTACCAGTGTCGATTGTGTTTGATAGAGACCCCATGTTTACATGCCATTTTTGGAAAGGACTACACTATTCCCTGGGATCTAAACTGAATTTCAGTACGGCTTTCCATCCATAAACTGATGGTCAGACAGAAAGAACAAATTAGGTAATTGATGATATGCTTAGAGCATGTGTTCTAGATTTTGGAGGTAGTTGTCATGAACACTTACCTCTTGTGGAGTTCGCCTACAACAATAGTTATCAGGCCAACATTCAAATGGCACCATTTGAAGCACTTTATGGCAGGAGCTGTCGATCTCCAATCTGCTGGTATGAAGTTGGTGAAAAACAATTGCTAGGACCAGAGATGATAAGGGAAACTACAGAGAAGGTAAAGCTTATCAGAGAAAGAATGACAGTAGCACAACAAAGGCAGAAGGCATATGTAGACAATAGAAGGAGAGACCTGGAGTTTTAGGTTGGTGATCATGTGTTCTTAAAAGTGTCTCCAGGTCGTGGAATTAGAAGGTTTGGAATTAAAGGCAAGCTGTCACCAAGATTCATCGGCCCTTTCGAAATCCTCGAAAGAGTAGGTGAAGTTGCATATCGTCTGGCATTACCACCATAACTTGATGGAATACACAATGTGTTCCACATATCAATGCTGAAGAAATGTGTACGCGATCCTTATCACGTCATAGAATATGAACTTCTAGAGTTCAACAAAGACGGAACCTATTAGGAGAGGCCAATTGAGATTGTGGACTGGGAACTACGCCAATTGAGGAACAAGGTCATCCCATTGGTAAGGGTTAGATGGAATCAATGCTTGGAAGAAGATGATATGTGGGAAATCGAGGAAGCGATGTGCAAAAGATATCTGGAATTGTTCATAAGTAAGTACGCCTCACTTGTACTATAAATCCTATCTATGAATTTGGGGACCAAATTCTCTTAAGTGGGGGAGGGTGTAGCACCCTGAAAAATTCAGTAATAAAAAAATTGAAATAAAAAGGAAATAAATAATTTCCATATTATCGAAATAGTAGAAACATACGTACCATTATCGTATGTGCAAGAACACATCGGAAGATTTTGTAAAAATTATAGTTCAACCCCAAACAATATTCCCAAATGACCTACAAAGAGTTTTGTGCAACGGAAAATCCGATTGGCTAAGTTGATGATGCATTGTGACTAACTATCATAATTAGGAAATAAAGTCAGAAAAACCATTATCATGGGCATATAATGTGATCATAAATTAAATAAAAATGATGGAGAGACTTCAAACAATATGTATTGACTACCCATTATCATATTTGGGCCAATGGACAACGTTTGGCCCAAAAATAAAATCAAGCAAGAAAAATACATGGAAATTCGTAACCCTAATTGAGCTGAAAATAGGAAGAGGCAATTAGGGCAAATCCTAAGGCAATTAGCCTTACTTAGCAACCCAAATTCGTGCCTAGCCATGGTATGAACCTTTCTAAAGCCATACACACTCAAATTGGGTGAGAAACCATCAAAACTTGGAAGGTGGTAACCCAAAACGCAACCCTTCTTTCCTATACACATTAGGACTCTTAGAAACCCTAGATGCTTAAATACTCTTCCCAAAACCCTTTGGGATGAGTTTACCAATAGTTGGGGTCGTGAGTAGCAGAGCTTGAGCACCAGAGGAGGAGGAAATTGCCCCAACTAGAGCTCTTCTTCCCCACCTGCGTTCTCCATCGACCTGCAGAAGGCTCTTCTTAATCTCAGTCAAAGGTAGGTTATCTTGGGCCAAACCTAAGAAAAACACCTACCATCGTGAAGTTCATCAAGTCTACCTTCATGTGCATGTGTTTTATCCAATTTTTATCGAACATACATGGACTATTAAGCGCTTTGCCAAAGTCGTGCATGTCTAGGGCGTTTTATGTTCATATTGGTTCTCATGCATCCCGAGGCCAAATCATGTGAAACCAAAGCCATAGTTCTCTCATACTTCCCATTCCCAACATGTTTTATGTTCATACTTTTATCCCAAGAGCCCTAGATCATGAGATATAAGCGTTGCATGCATCGTGGTACAATTTTCATCATTTTCGGGCAAGAACATGAAACACGACGACAGCAGATGTCGCGTTCTTCTTTGCATGAACGTGACATACAAGACCGTCGAGTTCAACTGAAACATGATCGTATCCTATGTCGTGATTTTACCTTTGACTTGACCGATCTGACACCTCAAACTGTGCGCCGCATGGGTTTCTGTGACATGCATGAACGCGACGTAGCCTCACGTCGTGATTTAGACCATTTTCCTGCTCGTGGGTTTCATCCTATTTTTATATGATTATTTTGAAAACACCTCTTGGACACGACGTGTCGATACGTCACAATTCAAGGGTGATTGCGACACGATGCTTGTCGTGTTATGAACGTGACAGATAGGACCGTCGCATTTTAAACATGAAGGCGACGGTCTGGACCGTCACAATTTGATCTTTTACAAAATGTTCATGTTTCAGAACTGTGTATTGTCTTCTTAAATGCGATGACTGTACCCGTTGCGGATTTAAAGGCCTACCCGAGACCTGTTTTGCATGATCTAAAGTTTAAGGTCTGCATGTCATGGTTTTGTTAAGTGTATGCAGTTTGTTCAGTGGCTTGAAAGCTATTAACCCATGAAAAAGACATAACAACGTGAAAGCTTATACTATTTTCTCTTAGTGATATGATATATTCTTGCAAACTATTGATTGTTCATCTTGCTCTCTCCTAGCTTGTTAAAGTGAATAATTGCTATCTTAAAATACTACAAATCATGTCTAGTTAAGTGCATGTTTGAATCTTATGTCATCATGTTGCTTGCTTTCCACGTTGTTTTAAACCGGTGGAATGTGGGTTGAGACACGTACTACACTACACTTGCACTTATAGGCAGCCCTTTCTTAGGGGATTGGAAACTCACGGCCGGTCATTCCATATCGGTAGTCTAGTGACCTTTCTCTTAAGACCTCCGTAAATCTCCGTACTCCATAGATTCCCTCATGGAGACCGAGTTGGTTGTACCATTGAAGTTCCCTGAAGATAGAATGCACTTCCTCTCTTATCTTGTTCTCATGAGTGTGGATTTATAATCTTGACTTAAGCCATTAATATATAGAGATAACTAAAGAATAAATCACGTCATTATGCTGCTGAAATTATGTCTTGACTATTGTTATCATGAAATCATGTTCATTTTACTTGTTACTTCTTGACATCATCATCATGAACATGACATTTCAATTGCTTACATCTTGAAACTCTTATTGGACATTAATGATTGTGGGTATCTACATTTGAAATTAAGTGAGATACTGACCGGGTTCGACGAGTGTCTAAGGGCTCCAGTCTAGCCCCAATGACAGAGAGCCAAAAATATATTGTTAAATATGGAGTATAATGATTACTGGCGTTGCATCTGCACTGGGAGTACTTGTGTGTTGAATGTTAGATACAATAACCACATACATGTGTCCTATTGTGCATTTCAAGGTGGATCTTTCCTTGGTGTACATTAGTGTCTTCGTGCTTGATTATGTGTTACATGATCATGCTCGTGCTTGCTTGCTTGCATGATTTGACCATCCTACATTTATTGCAATTAATGATATCTTTTGTTCTTGCAAACTAATGACATCAAGTGATATCGTACGTGCTTGTGTAAAGTTATCTACTACTAGTTCTATCTTGTTATCTTATTCTAGAACTTGCTCCATCATTATCGTTTAATCTACTTGTTTATGTAACGTGTTTAATGAGCTTTATTTGCTCATGCATATCTTGATAATCGTGCTTACCTAGTTCTAAATTTCTAATCACTTATATCATTGCCCGCACATTGAGATATAAATCCTACTGGGCTAGTTTGCTCATTCCCTATTGTTAACCTTCGAGGTGATTATGAAGTTCAAGAGGAAGAACATGTTGAGGATGGGAATGCATCCGAGTGATGAGCGTTCCAACACATGTGTCTATCTATAGTTAGAATGAGTGTTAGATTGATGTAGTAAGAAGTGAGATTAAATGTAATTTGCTTTTTATTGAGTCTTAGTCTTGTTATTCAACAATGAAAGAGTTGTATTAGTTTCCTTTGAAACAATGAATTGAGATTCAGAATACAAGCTTAGTTGAGTTCATTATTTGGGCCCTATTGTTATGATGATGTGTGGATA
This sequence comes from Colocasia esculenta, assembly GCA_014218235.1. NCBI lineage: Eukaryota > Viridiplantae > Streptophyta > Magnoliopsida > Alismatales > Araceae > Colocasia > Colocasia esculenta. Next base: position 134,241,137 of record CM024760.1, read on the forward strand.
CACATATAATGCTTGCTAGCTAGAGGCTTATTTACCGACTGTTCACGTCTCGGAATGCCAACTTTAATTCTTCAAATACATCCTTGCGTAATTCTCGAAATGTGACAGTTTAGTAGTATCAGAGCCTAGGAAACAATAGAAATATTTAAGTCCTAGGTTCAAGTGACACAATAGAAACTTACGTCATGGATCATACATATAGTACCTGGTGAGCATGGGTAGAGACTGGGAATATGTTGGAATGAACTAAGCACTCCTACCCAATGACTCTTACGATGTATCAAGAGACATTAATTGGTTTCTAACCTTTTCTCAGGAACCTCATAACATTAATTCTTAAAATACATCCTCTGCATAATTCTTGGGATGTGACAGTTTAGTGGTATCAGAATGAGTTAACAGTATAATTGAAGTCAATCTGAACAAGATATTCGTGCTCAAAGTATGTGCCTGTCATGCATCTAGCGATATGACCATCAAACCACAAAGCACATGTATTTAAGGTGGCTTAGATCACTTCATAGTGATCTTACATCCACCATCACACACACACACACTCAAATTCCCTTCACTGTGAAGAAGAAACGATACAACACATACACTCCAATGATATCGAATCAGTATAGACTGATAGATCAAGTCTGTCACACATACAAATTGTAGTAACAGAAGAGTAGGGAGGAGAGATGGAGATCCACAAAATTCAAAGCTCAGAATTGAGAAAGTTTAATCTCCTTACCTTGGAATTGATGCTTGAATTCACAATAATTGGCTTTAATCTTCCCGACAGGATGACATTCTTTACCCTTTTCTTCTTCTTAGAACAAAGTATCACAGACCACTAAGCTCTGGCCGCTAGTGTCCTTTCCAAGGGGTAGGTCTCATCCTCCATGTCTCCAAGTTAGACAAAAGACGGTATAAATACCCTTTAGGTTAGTGACATGTACCTTGGGATGTGTGCATACCACATACAAGCGTAATCACGTGCATTTAGGTCATGTCACATGCCTCATGAATTCACATTCTGCATGTTCATCTGTCGACATCAGCATCTTAATCTGTCAACAGATTTGATCAGAGTTCACCTTCCAGAGAGTTGATTTTTTCCATTAAGGTTCATCTGTCGACACCAAGAATTTTGGCTATTGACAGATTTGATTAGTGTTTGTCTTCTAGAGAGTTGGTTTCTTCTGTAAGAAGGCATTTGTCGACACCTGGTTCACTGGAAGTCGATAGATTTGATCAGTGTTTATCTTTCAGAGACTTGGTTTCTTCTGTAGAAGGGCATCTGCTGACACCTGGTTCATTGGCTATTGTTAGATTTGATCAGTATTTGTCTTCCAGAGACATGAAGTTCTGCTTGTCTGGATCATCTGTTCTTGAACTTATCAATCTGTATGAACACCATGAGATGATCACAATGTTTCACACATAAAGTTAATTTCATGTACATGAGTTCAATATATTTAAGAGACCAATTTAACCAATCATGATGGCCATGAGTTTGCTATCATAAAAAATTCTTTAGAATACACAACTTAACACCCAGGTGAGAAACTATATCTTTATCCCACAGTTACGCCTTCGACGCTAAGCTCAGTCCTAATCCACGAAGATCAAGGTGGGCGAGACTGGTTTACTAGATCAATAAAGTACTTTTGGACACTGAAAGAAGGTATCCTACAACTGATTAGCTCATGCTTGTGTTGGTTACTTTGGTAAAATGTCTCCTATCCTATTTCCATGGGAACAACATTGTTGTCATCACTGACAAGCCTTTAAGGTAGATATTAGTGAATCCTGAAACTTCCAGTTGCCTCGTCAAGTAGGCCATATCATTTGGGACATTTAACATTTCATATTAGCCTTAGGCTGTTATCAAAGGTCAACCCTTGCTGACTTCATCGCTGAGTACTCAACCCTACAAAAAGAGCCCCTAACAATGTCCTATGGACCTACTTGGGGGCTTTTCGTCGACAATTTATCATGCTCGCTTGGAAGTGGTATAAGAGTTATCTTTATTGAACCACTCTTATATATGTTATCCTTTTATTTTAGTGATAACCAAACTCATGTTTATCATAAATATCCTTAATATATTTAATATTTTTTCTCTTATGAATATAATATCTTTCATCATTTCAAAAAGATTTGCATTGAAAATCTCTAACGATTTCTATTTTTGTCCACTTTGATTGAAGAAGAAATTCTTGTCAGTCGAAATGATCAGTTGAAGTCTCACTTTGACATCCGTGATTTTCTTCTGATCAGTCGAAGTTTCATTTCATCATGCACGACTTTCTTCTGATCTGTTGAAGTTACCAGCCGAACTTCCACTACGACTGACTGTGCTATTTTCTGGACCAGCCGAAGTTCCACTTCGACTGACTGTGTTATTTTATGGGCGAGCCAAAGTTCCACTTCGACTGCCAATGTTATTTTCTAGACCAGTCGAAGTTCCACTTCGACTGACTATGTTATTTTATGGACCATCCAAAGTCTCACTTCGACTTACTACTTGATATTCTTAGTAGTAGAAGTGCAATTTTGACTGAGACTCTTAGTAGTCAAAGTGCGACTCCGACTAAGATTCTTAGTAGTCGAAGTTCATATCTTCACCAGTGAAGCTTTCAATAGATAATCGATTACTGACCAAGTGTTCTGATTAATGTTAAGTTTCATTCCGATTGATGTTAAGTTTCATTTCAATTGGTGTTCAGAACTTTTATCGATTGGTGACCAAATGACTTTAATATCATTCCAATTGATATTGTTTTCATACTGATTGGTATTTATAGGCTTTCAAACACATCAATTGATGAACAAGTGCTTTTGGCACCCAATGAAAAATCAAATAGTCTTCAAATCCTTAATGTATTCATGCTATGTGTTGTCTATCCTTATAGGGTAGATAAGAAAGGTGTCAGTAGAAAGGAGGATTAAAAGGACGTCTTATTTCCTGCTAGAAAGCAAAAGCTTCTACCTAGTATAGTAGGCCTATCAGTTGGAAATATGGTCTTCTGCAGCAGAGGTATGGGCTATTTGACAGAAGACTTTTCTAGTCTAACATGTATTTATTGTATGCAGGTCTATGATACACAACGACTGGATCTGCTACCAGTGACCTTGGAAGTGTGCAGCAACTGGATGACCATCTTTTGTTCCAAGGAACCTATAGATACAAAAAGATATTCATTAGACTCAGAAGAAGAAGAAAAAGATGATGATGAAGAGGAAAAGCTCCAACGGTTACATCCCTCAACAGTCCTCTTCAGCTACTCCATAAAAGTAGGAAGGCTTTGAAAATACAGCAATGACACACATCAAACCAACAAGAAAATCCTCTCAAGTGTTTTGCATTCAAGCTTCATTCCTTCCTCCCTCTCTTTGCGCTACATTGATATGAGAGTTTGAGCTCCATTCAATCTATCTTTTTTAGCTCCCAACTTGTTCTTTCTTTTCTAATAGAAAGACTTGTCTCCAACTATAGGACTGTACACAATGTTTCTCTTTGTTGGAAGAAAAGGCTTGCACGTTCCTCTTGATTAGAAGGGAAGACCAACTTGTGCTGGGTGGTGTAACTGGAAGAGGGTCTGTACTCTGTATTCTCCATGTTGAAGGAAAGAACCACACTGGGGTTTGTTCCAACATGTTTGCTTCTATGTCTGTAGAAGAAGTGGGCTGCCTTCTTTCTTGAGAAAGAGAAGAAGACTAGTAGGGGCTGGGTGTTGTATATCCTTGAGGGAATCATACCCCAGTTAGTGAAAAACCAAGAGTTGTTTGGGGACTGGATGTAGGTCTTCCATTGTGGAAGTACCGAACTAGGATAAATTTCTTATGTTCTTGTGTGTGATTGCTTCTGCACTACTACTCTTTTTCGCACACGATTACATTCACTAACCAAAGTTTTAAAGTGGTGATTTTGCTTTCATATTTTTGTTTATCCTATTTACCCCCCCTCTAGGTATACCTTGCTACCGTAAAGTGGGACAACAAGTGGTATCAGAGCCATGGTCTCTGATTAAAGCACTAATACCAACAAGTGGTATCAGAGCCAAGCTCTGTTGAAGAAGATCCCATGATCTAAAGAGCAAGATCCTTGGCAGCCCAAGGCTACAGTGAAGGCCAATCTATCACAAGACCTCCTTTCTTTGATGGGAAGGATTACCCATACTGGAAGATGCGGATGAAGTGCTTCATCAGTGTCACAAATTTCGATCTGTGGTAGGTAATTGAACAAGGTGATAAAATCCCTCTTGCTCCAACCTCATCTGAAGTGTCTTCTGTAGATAAAAGAAACATCTCATTAAATGATAAGGCTAAAAACTACCTATGTTGCGCTTTATCTAAAAATGAATTCAATAGAGTTATGTATGTAAATCAACTAAAGAAATATGGGATACATTAAGAATAACTTATGAAAGAACCAATAAAGTTAAAGAAACTAGAATAGATATTCTTATAAGAAAATATGAAGGATTCACAATGCAATGTGATGAAAATATGACACAAATGTTCACAAGATTTACAAACATAACAAATGGCTTAGCATCATTAGGAAAAACCTACTCTCAAGGTGATTTAGTCTGAAAAATATTAAGATCTCTTTCAAATCAATGGACTCCTAAAGTAACCATTATTGAAGAAGCAAATAACTTAACAACCATGTCAATAGTAAAGCTTATAGGATCATTAATGGCACATGAAATCAATATAGAAAGATTATGTGAAAACTCTTCTAAGAAAAAAATTACTAATGCTTTCAAAGTTATAACTGCTTCTTCCGCCTCTAGTTCAAAAAATGCAGGTTCAGAAGATAGTGATATTGATGAAGTCCTATCAAAGCTTCAAAAAAATTTAAAGAATAAGAATAATGGATTAAGAAGGATCTAGAAAAAAGAGAAAAATAAGGAGGAACTAGTCTGTTATGAATGTTGGTAGTCTGGACATCTAAAACCAGACTATTCGAAGCTCAAGAACACTGGTCAACAAGAAAAATCAAAGAAGAAGCTAAGAAAAGATGAGAAGCACAGGAAATTCAAAAGGGAAGCTATGACAGCTACATGGGACAATGAAGAAGTCTCATCCACTGATGCTTCAAGTTTAGAATTTGAAGGAGAGCAAGTGGGTCCCTCATGGTAGGACTAGATGTGGTACAATCTAACTCATCCTTCAACTCTTGTACTAATTTAGAATCATAAAACTTAGAAGATATTTTTAATGAACTTTATGAAAAGCATAAAGTTGTTGTAAAAGAATTAAAGAATCTAAAAAATAACTTTATATGTTTAGAAAATACTAATTATGACCTCAAGTTCGAAGTAGAACAATTGGAAAAATAATTAAAAGATACTAAACACAATAATGTTATTTTGTGTGAGGATTTAAAGAACAAGAACAATAATGTAATAGAGTTGGAAGAAAAATTAAAAACCCTAACTAAATAAAACACATATTTGAGAGAATTTTTGGAAAGATTAACAAAAGGAAAAACATCTCTCAAATATATGTTTAAAATGCTCAAAATTTGACAATAATAAACAAGGTCTTAGATATAAACCTCCTGAAAAATAAGCCAAATATTCAGATTAATATCTAGTGCCAAAATTTCTGAAAGAAACAAAAAATGATGTGCATTAGAAAAAGAAGTTTCTGAAAATCATATGTCAAAGAAACATTGCAAGAACATTCATGCCTCAAAAATAAAATACATTTAATGTTGTTCTCATTATAATAAATTAGGCCACACAGTTAATATCTGCACAACTAGACATTTAATGTGGATTCCTAAAGGATACATTTATGCATCTAACCATCAAAGACCCAAAAGAATTTGGGTACCTATTTGTGATTGATTAATTTGTATGATAGCCTTGGAGCATCATGTACAACAGGTGCTTAACGCTTTGGTGACTGCTGGCTCTTCATCCAACTCAAATATGAAAAAGAAGTAGTCACAAATAAATTTTTTTATATAGTCTTTAAATTACAATGCTACTAACATCCTTTCAAGATTTGTGTTCTTTTTGTATTATCAATGCAGGAAAACTCTTGAAGACTTGACAAACAACAAGTGGATGTGTCAAGTAAACCATAAGATCAAACCCAACAAGAGGAGCCTCACATTAAGGGGGAGCCTCACATCAAGGGGGAGTTACATATTCATGACAAGTATTGTTGAACCCCTCTCTTTCAAACTCACAAATGGTAAGAAATTACTTACAAAAAGGGGGAGAATGGAAATGGTAAGAATTTTCTTTTTGGTTATCGACAAAAGGGGGAGAAGTATTTATCAATCTTTCTATCCAATGTCTATATAAATATAAACACTTCTTCTCAAAAAAATTCACGTGAGTTTTGTTATGACCAAAACGAGGGAGATTGTTGAACCACTATTATATATATTATCTTATTATTTTGGTGATAACCAAATTCATGTTTATCATAAATATGTTGGGTTGAATGTATATTCATATCATTTCTCTCCTATTTTGATGATGACAAGAGGTAATTTTAAAGCAATTCAAATGAAACATGTCAAAAACATCATACCTGAAATCAATGTTCAAAAAGCATATTTCAAATCACATTTATCATTTATGTTCATGATAAATCATTTAACTAATGATATATGTGTTTATTTTCAGGTACAAACACTTTTTGCAAAAGATGTGTCGACACACCCATCAATGGTGTCGACACAACAACACAGATTCAAAGGCAAAAGATGAAGAAACATTGAGACTGTGTCGACACGAGTCAAGAGTGTGTCGACACGAGTTGCAGTTTTTCAGAAATCAGTCCACCCAGGTCGACACACTCTCAGAGCAGGTCGACACTGGATCCCGCTCACAGAACAGACTATTTGCAGATCTGGGATAGCAGGTCGACACACTCTCAGAGCAGGTCGACACGGGACCTTCCTCCCAGAACAGTACTTTCCATATTTGGGACAGTGTGTCGACACCACCACCAGGGCAGGTCGACACACTACGGAAAGTTTTCATCTTAAAGTGGATGGCTGCCACGTGTCAGCCCAGGCCGATGGGGAATCAACCTAGGATCGTGTGCCCTTATACCTAAAAGGTATCTTTGGATTCTTTTGGGTATAAAAGGCCCTCTATTGGCCCTCCATCCACAAGAGAGACCCAACCAAACTCTTAGAGCCTCCTGGAAGTTTCCTGGCGGCTACAAGAGGTTGTCTCCCTCCTCTGCTCTACGTGTGCTTCCAGAAGACCAATTCTCACCAATTCAAGTGTGAGAATTGAAGTGTGATCCTTGAAGAAACCTCTGAAGCATCCCAAGGAAGCAGATCCTGTAGAAGCCTTCGTTGGAGAAGAACTCAAGGAAGATCCAACAACTCCAAAGTGCAGAGCATCGGTTTTGGACTTCAAGACTGCAAGCCTCTTCCCAATCCAAGCTTCTACAAGGGAGTACACTTGAAGAACGAAGCTATTTAATGCAATTCACTGTACTTCTGTTCTTCTGAGATATCTTTTGAGATTATGCAAGTGCTTCTGCATAGCTCTCATTAGTGCTCTCATTTTCGACTAGATCTGTGCTAGAAGGTCTATGTCTTGAGTTGGTGTCTAGCAACCATTGTGTGAGCATTGTGCTCAAGTTGTGTGAGCATTGTGCTCAGTTGTTGTGAGCCGTCGTGCTCAGTTTGAGTTGTCTAACTCAAGGTTGTGTTGAGCAGTCTTGCTCAGTGGTTCTAGAGTAGTCTTGCTCTAGAAGTTGTGTGAGTTGTAAGCTCTCAAGTGTTGGAGTTGTCAGGCTCCAGTGGGTGTGTACCCGGTTGTTTTAGTGAATCCTCACAGGGTGTGAGGGGTGGATGTAGGAATCACTTGGGTGATTTCCGAACCACCTAAAAATCCTTGTGCACTTGTCTATCTGTGGTTTGATTTCATTATCCGTTAGATGCTTGCATAGGATCGTTTAAAGTTCACTTAATCAACTGATTTCATATCTGCTTTTACCAACTCACTCAAATATCATCAGATCTGGGTTTTTCACTGATAAAATTGCCTCTGATTCAAAAGTGTTTTTAAACTGTTTAAGCTTCCGCAGAAAGAGGCATAGATCTATTCATCCCCCCCCTTCTAGATCTTATCCACACCTTTTCCTCGATCCTTCAATTGGTATCAGAGCGGGTTTACTTGATCTGATTTGATCTGAGCAATTTTTGTTTCTGAGTGTTGTGTGTTTGAGTGTTTGCTTGTTTGGTTGCTAAGCATTTTCTTTCTGCTTTAGAGTCATGGATTCCAATGGTTTCATAGCTGAGGGTCATTCCATAAATAGGCCACCATTCTTTAATGGGACGGACTATTCTTACTGGAAAAACAGAATGCAAGTATTCTTAAGGGCCCAGAACTATGAGATCTGGAAAGTAGTAGAAGTGGGTCCCTATGAAAACCAGGGAGAAGAAGACACCTGGACTAGGGAACAAATAAGGAAAGCTACATTGAATTATAGTGCCATGAACATGATTCAATGTGCTGTCCATCCCAAGGAGTATTCGAGAATCTCAATGTGCAAATCTGCCAAAGAGATGTGGGATAAACTCGAATTACTCTATGAGGGAACATCTCAAGTAAAGAGACTAAGGCAAATATTTTAGTTTCAGAATATGAACTTTTCATGATGAAGTCTAACGAAAATATTTCTGAAATGTTTGCCAGGTTCATGGTGATTGTGAATGGATTGAAGGCCTTGGGTAAGGAATATACAGATGCAGACTTGGTAAGAAAAATTTTACGTTCACTTTCTTCAATTTGGCATACAAAGGCCACTGTCATTGAAGATTCAAAAGATCTGTCCAAAATTCTTTGGATGAATTGATTGGATCCTTAATGACATATGAAATCAACTAAAAAGAAATGAAGAACACATAATTAAGACCAAGCCTATGGCACTTAAGGCCTCTTCAAGCAATAAAGATAAAAGTCAGAGAAAACAAGTTCTGAGGAGTCTGAGTCAAATGAGGATGAAATTGCCCTCATGACTAGGCAATTCAGAAAATTCTTGAAATACAGAAAAGGAAAAATGTCTGGAAAAAAGAAGTCTTTCTCAGGTAAGAAAAACACTTCCTTTTCTAATTTCAACAAGAATCACAAAACTGACGAAAATATTGTCTGTTACAGGTGCAACAAACCAGGACACATGAAGGGAGAGTGTCCTGAGAACAAGAAGGATAAGCACAAGAAATTCAGAAGTACAAGAAGCCAAAGGCCATGGTGGCCACTTGGTCTGACGAAGACTCAAGTGAGGAAGAAGAAGAGAAGAAATTCTCATGCTCTGAAAGTGAGGAGGTTTGCTTCATGGCCAACAACACAGATGAAAAGGTAAATACTTCCTTTGAAGACTATACTATTGAAGATTGGCAAGATGTGTATGCAGAACTGGTTGAAAGATATTCTGAAATGAGAAAAGAAAACAAACACATCAAAAAGAAAATTGAAAATCTTTACCATAACCAATCTTCAAACAATAGAATTTGTGAACTGGAAACTGAAGTAACAGACTTGCTTGAAGAAAAAGAAAATCTCCTGAACCTTATTGATGAACTAAAACTTGCCTCTCAAAAGGCCTCCCAAGAATTCAGAAACTTAACTGAAAAGCTGGAAATTGAAAAACAAGAAAAACAACAGAAAATTGAAGAAATTGAAGCTCTTAAAAACCAGCTAAAAGAAAGGGATGAAGTTATCCAAACCTTCACAAAAGGTAAAGATAACTTAGAGGCATTGCTAGGAACCACCATGACAACCACCTCTCATGGATTAGGATTCAACAAAAAGAAACCCATCAAAGACAAATCTGGTGAGAAAAAGAACAAAGCACCACTAATTAAATTTGTCAAGGGTCCTAATCTTGAAAACACAGAAATTCAACAAACAGCAAACAAAACCTTAAACAAAACATCAAAAAATTCAAAAACTCAAAAACAAAAAAGACAACCAGGTCGACTCAGTCTCCTGACAGGTCGACACCAGTCCACAAGAACAAGGCTTCTGTGGCTGCTGTGTCGACACCAGTACAGGAGAGGTCGACCTGCTCAGCATCAAAAGCTGCAAACAACTCAACCAAAAATTCAAATAAAAATTTGAAAAATAAGAAAAAGTCAAAAGAAATAATTCATGAAAAACCTTGGACCTCCAAGACAACACTGCAAAATGACTGGATCAATCCTTGGAGCCAATGGTATAACAACCCCTGTTGGTATAATCCTCAATTCCTTCATCCAAACCTTTGGATGTACCAACAAAATCCCTGGATTCCACCTCCTCATCCGAACTCCAATTTTCAAATGAAAAACTCCCCTCCTACCAAAAACAAAAATGTTGGTGCTTTCATTCCTAAGAAAAAGAACAAACCTAAAAAGACTGAAACCACCAATTTAACAAAACAAAAATAAAAAACAAGTCAAATTTGGGTGAGAAAGAATTTACTAACAATGTCCAAACATTCTGATGGTCCCAACTCTGTTTGGGTACCAAAATCTTCTCTCCACTGATCTTGTTGCAGGAAGGTCGTGCACCCAACTCCAATGTATGGTTCCTTGACAGTGGGTGTTCACGACACATGACTGGAGATAGAGCCAAATTCTCATTCCTGCTTGAAAAGGAGGGAGGGTCAGTTACATTCGGAGGTAAAAATAAAGGAAAGATCTTAGGATCTGGAAAGGTTGGTCAAACTTCTTCAAACTCAGTAGATAATGTTTTATTAGTTGATGGTCTTGATTATAATTTGCTCAGTATCAGCCAACTATGTGACAAAGGTCACAAAGTTGTGTTTGAATCTGATTTTTGTAAGATAATTGATTCATCAACTGATAAAATCAAATTCTTTGGAAAAAGAGAAAACAATGTCTACATGATCAACCTTAATAAAAACTTTTCTGAAAATCTTTGTTTTGTTGCAAATAAAGATGAAATTGCATGGACTTGGCACAAAAGACTTGGCCATGCAAGTTTCAGAACAATGGATAAGTTATTAAGATTGAATTTGGTTAAGGGTCTTCCTGAATCCTTCTCTAAAGTTGAAAATCAAGTTTGTGGGATATGTGCTAAAGGAAAACAAACTAGGAAATCTTTTAAAACCTTCAATGAGGTACTTACATCTAGGCCACTAGAACTTCTTCACATGGACCTTTTTGGGCCAACAAGAGTTCTAAGCTTAAGTGGTAAAAGATATGGGTTTGTAATCATTGATGATTTTACTAGATTTACTTGGGTTATCTTTCTATCCCACAAAAGTGATACTTGCCTTGAATTCAGGAATTTCTGTACCACTATCTTAACAACTTATCCATATAAAATCAAAAACATTTTAACTGATCATGGGGGTGAATTTGATAACACATCCTTTTCTGATCTATGTGCTGAATTTCAAATATTTCACAAGTTTTCTTCACCTAGAACTCCAGAACAAAATGGAGTTGTGGAAAGAAAGAATAGAACTCTTGTGGAAATGGCTAGATCCATGCTCATAGGAAGTAATCTGCCCAAATCCTTCTGGGCTGAAGCTGTTAACACAGCCAATCATATCCTAAATAGAGCTTTGATCAGACCAAAGATCAGAAAAACCCCTATGAACTGTTGAGAAACAAAAAGCCAACTGTTTCTTATTTCAAAACTTTTGGGTGCAAATGCTTTGTACACAATAATAACAAAGAAAACCTTGACAAGTTTGATGCTAAGAGTCAGGAAGCTATCTTCCTTGGCTATTCTGAAGTGTCAAGGGCTTTCAAAGTGTACATTCTAAAAACCAAAACTGTTGAAGAATCTCCACATGTTATTTTTGATGAAAATTCCTTTTCCACTAATGATTCTAAATCTTGCAGGGAAAGACAAGACAATGAAGAGGATGACCTCATTGTGGATTCTTCACCAACTGTTGAGGAGCTTGTCAATAATGAAGAGAACCTGAACAACAACTCACCATCTTCAAGTGGGTCAGGTAACATTGCTCCAGAAGTGGGCACTTCTCAACAGGTAATTACTGAACCTCGATATCTGAGAGATCACCCATTAGACAGTGTAGTTGGCAATTTAAATGATAGAGTAAGGACCAGATCATCCTTCTTGCAAAATATTGAAGAAGACCCACTAGCTCTAATTTCCCAAATTGAACCCAAGTCAATTGATGAAGCCTTATCCAGTTCTGATTGGATTAATGCTATGCATGATGAGCTTCATCAATTCGAAAGAAATCAAGTATGGGAATTAGTACCTAGACCTAGTGACCAAGCAGTGATTGGTACTAGATGGGTTTCAGAAACAAATTGAATGAATCTGGTCAGGTAATTAGAAATAAAGCTAGGCTAGTTGCAAAGGGGTACAATCAAGAGTTTGGAATTGATTTTGAAGAGTCATATGCCCCTGTAGCTAGACTAGAAGCAGTCAGAATTTTCCTTGCTTTTGCATCCTCCATGAAATTTAAAGTCTATCAAATGGATGTCAAAAGTGCATTCTTAAATAGATATATAAAGGAAAATGTTTTTGTTGAACAACCTCCTAGATATGAAAATGAAAAATATCCTAACCATGTTTTCAAGCTTAATAAGGCTCTCTATGGTCTTAAGCAAGCTCCAAGAGCTTGGTATGACCGGTTGAGTTCCTTTTTACTTGAAAAAGGATACTCTAGAGGTAATGTTGATCAAACTTTGTTCACAAAAATAGTAAAAAAATCAAATAATTGTGGTCCAAATTTATGTTGATGACATAATTTTTGGCTCCACCAATAAAGGCCTTTGCACAGAATTTTCAAATCAAATGAAGAATGAATTTGAAATGAGCTTAATGGGAGATTTAACATTCTTTTTGGGATTGCAGGTGAACCAAACAACTGAAGGAATCTTCATCAGTCAAACCAAATACGTCAAGGAGCTATTAAAGAGGTTTGACTTTCAGAACCTTAAGCACTCAAGCACACCAATTGCAATTAATGCTAAACTAGAAGAAGATCCATCTGGTAAGTCAGTAGATCCAAAGACCTACAGAGGTATGATTGGCTCTCTGCTCTATCTTACAACTTCTAGACCTGATATTCAGTTTTGTGTGTGTTTATGTGCTAGATTCCAATCTAATCCTAAAGAAAGTCACATGCTTGTTGTTAAACGAATTTTCAAATATCTTGTTGGAACATGTGACTTAGGTATTTGGTATCCTGCTGGTTGCAAGTTAGATCTGTTTGCCTATTGTGATGCTGATTATGCTGGGTGCAAATTAGATAGAAAAAGCACAAGTGGCTTGTGTCTATTTCTAGGTGGGTGCCTTATCTCTTGGGCCTCTAAGAAGCAACATTCAGTTGCTCTGTCAACTGCAGAAGCTGAATATGTTGTAGCAGGTAGATGTGGAACTCAGATTCTCTGGGTGAAACATCAACTTCTTGATTACAACCAAGATTTAGGGTGTGTACCCATCCTATGTGATAACACTAGTGCCATAAATTTGTCTAAAAACCCCATTCAGCATTCCAGAACAAAACACATTGAAATTAGGCATCATTTCTTGAGAGATGAGGTTGCAAAGAAATCTTTTGAACTCCACTTTATTGAAACTGAAAAACAAATTGCAGACATATTCACTAAACCCCTTCCTGAAAACAGATTTTCATCTTTAAGGAGAGAACTTGGTCTTTGTAAATGTCCACCTTCTTGATCTCTCTCAAGGTTTGGGTTGAGTGTTATGCATGGTCTAAGGGGGAGTTCTTTGCATTTCATAATTCTTTGCTTCCTTGAGTTACTTTGTTCATATCTCTCTCACTTTCAATTCTATTCCCTTTTTACAATAAATTCTCCAACTCTTATTGTGTTGAAATTTCTTGGTATATCAAATGGTGATTTGGAGAAGGACAAGTTATGCTTGTCTGGACACTTTCACTATGCGAGAGTATATGTCTCCGCCAAGTACTAAGAAATTGATATGCAATTGTTGAGGGGGAGCTTTTATTGTTCAAAGAGGATACTTTTTTCTGATTTCAAAAACTTGCTTATTTTCACTTCCATTTCTTTTTGATAATGAATTCTTCAACTCTTATTGTATTGATATCTCTTGGTATATCAAATGGTGACTTGGAGAAGGACAGGTTATGCTTGTCTGGACACTTTCACTATGCGAGAGTATATGTCTCCGCCAAGTACCAAGAAATGGATATGCAATTGTTGAGGGGGAGTCTTTGTTGTCTAAGAAGAAAACTTTTCTGATTTCAAAATTTACATCTCTTTATTTTGATGAAAAGTGGTTGAAATCATCATCTCAGGGGGAGCTAGAAAATTCACAAGTCATACTTTGCAAAATTCAACTTTTCTTGAATCTCATCAATTTCTTGCATGATGTCATCATTTAGAAGTCTAGAGTCTCAAAATGAACCATTGAGTGATCTATTATATTTTTTAATCAACTTTCAACTATATCTCTCAACCCACAGAAATTCAGATTTCTTCCTAGGCTAAACATCAACTTGTGCCTTGAACTTAAAACATTTCCTTGTTTGCAACTGATGATTGGATGTATTTGATTTCTATCTCACAATCTCTCCAATTTTTTTTTAAATCCAACAGAGCAATGGCACTTGTGTTGAGAAACTGCACACCTTCACAATGAATGAAGTGCCATGTATGTCATGAGGCACTATTGCTAACTCTGTTCAAAGGGGAAACAAAATAAAAATAAATTCAAAACAAAAGCAAAATGTGCTATGTTTTTGATGATGACTGAGTAACTGGAAATATTGGCGTCTACAAAACGTATATTTTCATGTCAAAAGGCCATCATTTACCCCTTTGAAACTTGACAATGACTAAATCTTAAGTAACCAGGGACTATGGTGTGTAAAAAGCACTAGTACTTGAGTGAAAGAGATTTATATCATTTGATAGTTTGTTAAAAGAACAAAATGTAAGCATTATTGGAGATATGTCTAGAAAGAATCATCCTCATTCCTCATCAAGTTGTTCTTTGAGATTGTGTTTTATTTTCAACACAATTGCATTTAGTCTAGATGACATCTTTAATTCTTTAAAGTTGAGAAATATGGTAGTTTATAGTTGATTGTTAGATATATTATATCCCTCAATTTTTCATTTTGTTGATTCAAGTCTTGGAATGCTAATATCCTGTTGGAAGTTGTTTGAAAAACTTGAACTGTGATGAATTTTTGCAAATTATAACAAATGAATTTTTAAGCCTCTTAAAAATCCTTGAAATGATAATTCCTCTCATTGTTTATCATTCTAAAGATGTCCCAAAATTTCTCAAAAATTTCCTCTCAAAGATTCAAATTTTCTTCAAAGGTCAGGTCGACACAATCCTCTCTCGTGTCGACACACAACCCAGGTCAGGTCGACACCACCTTCTTCACGTGTCGACACTGCCTTCTTGCCAGAACCTTTTCAAACCTTTCGGGTTCATGATAAGCCCTATTTGTTCTTGCGGGGCAGTGCACCACTGCACCTCTTTTAGGCATCAGGTCGACCCGACGGCCTCTTTCTCATCTCTTCCGGCAAGAAATCTTCACCATTTCTCTCAAACTCTCATCCTTCTTTCCATCACCTCTCCTCTCTTCCATCTCCTCTCCAAATTCCACTCTTTCTTGCACCATGGTCAGGAAATTGGGTCCCCGCCGTGGCGCAAGGTCTAGGGCCTCTTCAAGGCCGATTCCGGCAGATAGAGACGTTGCCCTATCCGAAAGAAGATCTAAGAGAAGGAATGATCCTGCCGAGCAACCAAGATCCTCTTCAGTAGGGGTGTAAACGGAACCTGATAATCCGATATTCCGACCCGATACCGATAAAAATTATCGGTTTCGAAATCGGAAAATGATACCGATAGCTTATCGGAATCGGTATCGGATATTCCGATAAGTTATCGGAATCGGAATCGAAAAAATAATCGGAATCGGTATCGGTTATTCCGATAAATTATCATAAACTCAAGGTAAAATTATGGTAAACATCTTACTTTATTGGAATTTCGGTTTCGGTAATGTTATCGGAATCGGAACGGAATCGGAATTAACTATTCTTATCGGAATCAGAATCGGAATCGGAACCATATTTCGGTTATCGGAATCGGTATCGGAATCTGTGTTTCCGGTTCCGAAACCGACCCGTTTACAGCCCTACTCTTCAGCACCTCAAAGGGCAGCCAAGAGAGGTAGAGCCTCCTCTTCAGGCAGAGGTAGAAGTCCTCAAAACCCTAGAACAGAAATTCCGGGCGATTCTTCTGAGAACCCTGAGGAATCATCTTCCTCTTCTTCTGAGTCTTCTGAATCCCAAGAGGATATTCCCTCAGAGTCAGTCAGTGCAGCCAAGTTAATTCTGAAGCCCCGAATTCTAGACCTATCAGACATTCAGCTAGCAGACTCTTTTCCAGAAATTCAAACCTATTTCTCCTTTCAATCTTAGATACCATTTATCTCTGAGTTTAAAGTCTGTTATCCAAGATTAGTTAGAGAATTCTACAAGAACCTCACCTGCACAGATGAAGGGTATGAATCCAAAGTTAAAGGAATAGCTATAGATATGCCAACTGAAAAAGCTGCCTCCATTTTCAAAGTGCCAGATGAAGGGGCAGACTATCATGAATTTGAATTTGATCTACATGAAGCCTATTCCATCTTGACAGGTCTTCCTGTAGATGCATCAGATCCCAAACAGACCTATGTAACCAGGTTCAATGCCATTTCATTTCCACCTGTGTTAAGGGTCATCCACCACATATTGACCACCATAATTACACCTCAAGGTGGTGGAAGGGATAGGTTAACAGACATTCAGAGGTTCATTATTTATTGCATGGTGAAAGACATCAAGATCAACCTCCATGTGATTCTCTATCAAATTATCTCTGAAACAACAAGGACAGACCTCAAAAGATCACTTCCTTATGGAGCACATCTGACCTCAGTGTTCCAGCACTTTGGTGTGCCCTTGGAGAATGAGAAGTCCCAATCTATTCCCAAGTCCAATATCTACACCTTTAAGAATATCCAGAAGTTTATGGGATTTAGATTGGAGGGCAATCAAATTAGAAGAGGGCCAGTTGTGGTTGAGGCTCCTCAAGCTCAGGAGGAACAGCCTCAAGATCAAGGGGGACAGCCCCAAGCTCAGGAGGACCAGCCTCAGGTTCAAGGGGACCAGCCCCAAGCACAAGAGGAACAGCCTCCAGCTGAAGGGGACCAGCCCCAAGATCAAGAGGATCCCCCTCATGTAAATGAGGATTAGCCTCAAGTCCAAACTGAAGGTGAAATTTCAGTTCATGCCCCTCTCTCACCTCAGTTTCAACCCTCCTTCATTCACTCTGATTCTCCTCAACACACTTTCCAACCATCCACATCCTCTGGTGGGCCTTCTGTTCCACCAGAGTTGTTCTCCTTCCTCAATGAAAAATTTGAAACCTTGAACTCTTCCATTCAAACCATGTCAACATCTTTTGAGTTGAGGATTCAAAGACTGGAGAATACAGTGTCTGCCAAGTTTATAGAGCAAAAAGTTGCCTCAGACTATGCAGCTCAAAGATTCAATAGGTTAATTGGCACACTGGGAGATGCTTCAATAGAGCTCAAACAACATCAAGAGAAACTAGAGCAGGTTCTTAAGGGAATTTTGGCAAATTCCCAAGCTGATGTGTTCAACACAAAGCAAACTCTACATGAGATCACCAGCACTAGACTCTCCTTTGCACACTTTGTGGATGATTTGGAAAGCATAAGAAACTTCAATGAACATATTCACAAGCAGATATCAGATTTGACCAAGGAATTCAAGATAATGCAAAGACCTGGTTGGTTAGCTGGTTCATCTTCATCCTCACAACCCATTGCAGCTGATCTAGCTAGACTTCAAGCCACCTTAATCGAGAATTCGGATAGAATGGAACACTTTTTGGTCACAAAAATGACCACCATTCAAGATCAAATCAAGACTAGCTTGAATTTCATGGAGAAAAGATTGTCTGACATAGAGACCATTCTTCTTCCCATTCCTCCTCCTCCTCCATCTTCTACTTAATGTAATTTCTCTTTTGATGATGTCAAAGGGGGAGAAGAAAGAAAGAACAAATGTTTGTAATCTTTTGGAATGATTGTAATGGTTCTTTTGTAATGGTTCTCTTGTTGAATGAAATGAAATGTTTTGCTTGGCTTGAATGATTTTCTCAATTGTGTATTTAATGTGATTGAAAAACTTTTTGTGAATGTGATTGAATGATTACTTGTCAAGTTGCTTGACTTCTGTGTACAAAAATTCTCATTTCAAGTAACATTGTGTTTCACAAGTACATCATCATCTGTTACTAAAACATATCAAAAGGTCTTTGACAAGTTTAAACAAAAAGAAAATAAAAATGTAAATAACAAAAATTGCTTAAAATCTCATTTCATCAAAACCACATTGTAATATGGATTTATTGTTGCCATCATCAAAAAGGGGGAGATTGTTGGGTTGAATGTATATTCATATCATTTCTCTCCTATTTTGATGATGACAAGAGGTAATTTTAAAGCAATTCAAATGAAACATGTCAAAAACATCATACCTGAAATCAATGTTCAAAAAGCATATTTCAAATCACATTTATCATTTATGTTCATGATAAATCATTTAACTAATGATATATGTGTTTATTTTTCAGGTACAAACACTTTTTGCAAAAGATGTGTCGACACACCCATCAATGGTGTCGACACAACAACATAGATTCAAAGGCAAAAGATGAAGAAACATTGAGACTGTGTCGACACGAGTCAAGAGTGTGTCGACACGAGTTGCAGTTTTTCAGAAATCAGTCCACCCAGGTCGACACACTCTCAGAGCAGGTCGACACTGGATCCCGCTCACAGAACAGACTATTTGCAGATCTGGGACAGCAGGTCGACACACTCTCAGAGCAGGTCGACACGGGACCTTCCTCCCAGAACATCACTTTCCATATTTTGGGACAGTGTGTCGACACCACCACCAGGGCAGGTCGACACACTGCGGAAAGTTTTCATCTTAAAGTGGATGGCTGCCACGTGTCAGCCCAGGCCGATGGGGAATCAACCTAGGATCGTGTGCACTTATACCTAAAAGGTATCTTTGGATTCTTTTGGGTATAAAAGGCCCTCTATTGGCCCTCCATCCACAAGAGAGACCCAACCAAACTCTTAGAGCCTCCTGGAAGTTTCCTGGCGGCTACAAGAGGTTGTCTCCCTCCTCTGCTCTACGTGTGCTTCCAGTATACCAATTCTCACCAATTCAAGTGTGAGAATTGGAGTGTGATCCTTGAAGAAACCTCTGAAGCATCCCAAGGAAGCAGATCCTGTAGAAGCCTTCGTTGGAGAAGAACTCACGGAAGATCCAACAACTCCAAAGTGCAGAGCATCGGTTTTGGACTTCAAGACTGCAAGCCTCTTCCCAATCCAAGCTTCTACAAGGGAGTACACTTGAAGAACGAAGCTATTTAATGCAATTTACTGTACTTCTGTTCTTCTGAGATATCTTTTGAGATTATGCAAGTGCTTCTGCATAGCTCTCATTAGTGCTCTCATTTTCGACTAGATCTGTGCTAGAAGGTCTATGTCTTGAGTTGGTGTCTAGCAACCATTGTGTGAGCATTGTGCTCAAGTTGTGTGAGCATTGTGCTCAGGTTGTTGTGGGCCGTCGTGCTCAGTTTGAGTTGTCTAACTCAAGGTTGTGTTGAGCAGTCTTGCTCAGTGGTTCTAGAGTAGTCTTGCTCTAGAAGTTGTGTGAGTTGTAAAGCTCTCAAGTGTTGGAGTTGTCAGGCTCCAGTGGGTGTGTACCCGGTTGTTTTAGTGAATCCTCACAGGGTGTGAGGGGTGGATGTAGGAATCACTTGGGTGATTTCCGAACCACCTAAAAATCCTTGTGCACTTGTCTATCTGTGGTTTGATTTCATTATCCGTTAGATGCTTGCATAGGATCGTTTAAAGTTCACTTAATCAACTGATTTCATATCTGCTTTTACCAACTCACTCAAATATCATAAGATCTGGATTTTTCACTGATAAAATTGCCTCTGATTCAAAAGTGTTTTTAAACTGTTTAAGCTTCCGCAGAAAGTGGCATAGATCTATTCATCCCCCCTTCTAGATCTTATCCACACCTTTTCCTCGATCCTTCAAAATATCCTTAATATATTTAATATTATTTCTCTCATGAATTTCATCGCTTCAAAAAGATTTGCACTAAAAATCTCTATCAATTTCTATTTTTGTCTACTTCTATTGAAGAAAAAAATCCCTGATCATTCGAAGTGATCAGTCGAAGTCTTAGTTCGACATCCACAATTTTCTTTTGATTAGCCGAAACTATCAGTTGAAGTTTCATTTTGTCATGCAGGACTTTCTTCTGATAAGTAGAAGTCACCAGCCGAAGTTCCACTTGATGACCAGTCTGTCCCCATGTAATTCTAATTAATTACATATATATTTTGATGATTAACAAAACCAAACAAAAGTTTATCAATTATATCTAATGAATATTTCATAAGTTTTAAGCACAGGAAAAATACCAAGGTCAAACAAGCCAATAAAGGTATGCATTACTTCTCTGAAGCCTTAATCTTTTTAACATGATATTTCTCTAAGTCCATATCGACTTCTATTGAAGGCCATAACGATTTCCTTATAAGCATATCACTTTCAATAGAATTATCATAACGATTTCCTTTCTGGCTGAGAAATCATGTTGTTTCAAACAAATCGATGCCGTAACGATTCTATAAGTGATCGCAACGATTTCCTTACAAGACTGAAAAGTCATGTTATTTCAATCAAGTCGATGTCACAATGACTCTATAAGTTACCATAACGATTTCTTTAGAGTCCGTAACGACTTGCCTGTCGCAACGACTCTATAAGTTGCCGTAACAATTTCTTTAGAGTCCGTAACGACTTTCCTGTCGCAACGACTCTATAAGTTGTCGTAACGATTTCCTTAGAGCCCGTAACGACTTGCCTGTCGCAACGACTCTATAAGTTGTCACAACGATTTCTTTAGAGCCCGTAACGACTTTCTCGTCACAACGACTCTATAAGTTACCGTAACGATTTCTTTAGAGCCCGTAACGACTTGCTCGTCACAACGACTCTATAAGTTACCGTAATGATTTCTTTAGAACCTGTAACGACTTGCCTGTCGCAACGATTTCATAAGTTACCGTAACGACTTCTTTAGAACTCGCAACGACTTGCTTATTGTAACGACTTCATGTTACCATAACGATTTCTTTAGAGTTCATAACGACTTGATAAGTATTCATAACGATTTCTTTAGAATTCACAACGACTTGCTTTGTATAATGATTTGTTAAGTATTTCACATCGATTTCTTCAGAAACACATCAATTTGCTTTGTGCAACGATTCATTAAGTGTTCATGATATATCTTCTGTCACATAACGATTTGCTATGACTCATAACGATTTCATAAGTCATACAGTCATCGATTTCATATCTTGATATCTTATTTATCTTAAAAGTGTTGACTAGTCAAAGTCTGTAGACATCTCTCTGACGCTTTTGCATTTATGAGATCTGAACATATCTCTGCATGCATGCAGACCATATCATCCTTTATCGTGCCTACTCTGATAACGTCCTTTAGACTTAAGCTATTTGGCATTACTATTTCCATGTCTATTGCTACTAACGTTGACTGACATCAGAGACAGCTTAGCTGTCTGCTATTTGAGTTTGACATTTGTGCAGACCTTTGATCTAGCTTCATGGTACAACGTTAAAAAAATAGAAGCCAACGCATATTTCTGAAGTTCTATCTCTTTGCGTGCTCAAGTAATCAAAAGACTGTTGACTGGAAGCTTCCAAGACTCCAGATGTCATTCAGTCTAACGACTACTCAAAAGAGAGACAACGGACACTTCAACGTCTACATTTCAAATTGAAGATATAAATTCAAGTCAGAAGAACAGAAGAATACATAATCGCGCATTCAAGCATTCAAATTCTTCGAAAGAAAGTCCAGAGCCAAGAACCTTCATTCCACTTAGCTTTTGCTCTTTTGCTCTCCACTAGTTTGTGAAAATCTTGAGAGAGCCTGTATAGTTCTGAGAGTGTGCCTTGTTTAAAATCTCTTTGCACTCAGGTCTAGTTGCTTCAGATCCTTGCTTATCAAAAGCTTGATCTAGGGGCTTGAATTTCATTCACTCTCTTTGTGTTGTTCCCTTCGGTTGTGAAGGAAGACCTGGTGGTATCCAGGGTGTTGTTCCCTTCGGTTGTGAAGGAAGACCTGGTGTGGTATCCAGGGTGTTGTTCCCTTCGGGTGTGAAGGAAGACCAGCTGAGTTGGGTGTTGTAGCGTCCTTAGGGGGACTGTACCCTAGTTAGTGAAATCCTGAGTTGTTGCTCAGGGACTGGACGTAGGACTGCTAAGGAAAGGAGGTCCGAACCAGGATAAACCTTGTGTTGTGTGATTGTCTTCTTTGTGTGTTTGTTATTTCAACTAACTGTCACTAACCTACTTCGAAGAACGTTTGTGTGAATGTTTTTAGTTATAGGTATCTTCTAGATTAATTTTTAAAGATCCATTCACCCCCCCTCTGGGCTCGTCAACTGGGCAACAAGTGGTATCAGAGCTAGTCTCTTTGACAAAGAAAGGATCCAACGATCTGAAGAGTGAAGATCCATGGCAGCCTAAGGTAACTTTGAAGGTCAGTCTGTCAACCGACCCCCTCTCTTCGATGGTGAAGATTATCCTTACTGGAAGACCAGAATGGAATACTTTCTACAAGGCCACGACTATCAAATTTGGTCAATAGTAGAAGAAGGTGACCTGGTTGTCATAAATGAGAAAGCTCAATGGACAGATGATGACAGAAAGAAAATCTCCTTGAATTTCAAAGCTAAGGGTATCCTTTGCTGTGCCTTGAGTAAGAAGGAATTCAACCGAGTGTCAGCCTGCAAATCTTCGATGGAAATGTGGGAAAAGCTCAGGATTACTTATGAGGGTACAGACAAAGTAAAGGAGACAAGAATCGACATTCTTGTCACTCAGTATGAAAGATTTCAGATGCAGTCAGGTGAGTCAACCACTCAAATGTTTAGCAGATTCACTGATATCACCAATGGTTTAGCCAGTCTAGGGAAGACGTATGAGATTGCAGATATGGTAAGGAAAATTCTTAGATCCTTGCCATCATCGTGGACACCCAAGGTCACAGCTATTGAAGAAGCTAATGACCTGAAAAGAATGTCAGTAGAAAAGCTCATTAGGTTCCTCATGGCCCATGAGATCAACATGGAAAGGCTAGGAGAGTCATCTAACAGAAAGAAGCACTCAAATGCCTTGAAAGCAGAAGAAGACTCACCAAAAATCAGCTCAAGTGAAAGCGATGAGGATAGTGAGAATGAAGAAGCAATGCTCTCTAGGAAATTGCAACGGATCTTGGCCAAAAAGAAAAAGTTTCAATCCGGCAGAAGGCACTTTAAGAAAAACAAGGACTTGAAAAGATCAGATGGTAAAGAAATGAAGAAAGGAGAAACCATTTTCTACGAATGTAAGAAGCCTGGACACATCAAAGCTGATTGTCCAAAATTTAAGAAACTAGAATTCAGAAAGAAAGAGAGCTCCAAGAAGTTCAGAAAGTATAAGAAGAAGGCAATGGCAGCAGCGTGGGAGAATAATAGTGACTCAGACAGTGAATCAAGCTCATGCAGCGACAAAGAAGAAGCCAACTTGGCCTTCATGGCAAATGTTGATGAAAGGTAACCTCTGACTCCTCCTTCGACTCATGTAATGATTCTGATTCAGATAACTTAGAGGAAGCATTTAATGAATTGTATAATAAGTACAAAGAAGTAACTAAACTATTAAAAGCAAGTAAGAAAAATAACACCTGTTTAGAAAACACTAATTCTGATTTAAAAACAGAAAATGAAGAATTAGAAAAACAAATAACTGAACTTAAAAGAAGAAATGAATTGTTATGTGAAGACCTAAAAGCTAAGAATGAACAAATAACAAAATTAGAAAAACAGGAAAGTACAGATGAATTAAGGAAAGAAATTAAAAACTTAAATGAAGAAAATGATAAACTATCAAGCACACTAGAGAAATTTACTAATGGTAAAAACTCTCTAATATTAAAAGGTGCTAGAAGATCAGGTAAGAAGAAAAATAGATTAGGATATACACCCCCAGATAATGAAGAAACCATAATTTATCCTAAAACATATCCAACACCAAAATTTGTACCTGAACAAGATACAACATACAAAGCTGATTTCAGATACATAGAAAAAGTGACCAAATTATCCTGCTGTAGTCACTGTAACAAGTTAGGACACATCATAACGACATGCCCAACAAGACATAAGAAATGGATAATAAAAGGCAAAATAAATGATACTAACCCATCAAGACCCAAAAGAATTGGGTACCTAAAACTTGATGTTTTTATTTCAGGACATCTCTCGAGCATCCAAATGGTATTTGGATAGCGGGTGCTCAAGGCACATGTCAGGAAATCAGAAGTTATTCTCTCATCTCCAAGCTGAAGAAGGAACAGTTACTTATGGAGATAATGGGAAAGGAACTGTGATAGGCAGTGGCTCTGTGAATAACAAAGGAAAAACAGTCATAGAAGATGTGTTATTAGTTAAGGGATTGAAGCACAATCTCATTAGCATCAGCCAGCTGTGTGACAGAGGCCATCAGATCAAGTTTCAAGAATCAAAGTGCAGCATAGTGAAGGATGGAGCAGTCATCTTTGA
Organism: Colocasia esculenta; assembly: GCA_014218235.1. NCBI lineage: Eukaryota > Viridiplantae > Streptophyta > Magnoliopsida > Alismatales > Araceae > Colocasia > Colocasia esculenta. Next base: position 134,265,871 of record CM024760.1, read on the forward strand.
AGCAAATAGAGAAAAGAATTTGTATGTGCTCTATCTTGAAGAACTCAAAGAGCAAAATGTTTATTTGGCAGCAAGTAAAGTCAAATCTACTGAATTATGGCACAGACGACTTGGACATTGCAGTTTAGATGGCATGAGGAAATTGCAGAAGAAAAGTCTTGTGGAAGGTCTGCCAAAAGTTAGTGGAAAGTTGGAAGGTGTCTGTAGAGCCTGTGCTAAGGGAAAGCACACTAAAAGCTCCTTCAAGTCAAAGACGGTGGTGACCACCTCAAAACCCTTAGAGCTCCTACATATGGATCTATTTGGGCCAATGAGGACTACCAGTCTTGGAGGAAAGAACTTTGGATTTGTCATAGTTGATGACTATTCAAGATATACATGGGTATCATTCCTAGAGAATAAAGATGACACTTTTGAAAACTTTGTTAGTTTCAGCAAGAAGGTGCAGAAAGATCAGAAGTTCAGCATTGTGTCTATTCGATCAGATCATGGTGGTGAATTTCAAAATGAAAGGTTTGCTAGATTCTGTGATGATCAGGAATTGAGCATAATTTCTCAGCACCAAGGACACCACAACAAAATGGTATTGCTGAGAGGAAGAACAGAACCCTATTGGATATGGCAAGAACTATGCTCTCAGAATATGATCTGCCAAGATATTTTTGGGCTGAAGCAGTCAACATAGCAAGTTATATTGTCAACCGAGTAATGATCAGGCCAATCCTAAAAAAGACTGCATATGAACTGTTCAAAGGGAAGAAGCCAAAGATCAGCCACTTCAGGACTTTTGGATGTCCTTGCTTCATTCATAATAATGGAAAAAGGGACGTTGGTAAGTTGGATGCCAAATCAGATGAAGGCATCTTTATGGGGTACACCTCTAAACCTAAAGGCTATAGAGTATTTAACAAACGTACTTTATTGATTGAACAATCTGTACATATTATTTTTGATGAAACTAACCCTTCCTTGAGAAAGGAAGTAGATAGTGACAATGATGATGCAGATGAACTGTCCAAGAAACTAAAAGATACATCAATTGAGGACAAGGATGATCCACCTCTGGAAGAATTGCAACAAGAAGAAGTTACTCATGAAAACCTTCCAAAGGAATGGAGATACAAGAAAGATCACCCACTTGAGAATATTATTGGTGATCCATCCATAGGGGTAAGAACAAGAGGTAATGTTATTCCTTGTGATTACCTAGCTTTTGTTTCTCAAATAGAGCCTAGGACAGTCAATGAAGCTCTCTCTGATGAATCTTGGATAGTAGCCATGCAAGATGAATTAAATCAATTCAAGAGAAACCAAGTATGGTCACTTGTTCCTAGACCATCAGACCATCCAGTCATTGGCACCAAATGGGTGTTCAGAAATAAACTAGATGAAACTGGTGCAATCTTAAGAAACAAGGCCAGATTGGTAGCTCAAGGCTATTCTCAAGAGGAAGGCATAGATTTCGATGAAACCTATGCACCTGTAGCTAGACTTGAGGCCATTAGAATATTACTTGCATATGCATCTGCTTTGAACTTGACATTATTTCAAATGGATGTTAAATCCGCATTTTTAAATGGTTTTATAAAAGAGAAAGTTTATGTGGAACAACCTCCGGGTTTTGATGACACAGAATTTCCCAATCATGTTTTCAAACTTCATAAGGCATTATATGGTTTAAAACAGGCACCTAGAGCCTGGTATGAAAGGCTTAGCTCTTTTCTTTTAAACCATGGTTTCAGTAGAGGTCAAGTAGATAGTACTCTTTTCATAAAGTCAAAGGTCAAACACATTCTATTAGTCCAAATTTATGTAGATGATATTATCTTTGGATCTACTGATGAATCCCTTTGCAAGTACTTTGAAAAGTTGATGCAGGGAGAATTTGAAATGAGTATGATGGGAGAACTTAATTACTTCCTTGGATTACAAATCAAACAAGGAAAGGAAGGAACTCACATCTGTCAAGCAAAGTACACAAAAGAACTCTTAAAGAAATTTGGATTCGAAAATACCAAGCCACTGTCAACCCCAATGAGCACATCAACAAGGATGGGCAGTGACAAAGATGGTAAGAAAGTAGATCAAAAGATCTACAGAGGTATGATTGGTTCACTACTTTATTTAACAGCTAGTAGGCCAGATATACTATTTAGTGTATGCATGTGTGCTAGATATCAAGCTGATCCTAAAGAATCACATTTAATTTCGGTGAAAAGAATATTTAGATATTTAGCAAGATCTCATGACTTAGGTCTATGGTATCCAAAACATTGTGAAATTAACTTAGTAGGTTACTCTGATGCTGACTATGCTGGATGCAAATTAGATAGAAAAAGCACCAGTGGTGGTTGTCAATTTCTTGCAGGATGTTTAATATCTTGGTCTTCAAAGAAACAAAATTCAGTAGCACTATCCACTGCTGAAGCTGAGTACGTAGCTGCTGGAAATTACTGTACACAACTCTTATGGATAAAGCAACAACTTGAAGATTTCGTATTAAACATCAAATCCATCCCACTGCTGTGTGACAACACCAGTGCCATTAATCTCACCAAGAATCCAGTTCAGCACTCAAGGACCAAACATATTGAGGTTAGATATCATTTTATTCGTGATCATGTTGCAAATGGAAATATTGAAATATCTTTTATTGATACAAATGGCCAATTAGCAGACATTTTCACAAAAGCCTTACCTGAAGAGAGATTCACATCTCTTAGAAGGGAATTAGGCATGTGCAATTTGTGATAAAAGTTTGCTTACAAATGGCACATTAAATTTCAGAATTAAGTACTTTTTCCCTCCACGGCATTAAGCAAAAGAAATTCAAATTATTCTTTGTAACCGCTCTCTCATTGAAGTCGGTTTGAATAGTCAACACCTTTTGTCGTTTTCCACCGCCTTTTGGCGCCTCACTTTCCACATCGCATTAATTTATTCATAAAATCAATGGCAGAACGATTCGTATCTCATCGTCTACCTTTTCCCTTTTCATCCTGTGAGCCGATGCCCTAACAACTCATATCTCAACTCTCTGCAAATTTGAACCTTCCTCCTCCTTCCCGCAAAATTTCTTGAGGATTCCTTCTCTTCCCCTTCCGTTTCAACCCTCCAGAGACTTTCCCACCTGAATCCATGGCCGCACCAGTCATCGCCGGCAGTTTGGGTGGCTACAGCGCCGAGTTTCTCACTCCTGAGCAGCGGGAGAGGTTTACCTTTGTGAAGACGAAGCTCTGTGGAAATAAAGAAGTCGATGTTGCTAATCTGAGGAAGAATGGAATGAGCAGTGTGGTAGATTTGATCAATCAGATGCAGTGGACATGAGTCTCCACCTTTTCAGAGGTCAGTTATCCGGACTTGGTAAAAGCTTTCTTCGTATGTATAAGAACAGAGGAAGATGGGTCCCTAGTCTCTTCAGTAAAGGGAACCCTGATTAGAATAGACCCTGAGTTGCTGAAGATGTTGTTTGATGTGAAGACTTCCGGATTTAGTGGGGTTCACACCGTGGACGCCCAAGTGAAAGGTTTGAGAATTGTAGGGCCGAGCATCAAGCTAAGGGATGGCAAGCTGGATATAAATCAACTATCTGCATTCAACCGCCTCCTTCATTTTATTGTCTGTCAAATCTTAGTTCCCAGAAGTGCAACATTCTCTTCTTGCACAAAGGCCGACTCAGACATGATGTACTAGGCCATTCAAAATAAGGAGATAAATATGGCCGCAGTGATGATGGAAAGAATGAAATTTGCCAGAGATCAGATTTGGGACACCAAGAGTAAGTTAAATGTGTCCCTGCCATATGCCCACCTACTTACCAAGATCTTCAAACACTTCGGTGTTGATCTTTTTGGGGCAGTTGTAGAGAAAATGGGCCAAGCAATCAGGTCCAGGAACCTGAAGAAGAGTGACTTCTCTGTGGAAAGTGGTGTTTGGTTCAAGGCTTCAGTTGCTGAAGGCAAAGCCATCATTGACGACACCTCAGTTGTTCATCAGGAGATGGGATCAGCGGATATGGTTCTAGAATTACCAGTGGAGTCAGTTTCAGTGCCAGTAGTTGGAGCAGCAGAATCATCAGGCCCCTCTTTAGCAGAAGTTCAGTCTGAAATTGCAGTGGAAGAAGAAAGAGTATCAACACCAGCTTCAGAATTTCCAGAAGAATTAGCTGTCAATTTTACAGAAAGGAGAATTGAGGATATTCTCCCAGAGGATATTATTTCAGTTGAGGACCTACTACCCTCAACTTTGGTTGCGTCCATTCTTTCAGACATTATTGATTCAATACCTTTCACCTCTAGTGCTCCAGAAACCAGTGGCAGAGTTGCAGAAGAGATTGTGGCATCAGGCCACATTGATGAACCAATGGAAGATGTTCAAATAGAGGTAGAGCACCCAGCTGTTCAAGGTGACTCTGTGATGGAAGATGTTCCCATTCAGGGGGAGCAAGTATCAAATGAAGAAGATGCTCCTTCAGATGATGATCAACCTCCTCCATCAAAAGAAGGCAAGAAGAAAGGAAAAGAAGTTGCCTCTGAAGTTCCTCTCCTGGGTGATACACCTTTTGAGAGGCAGGTCAAGCAGAAAATTGTCATAAATTTGAAACCAGTGATTGAAAGGCTGAATGTGCAAGGTGAGCTCTTATGTACTCTCCAGTCAGATGTAAACTCTATATTCTTGAGCCAAGCTTCAGCCAACAAAGAATTGGGTCAAATCAGAAATGCTATGAAATGGTTTAATAAGGAGATGAGCAGCATGAAAGGCATGCTCTCGGAAATTATCAAGGCAGTTGGAGTTCAAGCTCCTCCTCCTCCAGAAGCAACAGCAGCACCAGAAGCAGCAGTAGCACCAAAAGAGGTAGGGCCAACAGGGCCAGCTGATCAAGTTGAAGGGCCAACCGGGCCATCTGAGCAAGGGTCAGGGCCATCAGGGCCATTGGAGAGTGAGTCTATGCAGATAGAGACAGAAGAGTTCTTGGCACCTAAGCCCCCAGCTCCCTCCTCTCCCTCTCACACACCTATTCCTCCAACTCCACCCTCAGCTCCTACAGCACCTCCTGCTCCTCAAGCATTCAAGAAGCCCCAATCTAGACCAATTTCTTCTCCTACACCATTTTAGTCCACCTCATCTCCTGCCTCCTCTACTTCCATTCCTTCTCCTTCTCCTATACATGAGGCCCCTTTAGCATCCTCAGCTGGAGCATCCTCCTCCTCCTCTGGTCCCTCCCTTGGACCAATTAATGACCTTCCTACTACTTCCCGATCTTTTCTTCATCCTACTCCTCCACCCTCTTTCATCACTATCATACCTGAAAGAGCCCAACTTAACTCTCCCTTTATGGAACAAATAAAGGATGAGTTTGGGAAAGGGATCCTCAGGTCTGTGTTGAAGGTTGGGGAACATGTTCATAGGGCAGACCCTTCTAGTCCTGCCACCAAGAAGAGGAAGCTTACTTCTACTTCCTCCCTCTCCTCTGAACCCAAATACCCACCTTTGTGGTTTTCTCTCACAGTTGACAACAAACATCCCTCACTGTACAGAGAATATCTCTCAAAGGTTGTTTTTGCAACCATCATTAACCTTCCATTTCTTGATCTCACAGATCATTTGCACACTATTCTACCCTACACTTCTCTTTCCAAATCCGAAAAATCCAAAATATTCTCTCTTGCCCACTCCAAATCTGAAGAGCAGTGGGGCAAAGGTCACAAGGATCTCCTAAAGAAATTCATTCTTGCCAAATCTGCTAGATTCCCTCCAAGGGACCACTCCTTGACCCTATTAGAGTGGTTCAGGATCTATCATAGGGAACTTTGGGCACCCTATATTCAAAAGGAAATCAAAATGATCAGGCACCTCATGCTATTCAACAACTACAGATATATTCATAGACTTCCAGAGGTTCAGCTCAGTCAGTTCAAAAGGGCCATTTCAGCTCTGACTCCGGATATCTCTCAAACTTCAGATGTTCAGGTAGATTTTGCTACCCTCCAAGTACATGAAGAGATAGTCCTTCCTCAAATTCACTTTCTAGTTATGGAGTCCTTTGTAGGATCCATCATCTTTGAACGTTTTGCCATAGTAATGGGCAGAATTAAAGTTCAGAAAGGCTGCCTAGTTGCTTTTTCTAGATTCCTATGTAGGGAAATATCACCAGGGGCATGTAAGTGCTGAAGTGCTAGCCCCTATTCTGTCTGAATGTGAAAGGCTGACATCCTCTGAATGGTCCAAGTTCTACCCCCTGTCAGCTCAACAACTATTTGAAATAAATGAAGTTCAGGCCAGAGAAGGCAAACCAGCCATTTCTCTAGCTACTTTCCTAGATATGAACTCCATTCATCTTGTTGATGACCCCTTCAAGGTCTGGGAGGAAAGATACAAAGTGTATGTAGCTATGCACAAAGCTCTCAGAGATACCCACAACCATTATCCTGTCACCATGGACCAATTCCTCACCTGTGCCAGCTTTGGGACTCGTTGATTTCTCAAGATGAACATGGAAAAGAATGCATATGCTGACCTTCTCTATCAACACCTAGATCTTCATCTCAAAAGGATGGCTTCCACCATGGGACCCTCCTACTCTGTATCCTTTGGAGTCTTCAAAACCCTTTTTGAAGAGCAGGAAGCACAGGCATGGGAAACCATCTCCCATTTTGCCTCTCTTCTGTCTCCTGCCTTCTATTTACCTGTACCTCCACAAAGTTAATGAAATGCCCTTCTCTGTATACTCCTGTTCTCTTTCTCTCTTCTTTCTTTGTCGAAGATTGTCTTTTTGCTTAATGACAAAAAGGGGGAGAAAAACTTATGTCTGAAACATCTATACGCATTTTTTTTTCAGACATACTTACTGTTCAGTTTTGTCATCACCAAAAAGGGGGAGATTGATGACTAGTCTATCCCCATGTAATTCTAATTAATTACATATATATTTTGATGATTAAAAAAACCAAACAAAAGTTTATCAATTATATCTAATGAATATTTCATAAGTCTTAAGCACAGGAAAAATACCAAGGTCAAACAAGCCAATAAAGGTATGCATTACTTCTCTGAAGCCTTAATCTTTTTAACATGATATTTCTCTAAGTCCATATCGACTTCTATTGAAGGCCATAACGATTTCCTTATAAGCATATCGCTTTCAATAGAATTATCATAACGATTTCCTTTCTGGATGAAAAATCATGTTGTTTCAAACAAATCGATGCCGTAACGATTCTATAAGTGATCGCAACAATTTCCTTACAAGACTGAAAAGTCATGTTATTTCAATCAAGTCGATGTCACAACGACTCTATAAGTTACCGTAATGATTTCTTTAGAGTTCGTAACGACTTTCCTGTCGCAACGACTCTATAAGTTGCCGTAACGATTTCTTTAGAGTCCGTAATGACTTGCCTGTCGCAACGACTCTATAAGTTGTCGTAACGATTTCCTTAGAGCCCGTAATGACTTGCCTGTCGCAACGACTCTATAAGTTGTCGCAATGATTTCTTTAGAGCCCGTAACGACTTGCTCGTCACAATGACTCTATAAGTTACCGTAACGATTTCTTTAGAGCCCGTAACGACTTGCTCGTCACAACTACTCTATAAGTTACCGTAACGATTTCTTTAGAACCCGTAACGACTTGCCTATCGCAACGATTTCATAAGTTACCATAACGACTTCTTTAGAACTCGCAACGACTTGCTTATTGTAACGACTTCATGTTACCATAACGATTTCTTTAGAGTTTATAACGACTTGATAAGTATTCATAACGATTTCTTTAGAATTCACAACGACTTGCTTTGTATAATGATTTGTTACGTATTTCACATCGATTTCTTCAGAAACACATCAATTTGCTTTGTGCAACGATTCATTAAGTGTTCATGATATATCTTCTGTCACATAACGATTTGCTATGACTCATAACGATTTCATAAGTCATACAGTCATCGATTTTATATCTTGATATCTTATTTATCTTAAAAGTGTTGACTAGTCAAAGTCCGTAGACATCTCTCTGACGCTTTTGCATTTATGAGATCTGAACATATCTCTGCATGCATGCAGACCATATCATCCTTTATCGCGCCTACTCTGATAACGTCCTTTAGACTTAAGCTATTTGGCATTACTATTTCCATGTCTATTGCTACTAATGTTGACTGACATCACAGACAACTTAGCTGTCTGCTATTTGAGTTTGACATTTGTGCAGACCTCTGATCTAGCTTCATAGTACAACGTTAAACAAATAGAAGCCAACGGATATTTCTGAAGATCTATCTCTTTGCGTGCTCAAGTAATCAAAAGACTGTTGACTGGAAGCTTCCAAGACTCCAGATGTCATTCAGTCTACCGACTACTCAAAAGAGAGACAACGGACACTTTAACGTCTACATTTCAAATTGAAGATATAAATTCAAGTCAGAAGAATAGAAGAATACATAATCACGCATTCAAATTCTTCGAAAGAAAGTCCAGAGCCAAGAACCTTCATTCCACTTAGCTTTTGCTCTTTTGCTCTCCACTAGTTTGTGAAAATCTTGAGAGAGCCTGTATAGTTCTGAGAGTGTGCCTTGTTTAAAATCTCTTTGCACTCAGGTCTAGTTGCTTCAGATCCTTGCTTATCAAAAGCTTGATCTAGGGGCTTGAATTTCATTCACTCTCTTTGTGTTGTTCCCTTTGGTTGTGAAGGAAGACCTGGTGGTATCCAGGGTGTTGTTCCCTTCAGTTGTGAAGGAAGACCTGGTGTGGTATCCAGGGTGTTGTTCCCTTCGGGTGTGAAGGAAGACCAGCTGAGTTGGGTGTTGTAGCGTCCTTAGGGGGACTGCACCCTAGTTAGTGAAATCCTGAGTTGTTGCTCAAGGACTGGATGTAGGACTCCTAAGGAAAGGAGGTCCGAACCAGGATAAACCTTGTGTTGTGTGATTGTCTTCTTTGTGTGTTTGTTATTTCAACTAACTGTCACTAACCTACTTCGAAGAACGTTTGTGTGAATGTTTTTAGTTACAGGTATCTTCTAGATTAATTTTTAAAGACCTATTCACCCCCCCTTTGGGCTTGTCAACTGGGCAACACCACTTCGACTGACTTTGCTATTTTCTAGACCAGCCAAAGTTCCACTTCGACTAATTGTGCTATTTTCTTGACCAGCTGAAGTTCCACTTCAACTGATTGTGCTATTTTTTGGACCAGTCGAAGTTCCACTTTGACTGAATGCATTATTTTCTAGATTAACCAAAGTCCCACTTTGACTGACTACTTGATATTCTTAGCAGTCAAAGTGCAATTTTGACTGAGACTCTTAGTAGTCGAAGTGCGACTTTGACTATGATTCTTAGCAATCACAGTTCATATATTCACCAGTAGAAATTTCAATATATAATTGATTATTAACCAAGTGTTCCCAATTAATGGTAAGTTTTATTCTGATTGATGTTAAGTTTCATTTTGATTGGTGTTCAGAGCTTTCATCGATTCGTGACCAAATGACTTTAATATCATTCCAATTGATATTGTTTTCATACCGATTGGTGTTTATAGATTTTCAAACATATCAATTGATGAACAAGTGCTTTTGGCACCTAATGAAAATTCAAATAGTTTTCAAATCCTTAATGTATTTATGTTATGTGTTGTATATCCTTTAAGAGTAGGTAAGAAAGGTGTCAGCAGAAAGGGAGGACTAAAAGGATGCCTTATTTCCTACTAGAAAGCAAAAGCTTCTACCTAGTATAGCAGGACTATTAAATGGAAATATGGTCTTCTGCAGCAGAGGTATGGGTTATCTGATAGAAGACTTTTCTAGACTAACATGCATTTATTGTATGCAGGTCTATGATACACAACGACTGGACCTGCTACCTATAACCTTGGAAGTGTGCACCAACTAGAAGACCATCTTCTGTTCCAAGAAGCCAATAGTTACAAAAAGATATCTGTTAGACTCAGAAGAAGAAGAAGAAGAAGAAGAAGAGAAGAAGAAGAAGAAGAAGAAGAAGAAGAAGAAGAAGAGGAAAAGCTCCAACAGTTACATCCCTTAACGGTTCTCTTCAACTACTCTATAAAAGGATGAAGGCTTTAAAGATGCAGTAGTGACATACATCAATGCAACAAGAAAATCCTCTCAATTGTGTTCAAGCTTCATTCCTTCCTCCCTCTCTCTGCGCTACATTGTAAATCTGGGGGAGAGATTGTGATCTGAGAGTTTGAGCTCCATTCCATCTATCTTCTGTAGCTCTCTACTTGTTCTTTCTTTTCTAACAGAAAGACTTGTGTCCAACTATAGGACTGTACACAATGTTCCTCTTCGTTGGAAGAAAAGGCTTGCACGTTCCTCTTGGTTAGAAGGAAAGACCAGCTTGTGCTGGATGGTGTGACTGGCAGAGGGTTTGTACTCTGTGTTCTCCATATTGAAGGAGAGAACCATGCTGGGGTTTGTTCTAGCAGATTTGCGTCTAAGCCTATAGAAGAAGTGGGCTGCCTTCTTGCTTGAGAAAGGGAAGAAGACTAGTAGGGGCTGGATGCTGTATATGTTTAGGGGGATTGTACCATGGTTAGTGAAATCCCAAGTGTTGCTTGGGGACTAGATGTGGGTCTTCCATTGGGGAAGTACCAAATCATGATAATATCCTTGTGTTCTTATGTGTGATTTCTTCTTTGATTGCTTCCGCACTGCTACTCTTTATCGCACATGAGTACTTTCACTAACCAAGGTTTTAAAGTGGTGATTTTAATTTCAGATTTTTGTTTATCCTATTCACCCCTCCCTCCAGGTATATCTTGTTGTCGTAAAGTGGGACAACAATCATATGCTACCCTGAAGGAATCAAGCTACACATATGCCCTCAAGTTCAAATTTGTTTCTTCGAACAATGCATCTAAATACAAGGCTCTTCTATTGGGAGTGTAGATGTCTAAGCATCTCATAGCAGAACAAGTCAAAATCTTTACTAATTCACAACTAGTTGCAAGCTAGTGTAACAAAGGGTGTGAAGCTCAGGAGCTATAGATGGTCAAATATCTCCAAATGGCTAAAGACTTGGCATAGTGATTTGTAAACTTCAAGGTAATCTAGATAGCTCGAGAGTTAAACTTTGAGCGGATGCCCTCTTTCACCGAGCCTCATCCTTGAGTCCAAAAAAATCTCAATCGATCCTCCTAGAAGAATTAGACCCCCCCAACACAGAAGCGGATCGTGTAGAATAATCAAGAAAAACATGAATGACTAGAAGACTCCTTACATTATTTGGTTGAAGGATGGATCATCCCTTCCTAATCTTCGGGAGTCCAAGTAGCTCAAGTATCAAGCCTGAAGATTTGTCTTGCTCGATGGATAGCTTTATAGAAGATCCTTCGTAGAAACACTCCCGAAATGCCTCAGACCAATTGAAGCCAAGCAGACCATTGAGGAGGTCCATGAGGGAAGCTATGGAGCCCATCAAGGTAGGAGATGAGCAGTAAGGATAATGTTTCCGCAAGGGTACTAGTGACCATCATTTCAAAGCTACTGCTAGGACTATGTCCACAAGTGCGATAGCTGCCAAAGATATGACAACCTTATCCATCAGTCAGCTACTACTCTTACATATCATTCCAAGCTGTACCCATTTGCTCGATGTGGAACTAAAATTTTGGGTTCATTTCCAATAGCCCAGGCTGAGAAGAAATTCATCATTATAATAGTCGATTACTTCACTAAATGGATCAAGGTCAAACCAATAGCCAAGATAACTAAGAAGTGTACGTGTGCAATGTACAAACAAGAGGGGAGGGGTGAATTGGTTGACTACCAAATTAAAATTTGATCTAATTTTATATGACAAACAAACACTATCGCATCAGACACGTTACCACAAGCCAACTATGTACGTACAAGAGATAGAAGAAAAGGAACAAATCATACAGTACGTAGTTATTTAGGTGGTTCGGTCATACAAGGATTATGCGCCTACGTCCACCCCTCACAGACGTGAGGTGGCAACACACTACTCTGAACTTGGCCGGAGATATAGAGTACAAACCCTCCACACACACAGAGAGAGAGAGAGACACACACATGTCTCAATAGCAACAAGGCCTTGTTGTCAAAACCCACACACACCGCTCGTAAACCACGAGCACAACTCTCACACACACAAGAATAAGTGTTGTAAGGATTTTCTCAACGCAAAGAACAAGAGAATAGAATAAAGAAAAATAGAGTTTCAGATTTCTCCTGTCTATAGTGTTGAGAGAACATTGAATAGAAGACAAGCAGTTGCTTTGGCTTCCTTGGATGATGCACTGTCATTGCAGATCAACCTTGATGTCCAAAAATTCAATTTGAATTAGCAAACCAGAAGAAGAAAAGCCTGGAAGAAGCTCTAGTTCACGTGTGCTTTCTCTGACCTAACTAGATGCTTGGAGACTTCTTCTCCATCATTGTATATTTATACTGAATATCAAGATAGACTTCTTTCATGATACCCACGACCAAAGGGCTTCTTTTAAACCGTAAATCCAGGGATAATCTTGTGAAAATCCTGAACAGGAAAGAGTCTTAACCAGAATGGAAACAGGGTTTTCAGAGTCGATCGACCGATTTCCCAAGGTTAGTCGTCTGATTCAAAACTCTGCTTTGGTGTCGACCTGATTCTACATCTGTGTCGACACACAAATCCACTTCGGTCGACTGATACAAGAACTTGCATCGACTGGGACTTCGACTGGCCAAGTGTAAATCGTGACATCTGAAGTCAGGATGCTTCGGATGGTAGAAATACAACGTGAATATACGAAGTCAGCTTGCTTCGACTGGCGAATCGGTTAACTGATTCCCAAGTCGGTCGTCTGACTTTTTGGCTGTCCCATTGCCAAAGCCACTGGTTAGGTCGGTCGACTGGATCCTTCAGATTGGTCGTCCAATCTTTCCTTCATCAATCGAACCTTGGTAACAATCAATTGGCCTTCAATCCATCATTCGATTGCCCTATCATTCAATCGATTGGCCTTTGATTATCGGTCCACCGATTTCACAGGGTCGGTCGGCCAACTTGCTAACTGCTGTAGTACCAGACTGTACTGGCTAGAACGGTCGTCCGATTACCCTGGGTCAGTTGAGCGATTCCCTACAAAAGTGTAGAAATCAAGTCAGTCCGAAGTCTAACACTTGATGAATTAAACACTCACCTTGGCCTTTTGTGTGTGAACTCTAATCATCATGAAACCCTTGTTGAATTCATTAGCATATGAAATTAATCAAGGTAAATTGAACATGAGTACCTTACATAAATTTGCATAAAATCTACAAAATACTCATAACCACTTGCTTCAGCATAAACTAATTTTGTCAAGTTCAAAACATCAAGCACATGGAGACAACAATCTCCCCCTTTTTGATGTTGACAAAAATATAGGAATGAACATACTTATGAAGTATCAATCACACAAGAAGAACACTATTTTTGGATTTGGATTTTCTAAATATTCCTCTTTTTTTGTTTTCATTCATATTCATTTGTTTTTGTATTTTTACAAGGGATAGGCTGATGCACACTCACCTAGACACAAGTAGCCTCACATAACCTAAATGCATCAGGAAAGCACACAATCGTACAATAAAAATGAAAAGTAAAAAGACACACATAATATAACATAACCTATATATCTAGATAACTTCTCCCCCTTTGTCACATAAAAAAGGAGGGAGTGGAATAAAAGAAATAGCAATAGTCTCCTTGACATTGTAACACCCAAGGGATCACTGAGATGGAGGTTGATCCTGTGTAGGATGTAGGTAACCTAAGACTTCCCCAAAGAACTCAGCTTGAGAGTCCATAAGGCTTTGCTGGTTAACCCTCATCTCAGTCAAATCTCTAGTGAGATCTTTTAGTGACTTGCCCACTTGGTGGACTTCCCCTCTCATAGAAACCATGTCCTCCTCAAGCCTGGTCAGACTGTGTTGAAACTGTAATGAGAAGTCTGCACCTTCGGGATCGAGAGGAGGCAAGTCTTGTTCCCTAGGAGCCGGATGTTCTTGATCTTCATGTCATTCCCCAAGAGCATGTTCTTCACCTTCACTATCTTTATCATTTTCAGTTTCTGAATTTTCTGAACTACTTTCACTTTCTTCAATTTGTTGAACACGCAAGTTTCGTCTAAACTGACCATTCACAATTCTATAATTCATGAACCTCAAAATATTCGTCTAATTGTACATAGGGGATGACGGAATATTCTTAGCTCTTTCATTTGAAAGATCAATACCAGCTTGTTCAAATATCACTGTAAGATGAGCTGCATATGGCAAAGATCGCCGAGGTTGGTTTTTCACCAACGTGATGAGTTGAGTCATCAGTGCAGGCAAGCACAGAAGCACATTGTGAAACAAACAGTGAAATATCCCTTTGTGCACTCTAGTAACTTCATCCCTACTGCCACCTTTTGGAAATATTGTGGTAGTGATTATGTGGTGGTTGATCCACTGTAGTGGGGGAAAAGCATTGACATTAATGAGGGCATGATGTGCCACCCACTCTGCTAGATCTCTCTCCAACATCACTTGGCATAGATCTAGGTCACTGTACTGGACATGCTGCACAAAGTAGCCAAAATCGGGAATACTGAAAGCTTGACTGAACATTGCATCATTGACTGGAATTTCTACCTCGTTCACAACAGTCAAAGGCCTTTTATTGCTTGTATAAAAATTTGCATAGGACTGCTGAACCAACTTTGGATAGTAAACCTTATGCCTTGATAAAAATCTAACCCATCTCTGAGTTTGAAATAGGAGGGACAACATGGGTTCGACTTCATCATATCATCAAAATCTACATACCGTGGAGGGAGTATCTTTCTCCTATGATCGAAAAAACAACTCTCCTAGTGCCACTGGAACTTGTGCACCTGCTCCAGAACTCTCGCCGACCTTCTGGCAACGCCTCAAGTTCATACGACCACCATAGACCCATGGAGCCATCACAGAACCGTAAGAGGAATGGATATTGTGAGGCTGGGATGCCTCTTGAGTCTAGGATGATGAGGACCCCAACAAGGATCCGACTGAGAAGAGGAATGCTTGCAATGCGCAAGCCAAAGAGACTGGGTAGGAAAATCATGAAGATGGTGGATATCCCAATGGCTCTAGGGCTTATAACTCTTGAGAATGGGGAAAGAGTTCAAGGGTTTAAGAAGGGGGCACATGGGGGCTGAAAGGATGCAAATGGTAGTCCTAGAGTCACCTCTTAAAGCCCCAAGGCCATATGAAGACAGGTTGGGTCGCACCAACAAAGTCAGTTGCAACCAGAATGAACCGGTCGGGTGCACGATCGGAATCAGTCGACCGACTTTGATTAATCGGTTGACCGATTTCCCTATTTTCAAGGGAACTCGGTCCATCTAGCAGAGAACTATCATGAACGGCCCTAGGATTGGCAAATCAAAAGGATTTTGTCAATCAACAGCAGATTCTTACCATGGTTCGATCCCTATAAGATTTCCTAAGGCTGGCTTTCATGGAGACACAATAAGTTTAAAGATAGAGAAAATTTGAAGGTCCTCCAATCTCCTTAACATGATTACTTCCAACTAAGTGATTCCCTAGGAATATCACATATCTAGAGACTTGCTTTGTATATCAAGGAGTTCAGTCTTAGAAAGTTCAAGGAATTGGGATATACATATATATAGACACACGCAAGCAATTTTTTTTTTTATCAGAAACATACAGAAAAGTCAATATGCATACATGGAAGTATGCCACATGCATCTTCCCCTTACTCAATGCACATCCAGACTTTGCACAACCCCAGCTCACTTCTAAGTGTGGTAAACCTATCTTCACTCAGAGGTTTAGTGAAAATATCAGCAATTTGTGCATTAGTTTCAATGAATTTCAACTCAAAGATGCCTTTCCCAACATGATCTCTCAAGAAATGATGTCAGACCTCTATATGCTTGGTTCTAGAGTGTTGAATTGGATTCTTTGACAGATTAATTGCACTTTGTATTATCACACATGATAGATACACAATTCAATGAAACATGATAATCAAGCAATTAATGTTTTATCCAAAGCACTTGGGCACCACAAATATCGGAGGCAACGTATTCTGCCTCAGCAGTGGAGAGTACCATGAAGTATTGTTTCTTGGAAGCCCAAGTCACCAAGCAACTTCCTAGCAACTAACACATGCCACTTGTGCTTTTTCTATCAATTTTACATCCATCATAATCTGTGTCAGTATATGCAACTAATTCAAAGGAGCAACCGATGGGATACCAGAGGCCTAAGTCTATTGTTACCACAAGATAGCAGAAAATTCGTTTAACAGTCATTAAATGAGACTCTTTAGGACATGACTGAAACCGGGCACATAGACCAACGCTGAACTGGATGTCTAGTCTAGAAGTAGCAAGATATAACAAGGATCCAATCATGCCTCTATATAAGGTAGGGTCCGTGGGTTTACCCTTTTCATTGCTTTCCAATTTAATTGATGATGACATGGGGGTTGGAAAGGATTTAGAATTTTCAAACCTGTACTTCTTGAGTAGTTGAATGACATATTTGGATTGGCATATGGAAAGGCCTCCTTGAGTTGTTTAACCTACAGACCAAGAAAAAAACTTAGCTCAACCATTAAGCTCATTTCGAACTCCCCTTGCATGAGATTTGCAAATTGTTTACATAGACTAGAGTTAGTTGAGCCAAATATGATATCATTAACATAAACTTGAACCACAATGATATCTTTACCAGAATTCTTGGTGAACAGTGTTTGATCTACCTTACCTCTTTTGTATTTCTTTTGTAATAAGAAGTTTCTTAGCCTTTCATACCATGCCTGTGGAGCTTGCTTCAACCCGAACAATGCCTTCTGAAGCTTGTGTACATGATGAGGTTTATTGACATCCTGAAAACATAGGGGTTGCTCTACATACACATCCTCTTTAATGTAACCGTTCAAGAATGCAGACTTTACATCCATTTGGTACAATTTGAAATTTAATGAGGACGCATAAGAAAGAAGAATGCGAACAGCTTCCAGCTTGACCACTAGTGCAAATGAGTCATCGAAATCAATGCCCATTTCCTAGCTATACCCTTTGCCTACAAGCCAGGCCTTGTTCGTTACTACCATTCCAGATTCATCCAATTTATTTTTGAAAACCCAATAGGTTCCAATCATAGATTGGTCCTTAGGATAGGGCACTAGAGACCACACCTCATTCCTTTGGAATTGGTGCAACTCATCGTGCATAGCCATTATCCATGATTCATCCGCCAGTGCCTCGTCCACATTCTTGTGCTCTACTTGAGAAATAAAAGCAGTTAGATCTTGATCAACCACTTGCCTCAATAAGGATCTTGTCTTCAAATTGTCTTCTAGACTTCCAATCACATTACTTGGAGGATGATATTTCATGAATCTCCACTTCTTTGGAAGTTCAGGGTCCTCTGTTAAAATTTCTTGAAGTTCTTTAAGTGGTGGATCTTCTGATTTCTCCATGGTATTTGAAGGATCAAGCACACCTTTACTTGATGCTGTTTCACTTTTGGGAGGATTTCCTTGACTTTTGTTTGTATCCGCTGCATCATAATCAGTCAAGTTTTCTATAGTTATTTTCAAGGTAGATTCATCAAAAATGACATGTGGAGTTTCATCAACTACAAGAGTTCGCTTATTGAATACACGATAATCTCTTGACTTTATGGCATAGCCGAGGAAAATTCCTTTGTCACATTTCTTATCAAAATTTCCTAAACTTGACTTACCATTATTCAGAATATAACAAGTACACCCAAAAGATCTGAAGTGGGAAATATTGAGTTTCTTACCTTTGAAGAGCTCATAGGGGGTTTTCTTAAGTATTGGTCTTATCATGGCACGACTGATAATGTAGTATGCAGTATTTACCGCTTCAACCCATAAGTACCGTGGAAGACCTTTTTTGTAACGACCCGAGAACCCGACCCTCGGCCCACGCCGAGGACCCGATTTTCGCGGTCGCCGCCCACGGATCAGGGGGACCCGGAAGGGGTATAACACGCGTCTGACAGGATATGTAACGGAAGTAAACGTCAACTGCTAAGCTAGAAGCGTACAAGCGGAAACAGGAAAGTAAAGCCAGACCGCTGCGTACCACTCTAAGTACAGTCCCAACGCACGCACACTAGTACAAGTAAGGAAAAGGGAGAGACAAGTCCCTTAGGGGCATACCCCGAGGGTGACGTACACTGAAAGAAGGGGGACCACTGCTAGCTATGGGGACCTCGACTACCGCCCCGTCTCCTCCGCCCGGCGCGCGCCCTGCCGCTGCTGAGAAGTCTCACCTGGAAAGAGGAGGGATGAGCTTCACAACAGAAGCTCAGTAGGGACTACCAATCTCCTACTGGCTCTAAACAGGCAGGAGAAATATATATAAAATGAAAGACAACAGTTATATCTTCTACCTACGAACGGAAGTGCGGAAGCGAAACTACAAGTAGCACGGTACGGAAAGTGCGCACGGTCGGAAACTCCGTACGACTGCTCTTCGTGACCACCACACGGCTAGTAAACACAGACGGAGGGAACTCCGCCTGGACAAAGAACACTAGCTACGGAAACACTACCACTAGTCACGGTCAGGTACGTCCACCGACGTCTTATCCTCAACCCAGGTCCTGACCCCCACGTCTCGTCAGAGCGAGGTAGGACACAAGTAACACAACAGTAACCGCCGTAGTCTGGCCGGACTACAGTCCCACGCCTGGCCTCTCTAAGCGGTTCCGGGGCCACAAAGAGCGAGGCAGTGAGAAGAAGGACTGGCTGGCCTGCGCCGGGTAGAACTCCTAACTGTCCTCGACGTCCCAGACCACCCACGAGAGCTCTGCAAGTGACTCACACGCCACTATCCTAACCACCGTTTTCCCCTAAGCTCCAGAGTCCGCCTGGTGGCTGCCAACTCGAGCACACTCGTAGCCCGGAGTGCTCCCTCAACAGGCTCCCGACGACGGGGGTCCCAAGCAACGGTAACAATCTCTCACACGGGACAAGCCCTCAAGTGCCAAGCACCGGGCGAAAGACTAGCGTAGACCGCACTAGGGAACTAGCACAGGTGCCACGGGCACAGCAAAGCGAAGCGAAAACGGCGTCAGGCAAAAACCTGTCTCTCGGTCAGAGACGCGACAGGGTGGGCCGCCGCGACCATGTCGCGGCGCTCTCGCCTGTCGTGACCTTAACGCGACGCTCAGGAGCGTCGCGACCACGTAGCGACCGGTCGCACCGTCGCGACATGGTCGCGGCCTTCGAGGCGACCGCGTTTCCAGCCGAGCAGGGTTCTGGAGTAGTCCCTCTAGGAACCCTCCTAAAAACACCAAATACATTCACAAGAGGAAAGGGTATCGTGCGCAACGCATTTTAAAAAGCTATAATCCACCAAACCACCCACGATCCCTTAAAAGCATAGATCTACGCTCGAAGGAAACCTCACTCAACTCGAGCATGGAGTCCTCACACTCCCAAGCCCCAAACCACAAGCAAGCCACGGTCAAGAGGGGGAAGGGATCATGCTTAGGGCGAGAGGATCAAGAGTCCGTACCTCCACACGAAGAACGAACCCGTTAGGGCCTTCTCGTAGGAACGAACTCCTCCTCCTCCTCGCACCGGACGACCCGAGCACACACCCTGCACGAACGACACGTCCACACCTCAGCACGAGCACCACGAGCGGAAGGGAACGATGAAAAACGAGAGGGAACTCGAGAGAGGGGAGAAAGAGTGAAAAGGGCGAGAGAGGGGTAATGGGGCGCGCTATCGGTTTTAAACCGATGGCCCCCAGACGCTGTCGCGACGCTCAGGAGCATCGCGACCATGTCGCGACCGCCCGCCATGCCGCGACACCAAAAGCACGGTCAAACCTCGAAGACCGGGAAGCAGTCGCGACGGCCTGGCAGGTCGCGTCAACGCCGACGACCCTGCCACCCGACACGACCGTTTTGACAGACAAGACAGCGGTCAAGCCGTGTCAGAACACAGTCGCGACAGCCAGGGGTGACGCGACGCTCACCCCTGCCGCGACACGAACTGCCAATGCTGTCGCGGCAGGCCGCTCCGCCGCGACCATGTCGCGGCCGGGGCGCCTGTCGCGACTTTGAGGACGGGCCAAGGGCCCAAGGGGGGGGCCGGGTGTTACATCCCACCCACCTTAAGACATTTCGCCCTCGAAATAAAACAACTCGGTCTCAAACTGGAAAACAGTACGAGGAGAAGTAACATACCACTCAATCAAACAAATAGGGGAACTGCTCCAGCATCTCATCCTCGCGCTCCCAGGTGGCCTCGCCACCGACACGGTTCTGCCAAACAACTTTTACCAGCGGAATCTGCTTCCTGCGCAATTGCTGAATTCTGCGGTCGACAACGCTGACTGGGTACTCTGGTACTGACAAGTCTGGCGCTACCTCCAGCTGCGAGTAATCCAACACGTGCGAAGGATCTGCGACGTACCTCCTGAGCTGTGAAACGTGGAAAACGCTGTGCACACCTGCTAGCTCTGCCGGAAGACTCAGCCTATACGCCACCTCGCCGACTCTCTCAGAAATGGGGAATGGCCCAATATATCTGGGACTGAGCTTTCCCTTTCTGCCAAACCTCATGACGCCCTTGGTCGGTGAGACCCGCAAGAAAACAAGGTCACCAACGCTGAACTGCAACGGTCTCCTGCGGACGTCTGCATAACTCTTCTGCCGACTCTGCGCTGCCCGAAGCCTCTGCTTGATCAGACTGACCATGTCTGCACACTGCTGCACTAACTCTGGCCCCAAAAGCTGCCTCTCTCCAACCTCAAACCAGTGAAGCGGAGTCCTGCACGGGCGACCATACAAAGCCTCGTATGGTGCCATTCCAATGCTCGAGTGATAACTGTTGTTATACGCGAACTCCACCATCGGAAGGTGCGACTCCCACGTGCCGCTCCAGTCTAAACAGCATGCTCTCAGCATGTCCTCCAGTGTCTGAATGGTCCGCTCTGACTGCCCATCGGTCTGAGGGTAGTACGCTGTGCTGAACCTCAACTCTGTACCCAGTGCTCTCTGAAGACTGCGCCAAAACCCTTACGTGGACCTCGGATCTCTGTCGGAGACGACTGAAACTGGGATCCCGTGCAACGAAACAACTCTGTCCACGTATAGCCTGGCTAACCTGTCCACTGACCACGACATCCTGATCGGAAGAAAGTGCACTGCCTTGGTCAAACGATCCACAATCACCCAAATACCATCGTGCCTCTGCGGGGTACGGGGTAAACCAACTACAAAGTCCATGGTGATGTCGTCCCACTTCCACTCGGGAATGGGCAACGGCTGCAGCTCACCACCAGTACGCTGATGCTCGGCCTTCACCTGTTGACAGGTAAGGCACCGGGCAACAAACTCTGCCACGCCCCTCTTCATCCCCGGCCACCAGAAGAACCTCCTCAAACAATGGTACATCTTGGTGGAGCCAGGATGAACAGCATACCTCGATCTGTGAGCCTCTGACAAAACCGCCTGGCGCGCCTCCTCAGGAACGTACAAGCGGCCTCTGAATCTGACCTCGCTGTCCTCGCTGAGCTCTACATCTGGCATCTGTAAAACGTCTGCTAACTCTGCATCTGCTCGCTGCGCCTACAACACCTGCCTGAACACTGACGGCCAAACTGACAAACTGCTCGCCACAGCACGGTCTCTGGTCCTCGACGGAACAAACACTCTCTGGGACAGCTCCTCGAACAGCCTCCACTCTTTGACCATCAGCGAACTCAAGCGCACGCGCCTACTCAAAGCATCGGCTACAACGTTAGCCTTTCCTGGGTGATAGGAGAGGGTTAGGTCGTAGTCCTTCAAATACTCTATCCAACGGCACTGCCTCAAGTTCAAATCCCTCTGGGTGAAGATATACTGCAAACTCTGGTGATCGGTGAAGATCTGAAAAGCCTCGCCATACAGGTAGTGCCTCCACAACTTGAGAGCGAACACCACTGCTGCCAGCTCCAAGTCGTGGGTGGGATAGTTCTCCTCATGCTTCTTGAGCTGCCGAGAAGCATAGGCAACAACCCCCCCATGCTGCATCAGCACGGCACCCAAACTTGACCTCGACGCATCGGTGTAAACCACGAACCCACCGGTGCCCGACGGCAAGACCAACACTGGCGCTGAAGTCAACCTCGTCTTCAGCTCCAAGAAACTCTGCTCACAGTCCTCTGACCAAACAAACCTGGTGTTCTGCCTCGTCAACCAAGTCAAAGGTGCTGCAATCTTGGCAAAATCCTGAATGAACCTCCGGTAGTAACCTGCCAGACCCAGAAAACTGCGGACCTCTGCAACTGATGTGGGCTGCTCCCACGACAACACTGCCTCAACCTTGGCCGGATCCACCGCCACACCAGAACCCGAGACCACGTGCCCGAGGAAGTGCACCTCGCTCAGCCAAAATTCGCACTTGTCGAACTTGGAGTAAAGACGGTGACTCCGCAGGGTCTCTAGCACGATCCTCAGGTGCACCTCGTGCTCCTCTTCAGAAGCCGAGTAGACCAGAATATCATCAACAAAAACAACAACAAAGCGGTCTAGGTACTCACTGAACACCCTATGCATCAAATCCATGAATACTGCAGGTGCGTTCGTCAGCCCAAACGGCATCACGATGAACTCAAAGTGACCGTACCTGGAACGAAAAGCCGTCAAACCAACATCTGACTCTCTGATCCACAGCTGGTAGTAGCCGTATCTCAAGTCGATGTTCGAGAAAACTCGGGCCGATTGCAACTGATCAAACAAATCATCAATTCTCGGCAACGGGTACCTGTTCTTCATAGTGACCTGGTTCAACTGCCGATAATCGATGTACAAACGAAGACTACCATCCTTCTTCCTCACGAACAAAACAGGTGCGCCCCACGGCGAACGGCTCGGACGGATGAAGCCCAACTCAAGCAACTCTTGCAGCTGGCGCTTCAACTCACGTAGCTCTGCCGGGGCCATCCAGTAAGGTGCCTTGGAAAAAGGCATCGTACCAGGCAAAAGCTCAATGGAGAACTCTACCTCTCGCTCAGGCGGCAACCCAGGTAGATCCTCCGGAAACACGTCAGAAAACTCAGAAACAACTGGCACATCAAAAACTGAAGACCCGCTAGGCTCCAAGGAACAAACCGAAGCAAGGTAAGCAACGCAGCCATCACGGATCAAACGACGAGCCTTACAGAAAGAAATGAACGGCCGACGGGTAGACCGGATACCTCGAAAGCAGAGAACAGGTGCTCCAGGTATCTCAAACCGAACGGTCTTCCTCTGGCAATCAACCACGGCTGAGTGAGCCTCCAACCAGTCCATGCCCAGGATGACGTCGAAGTCGCAAAGCTGCAGCGCGTACAACCTGGCCGGCAACTGGTGACCATCAACCTCGACTGTCACACCATCCAGGTAACCGAAGGAACACATGTAGTCACCGGACGGGAGATCGACCGTCACGTCACACTGCCTTTCGGGTGTGTGACAAGCAAGAGACTCGTAAAACTCCTCAGAAGCGAAACACAGAGAAGCACTGGGATCAACCAAAACACGAGCAGCTCTGCCAAGGATAGGTAGAGTACCTATCACCAGGTTCGATGCCTCTGCCTGCTCCCGGGTGAGCGCCATCACGCGACCACGATCACGCCCACGCTGCGGCACCTGCTGGGGCTGCTGCTACTGCGGCTACTGCGGCTGATGGGGGTACTACTACTGCTGCTGGTACGGCTGGTACTGCTGCGGCTGCGGAAACTGCGGAGCCTGCTGCTGGTACTGCTCCCGCTGCTGCTGGCGCGGTGCCTGCTGCTGAGGAGGGTACTGATACTGAGGTGGCTACTGCGCATACTGCACTGGCTGCTGCTGCTGCGGAGCTTGCCCCCTAGGGCAATCCCTGCTAAAGTGGCCTGGCAAGCCACAAGTGTAGCACACTGGCTCCTGACTGCCCTGCTCAGCTCCCTGCTGTACTGACTGCTCTGCAAACCTGGACTGACGCCTCTGCTGATGGCTCCGTCCACCCCTGCGAGTAGACAACTTTCTGAACTGCGAGCGAATTCCAGAGCCACCGGAACTGCCCGAGCCTGAGGAAGAGGAAGTCGCACTACCGCGGCTGCCTGCTGGACGCTGGTACGGAGAGGACCTGGAAGAGGCTCCTCCCTGCTGCTGCTGCTGCTGCTACTTCTGAGGCTGCCAGGTCTCTCTGTCCAAGGCGGTGGCCTTCGCCACGGCCTCTCCCAAGGTGGTACACATGTGTGCCGTCACACCCCACCTCAGGTCTAGTCTCAGCCCTGCTATAAACCTCTCTGCACAAGCCTGGTCACTGCCTGCTACATGAGGCACATGCCTCAACAACCGGACAAACCTCTGGTGGTACTGAGAAACTGAGAGGTCGCCCTGCGCCAACTCGTGGAACTGGTCCCGTCTCTCACGTCGAGCATAGTCGGGGAAGTACTCGCCGTGGAAGACCTCTGAAAACCGCTGCCAAGTGATCTGGTCCAACCGCTGCCCCTGGAAGTGAGTCTGCCTCTGAACTCTCCACCACTCATGGGCTGCTCCCTTGAGCTAGTACACCGCCAGTCGAACTTGGTCCTCCTCAGCGCACTCCATCGTCTCAAGATGCGCTCCAATTCATGGGTCCAACTCTCTGCCTTGTCTGGATCATACTCACCGTGGAACATCGGTGGGCGAAGACGCAGGAACCTCTCAAGGAGAGCGGTCCTTGCCTCCGACACCGCTGCCCTCCGCTGACCGGACCGGGTACTCCCAGTACCTGACCGCTGCTGGCGGACTGGCTGCTCCACCTCTGGCTCCACCTCCTGCTGCTCTGGTACGGCTGGGGGAGGTACTGGAAACTGACCACCTGCTGCTGCCTGCCCGGGCTGCCACGCTCCCTGGTACATAGCTCTGAAGAACTGCTCGGCCATGGGAAACCAGTTTGCATACTGCTGAGGCTGAGGGTGGTACTCCTACTGCTGCTGCCCACCTGCTACCGCTGCCTCTGCTGCTGCTGCTTGTGCACCCTGAGGCTGTGCCACTGACTCCTCCACGGACACCTCCTCCTGAACCGGCCCCTGAGCGGGCATGTCGGACTCATCCTGCTGCTCAACCAGCTACCTAGCCCGACTGCGCCTACGCGGGGCCATGTCCTACACGACACACAACCAACAAGGGTTAACAATACCACTCGGGCGGCTAGCAGTGTACTTGTACTACCATTGGGACTTCCTGTTGCAGTTTAGATCCACTACAAGTCCTGTCAGACCAAGCTCTGATACCAACTGTAACGACCCGAGAACCCGACCCTCGGCCCACGCCGAGGACCCGATTTTCGCGGTCGCCGCCCACGGATCAGGGGGACCCGGAAGGGCTATAACACGCGTTTGACAGGATATGTAACGGAAGTAGACGTCAACTGCTAAGCTAGAAGCGTACAAGCAGAAACAGGAAAGTAAAGTGAGACTGCTGCGTACCGCTCTAAGTACAGTCCCAACGCACGCACACTAGTACAAGTAAGGAAAAGGGAGAGACAAGTCCCTTAGGGGCATACCCCGAGGGTGACGTACACTGAAAGAAGGGAGACCACTGCTAGCTACGGGGACCTCGACTACCGCCCCGTCTCCTCCGCTCGGCGCACGCCCTGTCGCTGTTGAGAAGTCTCACCTCGAAAGAGGAGGGATGAGCTTCACAACAGAAGCTCAGTAGGGACTACCAATCTCCTACTGGCTCTAAACAGGCAGGAGAAATATATATAAAATGAAAGACAACAGTTATATCTTCTACCTACGAACGGAAGTGCGGAAGCGAAACTACAAGTAGCACGGTACGGAAATTGCGCACGGTCGGAAACTCCGTACGACTGCTCGTCGTGACCACCAAATGGCTAGTAAACACAGACGGAGGGAACTCCGCCTGGACAAAGAACACTAGCTACGGAAACACTACCACTAGTCACAGTCAGGTGCGTCCACCGACGTCTTATCCTCGACCCGGGTCCTGACCCCCACGTCTCGTCAGAGCGAGGTAGGACACAAGTAACACAATAGTAACCGCCGTAGTCTGGCCGGACTACGGTCCCACGCCTGGCCTCTCTAAGCGGTTCCGGGGCCGCAAAGAGCGAGGCAGTGAGAAGAAGGACTGGCTGGCCTACGCCGGGTAGAACTCCTAACTATCCTCAGCGTCCCAGACCACCTACGAGAGCTCTGCAAGTGACTCACACGCCACTGTCCTAACCACCGTTTTCCCCTAAGCTCCAGAGTCCGCCTGGTGGCTGCCAACTCGAGCACACTCGTAGCCCGGAGTGCTCCCTCAACACGCTCCCGAGGACGGGGGTCCCAAGCAAGGGTAACAACCTCTCACACGGGACAAGCCCTCAAGTGCCGAGCACCGGGTTAAAGACTAGTGTAGACCGCACTAGGGAACTAGCACAGGTGCCATGGGCACAGCAAAGCGAAGCGAAAACGGCGTCAGGCAAAAACCTGTCTCTCGGTCAGAGACGCGACGGGGAGGGCCGCCGCGACCATGTCGCGGCGCTCTCGCCTGTTGCGACCTTAACACGACGCTCAGGAGCGTCGCGACCACGCAGCGACCGGTCGCACCGTCGTGACATGGTCGCGGCCTCCGAGGCGACCGCGTTTCCAGCCGAGCAGGGTTCCGGAGCAGTCCCTCTAGGAACCCTCCTCAAAACACCAAATACATTCACAAGGGGAAAGGGGATCGTGCGCAACGCATTTTAAAAAGCTATAATCCACCAAACCACCCATGATCCCTCAAAAGCATAGATCTACGCTCGAAGGAAACCTCACTCAACTCGAGCATGGAGTCCTCACACTCCCAAGCCCCAAACCACAAGCAAACCATGGTCAAGAGGGGGAAGGGATCATGCTTAGGGTGAGAGGATCAAGAGTCCCTACCTCCACACGAAGAACGAACCCGTTAGGGCCTTCTCGTAGGAATGAACTCCTCCTCCTCCTCGCACCGGACGACCTGAGCACACGCCCTGCACGAACGGCACGTCCACACCTCAGCACGAGCACCACGAGTGGAAGGGAATGACGAAAAACGAGAGGGAACTCGAGAGAGGGGAGAAAGAGTGAAAAGGGCGAGAGAGGGGAAATGGGGCGCGCTATCGGTTTTAAACCGATGGCCCCCAGACGCTGTCGCGACACCCAGGAGCGTCGCGACCATGTTGCGACCGCCCGCCACGCCGCGACACCAAAAGCATGGTCAAACCTCGAAGACCGGGAAGCAGTCACGACAGCCTGGCAGGTCGCGTCAATGCCGACGACCCTGCCACCCAACACGACCGTTCTGACAGACAAGACAATGGTCAAGCCGTGTCAGAACACAGTCGCGACAGCCAGGGGTGACGCGACAAGAACACGACGCTCATCCCTGCCGCGACACGAACCGCCAATGCTGTCGTGGCAGGCCGCTCCGCCGCGACCATGTCGCGGCCGGGGCGCCTGTCGCGACTTTGAGGACGGGCCAAGGGCCCAAGGGGGGGCGGGTGTTACATTTTTCACTCAACATTCATCCCATATCTGCCAAGGTTCTATTTTTCCTTTCAACCACACCGTTCTGCTCCAGTGTCCTTGGTGATGAGAATTGATGAGTGAACCCCTATTCATCACAGAAGGACTTGAATTCTGAATTCTCAAATCCTCCTCTGTGATCACTTTGTATTGTGGTAATGACAATTTTTTTGTCATGCTGCACTTTCCTACATCACACTTGAAACTTCATTAATGCATCTTTCTTATTGGCCAGAAATAATACCCAAGTAAAGCATGAAAAATCATCAAAAATCACAAATCCATAAGATTTTCCAGCTAAACGTGATGTTCTGGTTGGGCCAAAAAGATCTAAAAAGATGAGTTCAAGTGGACGTGTGCTACTCATAATATTTTTCCTTTTAAAAGACATTCTTGTTTTTTTCCTTTAGCACATGATTCACAGACTTTATCACTTTCAAATTTCATTTTAGGCAAGCCACTTACAAGGTCCATTCTAGACAATTTGGATATAACTCCAAAACTAGCATGACCCAAACGACAGTGCCATAACCATGCATTCTCAATATCATTAGCCAAGAGACAGGGATTTTCAGATTCCATTAGGTCCAAATCTACATTATAAACGTTATTTACTCTTTGACCTATGAATTTTACTTCATTAGAGTTCCTGTCCATTATAGCACAGTGAAAATTTTCAAAGACAATTTTGTACCCCTTATCAGACAATTGGCTTATGCTCAAAAGATTATGGTTTAAGCTTAATTGAAAAATTAAAAATAAATTGAAATGATAAATTCAATAATATCGAAATAGTAAAAACATACGTGCCATTATCATATGTACTTAACGGAGTCCAAAAATAAAATAAAAATCATGGATATGCTTCAAACAATGGGTATTGACAACCCAATGAAAGGAATGGACCAAAGGATGTCTTTTGGCCGCAAATAAATTCAAGTAAGAAAATATCATGGAAATTCCTTGCTCCAATTGGTCATAAATTAGAAAAGGCAATTAGGGCAAAATTTAAGGCAATTAGATTTCCATGCTAACTTAAATTCGTGCCCAACTATGTTAAGATGCTTCCTAAAGTCTTTACTACTCCAATTAGGATGGGAATGAAAAATAATGGAAAATAGCTATGAAGAAATCTAGAGGGGGGGGGGATGAATAGATTTCTACCAAATTAAAAATTAATCACTAACATATCAAAAACCTATGAGAATTTTAGAATCCTGAATTATGCACAAGTTCAAATTAGCACTTATAGAGGAGATGATGTGTGGATCTACAAATTATAGATGATATCATGCTGAGTAATAAGCGTGCCTACCAATCATCTATGTTAAGATCGATCAAACCACAATGACACAGAGATTTAGGGTGGTTTGGATTACACAAATGTGTATCCTACATCCACCATCCACACACACACACAAATTGGCTTATGTAGCCAGTTTAAACAGATCTCACAACACACACAATTTGAGATGATCGAAATCTCAGATTAGAACACACACTTGAAATTGAGCAGAAGGATTGCTCCAATTTCACACTACACACAAGATGATTTGAAATTAAGATGAAGAACCAGTTCAACAACAAGAAATTGTAGAGCAAATGATTGGTTCAAAATTCCCCCTGTTTTTCTCCCAACTGAGACTTCAGAATTCTGGCTCCTGCTTGATGAAGTAAACTCCGAAATCTGAGAACTCAAATTGACTTCGATTGCCTTCAGTAATTGGATCCCAAATTCCTTAGATTTGGAGCAACAACAAACCTCAGATGAAGCCTCTCTCTGGTAGCCACCTTCTGCCTCTGGGAGATGAAGAACTGAAGTGTGGTTCTCCAAAAAGTATGAGGATCATGGGCATTTATAGTCCCAATTACCCACGAGGTGCCTTAGAGTTTGGGGGCACAAAATTTCCGCTCAAAAGTCCTTGTATCAAATTCTTACACATGTCCAAGATTTCAGATCTGGGTCAGCAGTCGAAGTGTTTCGACACAACTAAGTTGTGTGTTGACACAAGATCCTGACATCCTGTTCAGATAATATTGGAAGGTGACTTGTGTCGACACATACCTGGCTTGTGTTGACACACCTAACCATAATCCAGAAATGCAACTTTCTGGGAACACAGGATGTGTCGACACATGAGGGACTTGTGTCGACACCACTGGCTTCATCACTTCTGATTGGTTTCTGTGACCAAGGGATGTGTCGACACATGATGGACCTGTGCCGACACCACTGGCTTCTTTTCTTCTAACTGGCTTCTGTGAATACATGATGTGTCGACACATGCTGGATCTATGTCAACACAACTGGCCTACTTTCTTGAAAATCTTCACTGGACTTGAGCTTTGTGTCGACACTCAACCAGAGTTGTGTCGACACCACTGTCATCAAAACAACGTTTTCTCTGAACTAAACATGAAGTATGGTGTTAGATATGACTGATGCTATATATTTAAACTTGTATGGATCATAGTTAAATAGCATCAAAATAAGAGATCCAACAATCTCCCCCTTTTTGATGATGACAACTATGATTCATTAAACATTTCATTGTAAATAAACAAGATGTTTTAAGACAGTCAATCACATCATTTCATGTCATATGTAAGAAGCAATCACCATTACAAATTCGTAACATTCATTGAGAATTTAACTGTAGGAATATGACATTCACATCAAAAACATAAGAGTCAATGTTCAAACATAAGAGTCAATATTATTAAGCCAAAATAAGCCATCCAAAGTTTTGAAACCAAAAAACTAAAAGTTTCACACTTCTCCCCCTTTGACATCAGCAAAAAGATAGCATCATTGAGGTGGAGGTGGGGGAGGGGTAAAAAGCTTGTCATCAATATCTTTCATCTTAGCTTCCAAGGCTCCCAAATTGTTCCTTAGCAAGAGTTGAACAGCTGTCAGTCTAGTATGGAGAGTTTCTTCCATTTTCCTCAAATTCTCAGAAATATGGATTGACATCTGATCAATGCCACGAGGCATAGGACGAACAGCTGTGAATGAGGTATCATGCCGACTATCTCTAGTACTGATATCATCCCTTAACTTCCACACAGTGTTGAAATCAGCTTTAAGCTCCTCAATTTGTTGATCTATGTGGGTAGTATGCTCCTTCATTTGTTCCAAATCATTGACAAAGTGGGCAAAGGATAGCCTACATTTGGAAACTTGAGTCACAGCCTCTTGAGCATTGTGAATACTTTGTTGTGTGTTATCAAGAATCCTAGAAAGCAAGTCTTGAAGTCCAGACTGAAGAAATGAAAGTTGAGTTGTAGCATCACCCAGTGTCCCAACCAGCCTATTGAATCTCATTGTGGCATGTTCAGCAATTTCTTGTTGCTTCAAAAAGTGACTTGTGACAGTGTTCTCCCATCGTTGTATTCTGAACTCAAAGTTGCTGGACATCTCTTTCATGGAGGAATTCAAATTTTCAAATTGAACTTGAAGGAAGTTATAAAGTTCAGGAGGGACTGATGATTCACCAGAAGATGTGGAAGCTAAACCTTGATGGTGATGAAAGAAAAAGGAAGGAACAATCAAGTTTAGATGAGGAGTTGGAATTTCTTGAGGAATTGATTGTTCTGGAACATCTTGGGGTAATTCAGACTCTAAAGGTGGTTGTTCCACTGGAGCTTCTCGAGTTAGGTCTGCACTAGGAACTGGCTCTTCTTCATGTTGGTCTGATGGTTGTTCCAGGATAGGACCTCTAGTTATCTGATCTCCCTCAATTTTGAACTTCATGAATTGTTTCACATTGTGCAGGCGGTAAATGTTACATTGAGGAATCTTCTGAACTTTCTCATTCAAAAAGGATATGCCAAAATGTTGAAAAACAGCAGTCAGCTGAGCAGCATAAGGAAGTGATCTATGAAGGTCTTTCCTTATTGTTTCAGACATGATTTGTAGTAAGATCCACTTTGATGTTTTTCAGCACGCAATACAATAAGAACCGTTGAATGTCTGTAAGTCTATTCTTACCACCACCTTGAGGTGTAAGAATAGTGGTGAAAATGTGATGTACCAACCTATGTAGTGGAGGAAAGGTATTTGCATTCAAACTTGTGAAATTTAACTGTTTTTCATTCTTCTTGTCATGAGGTAGCCCAGTAAGAAGAGAATATGCTTCATGACGATCAAACTGATAGGTGCAATAGTCTTCACCAGAATCAGGTATTTGAAAAAGTTGATGTGCCAACTCTTGAGAAAAGAGGATTTTTACACATTTCACCTCTGATTTAAATCCATCTTTCGTATCCACAGGATTCATGTAAAATTCTTGAACTAACTGTGGATAGAAAGTTCTGAACTCACTAATGAATTTTATCCAGCCTTGAAAGTCAAAGAAAGGAAGAAGGCCTGGAAAAGCATATGACAAGTCTGTATCAGAAATATCCACTACCCTTGGCTTCAAAAGCATTCGTACTCCAAGCTGTACAGATTTGAGGGTGTTTCTTCAGGTGATTGAGAAGCATCTGAGGAAGAAACTTCTGGAGTTTTTGTGTTAGGGTTGAAGGAGGGTGTACCTTCGACAGATGAAGAACTGCTTTCTTCATATGAACTGAAGTCTCTCGAAATCCATCTCTTAGGGTATCTTGATGGCATCATAGATTTCCCTTTGTTCTGAGGAGCAGTTCTGCCACGTTTGGAGGGAGTGCCAGAAGGAGTAGAATCAGGTTTTCTCTTCGAAGGATCATGGTTGTACTTGGACCGTCGTTCTACTGGTCGTTCTTGAATGACTACCCCTTTTGCTACTGCCCTGGCCTTTGCTCTATGCCTGGGAGTCTGCTTCAGAGCCATGGAATCCGAAGTTGAAGGAGGAAGAGACAAGATGGAGGAAGCTGGAAGTTATAGAGTCTGGTTCTTATGGAGTTGGTGGAGAGGAGGGAAGTTTTAAAAGGTTGGAAGAGGAAGAGGTAGGGTCGACCTAGGGTTATGGGCTTTAAAATAGGATCGACACCTAAAAGAGGAGTGATAAGATGAGCCAGAGGTTCATCTAACCTAAACCGGAACCAGCGATTGGGTTAGGCTGTGTCGACACAAGAGGAATCTATGTTGACCTGAGATCAAGTTTTGTCGACACAAGAAGGATGTTTGTCGACCTGAGAGAGAAGAAATTTAGGAATTTGTGAAATGATGAGGAGAAAAGTCTTTATTAAGATGAGAAAGACCTGAAAAACAATTGTTCAAGGATATGTTAAAGATATCACATTCAAATTCTTATCATCATTCCTTTGCAAATTTAATGGTTTGAGGAATAGTATACAGTGTTTGACCATTAGATGAATCTGAAAAACCTGGATTACAATTTAATGTTTAAAATATTCTCTTCAGAAAAAATCATTCTTTCAAACCTTACTTAGCCAAACTAAGATGATTTCTCCAGGATAAATTCCAATTAGTATTGAAGTTCAACACTTTCAAAAGATCTCAGTCGGGCAAGTTGTTGACCATTTTGATTAATGTAATTTTCTTGAAGTAAAAGCAATGAGCGGTCAGATATAGTAAATTTTGTTCACTCAAGTACACATGCTTTTTACACACCTGAGTCCCTGGTTACTTAATATTACTAATCATTTTTCCTCAAAGGGTTAATAAAAACCTTTTGACATGGAAATATACATTTATTAGACACCAATATTCCTAATTACTCAGTTAACATTGATTTTGAATATTTTAATTGAACCCTTTATAACAGAGATAGCATGACACTTCATGACATACATGGCTCATCACTTTTTTTGAAGGTGTGCAGTTTTTCAGTATGCATGTCATTGCTCTGCCAAAAGAGACTTGAAATTTTATGAATACCAAGAATTGGACACAACTTTAGCCTTTATCAAACCCAAAAGAAATGTGTAAAGACAATATTGAATTGGACAATATACAACCAAAGAAATTAAATTACTTTTGAATTTTAAAGGATAAAAGAATGTTGACTTGACAAATATGTTAAGACTATTAAAAATGCATTCCTGGTTATTTTCAGAAAATGTAATGGTCAGTTTGTGAATTACATACCCATCAAATCACTAAATTATTTTTGGTCCGATGAAAGAAAAATCAGTGATGTATTTAGCTCCCCCTAAATTATTGACTTGATCAATTTTCATCAAAAATAAAGATTGTCCTTCTTCAACATGGAATTCACAAAGAGATTAAATGAGAATAACTTTAAGAATTTGATGACTAACACTGAAGGGGTGTGTTGACACAAAAATTGACATGTGTTGACACAAAATTTGAGAAATGATCACTCTCAAATAAGGAACAGTGGTCTGGTGTCGACACTACACTGATTGTGTGTCGAACTGATTCTGAAATAGAACTATCACTGACATTTCCTCAACAAATCTGATCAAAACTGCAACTTGTTCTCAAACAACTTATGTTCAAGCATTGTTGCCTCCTTTCCAAAAACAATCACTTTTCTCAAATTTAGTGCTTCCCCTCAAAATGTGCATGAGTAAAACAAATGATATGCAAATGTTGCACAATTAAATTTGCACTCAATTTCAACATTCAGTCAAACAAGATCAACATGAAGGATAGGAATATGAACCAGCAATCATAGTGCAAACATAGGCATTTCATTCAAAATTAATGTGTGATGCTCTGAAACTTTATTCTTAGTTTTTAATTTCAATTGTTGTCTATTTTATTGTGCATTTAAAAATTTCTATGTATATATGTGTGTTGTTTAGTATTTTGTAGAGTGGAATGGTCTGTTCTCAGGTTGGATAAGCAGTGTCGACCTGTGTTTCTGATGGAAACATCGACTGCCATCAACAGCAGGTTAACGACAACATCCCTTGCCGTCCACTGTAGGTAAACATCCATATCGATGGACGTCTACTCTGTGTAAATGGCAGTAAACCTTGATGTCAACTTCTTCCGGTGCAGATAGTAAAATTTTCGCAGTCCAGCTCTGGTGGAGTTATGGTAAGGGCTAAATTTTAGGAAACGCTTGGGGGTTACGTCTCCTACCCTCGTGGGCAGAGTATGGGAGGTCAATCCTTTATAAAAGGGGTGGGCTAGCCTTCTTGGACCATTTTTGGCGAGTTTCTCCAAGTCTCAAGGAAGGTTGGAAGAAATCCGGCGATTTGATCTTCGTGGAGGCAAATACCAAGCATCTACGAGTTGAAAGGGTGTGCTTTTGAAGACTAAAGGCGTCTCCAAAGTGCTCATACCATCATAGATCTGCTGATTGAGGATTTTACTCCGGAGAGTGGACTGTCTTAGTTGGCCAAGGTGGGCTTCATCGGCTAAATCCGTAGATTATTTGGTGTTTTAGAGGCAAGTAACCTAGGGATCGGGTTCCCAACCTTAGATTCTACCTTTTTACAAATTTTCATGATTTTAAAAATTAACAAAATAGTCAGCTTTGGGGTTTATATGAGTTCCAGAAGGGTTCTGGTTCTCTATCAGGTTAACGTCAACCTTGACTGTCGTCAAGGATGAACTTAATGTCAACCTTCTTGCCGTCAATTAAGGTTAATGTCAACTAGGTTGCCGTCAAGTTCTTCTGTCCATTATTTTTACCTATTTTTACATTTGGATTTATATTTATGTGTTCAAACTTCGAATGGACTTTCTGTGTGTAGGGTTAAGTAGATCAACTTTTTGTCACACTGCAAATTGGGTTAATTTCTATAGTCACCATGATTTTAGGGTAAATTTCTAAATTCTATAATTAAGCATAGATTTAATAGCAAATTTTATATGTGATGCATGTTCATGATAAAATTATGATTTATATGTAGAAATGCATGTCAGGGATATATTCATATTGTGTTAAATCTGAAATCCAAATTGGACTATTTTTTGTAATTTCCATGACTGAAATACAAAAATTAGTAGTACTATTTTAATTTGAAAAAAGTTTATATACTCCAAAAATCATGAGATTTTGAATATTGGTTTGTATGATTATGATATACACTTAGTAAAAATATTGAACTAGGTTGACCGACGGTATCATTGTGATGAATAATTCTCTATTTATATCACTGATTTGATTACTGAGGAAATTAGAGTATATGCTAGAAAATCATGAAAAGTTTACGATTTGATTCATGACAATAGGGACATGTTTTGACAAACTTTTGTGAATATGTGATGTCTGTAACTAATTTTAGTCTGATTATCATCATGAGAAATGTGCTCTATTGAAATGAATTGTGAGAAAATTTTAGAAAATACAACATGTGATAAATCTGAAATATATCTCTGTTAGCATCTGAATATATGTATATGATTTGGCAGCATGTTATGTTGCATTTGAATCTAGAGAAATTTGTATATGATTTTGTATTTGGCTAATAAGACACTGCCACCATAGAAGTAATCTAGAACAGGACCATAGTAATGCCCCTATGGAAATGTTCAATATGTTATATGTTCCCGAAGGCACGGGAAGAAATCCTGGAGGTGGACAAGTACCACTGGTTAAGGCGGGGAGGGCTTCCCCCGGTATTGCGCAATAACCAGGACTCTATCACTATCTGCCTAGGTGATGAGTATATATTCATATGTCTATCTGACTTCTAATAGGTGGTTTGGGCTGTGTCTTGGCAAAATTTGTACATATGTATATGTTATGCAAAATATTTGTTTCAGATTTATAATGATTTCATGTAATACTTGTCTTAATTCCATTCAGGTGAATGTTTAGTAGTTATGCTTAATATGCAAACTCTTGAAACTATGTATGACAATTGCACCATGCTAATACTTAAATTTATGTCATCATAATCAGATCTGAAATCTCTTTGCAAAACTAAACATTATGAAGTTAGGATTATGTCTTAAACTCATGTTTTATTCAAGTAGCAATTGTACACACTTTTGATTTAAGATGTAATTAGTAAATGATTATTTTGCATGCAGTATGGATGATGAAATCTATATGCAATAACATGTTTTGAAACCATTATATATATGTTAGATTGGTAATCCATTTTTGGGTTGCTTGCTTGCTGAGTCTTCATTGTAGACTCATACTTGCTTAACATTTCAGGTGAGATGGCGGATCCTGAGGTTTTAGTAGCGGGATCGGATTCGGAGCGCCAGGATTGATTGTGTGATTGAGTGATATTTGTATGTTAGGATTTGCTTATGTTATGAACATTGTATGTGAACTATATAGCATTGTGGACTTATTTGATAGACTATGGACTTGGATGTTAAAGTTGATGAATTGTGCTTTATTTCTGCTGCATTGATATTTATTTGTGAATGAATCAACCTACATTTGATATATGTTGGGGTGTGTTCCCCATGTAGCACGTCCCTTGGACTCGATGAGAATTGGTATAACTGGTCTGGGTCTAAGTGGGGTGTCACATAATGACTCTTACACATGGAAGATCATTGGTACTTGGTGGAGGATTTTCCTCAACACATAATAATAGTTTCTAGACAAGCCTGACTTGTCCTTCCACAGTTCAACACTTGATATACCAATTAATCTTTGCATAAGAGTCTCAATTAATTTCAGTTTTTAAGAAAATTTTAGTGCATTTTGCAAATTCTAAGCTCTCTTCTTAAGGATGTGAATCTGTCTTCAGCCAAAGGTTTTGTAAAAATGTCAGCCACTTGTTTTTCTGTAAGAATGAATTCCAATTCAATGTTTTTATTAACAACCTTATCCCTCAGAATGTGATGTCTGATTTCAATATGTTTGGTTCTTAAATGTTGAATTGGGTTTTTAGAAAGATTGATAGCACTAGTATTATCACACATGATAGATGTGCATCCAATGTCGATGTTGTAATCAAGCAATTGACTTTTGATCCACAACACTTGAGCTGCACAACTCCCTGCGGCAACATATTCTGCTTCTGCAGTGGAGAATGCAACTGAGTGTTGCTTCTTGGATGCCCATGTTACCATGCAACCTCCTAGGAATTGACAGAAACCACTAGTGCTCTTCATATCAAGTTTGTATCCAGCATAGTCAGCATCAGAATAAGAAATCAAATCAATATGACAACCAGCTGGGTACCGTAAACCCAAATCACATGTACCACAGAGATATTTAAAAATTCTCTTAACAGTAAGCAAATGACTTTCTTTGGGACTAGATTGAAATCTAGCACAAAGACAAACACTAAAGTGTATGTCAGGTCTACTTGCAATAAGACACAAAAGAGATCCAATCATACCTCTGTATTGTTTTGCATCAACCAATTTACCCTTCTCATCACTGTCCAATATTATACTTGTGTTCATAGGAGTGGATGCTGGCTTGGCTTGTTCAAACTGAAATCTTTTTAGCAGCTCTTTGGCATATTTTGCTTGATTAATAAAGAATCCATCTTCAAATTGTTTGACCTGCAAGCCAAGGAAAAATTGCAATTCTCCCATAAGACTCATTTCAAACTCACTGTGCATGTGGTTTGAAAATTCTTCACACAGTGAAGGATTGGCGGAAAAAATGATATCATCCACATATACCTGAACTACAATTATGTGATTGTGGATAGATTTTGTGAAGAAGTTTGGTCCACCTTACCTCTAGAATAATTCTTACTAACTAAAAAATTGCTCAACCTGTCATACCACGCTCTTGGAGCCTGTTTCAATCTATAAAAAGCTTTGTGCAATTTGTAAACATGGTTAGGTTTATCATGAACTTCAAATTCAGGTGGTTGTGCAATAAAAACTTCTTCTTTAATGTAACCATTTAGAAAGGCAATTTTGACATCCATTTGAAACAATTTAAAGTTGTTGGAACATGCATATGCTAACAAGATTCTCACTGCCTCCAACCTAGCTATTGGTGTAAAGGATTCTTCAAAATCTACCCTAAATTCTTGATTGTACCCTTTTGCAACCAGTCTAGCTTTATTTCTTACCACTTTCCGTTCTTCATTCAGTTTATTCCTAAACACCCACCTAGTTCCAATTATTGAATTTTTAGGGTTTCTAGGAACTAGGCTTCAAACATTATTCCTTTGGAATTGATTTAGCTCTTCATTCATTGCCTCTACCCAAGAATTATCGTTTAAGGCTTCTTCAATGTTTTTGGGTTCCACTTGAGTATGAAAGCCATTTGATCTTGTTCAACGATATTTTTGAAATGTGATCTAGTTTGAACTCTATCATTGACATTACCTATGACATTCTCAAGAGGATGATCTTTAGAGTACCTGAAATTACCTCTTGTCAGTGTGCTAGCATTTTTTGTTGGTCTGTTCTAATTTGGTGTCGACTTGGTGTTGTGATGGGTCGACACATCTTCATTTTCAGGTGTTTCTTCTATTTCCAGTGATTGATCTGACTCCTTCATGAGGATGTTTGCATCTTTTTCTTGGTTTTTGCAAGAATTAGAGTCATCAATGTCTTCACAATGCTCATAAAAAGTGACATGTGGAGTTTCCTCCACAGTTCTTGATTCATTGTTAAAACTCTATATGACCTTGACTGTTCAGAATAACCTAGAAAAATGCCTACATCACTTTTCTTTTCAAATTTGTCTAGATCTTGCTTGTCATTGTTGTGAATGAAAACTTTACTTTTAAAGACTCTAAAATAAGCAATGTGAGGTTTCTTACATTTCAAGAGCTCATATGAAGTTTTCTTTAGGACTGGTCTTACCATGACTCTATTAAGAACGTAGCATGAGGTGTTTACAGCTTCTACCCAAAAACTTCTTGAAAGATGACTTTCAATGAACAAGGTGTGGGCCATTTCAACCAATATCTTATTTTTTCTTTCAACTATTTAATTCTGTTCGGGAGTTCTTGGTGAAGCAAATTTGTGATCAATTTCTTTGCTCCTGCAAAATTCAAAGAACAAATTGTTGTCAAATTCTCCTCCATGATCAGTAAGTATGGAGCAAATTTTATTTGTTTTTCCTTGCTCAATCTCATTAAAGAAAATTTGAAAATTCTCAAATGTATCACTCTTGTGAGAGAGAAAAAATACCCACGTAAACCTAGACAAATCATCCACAATTACAAACCTAAATCGATGTCCACTAAGACTGAGTGTCCTAGTAGGACCAAAAAGATCCATATGCAACAATTCAAAAGGTTTTGAGGTTATTACAGGTGCAACATATTTGAATGATTTTCTAGTTTGTTTACCTTGAGCACATGTAGAACAAACAATTGTAATTTTATTTTTCTTTATTTTAGGAAGTCCATTCACAAGAGTATATCTGATCAACTTATTCAAAATATTTTCACTGGCATGACCTAGCCTACGATGCCAAAATTGAAACAGATCATGCTGGTTTGTAACCAAACAAAGATTTTCATTTCGTTGTTCATTCAAGTCAACTAAATAGACATTATTAATCGTTTGACCAAGAAATTTTATTTTTCCAGATTCTTTCTTAATGATTTCACATTAATCAGAATTGAATATCACCTTAAGGCCTTTGTCACACAACTGACTGATACTAAGCAAATTATGATCAAGGACTTTTACCTACAACACATTTTCAGAAGAGCTTGAGAGATTCTTACCAACATTTCCTGTGCCAATGATCTGACCTTTATTTTTACCTCCAAAACCAATGAATAGAATTTATCTTTGTCTCTAGTCATATGCCTTGAACAACCACTGTCGAGGTACCATTTGTCTTTCTTGTGGGCTGTAAGACATTCCTACAATGAAATTTAAAAAGAAGATTTTGGTACCCAAATTGCTTTGGGTCCCATTAGTTTTCTCAATTCACAAACAATATGTTTTGGAATCCAAATTTGCTTGAGTTTACATACATTCATGTTAGATCTGCAATATGAATCAGAATGCCCCTGAAATCTTAAAAAAAGAAAAAGACGCCTTCTTCTAGTTCTAGCTAGCTAGTTGTTTGACTGCTTTGGAATACCTGCACTTCCTCTTGTGCTAATCTTGGATGAAAAGCTTTCCATGAGAGTACTTTGCTTAGCATACCGGAAGGAAACTCTCTTTGGGAAAGCGACAAGGGCGTGTAGCAGTTTTGCCACTATGAAGTTCCTGGGATTGGCATGTTCATCCGTGTAGCTCATTGGATTTGATATAAAGAGATAGCTTAGAGGGAGCGACTTTGACTCTTGAATTTATTTCTATAAGTTGGCACCAACAGGGTCATCCTTGTGGTAGGGGAGTTGCGCTGAAGAGATGGATATTGGCTATTTTTCGCTAGCAGGGAGATGAAGTAGGAGGTTGCTTTCTATGCCCTGACGATCAAGAATCACTTCTGCATCTCTTCTTTGCTCGTCCTTATTGAAGCACGATTGAGACCTTTCAGATCGATATGGAGTTAAATATCCTTTTAAAGTTCCGTAAGTCAAGTCAGTAGAAGCGTTGTAGAGAGAATTGCTTTTTTGGGCCTACATCTATCTATAGTGAGCACGCGAGTCAGCTACTTCCGACATGCAGAAAAGAGAAGAAGCTGCATGTGGAGAGTCCGTATCCGTTGCAACAAGAAAAAGAACAAGCTATATCCCGGTTCTGCATTCGTCTGAGCGGGAATAAGCAGCTTCTCCCACTTCCTCCCGACTTTTCTCTTTTGGGTCCCAGTGCTCTTCGTGTTGGGGGACTCCACGGTGGACTGCGGCACCAACAACTACCTGGGGGACGCTCGCCCGCGCCGATCGCCCGCCGTACGCCCGGGATTTCGACACGCACCGCCCCACCGGAAGGTTCCGTCCGGTCCATCTTTTCCTGATCTTTGTCCCATATTTTACTAAATAAAAGGTGTGGGAGGACGTTGCAGATGGTCGAGCAACTTCTCGTACCTCTCCCTGTTGGCTGTTGGTCGAGTCACTCCGTACCTTCGGCTTTGCTGGCACAACCTCTGGGAGAAAGCAGAGGAGACGGTTAGGATAACGAACTTGAAATGTAGAGCCCGAGCGGCCGGAGAGCGAGTGGTTAGTGAAAATAGCCTCCTCTAAAACATATAGTATTATATTTATAAACTTCCAGTTCTAGGGCACTTTATCCATAGTGGTGTAGTGGGAAAAACCAAGGCCCGCTCTTCACAAGTCTCTCTATTTTCACATTCTTGGGAGCAGAGAAGAAAGAGAACCTCTTCGTCTAAATCTGAGGGACAGTTTAATATCGCGTGAGTGAAGAGAGGAGCTTGCTTGCCTTTCTTCCCTCTCCTTAACAATCGAGTATTTCATACCTCTTCCTCTTGGTCTCTAACTATAAAAGTTAAAGCTTGAGCTTGAGAAGCTTCTAGGCCGACCCCTAGTGCCCACGTCCCAAAAGCAAAGCCTCTTCCCCGCTCACATCATTCCAACAACTGACGGGGAGCACCTCAGTATACGAGGAGCAGGTTCTTCCGGAAAACCTCTCTTCTCGGCCATTGATACCCCTATCACTCCTTCTCAATCCAAGGAAGAAGGAAGAGAAATAGAGCTAAGTAGGACTCTTCATCATAGTTTTTCTTGGTGAATCAGGAAGGCTAGCGTCATGCTCTACCCCGAACGACGCCGTTTACCAGTTCGGTGAGACTCCAAGTCATGAGGCGAGTCCCCCCCCCCCCCCCCCCCCTCCCTGAATGAAGAAGTAGTGGGGCCCCAGACCTAGCACATGAAGAGTAGGGGAAAAGGAGGAAGGATAAGGCTGCCTACGCATAGGGCCGTCCCCCACTCCCGTTCCAGGGTGAACTCTTGGCCATTGCTTCTTCAAGGAGTATGATTGAAGATTCACTAGATAGACCGACCCACCCGAACTGTTCTTCGTTTTAGCTTACTCAAATTTTGATGGATTGAGCAGCAGCCTTCATTGCGAATCGAAGAACCGGGCCCTCGGAACTAATCTTCAGAACCTCTGTACTAGTAGTGGAGTGGCTTGCTACATTCAATCAGAAAAGGAAGATTGAGCAAGGCAGGTTGGTGTGAGCTTATCCATGCGGTTATGCACACTTCAAATCAAATAGGAATCCTCTCGGAAGAACAGTAGAGCCAGATGGTCGCATTGCTTAAGGAGTTTAGGAACTCTTCTTTGGTGTCAATGTAATAGCTATGAATAGTCATCACTCCTCGCCCACAACCGGCCCAAAACGGAAGGACCTTTCCTTTACCTATGGGGGTAGGTGTTAAGGAGAGGGAAGAAAGGCAGGGAGGCAGCCATCCTTCAATTCACATAGAACCAATGTGGACAAGTCCAATTGTAGATCATGCTTCTTTAACTAAGTAAGATAGGAGCCTAAGGTTGATAGGGAATAAGATTAGTCCAAGGCCTTATTACTTGTTTGTCGCACAAAAAAAGTTCTCCTCAGGATAAGCTGTTCTTGTTCTTATTTCATAAGAAATTAATCATTCGATGTCTTCTCGTTTTCCCCTCTGCAAGTCCCAATGAACAATATAATCTTGAGCTTCGCCAACAAGGAATTTTCCGAAGCAGGCAGGGCGTCCCGAAAACATCAAGACCAGAAGTTTGTGTGACAAAGGGTCTCTTTCCTCGAGCATCTCAAAGTATGGGGCAAAGGATCAAGCGCTTTGACTTTGTCCCCCAGGAACCACCACAGGTTGGGTTTGAGAGCCTCAGGAGGATAGATGGGGCAATTCAGGTGAGATCTAATGTTCGGCTTTGGAACCTTGAGATGGAACAGATACAAAAAACCATACTGCCATATTCCTTATTAGATGTCACTTCCTTTAGTTTAGCAGCTCCGGTATCGATAGCATTCACAGCTGAGCTAGGCTAGGGTAAGCATCAGGCATCTAGCTTGAGACTGACGTGTACTTTTTCATGGTGTTGTTGTTGACATTGACTTTAAAGCGAATTTTGAAGTAGGCCTTTCGGAGCTGCTCCCAACTCAAAGGTGGAGGAGGTGCTGCCGACTGTTGAGCCCACTCTGGCTCAACCGCATCACCCGGCGTGCGAGCCACCTGAGAAGCAAGCTATTACAGAACCTAGCAAGACTCCTTAACTACACGCCTGCCTTGAACCACCCCTCTTCGTTTTGAGACATTAAGGCTTTGGGGCTTATACATCTCTAACACAGTTTTAAAAGTGGGTGTATCAACCTCTCGCTTCCGAGAGGCGAAGGGAGCTTTAGAGAGTAGGGGCTTACGGCTTCCAAGCCTGGCGCAGAGTGAGGGGATTGGATTTCACCTATGATCAGATCAGACACCTGAGTTAGTGAGACAGAGATGGATCGAGATAGATGAGAGAAGGCAGAAGCACTAGAATTGGCCCTGTGCCGCCTGCCTCCCCTTCTTTATTTATGTGTGATTGGCTTCATCACAGCCTATTCTATGATGGAGAGATCGAACATAAGCCTAGCGTCTTTGAATTCCACTTCCCCTGGGTGTGGAACAAGAAGAGGGTAAGTCGTCTCTGCCGTAGCGAGTTGCACGCAACTCTAAAGGGGACGATGACGGCCGTCCAGTCCCTGGAGGGCTCTCGGTTCTTCAGCAAGTGCTAAGCAGGATTGGGAGAAGCTATAGTGCAGATCACTTTGAACTTTCCCAGATAAACTACCCACCTCGCAGTGTCCCCCCCCCCCCCCCCCGAATGATCGGTGTGGCAGTTAGGCATCCTTAGAATCAATGCTTTTGTTGTGACATGATATGTTTTCTCCCCCATTGCTAGTAGGTTGATGGGTCACTCCTTCTTGCTAGAGTACTGTCATATAGGTTCTTCTGCCGCTTCACTAGAAGACTAGGGTTAAAGGATCGATCCTTCACTCTAGTTCACGAGTCGACTGATGAGTGCCTTTTTAGTCATCAATAGAAAGAGGTTGACGCATCAAGGCTTCACGGGTGGACATGTAAGTGGGGTCTTCTAACTTTTTTGTTTTCGGAATAAGCGGCGGCTGGTTAACGTAGTCATGTCCTTCCCTGCATGAGTTTAGAGCCTCACAAGGTCTCCCCTAGCCCATGAGTACTCTAAAAACAAGGAGGCCCACAAGCATCTATGAGCCTATTGATGGAACATGGTAAGCCCATCTTTCTCCATATGGAAGTGCTGCGAGGCAGGAGGTGTCAATTGATTGACTGAGGGTTAGGGAATTGAGTTTATTCTTGCTCTTATTTTAATTGACTTAGGGGAATAGACTTATTAACAGCTGGATCTGTCATCTTGGTAGGAATTCCTTCAAAATTGGGAACCCATGGGTTTTTAGAAAGAGATGATCGAGTCTCTTATGCCATCCTAGGCGGTTCTCCTGTAGCGTCTCTGCCGACTGATCCTGAGACAACTATTGAACTAGTAATGACTGTTAAGGAGAGGAGAGTAGGCAACAGGCATAGACTCCATTAATCAGAGTTTTGACATTCCATTCGAATCCGTTGTTGTCAGAATCACCGTAGTAAGGACTTGTAAGACTAGTGAACTCCTAGTTTTAGCAGGCCTTTCTAAGTCCAATTCTATACTCTGGTGGAGTGAGACTTCCTTGAGCCAGTTTGATCCTTTTATACTTACCTCACCCAACGATTGAAGCC
This sequence comes from Colocasia esculenta, assembly GCA_014218235.1. Lineage (NCBI taxonomy): Eukaryota > Viridiplantae > Streptophyta > Magnoliopsida > Alismatales > Araceae > Colocasia > Colocasia esculenta. The sequence continues at coordinate 134,310,811 of CM024760.1, forward strand.
AGCACGCAGTTAGGAAGATTGGCCGCAATCTGAGGGCTTCCCATTACCAGGGCATTCTTGGGGTCAGATTGATCTGTTCCTTGCTTTGTAAGAAGGGATAGTTGGCAGCCTTGAAGGCATGGGCATGAAATGAAACCCTTTCGTGAGGGGCTCTCCATTTCAGTGATTTCTTGCCCGCTGCCCTACTTTACTTAATTACGCTCACTCCTCGCCGACCTACAGACGAGATTTAAGCATGAAAAGGCTTATAACAGCTTCCCCCATTGCACCATCATTTGGTGTTTTTCAGCCCCTGGGGGGGGGCTCTCTGATAAGGAAAGAAACTTCTTCAGGAAGGGTGGAAAAAGGACATAGCCATCTATTTTTCTCTCATGAGGGTTCAGAGCACCCCGACCCAAAAGTTATCAAATAGGCTGGTTTCAGTCCAATCCAGCGAGTATGCCAATTCGCTTGAAAGTTGCATTAGAGAAAGGGGGAGTCACAGGGGGGTTGGCACTTCGGTCAAGAGGCTCCCCAAACCCCAATGAGTAGATCTCTCATTCCACCACACTTGAACCTGCATCGCCTTCCGTTTTAGGGATTGGTGACTTGCCCATTCAGTGACTTTATTTACGCAAAGCCATTTATCGATGTCGAGTCATTCTCTACATCAACAATTTCATTGCTGCAAGCGCCTTCCTCCTCCTGCAAGTTCTTCACGGCAACCTAAAAGGGATCATGAATCTCCAATTACTTGAAAACGCTTTCCTGATAGCTCTTTTGCTGCTCTCAGGCCAGAAATGCAAGCTTCGTCTGGGTCAAAATATGGCTTTCAAATTAAGTTCCGAATTAGTAGATGCTGCAAAAGGGAGTGGCTTCTGAAACAAGATCAAATTGGTGAACAGGATGCTTCCTCTCTTCGATGCGCTTCAGCAAGCTGTTCCACAGGCAATTAAAGAAATTTGACAACCTCTATTCACACATCAATCTATTCAATGCTTATTGGAATTGGATGATCAGTAGAGGCACCTGAAATGTTGGCAGCAGCAAGCGCTCCAGAATCAACAACCTGAGACCCCTGGAGGGGTAACTAGTCAAGTAATCTCATGATCCATCACCTTATCTAGTAGGATCGGGCCAAGCTCTCTGACTTGAAGCTTGCAACTGGCTCAAAGGTGGAAAAAGTGGATGCCACTCTTTCACTGGCCTCCTCTCCTGCGGCTGTTGACTACCGCTTTGCTTACCTTACAACGAGAGCACTATTATCACAGCTTCCTGGAGCTCTCTTCCCAATAAGAAGATGTCCCAGACACTAAGTTTGGCAAGACTCGCACTCAAAGAACTGACTAGCAGCACTAGCGAGTCACTCCGTACCTTCAGCTTTGCTGGCGCAACCTCCGAGGGAGTCAGGAAATTCAAGTGAGATGTCTCTGCTATTTAGCTCATCTAGCTCATCTGCTTCTCTATTATCTTCAGCAGGGCCTGGCACGACTGGGGCAGTAGTACGGTCTTTATAATTGCTAGGTCCTTGATCCTCTGCCGTGATCCTACCCAGGTGTCCCGATGTGGATTTGCTCACAGGCGGAGGATGAAAGAGAACCCATGTTATAGTAGGAAGCGTGATATAGGAGCATCTAATGCACATTAAGCAAGCAGTTTAGGTCACATGCTATGAGACCCTCTATGGTTCTGGGTAAATAATTTCAGCTTTGCATCAACCATTTGAACTTTTTTTAGAAGCGCCCGGTTTGTCTTGATTGGAGATTGATGAACAAGAAGGCATCAGCAAATCCAAAGCACCTGAGGACTGCAAAAGAAAAAGGACCACTCCAGACAGGCAAAGACAGTACTATCATGCGAGCTTGAAATGTGAACTAGACCTGCTTGAAGCTGGAAGATTCGTTCTTATCAGCAGTCGAAACCCAGGTACTAATGGCGATGATGTGCATTGCTATTTAGCGTGGGGCGCCTGCATGACAAGAAAACATGGTGCCATGGGACCAACACTTCTTTTTCTACGGACACCCATTCGGGTAACGCAAGAGCAGAAGATGGGAATATCTAGTTTGTTGGGCCCCAGGGGTTCACAGAATGAAACAGTTGCTACCCCCTGGTATCTGTCGCTTTCCTAATCAAAAGATGGGAGAGCAACGCTTCCTGTTGCTTTAGAGAGTAGGGGCTTACGACTTCCAAGCCTGGCTCCACACACCTGCAGCAAGCGCCTTTCAAAGCACTTTAACGTGTGAACCGAAGTCCACCTTCTCAGCCCCTACGTTGACAACGATCCATAACATCTCTTTCATTATCTCTCTCATAGCCCTGCCCTAGTGGGAATCTCAGATGTGAAAAAATCCTCCCTTGCCCTCCACCTAAATAAAGTAGCCCTATATTCGGATCTGACAATACCATACCATAATCAAAAGGTACAACAGCCCGAAAGTTTTGGCTTTTGAAAGGTCTGCTTTGCAGGTTGAGTGAGGGTAAGGTTGATTTTTGAGTTCCCAGCGAAAAGAAAAGGAACGATCCACAAAGCAAGGAATTAGCCATAGAAGGCCTTTTTGTCCTATAAAATCAAATTGTTGGTGCTCGTTTGACCCTTTTTCTTTTGAATCTTCATATAGAACTTCCTCATACTCAGTTGGGATAACAACTACTAGATATCACACTCTTAAATACTTTCATTGATTTCTAGGGCTGAAACTGAAAAAATGCATCCATTTCAAGGGGGTGCAACACTTCTCAGTTTTGGAGCATGCCCTACTGAGTTGTACAAAGTCAGCAACCTTTTTGTGCCAAGATTAGGGAGACAGACGCACAAACGATGGCTTACAATTCTTTTTGAACGAAGTGCAAAAAATGTGATCTTTTTTGTCTAATAGAACACACACTGCAGGCGCATATAGACTCAGTCCCTCACTCCAGAAAGGAAGGAGAGAGGCGGATATAATCGTATTTCCTTTTTCTATAAGCTTCGTTTTGTGGAAGCCTTAGCGACACCCACTCGTTCCAGGCATTCTACTCGCTCCCTCTCTCTCCCTTACGGTCGAGTTACTTCTCGGGACCGAACACTCGCCCCAATGTCATCCTACTTTTCTGCGCATGGTGCTGCCCTACTTTACTTAATTACGCTCACTCCTTCTGATTCATATTCACCTATGCCTACACCTCCCGATTCCCCTAATTCAACTAGTCCCCACATCACTGCATCCTCGTCGTTCTATGAACATAGCGAAGTACTCACGCCTCCAGTAAATGTTGGTGGTGCTAAACTATCGAGCAACCTTTCAACGAGGAAATAATCCATAAGCAGGAAGTCAAGTAGAGTTTAGGCTTGGGGGAGAGTCATGTGTCCACCTCCGTCAAGAAGCAAATCTTTTGAGTTCGGTAACATCATTCAGTTCAGAGGTCCTTGTTTTAGGAGCAACAAAGATGTGGAGTTGTTGATCAACCCTTGACTGATTCATCTCAAGATCACATTGATGTGTCCATCGGTGATTCTATATCAGGGAACCCCTCTTGGGCTGGGCTCTCGCGTGGTAGGGGTCCGATCAGATCAACCAGCCACCGATTTACGGAAGAAGTCCGGATCTGATCTATCTACTCGGCAATTCATCCGGTGACTTCACGGTCATCCCCCACCCATGGTTACATGACATCTAAGGTAGCTGCGATCCCTGAGTGTGAGATCTCTTTCTCTTGGTCAAAAGGCATTTCAAGGTCTGACCCAAATTGAGCGAAGGCGGCTACTTCGAAGTCATAGATGCACCTTTCGATTGGCATTCACTCCTCCAACACCAACTGATTCAATGTCACTTGGGAGCAGATCACATTGAACTTTCTCTAGAGTCTAGCTTCTATTAGCTACAGAGTCTTCCTTAGGTTCTTCCCATCTCTAGTCAAGATCATTTTTATGATTCCATATTTTAGGAATCATATGAATTATAGCAAAACTCCACGAAAGGAACATTAATGATTCATATAATCTCCTTTCCCTACCTCTATCTATTTCCCATTTCAATGGTTAGGGATGCTTTCTGCTACCAGTCGGTCTACCAAAAAGTTAACCATTCCGCCGTCGATCATTTATTCAAAGCACATTTATTCAAAGCATTGGCGAGAGCGGCGAATAAAAAAGTCTCTTTGGTCGCTTCCTACATACCAACTTGGGGCTATTCGCTAGGGGCTATTGGGTGTGGTAAACTACCTATTATAGTGGTTTAACCAAATAGAGTGAGTTTTCTAGTCAAAATCAAAAAGTGAACCAACTCAATCAAGCACCCGCCATCCCGTCCAGCCCAACCATGGTCAAGATCAAGCTATTGAGGGAACCTTAACGCGTCATTCTATAGAGTTTGTGATAGCAATCTTCACCGGCACAATGTTGGCCAGCCATGTCGGGTACATGCAGGTTTCAATGAAGTCAACGTCATAGAGTTTGTAGCTTTTCTGGGAAGTCGGGTTAACTTAGTCAATCAGGGAATTCCCAGAAAGCTCACACTTCAAAAGGTTGGTACCGTGGTCCGGGCTCCCCCCTATGCGTTGCTCCCTCGGTGCAGGCCTACCACGCTTCGCGCCTGTAGTGTTTTCGCCAGACGGTCTTTCCTCTTTCTTGGGTGCTCTGAGTAACTAACTCAAGGGTGAGAACACTATTTATTACTTTCTTGCAAAACCTTTCCCGCCCACCACCTGATGCTTTGTATCTAGCTAGAAAACTCCCTGTGAGTAGCTCTGGGTGTACGAAGCGAGCAGCTCGTGTCGTGAGATGTTTGGTCAAGTCCTATAATGAGGGCTCAATGGCAATGCTTGGTGCATTTAGGCTAAAAGCTCCTGACTTCTTTTTATACTGCAAGTGACGAACTATAGCCATTTGCGGTCACCACTGTCCTACTTGACGCCCCTCCCTGTCTAAAGAAGCATGTAAGGGAAGAGCTAGTTGCTCTCTTCAATATTGGGTAACTTTAAAATCCAAGATTTCAGGGAAGAAAAAAGACGGGCAAGGCCCTCTTTAGACCAGACGTCACTATATCCATAGCCTCGTATTTTGAATCGGAACTTATTTCATACATTTTCAAGCTCATTCTCCACTTTTATTCATTTTTGACACAACCACTTTATTTTGCTTTCGCTTTCCCTCCCTCAAAAGGTGCCCATAACTCTTCTCTTGCTTGCTTCATTTCATTACCATGGAAATTTTTGTCTATCAATGGAATGACTAATAGCCCTCCCCCTCCTTCTTTAGAAAGATTTGCTAACGCAGTGTGGGCACTGGATGGAAAAAACAGAGAAGGGAACAAGCAACCGGGAAAGGCATACCTCAAGGAGCACCAATCTTCCCCGGTGAGCTTCAAAAAATGAGAGTTTTTGGTGGAACTGGTGAACCACGCGAGCTGGTTAGCTCACACTTCAAAAGGTTGGTACTGAGGCTAAGGTACTGCGGCTTGAGCCCTGCCTCTGAGAGCTGCGATGGGAACGTGCTGGCTTCCTACATGCTTCAGGACTAGGCTGATACGTGGTGGCGTGCAGCACTATGCACAACTTTCGCCCACGCTCCGCTCCTTCGACTGATTGTTCGCATCAGATCTCAGGTTCTCTATTGCACTCCCCATACAAGACAGGCACAGACACAGATATTCAACCATATAGAGTCGCCCAAATAATCTCCCCCCACTCTGAAAGGTTACTGGACATGGGCGATGTGATGAGGTGTGAAGCAAATGTGCAGTCCTTCTATGGCATGAGGTTCTGCGAGTTGTCTAGCCTGTAGCCTCCCCTCTCTGATAGTGCCAAAACCAAGAGCAATTTACCCACGTGCAAAGGTGTAGGAAAGCACGAGTCAAAGAAGCAGATCTTTCTTTGAGAATAGGGTGTTTTGACATCATGAGGGAATTTGGATAGGAAACCCTTATCACTGAAACTAGATGTTCTTTCTCCAAGACCTTCGGCCTTTAGTTGTGCTCTCTTTCTTGCTGTAAGAGCAAGCCCACCTGCTTTTCTTATAACATAAACTTTTCGGGGATAGGGAGATCGGGGATAGACTCGTTTGGACCCCTAAAGCAGCTAGGCTGGAGGAGAAAAAATGCCATGAATAACCTTTTCTTAGAGAGTCGCTCACGAAGCTCAAGGAGATGTGTCTTCAATTCTGCTATGGCCTCTATCCAGATGAGAGATTGAAGAAGAAAGCGATGTGTGCCCGCACATAGGCTCATGGTAATATCTTCCACGTCCGGAGAGGGGTGAAGGCTCCGGTGGATGCCTCTACCTTCTATGCTACCCATCAGCACGACCACTTCAACTACATCGTGTCTGTCAAGCACTAGATATCCCTGTAATTCTACCTATTACACTAGATGCTCAATCCAAGCTTTGAATGAGTAATGTATGTCTTGGCTCTCCCCTCGCTATGTATCAAGCAGTCTTTTTTTAATAAATGCGGAGTCCGAACTTTGAGCTGGGCTAGTTGTTTCTGCAGGAATAGAAGAGATAGAAACGAGCTACCGGGCTCGGTCCTCCAACACAGGGGGAGTTGACGTTATGGGGCATACGGAACGGGTACGGAAAAAAAAGTTTGCACTCCACTCGCTGTCTACTAAACGAGCGTTAGAACGAAATGAGTGAGTGATTTCGCATGCTTACAATAACATATAGTAAAGCGCCTTTGCTATTTGCCCCAAATGTAGGAAGGGCTTCGGGCACCTAATCATCGGTACATTCCCCCCTAAACTCAATCCCAGCTTCAGGCGTGCTTGGGATTGTCTTGTTATTGATTACACTCTGTGATCTAGAAGCTTGTGCGGTGGCTTGTACCCACTTTATTACCTTCTTACTTTCTAGTCGCAAACAAGCCCTTCTCTCCGCCGATACGATTTTTTAGTTAGACTTGAGCTACAGGTGTGCCGGGCCCCTCACGAAAGGGATAGGGTTTCGAGAGTACAGCCATTGGAGCTATACTATGAAATCGGTCCTCTTCTCTTGCGTTGAAGCTATAGTTTACGTAGTGTGGTCAAGTTTTTGATGGTTTTTATGCTTCTCACAGCTGCTCTTTCCACACCTCCAGATATCTGTACGCGAACAACTAAGCCATTGACTAATTGAAGACCAATGCAACACCTATTTGATTTTAGACACAATCGGGTGTCTTCAAAAAAGCGAGGGTACAGAGGAAGAACGAAATGAAGTGAGAGGCCAGAGGGTAGGGAAAAGAGTCGATCAAGCTCGACGATCACCTTTGTTCCGAAGGCCTAGCGAGTTAAGCGTAAGCGCCTTTTTTTTAATGGTCAAAGGCGTACTTGAGCTTCCTCGAGGCACGGTAAATCAATCAGGAAAGTAGCACTCTTTCTCAAAGCAAGCAGAAGAGGGCGCTAAGCGTTGAATACTGTTTGAGGATAGAAAGGAGACAGCCTCTAAGACTACTTTCCTAGATGAGGGAAGTACCCGGGGGAACCAACTCAATTGTTCTCTCGTCCTTCAAACTGTGCCGAATTCTGCTTCTTCCTTTCCAGCTAATCTAAGACAGCGCTGATAGCTTGAAGTGAACAACCCAGATTTTTTTGCAAATTTTGCATGATGAGAATTTATGAGATGTGAAATTCTTGTTATTTTTCAGATGAGAAATAGATCTCACACTTTGCTTCATGTTCTGTTGGTTATTGAAATGAGCTTTTGCATGTTTGATTTGTGTTCTGAAAATTTTGGATTGTTTTTCACTCTTTCGTTTTAAGTTCAGGTATTGTTTCTCTTGAGCATTAATCTCAGATTGATGATGAGATGATGTTTCCTTAACAAAAGATGTTATCAGTGTCTGCCCAAATTTCTTTTTGTTTTCTGATTGAAAACATAATCCATGCTTTGTAGTGTTCATTCGAACTCCTGAAATTGCATCTAGATTTTATTTTCCTTTAACAAATATTGACAGAGTGTCTTTCTTTCATTCAATTCTTTTTGGGTGTTTTTCAATTCTCCTTGAAGTAATCCCTTTTCTCTCTTGAGTTTTTCAGTTTCATCAATCAGAATTTGTTTTTATTTTTCAACATTTTGACATCTTTCCTTCATACTATCAAGTTGTTCACCAAGAATTTCTTTTTCATTTTTCAAACTAGCAATTTCATCATTCAAAAGAGTGATTTGTTCATTGTTTTGAGAGTCATGCAAAATACTGGTTGTTGAACAGCTATTCCTATATATTTTCTAATTGCTAAATAGTTAATTATGATATTTTTGCTATGAAAAAACCTTTTAATATATTCACCTTTACCATTTATGAAAAATAATAATTCAAAAGGCTCTTATTTATACAAACATATTTCTGCCAACGTTCATGCTTACACAGAACCTAAGTATCAACACAATGAAATTTCTCTAAGTCCACAGCGTATACTGTATATCATACTAACTCCGACTCTTGAAAAGTCAAAGTAATGCTTTGATTGATGAACAACTGGTAGCACTCCGACTTTTGAAAAGTCGAAGTCGGACCTACTCCGACTTCAGATAAGTCGAAGTTGTTGGGCTGAGTGTGTATTTGAAACCTTTTCATGATGACTTTAATCATGACTAATTGACATCACTCATAATTTGATTTTGATGATGACATTTTTTACATTTTGTATATATTAAAATGATGAATAATTGAACATGTTATACATTTTATATATATCACAACAATACTTAAACAACATGTTTTTGATGCTTAATATCTCACATTTTAATGATAATATCTTGTATTAATGGTTTACACTTTATATTTTCAGGTTCACACATTTTTGTCACAGTGGTGTCGACACAGTCCACCTATGTGTCGACACTAGTTCACTGTCTCAGAAGCCTATTCTGAAGCAGTAGCCAGTGGTGTCGACACAGTCTGCCTGTGTGTTGACACAATCTGCCAGTGGTGTTGACACAGTCCACTTGTGTGTCGACACTAGTTCACTATCCCAGAAGCCTGTTCTGAAGCAGTAGCCAGTGGTGTCGACACAGTCTGCCTGTGTGTCGACACACTTCGACTGAAACTCAAAAACGTGAATTTTTATGGACACGTGGCTGCTTGGGAATCAAGGGATTTGACCTATATTTTTGTGCCCACGCACCCCAAGGCACCTTATGGACATATGGGGCTATAAATACCCATGCTCCTTGTACCCCAAAGGAAAGCCAGCCCATACAACTCCCAGAAAAGCTTTTTGGCGGCAAAAAGGGATCTCTCCAGTTCTTGCTCATCTCCAAAAGCTGTGATCCATCTTTTCAAGAGAAAGTGCAAGGGAGTGAAGGCCAATCTTTGGAGAGGGCTTTGAAGTTCAGAGCAAGGGAGAAGATTCAGCAGAAGCACAACAATTCAAGAGGAATTTATGGCAATTCAGAAGCTATTGAAGCAGAGCATCGCCAATTGACAGGGAGCATCTTCAAGCCTCTTCAATTCAACCTTCTGCAAGAAATCTTCATCGAAGAACACTCATTCTACATCCATTTCTCTCACTTCTGAGTTTGTTCTTCCTTATTTCGTCTATGAGATTTGTGCATGAAGTTCTGCACGAATTTTTGTGTACGAATCTATCTTGAATTAGATCATTTCTAGAGGATCTGATTTCTGTTGTCTTTGATCTAGCTTTTGTATTGTGAGCCGTCGAGCTCTGGTTTGTGAGTCATCGTACTCACTGTGTGGTTTGAGCCGTCGTGCCCAATTTGGAGTTGTCGTGCTCCGGTTGTTGTTTGAGTCGTCGTGCTCAGTTTGTGAGTCGTTGAACTCAAGGTTATGTGTTGAGTGGTCGTGCTCAAGGGTGTTTGGAGTTGTCGTGCTCTGGTGTGAGTTGTACTCTTTTGAGTAGTGGAGCCTCACTGTGTGAGGGGTGGATGTAGGAATCACTGGTGTGATTTCTGAACCACCTAAAAATCCTTTGTGCAATGGTTTGATCTGCTTGTCTGCACTAGATGCTTGCATAAGATTTCACTTTCACACTAAGTGTTTAATTGCTTCACACATAATCTACGCACACCCACACTTCAGATCAGTAAATTGTTTGTCTGAATTGATCTCTAATTCGAGGTAATTTTGAATTGCTTAACCTTCCGCATTAATTGGTGTTAGATCTATTCAACCCCCCCTTCTAGATCTGATCCATCCACCTATTCGATCCTACAGTTGGTATCAGAGACAGGTTCTCTGTTCATTGGTTGTATTTTGGGAGATCTGTCTTTGTGTGCTTAATCGCTCTGATTCCTACAATTGGTATCAGAGTAGGTTAACCACTCTAACTGTTAGATCTAATTCCTTGTTGCATTGTTTCATTGTGAATAGATCTAATAATCTTTTGAGTTTTGGTATAATGGCAAATTTCTTTAATTGCATGAATTTCCTGTTATAATTTCAGAGAAATCCCCAATCTCACTTTCATCAAGTCTTTCAAAGGAAGCACAAAGAAATGGAGCAAAAGGAATTCAAAAATGCTCAATGGAAAAGAAGAACTTCAATGAATCCAGAAAATCACCAATTCAAAAAATTGTGGCTCTCACAGCACATTCCATGAGCTCAGAGCATTCTTCATCCTCTTCAGAACACAAGAGTTCAAATGGGTCTATAAGGTCAAGTAAATCAATTTCAGATCCATTTATGTATTCTAATTCTGATTATGATGCAGATGAATGCATGTCTTATGCTAAATTGGTTGAGTTCTGTGAGAAGATACAAAATCTTAATGCGATGCTGAACACTAAGAAGAAAGATTTAAAAAAGACTTTAAAACATTGCCATAAAGAAAGTGAAAATTTGAAAAATACACTTGAATTGCTCCAGAACAATGGTAAAGATCTTTTAGAAGAAAATGAGAATTTGAAAAATGAAGTTCAGAAACTGAATTCTAAAAAAGAACTTTTGAAAGATAAAATCAAAATTTGTGAAAACAAGTTGTCCAAGTTGAAAGAAAATCATGATCAGTTGGAATATGAAAATCTTGATTTGAAATATGAAAATGAAAAATTGATTGATCTCAATGAAAACTTCAAGTTTGATAATGATGAATTAAACAAACAATTTCTAACATGGCTCATGATCATCAAATAAATGAAAGATGCAAACAACTTGTTGAAGAGAATAGTCATCTAAAAAGAAAGATTGAATGCTTGTTGCATGACAAACCATTGGACAATGACTGTAGCAATTTAAGTAATAAAATTGTTGATTTGGAAAAACAAATTACTCAATTTGAAAATGAAAAGAACAAGATGAAAAATGGTTTGGATGTCATGCTAAATAAACTTCAAATTTCAGAAAAAGAAGTTGTTGCATTAAAAGCAGAAAAACAAGAGTTTCAAGATGAATTGAAGAATACTAAATACACAAGTCTTGCTTCTGTGAGAGATAAGAAAAATGAAAATAAAACAAAATTAACATTTGTTAAAGCTGCTGCGAACAAGAACTCTACTAATTCTAATGAAAAACTAGTGAAAGTTCTTGTTCAGAAACAGACAGAGAAAAAGAAAAATGCTACTGTCAAAAGATTCATCTACTTCCTCCATCAGTCCAAAAAGCTTCAAGGCAAGTTCCAAATTCACATCATGCCAAGAGCCACCAAAAAGTACCTCCTTCTCCTCATGGTATGCCTCCTCACAGGAAAAGGAGATTCCAACAAATGCATACATGCCAAGGTAAGTACCAAGTAAGAAATGCTCTCACTTGCTTTAACTGTAATAAATCTGGTCATCTTGCCAAACATTGTTAGATTAGAAATCAAAATTTCAATAAACATGCCAAATTAGTCCAATGCTTTCATTGTCATCAAATTGGTCATATTTCTAGGGACTGTTGGTACAGAAATGATTTTGTTGTGCATGTTCAGAAATTTCAGTCTAATGCATTTGCTCATACACACATGAATAAATATCATGTTCATACTGAAAATGTTCAGAAATTCCATGTGTATAGGCATAGAAATGCTGCACAAAATCATTCTGTTTCTGCTTATATTAAAAATCTCAAAATTAGAAAATTTCATGAAAACATAGATGCATTGAGCAAGGCAAAAAGAAAATCTGGAACTAATTCTGCTCATAGTTCTATCAATGAAAGAAATGCATCTATACCAAAAATAAAATCATTCTGGATTCAAAAATCTTTATTGCACTCTAACATTGATTTCATTGTAGGACCCAAGCAAGTGTGGGTCCCAAAACCAGCTTGATCAGCAAGCTGAGGAGTCTTACAGCCATACATTGTAAATGGATTCAAGATATTGACTATGCAAGGCAAGAAATGATTGGAGAACACAGGTAAAATCATTAAAATCCAAATGAAGACTGTTCAGGTAAAACCTCATATCATTTCCAGATTGAATTGCTTAAGTTAAAGAAAATTCTTAGGTCTTATCTGAACAATGAAGAGTGTGTTTTGATGTTACTCCCAACAATAACTTTGTGTCATAACAATTGGAATCATGTTTGTATTATCATGTTTGCTTACTGTGCCCATGATTCTGTGTGCATATCAACTGCTTTGACTTTTTGGTATATCAAATGATGACATGTGGAAAAACAAGTTATGCTTGTTTGGAAGCTATCATTATGCGTGAGTAAAATACTCTGCAAAGTACCAGAAGTCATGTTATGCTTAAGGCTAATTGTGTGCATAATCATGTGTGAATTGCTTGCTAGCTTTTTCATTCCATGCACATATTAAGGGGGAGTAAATTTGAAAATGTGCAAAATGTTCTTGAAAATGCAATGAATTTCATGCTAAAACTAAAGAATAATTGACCTTTTTGCAGTGACTATGTGGTATATCAAATGGTGAGATGTGAAAGGACAAGTTAGGCTTGTCTGAAAACTATCATCATGCGTGAGAAAAATTCTCCGCCAAGTATCAATAGTTTTTTTTTTTGCATAAAGGTCATCAAGAAAAATGAAAATCTCAAAAAGTTTACTTTAAGTCTTTGAAACAATTTTGATTGAAAAACTTTTCTCCTTCAATAAATTGCCTGTTGATATATGCTTGATCATGTTCATACTCTTTCTGTGCAAATTACTTGGAATGAACATACCTAAATTGTTTAAATGATCATTTCATATCATGCATATCTTATGGGGGAGTGAGTCAAAAGAATCTTTGAGTGAAATGCTGGAGAAATATTCTTTCATATCTGATTTATCAACAACTCCCATTCAGTTTGTTGACAAATGTTCTTGTAAATAAACTCCTCACTCTCACATTGCATTGACATTCTTGGTATATCAAATGGTGATTTGAAGAAAGACAAGTCAAGCTTATCTGGACACTTTCACTATGCGTGAGTATATGTCTCCGCCAAGTATCAAAGGTCTTGTATGCAATTGTTGAGGGGGAGTCCTTATCTTTCAATAAAATATTCTTGTTCATTTATTTTCACTTCATTCCATTCATAATTCTTCAATAATTCTCATGTTCGCCTTGTGAGGGGGAGATACATGAAAGGGAGAGTCATTGTCACATTCATTGACCTTACTTATCTATCTTGAACCCCAAAATTATCAGAATTTTTTGAGTCATTGTGCTATTTTCTTATGAGAGAATTAAGACATTGAAACTAAACTCATTGTGCATTTAGTTTAATTTCAAAGATTCATTATCATTTCAAGGTTAAGCAATCTTAATACTGAATGTCTTTAAAATGACTTGCAAAATACTTGTAGGCACATGAGTGGCTTTACTATTTTACATGTGCATGTTTAAGCTTCATTTTTACCACATGTTAAGAATATTTTTTCTAAATTCATAGTCATGACTTTTCTAGTCAAAGCAAACATATTCCTGCAAAACATCAAAAGAAAATGATCAACAATCTGGAAAGATACAAATAGAGCAATGCAAATTCTTGAACCACTGAGTAACCGGGCCATTTCACCTAAAAAGTGATTTGTTTCGCGTCAAAAAGTGGAAATCAAAATTTTCAACTCTATATAAGATAATGAAAGTTAAACCACTGAGTAATCAGGAGGTCTTGCATCTGATCAATGTGATCTCTTGCACTGAAAAGTGAGATTTAATTAATTTATTCTTGTATTATTTCCCAGTTAAAAATGAAAGAAAATCAAAGTGACAAGATTGAAAAGCTTACGACCTTAATAAAGTTCATGTATACTGAGTTTAGACCTCTTATTCTACGTTGTGTTAAAATTAAAGCTCCTAACATCCTTGTTAAATTCTTATGCTCACTCATGTAGGTCACTTTACTTCACATTTGCATCATTATTTTAACTACATTCAGATCATTATATCTTGTAATACCTTGTGTTGAGTGTGTCTTTGTGATTAAACTTTATTGCACAGTACAAAAAACAAAATAATTTCTCTCATATGTAAATATCACTTTGCCTCACTTATTTTGATTCTTCCTGAACTTTCATTTTCACAACTTGAATTCTTGATCTCCTACCATTCTTTGCTTCTCTCTGTTATCTATCTTTTTAATGATGTCAAAAAGGGGGAGAAAGTTCTTTAAAAGGGGGAGAAAGTTCTTTAAAGGGGAGAAAGTTTCTTATGGGAGAAAGTTGTTCAAAGGGTGAATATGGTCAAGGGGAGTCATTGCAGTCAAGGAGTCAGGCTATTGGGAGATTGTGCATATATTTTGTCATCATCAAAAAGGGGGAGAATGTTGGGTTGAGTGTGTATTTAAAACCTTTTAATGATGACTTTAATCAAGACTAATTGACATCACCCATAATTTGATTTTGATGATGACATTTTGTACATATTAAAATGATGACTAATTAAACATGTTATACATTTTATACATATCACAACAATACTTAAACAACATGTTTTTGATGCTTAATATCTCACATTTTAATGATAATATCTTGTATGAATGGTTTACACTATATATTTTCAGGTTCACACATTTTTGTCACAGTGGTGTCGACACAGTCCACCTGTGTGTCGACACTAGTTCACTGTCCCAGAAGCCTGTTCTGAAGCAGTAGCCAGTGGTGTCGACACAGTCTGCCTATGTGTCGACACAATCTGCCAGTGGTGTCGACATAGTCCACTTGTGTGTCGACACTAGTTCACTGTCCCAGAAGCCTATTCTGAAGCAGTAGCCAGTGGTGTCGACACAGTCTGCCTGTGTGTCGACACACTTCGACTGAAACTCAAAAATGTGAATTTTTCTGGACACGTGGCTGCTTGGGAATCAAGGGATTTGACCTAGATTTTTGTGCCCACGCACCCCAAGGCACCTTATGGACATATGGGGCTATAAATACCCATGCTCCTTGTACCCCAAAGGAAAGCCATCCCATACAACTCCCAGAAAAGCTTTTTGGCAGCAAAAAGGGATCTCTCCAGTTCTTGCTGATCTCCAGAAGCTATGATCCATCTTTTCAAGAGAAAGTGCAAGGGAGTGAAGGCCAATCACTGGAGAGGGCTTTGAAGTTCAGAGCAAGGCAGAAGATTCAGCAGAAGCACAGCAATTCAAGAGGAATTTCTGGCGATTCAGAAGCTATTGAAGCAGAACATCGCCAATTGACAGGGAGCATCTTCAAGACTCTTCAATTCAACCTTCTGCAAGAAATCTTTATCGAAGAACACTCATTCTACATCCATTTCTCTCACTTCTGAGTTTGTTTTTCCTTATTTCATCTATGAGATTTGTGCAAGAAGTTCTGCACAAATTTCTGTGTACGAATCTGTCTTGAATCAGATCATTGCTAGAGGATCTGATTTCTATTGTCTTTGATCTAGCTTTTGTATTGTGAGCCGTCGAGCTCTGGTTTGTGAGTCATCGTACTCACTGTGTGGTTTGAGCCGTCGTGCCCAATTTGGAGTTGTCGTGCTCCGGTTGTTGTTTGAGCCGTCGTGCTCAGTTTGTGAGTCGTTGAACTCAAGGTTATGTGTTGAGTCGTCGTGCTCAAGGGTGTTTGGAGTCATCGTGCTCCGGTGTGAGTTGTACTCTTTTGAGTAGTGGAGCCTCACTGTGTGAGGGGTGGATGTAGGAATCACTGGTGTGATTTCCGAACCACCTAGAAAACCTTTGTGCAATGGTTTGATCTACTTGTCTGCGCTAGATGCTTGCATAGGATTTCGCTTTCACACTAAGTGTTTAATTGCTTCGCACATAATCTACACACACTCACACTTCAAATCAGTAAACTGTTTGTCTGAATTGATCTCTAATTTTAAGTAATTTTGAATTTCTTAAGCTTCCGCATTAATTGGTGTTAGATCTATTCAACCCCCCCTTCTAGATCTGATCCATCCACCTATTCGATCCTACAAAAGTCTTTGTATCGATTGTTTATCTATTGAGTCTTACTCCGACTCCTTGAAAGTCGAAGTTGGACTTACTCCGAGTTCAAATAAGTCGAAGTCTTCTATCTATTAACTCTCACTCCGACTTTCTAAAAGTCAAATTTTGCTTGATCTTCACTCCGACTTCCCACTGAGTCGAAGTCGTTGTTTCCTTACTCCGACTTCAATGAAGTCAAAGTAGCTGTATTTCTTATAAAGTCGAAGTTCATTATCTGTTACAGTTGTATTGCTGTTTCTTGCTCCGACTTCTTGAAAGTCGAAGTTTCTCATATCAACTTCTGTATACTTGTACTTAGATGATCTTTTATGTTTCTATCAATGAGCACAACTTAATGTAATCATTACATGAGTTTTACATTGAAATATCTTTTACATAAAGATAGTTTTCTTAAGTCCTATAAATC
Organism: Colocasia esculenta; assembly: GCA_014218235.1. Classification (NCBI taxonomy): domain Eukaryota; kingdom Viridiplantae; phylum Streptophyta; class Magnoliopsida; order Alismatales; family Araceae; genus Colocasia; species Colocasia esculenta. Next base: position 134,327,461 of record CM024760.1, read on the forward strand.
ATGTTTCTTTCAGTTAATATAAAATTCAATTACCTGTTTGACAGGAAAAATATTTTATTCAATATTAGTCATCTGTGAAATATCCTTTTTGGGATCTGTAAAAGATTTAGATATATTTGTTATCCCTTCCACTGACAGGAAGATAAGTTGATCGACATATGGTCAAGAAATTAAATGCTTGGCAAGTATAAGCTATATGGGCTATCTGTCAGAACATACCTACCACTGTCAGAAACCACATGACTTTCAGAAAGAGATCGTGTGCAACTGTCTATTCATTCTTAAATGTTCTGAACATCTGTCTGAACTTCCTCATACTTTATATTCTTTTATCTAACCTACCTCTGAAGGTATGTATGGAGGTATATGCTTTCATCTTGTCATTTTAGATTTGCAGAACATTTAATGAAGCATGCCTAGCTTTTAGCCTTGAGCATGAAACTTACAGAATAATCATGAAGGTGTTTATCAAGCCATGAAGCTACCCACATAGCATGAAGACGTTGGATCCCCTAAAGCTGAAATGAATGAGTGTCATGACAGAAATCTCAAAGACATCAACATCCAAAGCTCTAACGGATATCCTTCAACGGCTAGCTTCTAACGGGCAGGTTCAAATAGGAAGATATTTGAAGCCTATATATAAGCTTAAGTTCAAACCAATACACATAATAGAGAATACAAGACATAGACATAGACTCCACTCGTTTCTGAAAGCCAAAAGTAAGAAGTGCCATTCTGCTCAATCTTTGACTTCCTTGCTAATATTTGATTCGAAGAACTCTTGTTCTCTTGGGTGGCAGTCTGCATTCAAACTTCTCTTTGTCCACCTTCTCAGTTTTAGAAAGAGCTAAAGACTCATTTCCATTTGTTTCTCTTTCTGATTCTCTGTGCTTGCTCATTCTGTTGAGCAGACACACAAGTGTATTTGTTTCACATCTATGTAAGATAACCCGCAGGGGGTTTGTTCCCTACAGTGTCCCTCTTATGAAGGAAAGGCCTACTGGTGTAGGTAGTCTTTGTACCTTTTGGTTAAGGGAAGACTTGCTTCGGAGCAAGTGGGATTGTAATACCTCTCAAGGTTGAGAGAAGGCGAAGCATTCTTGGCAGTTAGTAAAATCCCAAGTGGTTTCTTGGGGACTGGACGTAGGACTTCCATGTGGGAAGGGCCGAACCAAGATAAAATCCTTGTGCATTTTGTGTGATTGATTCCACCAAGTTTTCACTTGTTTCACACACATCACATTGATTACTAACAACTCTATTAAGTGTTATCTAGTTTTCAGATAATTTTTTTAAAGCATAAAAAAGTCCTATTCACCCCCCTCTAGGACAACAATTGTTCCATCTCGATCCAACAAGTGGTATCAGAGTGAGGTCTTCTCAGAAGAATCGAAAGATTTAAGAAGAGATGGCAGCTGAAGCTCACAACTGTTGTAAGGCCCTCAAATTTTGTCCTTTTATTTTGTTGTGTGTATGGATTCATGCTTGTGTGTAAATATTATGTATGCATATCTAGATATCTATGTACATATTAGCTATGTGTACTTATGTATGCATGTGTATGTTTAGATGTAATTATTGTTTGTTTGCATGGCGTAGTAGTGTGTATGCTATACTATATATATTGCATGTATATATATAGCGTATATATGGTTTTTTGCATGGTTTAAGCTCTGGCCGAAGAGCAAATTGGCGTCAACATGGATGGACGTCCATGTTGAGTCAACATCCATGACGATGGACGCCAGCTTTGAGGTAAATGGCCATGGATGTGGACGTCTACTTCTCTAATTTTCTGTGCACAGCAGACCCAAAATTTCGGGTTGGGCTTGCTCACTGATTGGGGAGATGTCTCCCAACAGCTCTCAACTTCCATCAGACCCTGCTCACGCATGCCCCAAGCCTAGACTTATATAGAAACACCCCTTAGCAGCTGGAAGAGACCCCTTTGTTTCTTGGCAAAGAAAACCCTAGAAACCCTAAGTCCCTATGCGAAACTAGAACTTTGAGCCTTGAGATCTGAAGATTGGTGGCTTCTTCCGGCGATCTACTTCGACAAGGAGGAACCCTTGACATCAGGCTACACATTCCCGGCTCTGGTGTGCTGCGAGGATCATCCCAGAAGCCAGAGTAGAGGTATTTTGGAGGCTTCTTGGCTTTGGCCAAGGAGGGCTTCTCTGACCTTGTAATCCGTTTGTAGATTTATTCAAAGGCAAGTAACCCATCCCCGTGATGCATGTATATGTCCAGTAGGTCTTAGATATTTTATGGGATTTTACTCGTGCCCTGGATCCCCCACATTCACCCTTTCTTTGGAGCTCAGTCTATGTTTTTGCACAGACAGGAACTTAACGGCAAGATCCCTTGCCGTTAAGCTCTTCAGTTAGCGGCAGACGATGTTGCCGTTAACCCCTTTGAATGGCCAGCCTTTGCTGTTTAGTTCCTTTGGACAAAACAGTGAGTTGTTCTTCCTTATAAATGATTAATTTCTAAAGTTTTTTCGCATGAGGATATATTGTGAACGTTATATGCTATGTATTATGAATGGTGGAATGCGTTGTGAGATTTTGTGAATTTCTGTAAATAGCGTGAATGGTTACATTTATGAAAAATGGATGTTAGAAGAGACCTTGGTTGTGTTAGTCTACTGTTCACATGATTCGTGAGGAATTTGAATGCCATAAGTTTTATAGACCATGTGTATGTATGTCAGTCCATGCTCTGCAAAATTGGAAAATTTCCCATGATCATGTAATTTATTACAATTTCGGTAATGAAATTAGAAAGCATGTGTAGGGTCATGTAAAAATCACAGTAAATAGTATGATGTGAGATAAATTTGGGAAAAATTTCTGTGATAATGTGCATGTTAGGTACAGGTCTGAGAACTGTCAAATCTGACATTTATTTTTTGCTTCCATGATAACTGAATTATTAATGGCATGTGAATGAGTGTTTCATTTTCTGTAAATTCTGTGTAATTCAGAAAAATGTGAAAATTTGCATGAGTGGTCTGAACCCTGCCAACAGTGTATGGTTAAATGTTCATGAGATTTGGGTAATAGTAGGTTATATTTTGAAATTACCATGTGAAAATGAGTTATTAATGCATGCTATCATGATTATGGTTTGATTATGTGTTTTCAACCTGATTAGTGTAAATTACTGTGTTTAAACTCTATCAAATAGTAGCACCATGATCTAGGAAAACTGAACCATGTGCTTAATAGCAAAACATAAGTGATGCATAAATTGGGTGAAATGTGTGTGTGTTAAAATCGAAATGTGTAAATTGTGTCGTGTGTGACACTGCTTCCATAGAGGGCTGTGGAACCGTACCGTGGTAAAGTCCCCATGGGAAGGTTCAATGTGTTTGATATCCTAAGGGCATTAGGATGAAATCCTGGAGGTGGACAAGTACCACTGGTTAGGGTGGAGATTACTTTTCCTGGTCTGCGCAGTACCAAGATTCGTCACTGTGTTGCCTATGTGGCGTCTATGTGTTATGTGAATGTGTTATATGTGTCCTTCTAGTGGTGGTTTGGACTATGTGTTACGGCATTTAAGTTGAAAATGTGAATGTGTATATGTGCAAATTGTGTAGTGCGAACATGCGAATGTGTAATGTGTAAAATGTGAGCAATGCGAACGTGTAAATGTGTAAACATGTGAAACCAATGTGTTAGAATGTAAAATTGTGATTTATGATATGATAATGTTAGATTCATGTCAAAACAGTAAACTTAATGTGTTTATAATGGTGACTTACATGTGAAAAAGTATGTAGAATCCATGTTAGGAGCATTTCCTTCTTATGTGTGAAAATCCCATGCTTAATTTGCTATCATATTGTAGCTTAGATGTAAATGTATCTCTCATGTGGATAGATAAGTAGAAAGCATGCGGTTGGTATTTTATTTTGGAATGACATAAACCATGTATCTTTTGTTACAAAATTGGTAGAAATATCATGATAGATTGTTTTCTTAACATTGTTCAACCATGCTACCTGTTTTGAGTTAACGCAATTGAATGTAAGGCTTGCATGTGATGTATGCATGTATGATGTGTATGGAGTTTACTTGCTGAGTCTTTTAGAATCACTCTTGCTTCGGCGTACATGTTTAGCAGGTGACCCTACTTCCTTGGGGGAGACCATTGAGAGCGACTCCGAGCGAGGAGAGTAGAGTGTTGTGGAGTCACCATCATTGTACCTTACTTTCATAGTATGTAATTGAGACTTATGTAATTGAAGCTTATGTAAATTGTGGACGAACAATGTAATTTGAATTTTGTAATTCATTATGTGGACTTAGTTCCTTAAATTGCTATATGGATCATGTATGTTTAATGAGGATGATGAAATGCAAAGACAATAGTTCTTTTACTTCTACTACTCTATATATATATTTGTGTACATCTCAATCATGTGTGTTAGTGCTTGGGTAAATGTCCCACTGTGACGAGACTCACTATGGATTTTGTTTCGGGTTTGCCTCGATCTAGACGGGGTAATGACTCGATTTGGGTAGTCGTAGATAGATTCTCGAAGACTGCACATTTCTTGCCTATGAAGAAGAAGTAGTCAGTAGAGAGCTTGGCTAGATTGTATGTCAGTAGCATTATTAGATTGCATGGTGTGTGAAGTCGATCATTTCGGATCGAGATCCGAGATTTACTTCGAGGTTGTGGAAGGGTCTTCAGGATGCTTTGGGTCGGAGCTGAAGCTCAGTTCGGCGTTTCATCCCTAGACAGATGGACAGTCTGAGAGCACTATCCAGACGCTCGAGGATATGTTGAGGGCGTGTGTGCTGGATTGGAAGGATGATTGGGAGCGCCATTTACCTCTTGTGGAGTTCGCATATAACAACAGATTTCATGCGAGCATTGGTATGACTCCATTTGAGGTGTTGTATGGAAAGCCTTGCAGATCTCCTTTATGTTAGGAGGAGACCGGCGATAGGCAGTTGATCGGTCCGGAGTTAGTTCAGGAGACTTTGGATAAGATTCAGCTTATCAGGAAGAGGCTTGTTGCGGCACAGGATAGGCAGAAGAGCTACGCTGACAACAGGAGGAAGGATTTGGAGTTCGAGGTGGGTGAGCATGTCTTTTTGAAGATTTCACCTACTCGAGGTGTCGTCAGGTTTGGCAGGCATAGCAAATTAAGTCCTTGATTCATTGGCCCGTATGAGATTCTCAGGCATTTAGGTAGCGTGGCTTACGAGCTAGCTTTGCCTTCGGCTTTAGCTCGTGTTCATCCCGTTTTCCACGTATCTATGCTCAGGAAGTATGTTCGAGATCCGTCTCATGTTATTTGTCACGAGCCAGTGGTGATCCAGCCAGATTTGTCGTATGTGGAGCAACCAGTGGCTATTCTTGACCGGAAGGTTCAGCATCTCTAGAACAAGAGGATTACGTCGGTAAAAGTTTTATGGCGGAACTTCTCGCGAGAGGAGGCTACATGGGAGCTTGAGGATGCGATGAGGAAGAAGTATCCTCATTTGTTTGAGTAGTGTTGTTTAAACTTCGAGGAAGAAGTTTCCTTAAGGGGGAGAGGGTGTAAGGCCATCAAATTTTATCCTTTTATTTTGTTGTGTGTGTGGATTCGTGCTTGTGTGTAAATATTTTGTATGCATATGTAGATATCTACGTACATATTAGCTAGGTGTACTTATGTATGCATGTGTATGTTTAGATGTAATTATTGTTTGTTTGCATGGCGTAGTAGTGTGTACGCTATACTATATATATTACATGTATATATAGCGTATATATGGTTTTCTACATGGTTTAAGCTCTGGACGAAGAGCAAATTGGCGTCAACATGGATGGACGTCCATGTTGAGTCAACGTCCATGACGATGGACGCCAGCTTTGAGGTAAATGGCCATGGATGTGGACGTCTACTTCTCTGATTTTCTGTGCGCAGCAGACCCCGAAATTTCGGGTTGGGCTTGCTCACTGATTGGGGAAATGTCTCCCAACGGCTCTCAACTTCCATCAGACCCTGCCCACGCATGCCCAAAGCCTAGACTTATATAGAAACACCCCTTAGCAGCTGGAAGAGACCCCTTTGTCTCTTGCCAAAGAAAACCCTAGAAACCCTAAGTCCCTGTGCGAAACTAGAACTTTGAGCCTTGAGATCTGAAGACTGGTGGCTTCTTCCGGTGATCTACTTCGACAAGGAGGAACCCTTGACATCAGGCTACACATTCCCGGCTCTAGTGTGCTGTGAGGATCATCCCAGAAGCCAGAGTGGAGGTGTTTTGGAGGCTTCTTGGCTTTGCCGAGGAGGGCTTCTCTGACCTTGTAATCCATTTGTAGATTTATTCAAAGACAAGTAACCCATCCCCGTGATGCATGTATATGTTCAGTAGGTCTTAGATATTTTATGGGATTTTACTCGTGTCCTGGATCCCCCACATTCACCCTTTCTTTGGAGCTCGGTATGCGTTTTTGCACAGACAGGAACTTAACAGAAAGATCCCTTGTCGTTAAGCTCTTCAGTTGGCAACAGACGATGTTGCCATTAACCCCTTTGAACGGCCAGCCTTTGCCGTTTAGTTCCTCAGGATAGAACAGTGAGCTGTTCTTCCTTATATATGATTAATTTCGGAAGTTTTTTCACATGAGGATATATTGTAAACGTTATATGCTATGTATTATGAATGGTGGAATGCGTTGTGAGATTTTGTGAATTTCTGTAAATAGCGTGAATGGTTACATTTATGAAAAATGCATGTTAGATGAGACCTTGGTTGTGTTAGTCTACTGTTCACATGATTCGTGAGGAATTTGAATGCCATAATTTTTCTAGACCATGTGTGTGTATGTCAGTCCATGCTCTGCAAAATTGGAAATTTTCCCATGATCATGTCATTTATTACAATTTTGGTAATGAAATTAGAAAGCATTTGTAGGGTCATGTAAAAATCACAGTAAATAGTATGATGTGAGATAAATTTGGGAAAACTTTTGTGATAATGTGCATGTTAGGTACATGTCTGAGAACTGTCAAATCTGACATTTATGTTTTGCTTCCATGATAACTGAATTATTAATGGCATGTGAATGAGTGTTTCATTTTCTGTAAATTCTGTGTAATTCAGAAAAATGTGAAAATTTTCATGAGTGGTCTCAACCCTGCAAACAGTGTGTGGTTAAATTTTCATGAGATTTGGGTAATAGTAGGTTATATTGTGAAATTCCCATGTGAAAATGAGTTATTAATGCATGCTATCATGATTATGGTTTGATTATGTGTTTTCAACCTGATTAGTGTAAATGACTGAGTGTTTAAACTCTATCAAACAGTAGCACCATGATCTAGGAAAACTGAACCATGTGCTTAATAGCGAAAACGTAAGTGATGCGTAAATTGGGTGAAATGTGTGTGTGTTAAAAATCGAAATGTGTAAATTGTGCCGTGTGTGACACTGCTTCCATAGAGGGCTGTGGAACCGTACCGTGGTAAAGTCCCCACGGGAAGGTTCAATGTGTTTGATATCCTAAGGACATTAGGATGAAATCCTGGAGGTGGACAAGTACCACTGGTTAGGGTGGAGATTACTTCTCTCGGTCTGCGCAGTACCAAGATTCGTCACTGTGTTGCCTAGGTGGCATCTATGTGTTATGTGAATGTGTTATATGTGTCCTATTGGTGGTTTGGACTATGTGTCATGGCATTTAAGTGTGAAAATGTGAATGTGTATATGTGCAGATTGTGTAGTGCGAACATGCGAATGTGTAATGTGTAAAATGTGAGCAATGCGAACGTGTAAATGTGTAAACATGTGAAACCAATGTGTTAGAATGTAAAATTGTGATTTATGATATGATAATGTTAGATTCATGCCAAAACAACAAACTTAATGTGTTTATAATGGTGACTTACATGTGAAAAAGTATGTAGAATCCATGTTAGGAGCATTTCCTTCTTATGTGTGAAAATCCCATGCTTAATTTGCTATCATATTGTAGCTTAGATGTAAATGTATCTCTCATGTGGATAGATAAGTAGAAAGCATGTGGTAGGTATTTTATTTTGGAATGACATAAACCATGTATCTTGTGTTACGAAGTTGGTAGAAATATCATGATAGATTGTTTTCTTAACATTGTTCAACCATGCTACCTGTTTTGAGTTAACGCAATTGAATGTAAGGCTTGCATGTGATGTATGCATGTATGATGTGTATGGAGTTTACTTGCTGAGTCTTTTAGAATCACTCTTGCTTCGGCGTATAGGTTTAGCAGGTGATCCTACTTCCTTGGAGGAGACCGTTGAGAGTGACTCCGAGCGAGGAGAGTAGAGTGTTGTGGAGTCACCATCATTGTACCTTACTTTCATAGTATGTAATTGAGACTTATGTAATTGAAGCTTATGTAAATTGTGGACGAACAATGTAATTTGAATTTTGTAATTCATTATGTGGACTTAGTTTCTTAAATTGCTATATGGATCATGTATGTTTAATGAGGATGATGAAATGCCAAGACAGTAGTTCTTTTACTTCCGCTACTCTGTATCTATATTTGTGTACATCTCAATCATGTGTGTTAGTGCTTGGGTAAATGTCCCACTGTGACGAGACTCACTATACCGACGTGGATTGGTATAATCTCACTGGTATAAGGAGGGTCATCGCAACTATGAAGGTCAGTCAATTACCAGACCACCATTCTTCGATGGTGAGGACTACCAATACTGGAAGATGAGAATGGAATGCTTCATCAGAGGCACAGACTTTGATCTATGGCAAGTAATAGAACAAGGTGATTTCATTATTACTCATGCTGAAGGTACTACTACAATTATAGCAGCTGATAAATTTAAACTGTATCTAAATTTTAAAGTAAGAAATTATCTATGTTGTGCTTTATCAAAAAGAGAATTTAATAGATTATCAGCATACAAATCTGTAAAAGAAATGTGGGATAAATTACAGGTAACATATGAGGGAACTGACAAAGTAAAACAAACTAGAATAGATATTATTGTCTCACAATATGAACAATTCAAAATGTTGCCAAATGAAAATATCACTCAAATGTAAAACAGATTTTCAAATATAGTAGTTGGTTTAAGCTCTCTTGGAAAAGATCTTTCTGATGAAGAAACTGTCAGAAAAATTCTAAGATCACTCACTCATTCATGGACCCCTAAGGTCACTGCTATTGAAGAAGCTCATGATTTAGCAAAACTTCCCATTGATAAATTAATTGGTTCACTTATGGATCATGAAATAAATATGGAATGATTTTCTGAAAGTACTACGAAAAAGAAAATGTCAAATGCTTTGAAAGCTGCAGATTCTTCTTCCTCTAAAGATTCAAAAGAGAGATCAGATGACAGTGATGATGAAGTCTTGTTGTCAAGAAAACTCCAACGAATTCTGGCCAAGAAAAAGAAATTCAGCTCAAAGAGATACTTCAAAAGAGAAAAGAATAAAGAACCAACCTATTATGAATGCAATCAATCTGAACATTGCAAGTCTGAATGTCCTAAGCTCAAGAAGAAAGAACCTACTGAAAAGTCTGACAAAAGAAAAGGCAAAGAAAGAAGATTCAGCAAATACAAGGAGAAGGTAATGGCTGCAGCTTGGGATAATGAAGAAGCTACAACTTCAGACTCCTCAAGTTCAGAATCAGAAGAAGAGGAACAAGTCAATCTAGCCTCATGGCAGAACTAGAGCAGGTAAACTCTGAAACATCTTTTACTTTATGTTCATAATCTGATTCTGATAATTTAGTAGATGCATTCAATGAACTATATGAAAAATATAAAACAGTGGTTAAACAAATGAAAATAGTTAAGTTAAACCTACTAAATCAAGAAAAATCCAACACCTTTTTACAAAATGAAGTAGACAAGTTACGACAAAACTTAACTGAAACTAAAAGATCTAATGAGCTACTGTGTGAGGATTTAAAAATTAAAAACAGTAAACTCATGGAACTCGAAGCAAATCTAAAAGAACTACAAGATGAAGAAATATTAAGAGAAGAAAACATTTATATAAAAACAACCATAGACAAAATTACCAGTTGTAAAACATCATTAGTTGTAAAATTAAAAGGTGCTCAAACAGGCAAAAAGAAATATGGAGTAGGTTACATACCTCGATCAAATGAGAAGAAAATTATCTATCCTGAAAAATGCCCAACTCCAAAATTTGTGAAAGAAAAGGAAATAAAAAATCCCATAAAAGTTAATCAAGTTGTCTATAGACAAAAACAGAAATCCAATAAAACTACACATATAATGAATGCATATGATCTGTGTTGTAGTCATTGTAATCAATTAGGACACACAATCAGCACTTGCACAACTATACACTTGCATTGGATTCCAAAGACTAACCATCAAGGACGCAAGAAAATTTGGGTACCAAAAATTAAAACTAAGTTCTATTTACAGGGTCGCCTAAGAGCATCCAAATGATATTTGGATAGTGGGTGCTCAAGGCATATGATAGGTGACAGAAAACTATTGCAAGCTTTAGAGATGAAGTTGGTCAAGTTACCTATGGAGATAATGGAAAAGGAAAAGTTATAGGATGTGGAACTATAGGATCAAAGGAAAAGATTTGATAGATGATGTTATGTATGTAGAAGGTCTAAAGCATAATGTGATTAGCATCAGTCAACTTTGTGACAAAGGTCACTTAGTCAAGTTTCAGAATTATAAGTACATAATTCAAAAGGATGGAAAAATAGTGTTTGAAGCACAAAGAGTCAAAAACTTGTACAGACAATTAGCAGAATTAAAAGAAGTCAATCTATATCTTGCAATTACAAAGAGTGAAGAAACTGATCTATGGCACAGAAGACTAGGACATGCTAGTACTTCAATGATCAAGAAACTAATCAAGCATGATCTAGTTGAAGGTCTTCCAAAACTAAAGCTAAAGAAATCTAGAATCTGTACAACATGTGCAAAAGGAAAGCAGACCAAGACTTCATTTCAGTCCAAAACAGTGGTAACAACTTCCAAACCTTTGAAACTCATTCATATGGACTTGTTTGGACCAATGAGAACAGTCAGTCTTGGAGGAAACGTTTATGGCTATGTAATCATATATGATTATTCAAGATTCACTTGGGTATCATTTTTGGAAGCCAAATCAGAAACATTCTCAGCTTTTCTGAAGCTTAGTAAATTAGTACAGAAGAATAAAAAATTTCAGGTAATTAGCATTAGATTTGATCATGGTGGAGAATTCAAGAATGAAGAATTTGTCAGATTCTGTGAAGAAAATGGTATAGAACACAACTTCTCTGCACCAAGAACACCTCAATAGAATGGAGTATCAAAAAGGAAGAACAGAACACTGCTGGACATGGCCAGGACAATGCTTATAGAATACAATCTACCAAAGTAATTCTGAGCAGAAGCAGTCAACACAACCTGCTACACTATCAACAGATGTATGATCAGACCTATCTTGAAGAAGACACCGTATGAACTCTACAAGGAGAAGAAGCCAAACATCAGTCACCCTTGACCCTTTGGTTGTAAGTGTTTTATTTTAAATAATGGCCAAGATAATTTAGGTAAATTAGATGCTAAAAGTGATGAAGGTTTTCTGTTAGGGTACATTTCAAAACATAGAGGTTATAAAGTGTTTAATAGAAGAACTTTAACTATAGAACAATCTGTTCACATTTTATTTGATGAAACTAATCCTTCTACTAAGAAAATAGAAGAAGAAGACATTGTTGAAGAATTATGCAGGGATCTGGAACAAGCTTCTCTTGATGAAAAAAAAGAAGACAAAGATGATCCACCACTAGAAGAATTGCAACAACTAGATGAAACACAAGAAGGACTACCTAGAAAATTGAGGTATCACAAAGATCATCCAAAAGAAAATATTATAGGTCATCCTCAAGACAAGGTATGAACAAGAGGTATGACAATTCCCTGTGACGTTACTACATTTGTTTCTCAAATAGAGCTTAGGACAATCAATGATGCACTGGCAGATGAATCTTGGATCCTAGCTATGCAAGAGGAACTTAATCAGTTCCAACGCAGTCAGGTCTGGACTTTGTCCCTAGACCTTCTGACCATCCAGCTATTAGGATCAGATGGGTCTTCAGAAACAAAATGGATGAATCAGGAGTGATCACAAGGAACAAATCCTGTAAGGCCCTCGAATTTCCGTCGCATTATTTGTATTTGTGTATGTATGTTTGTGCTTGTGTATATATATACATACTTACGTACGTATTAATTAGTACAATTACGTGTGCATATGTTTACACTAGATGTAAATAATGCATGTATTGAATGGTGATAGTATGAATACACTACCATATACATATTGCATGTATACATGCATGGCATGCATGGTTTTCTGCATATTTTAAAGTTCTGGCCGAAGGCCAGATTGGCGTCAACCCCTAGCCGTTGAGGTGGTGTCAGCGTCCAGACATAGACGCCAACACTAATCCTGGCGTCTAACGATATGGACGCCTATTTCTCTGACCTGCATGCGTTGCAGAGCCAGAAATTCCAGAAACAAGGGAGCTCACCCATTGGGGAGCTGTCCCCAACGGCTCTGAGAGCCATCTTGTCACCTTGTGAGTAGGAGAGAGGCCTCTCCCATATGTCTGAACCCGGATCTGTCTTCCCCAGCCCTCTCTTCACCTTTGCAAGAGAGAAACAAGAGGAAAAACCCTAGTTTCTGAGCTGTGAGAAAACCCCCACCTTGCACCCAAGAATCTGACCCTCTGAAGCTGGATCCGGCCATCTTCCTCGACAAGAAGCTAGCTGGATTGAAGGAGAAGACCTCCCCGACATTCCCTTGCTGTGGAGATCATCTAGGAGCCCGGAGGGAGGAGATCTTGGAGGACGTTCTGCATCTTCTTGGGACTGCCCAAGGAGGGCTTCACCAGCACCTTAGATCCATTGGAGCAATTTCTAAAAGGCAAGTAACCTAACCATAACGTCCCCGTATGTGTCTAGGTCGATTCTACAATTTTTATGAATTTTCCCTCGTGTCCTAGACCCCCAAATTCACCTCAACTTGAGGGCTCGGATCTGTGTTTCTGCATAGACCTGCATCGACGGCAAGGTCACTGACGCTGAGATTATGCTTGGCGTCCATCGACCATGCCGCTAACACTGAGTTAGCGGCCAGAGACCGCCGCCAAGTTCCTCTGGACAGAACAGTGACCTGTTCTGCCCTTCCTATGTAACTATTTTCGGTATGGTTTCCGTGATGAGGATATATGGTAACCCTATACACTATGTATACTGTTAAATGTGGTGTGTGGATGAGTGTGATGTGTGGTGGTGAATGTTAGAAAATTTTATCCCATGAAATTGTAAGCATGATTTGTTGATAATCTTGCCAATCCATGCTTTATGATTAGGATTAGTCTGAATGCCTCAGTTTTATCAGATCATGAAGATTAGTGGATCAGTATACGTATACTCAATTTTTAATAAATTGTCCATGCTTGCATAAATTGCTAATAAATTCGGTTTGGTAAATAAAAAGCCATGAAAGAAAGATTTGTGGTGATCGATCTATGGTTGTATGATTTAGGGTAAATTCTGTATTCTCAGGTCAGGCATATAATCGTAGTCTCTGTTCAAACAGTAAGTGGCAAAAAAATGCATGATAGTGTTAAACTCCATATCGACCTAAATTGTGAATGGCATGCGAAATAGGTATTTGATTTTCTGTAAATTCTATTTAGCTCATAAAAATCTGAAAAATTGAATGTATGACCTTGAACCCGAAAATAGCATGTGGTTAAAATTTCAGGTCATTTGGACTAGTATATAAGGAGTTATGTATTTTCCATGCGAAATGTAAAAATCCGTGTATGTTATCGTGAGGTTGTTAGATATTGTTTGAACCCAACCTGATTAGTGAATTTACTGTGTGTTAAACTCCTGAAATCTGTAGTGCCATGTCAGGAAAAACAGAGATATGCATGTGAGTGAGAAAGTGAATGAGATGAAAAGTGATATGTGTAAAACCATGTGTAAAATCGGTAAAATGTGTAAATGTGTAATTGTGCCAATGTGCCACTGCTTCCATAGAGGGCAGTGGAACTGTATTAGGGAAAAGTCCCCCTGAGAAAGTTCAATGTGTAAGTGACCTTAATGGCATTAGGGGGAAATCCTGGAGGTGGACAAGTACCACTGGTTAGGGTGGAGACTTGTTCTCCCGGTCTGCGCAGTCCAAGAGTCGCCATTGAAATGCCTAGATGGCGTCTATGTGTAATGTGATGTGTATATGTCCTTCTTTGGTGGTTTGGACTATGTGTCACGGCACCTAAAATGTGTAATGGGTAATGTGCAATGTGTATGTGTTCATGTGTTAATGTGTCAGTGAACCATGTGAATGTGTATGTGTAAAGTGTAACCATGTGAATTGGAAACTTGTGTAAAGAAAATGTGAAACTAAAAATGTGAGAATATGACATTGAAATCCATGTGAGACAAATCTGAAACCATGTGAAATCAGTAATTTCATGTTGTTATCATCATGTTTATATGTGCGAAGATGTCTAGAATTCATGTTAGGAATAATTGATGAGCACTTGTACAAAATAGCATGATTGGTTGTTCACATGGTATATTTTAAACAACATTGTAGCTCTCATGTGTAGGTTTACAGCCATTAAACCATGTGAAACCAGCAACTTAAAGCATGTGAAAATGTCTATGTATGTGCTTAAGAACATGTAAAACTCATGCTAGTTGTGTTTTCCTTTCATATATGCACCGTGTTCATGTTGGTAGCTCTCATGTCTTGGTTCTTTAAAGGCAAAATTTCACGAGTAAATTGAATAGAGAGCATGTGATAGGTAAGTTTTATTCTTAGAGATCTGAAAGCATGATTCATGTATTAATTGGTAAAACTTTCAAATGACTAACATGCCATGTGTTGAAAATTGTGAATGTGCATGTAGAAACCGCTATGACTTATATGTGTATGTTATGAGTAGTGTTGCTTGCTGAGTCTTTAGACTCACTCCTTGCTTTGGCGTACAGGTGTAGTTGGTGACGTGGCACCGTTGGAGGAGACAGTGGAGACGGACTCCGAGCGCGGAGATTAGTCTTTGGAGTTCCTTTGTGACTTGTGCATTTCATAGTATGTAATTTGAACGTTGTATTAGAGTTATAATGAAAAGAATGTATAAGTGTGGACATTATGTATTTAAATTTCAGCAATTTAAATTATGTGAACTGTTAGCTTTTAATGTTAATTGCGAATTTCATGTATGTTTAATGTGGATGATGAATAAATGAAGACAGTTGTCTTTTACTTCCGCTACTCTGTTGTATATTCTCGTGTATCTCAGCTGTTTGTATCGTTTGGGTAAATGTCCCACTGTGAGGACTCTCGCTATACCGACGTGGGTTGGTATAACTGTACCGGTATAATGAGGGCCGTCACAGAGATTGGTATCAGAGCCGCCGGTTGAGATTGCACATGAATATACCTAAGTCATCATCCCCATTGCATGCTAAGTATGTCCACATGTGTAGAAAACACCAATAAGAAGTGAAAGATAGATAAGAAAATGGTTAGAAAACTTAGTAACCTAGCCCTAATGTTGGCTGAAATTTATTACAGCCATGGCTTCGAGAGGTAGGCGTGGTGGAGGCCCAGGTAGAATAATGAAACAACTAAGTAGTTTGCTATTTAAATTGCATGATATTGTGTTTATCGTATATTGTTTATTGTTTAATGTAGCAGGCTCAGGCACCAGCTCAGGACCATGGTGGACCTCCCATCATGGAGCGATTCAAGAGGATGACCCCACCCTCTTTTAAGGGGGAGAGTGATCCATTAATGGCAGAAAGTTGGTTAAGGGAGACAGAGAAAATCTTCCGAGCCATCAGGTCCCTGATGAGGATAAGGTGACATTAGCCACCTACATGCTACAGGTAGACTTTTAATTTTGTATGTTTATATGTTCTGCTTAATTTAGAATTTGTTAGTTGGTGCTTATGAAGGTGTATTGCAGGAGAGAGCGGATGTATGGTGGTCCTCCCTACTACGTACACGCTTTGAGGACGGAGCAGTAGACGTGACGTGGGATGCGTTCGTGAGACTCTTTCGAGCCAAGTTCGTCCCAGAGCATATCCAGGACAAAATGGAGCAGGAATTTCTCTCCCTGACGCAAGGCTCCATGACCGTGCTAGAATACGAGGCAAGGTTTTCTGAACTTTCTAAGTATGCACCGCATATCGTAGAGGATGAGCGCAGGAAGACGAAGAAATTCGTGATGGGACTCAAGCCATCACTGCGGACGAGACTCGTGGCATTTGACCACCGCACGCTAGACGAGGCCCTCAGTGCTGCCTGTAGACAGGAGGGAGAAATGGAGCAATATCTGGAGGAAAAGAAGGCTTCGCAGAAGAGGCCGGCAGCGACATTCCAGCGGCAGGATAAGAAGAAAACAGCGTACCAGACACCACAGAAACCAGTAACAGTCAGCAACTCTTAGGTACCTTCTGTACGTTCCCCTGGTGTGAAGAAAGAGTGTCCCCATTGGGGGAAGACACATGGTGGTTCCGAGTGTTGGTTGGTAGCGGGTAGATGCTTGAAGTGCGGGAGCAGCGACCACAAGATCAAGAATTGCCCAAGACTTCAGCAGGGTGCTCAGCGTGGAGCGCCAACCCCAGCAGTAGCGGCAGCCGTGCCAGCTACAGGAAGACCAGGAAGGCCTCGAGCCCCAGCTCGAGTGTTTGCTTTGGCACGCGAGGACGCCGAGCAGGCGGAGCATGTCACCGATGGTACGGTTTTGCTTTTAGGTGTGCACACTTGGGTTTTGTTTGATACGGGTGCTACTCACTCGTTCATTTCCGAGCGGTTCGCTAGGCAGTTAGCCCTAGAGTCAGGCATAGAGTCTGAGGATTTAGAGGTCCCTTTGTCTGTGCACACCCCTGCGGGTGCGGTATCGACTAGGAAGTGCATTCCGTCGTTACCTGTGTGCATTGAGGATAGAATCCTAGATGGGTGTTTCTTCTTGCTAAAGATGAAGGACTATGATGCTATTCTTGGTCTGGATTGGCTAGAGGAGCACTATGCGTTAGTGGATTGTCGTCGGAAGAGGATTGTTTTCCGCATTCCTGGTGAGGACGAGTTCTCTCATCCCTTGCCAAAGAACTTAGCAGGAAAGTTAGTCATCTTCGCCATGAAGGCGATGCGCATGGTGAACAAGGGTTGTGACGCATTTCTTGCCAGTGTTATGCTAGTACCCGATGCTGGTTCGTCACTGACTCTTGCAGAGATCGATGTGGTGCAGGATTTTCCAGATGTCTTTCCCGATGACTTGTCTGGATTGCCACCGAATAGGGAGATAGAGTTCACTATAGAGTTGCTTCCAGGCACCTCTCCTATCTCGAAGGCCCCATATCGGATGGCCCCTGCAGAGTTAGCCGAGTTGAGGAAGCAATTGCAAGAATTGCTTGATAAGGGATTCATTCGCCCTAGTGTTTCCCCTTGGGGCGCACCTGTATTATTCGTCAAGAAGAAAGACGGGTCACTTAGGTTGTGTATTGACTATAGGAAGTTGAACCAAGTGACTGTGAAGAACAGGTACCCCTTACCTCGGATTGATGATCTGTTTGACCAGTTGCAGGATGCATCAGTCTTTTCCAAGATTGACTTGCGATCTGGTTATCATCAGCTGCGGATTAGGAGTGAGGATGTGTCCAAGACGGCATTTAGATCCCATTATGGACATTATGAGTTCTTGGTTCTTCCTTTCGGATTGACCAACGCCCCTGCAGCGTTCATGGATCTCATGAACCGGGTGTTTAGTCCGTATTTAGATAGCTTTGTTGTTGTGTTCATTGATGACGTGTTGGTCTATTATCCGGATGAGGCCACGCACCGTCAGCATTTGAGGTTAGTCTTAGAGGTTCTCCGTAAGCACAAGCTGTATGCGAAGTTCAGCAAGTGCGAGTTCTGGTTGCGCGAGGTTCACTTTCTCGGGCATGTGATCTCCGGCGCTTGTGTAGCTGTTGATCCAGCAAAGGTCCAAGCAGTTATGGATTGGGAGATTCCCAAGACTCCTTCGGAGATTCGTAGTTTCATTGGGTTAGCTGGTTATTATCGGCGATTCATTGAGGGTTTCTCATCCATCGCCGCCCCTTTGACAAAGCTGACCAGGAAGGGTGAGAAGATCATATGGTCTGAGGCATGTGAGCGTAGCTTTCAGCTATTGAAGGCTAAGCTTACTTCTGCTCCGGTATTGGTATTGCCTAGTGGTCCAGAAGGTTTTGCCATTTATACGGATGCATCTCAGATTGGTTTAGGCTGTGTTCTCATGCACTAAGATAGGGTAGTAGCTTATACTTCTCGTCAGTTGAAGGAGCATGAGAGGAACTATCCGACTCATGATTTGGAGCTCGCAGCTGTGGTTCATGCACTAAAGATCTGGAGGCACTATCTTTATGGTGTCAGATTTGAGGTGTTTACCGACCACAAGAGCTTGAAGTATCTTTTCTCCCAAAAGGAATTAAACCTGAGGCAGAGGAGATGGATTGAGTTCTTGAAGGACTATGACTTCGACCTTCGGTATCATCTTGGAAAGGCGAACGTCGTAGCGGATGCTCTTAGTAGAAAGAGGTCTTCGCTCCAGCAGGATTGGAAGATGTTGGAGGATGCAGCGTGCTCTATGACCGAGTTAGAGCCATCGCTGTGTCAGGCTTTTGTAACTCAGCTATCCCTTAGATCCTCAGTCTTGGATGAGGTGATTGAGCAGCAGAAAGCCGACCCTAGATTGTTAGAGTTAGTGGGTAAGGCGGGCATTGCTCGTGATGAGGACGGTGTGATTAGATTTCAGCACCGTGTCTGTGTCCCTGATGTAGTAGATGTCCGTGAGCATGTGTTAGAGGAGGCTCATAGATAACGATTCTCTATTCATCCAGGTAACACTAAGATGTATCAAGACCTGAAGAGATCATTTTTGTGGTCCGGCATGAAGAAGGATGTTGCGGATTATGTGTCTAGATGTCTAGTATGTCAGCAAGTGAAAGCTGAGCGGCAGCGACCATCCGGCCTTATGCAGAGGATGGATATCCCAGTGTGGAAGTGGGAAGCTGTCACTATGGACTTCGTTTCGGGTTTGCTTCGATCTAGAAGGGGCAATGACTCGATTTGGGTTGTTGTAGATAGATTCTCGATGACTGCTCATTTCTTGCCCATGAAGAAGAAGCAGTCGATAGAGAGTTTAGCTAGATTGTATGTTAGTGGTATCATTAGATTGCATGGTGTGCCGAAGTCGATCATTTCGGATCGAGATCCGAGATTTACTTCGAGATTGTGGAAGGGTCTTCAGGATGCGTTAGGTTCGGAGCTTAAGCTCAGTTCGGCGTTTCATCCTCAGACCGATGGGCAGTCCGAGAGGACTATCCAGACGCTCGAGGATATGCTGAGAGTGTATGTTCTGGATTGGAAGGATGATTGGGAGCGTCATTTACCTCTTGTGGAGTTCGCATACAACAACAGCTTTCATGCTAGTATTGGTATGGCTCCATTCGAGGTGTTGTATGGTAGGCCCTGCAGATCTCCTTTATGTTGGGAGGAGACTGGTGATAGGCAGTTGATCGGACCGGAGTTAGTTCAGGAAACTTCAGATAAGATCCAGCTTATCAGGAAAAGGCTTGTTGCAGCACAGGATAGGCAGAAGAGTTATGCCGACAACAGGAGAAAGGATTTGAAGTTCGAGGTTGGCGATCATGTCTACTTGAAGATATCGCCTACTCGTGGTGTCGTCAGATTTGGCAGGCATAGCAAGCTAAGCCCCAGGTTCATTGGCCCATATGAGATTCTCAGACGTTTGGGCAGCGTGGCATATGAGCTAGCATTACCCCCAGCTTTGGCTAGCGTTCACCCTGTATTCCACGTATCTATGCTCAGGAAGTATGTCCAAGATCCGTCTCATGTGATTAGTCATGAGCCAGTGGAGATCCAGCCAGATCTTTCGTATGTTGAGCAACCAGTAGCCATTCTTGACCGGAAGGTTCAGCATCTCCGGAACAAGAGAATTGCGTCGGTGAAGGTCCTATGGCGGAACTTCTCACGAGAGGAGGCTACTTGGGAGCTTGAGGATGCGATGAAGAAGAAGTATCCCCTTTTGTTTGAGTAGTGTCATTCTAACTTCGAGGATGAAGTTTCTTTAAGAGGGAGAGGGTGTAAGGCCCTCGAATTTCTGTCGCATTATTTGTATTTGTGTATGTATGTTTGTGCTTATGTATGTATATACATACTTACGTACGTATTAATTAGTACAGTTACGTGTGCATATGTTTATACTAGATGTAAATAATGCATGTATTGAATGGTGATAGTATGAATACACTACCATATACATATTGCATGTATACATGCATGGTTTTTGCATATTTTAGAGTTCTGGCCGAAGGCCAGATTGGCGTCAACCCCTAGCCGTTGAGGTGGTGTCAGCGTCCAGACATGGACGCCAACACTAATCCTGGCGTCTAACGATATGGACGCCTATTTCTCTGACCTGCATGCATTGCAGAGCCAGAAATTCCAGAAACAAGGGAGCTCACCCATTGGGGAGCTGTCCCCAACGGCTCTAAGAGGCATCTTGTCACCTTGTGAGTGGGAGAGAGGCCTCTCCCATATGTCTGAACCCGGATCTGTCTTCCCCAGCCCACTCTTCACCTTTGCAAGAGAGAAACAAGAGGAAAAACCCTAGTTTCTGAGCTGTGAGAAAACCCCCACCTTGCACCCAAGAATCTAACCCTCTGAAGCTAGATCCGGCCATCTTCCTCGACAAGAAGCTAGTTGGACTGAAGGAGAAGACCTCCCCGACATTCCCTTGATGTGGAGATCATCTAGGAACCCGGAGGGAGGAGATCTTGGAGGACGTTCTGCACCTTCTTGGGACTGCTCAAGGAGGGCTTCACCAGCACCTTAGATCCATTGGAGCAATTTCTAAAAGGCAAGTAACCTAACCATAACGTCCCCGTATGTGTCTAGGTCGATTCTACAATTTTTATGAATTTTCCCTCGTGTCCTAGACCCCCAAATTCACCCCAACTTGAGGGCTCGGGTCTGTGTTTCTGCACAGACCTGCATCGACGGCAAGGTCACTGGACGCTGAGATTATACTTGGCGTCCATCGACCATGCTGCTAACACTGAGTTAGTGGCCAGAGACCGCCGCCAAGTTCCTCTGGACAGAACAGTGACCTGTTCTGCCCTTCCTATACAACTATTTTCGGTATGGTTTCCGTGATGAGGATATATGGTAACCCTATACACTATGTATACTGTTAAATGTGGTGTGTGGATGAGTGTGTTGTGTGGTGGTGAATGTTAGAAAATTTTATCCCATGAAATTTTAAGCATGATTTGTTGATAATCTTGCTAATCCATGCTTTATGATTAGGATTACTCTGAATGCCTCATTTTTGTCAGATCATGAAGATTAGTGGATCAGTATACGTATACTCAATTTTTGATAAATTGTCCATGCTTGCATAAATTGCTAATAAATTTGGTTTGGTAAATAAAAAGCCATGAAAGAAAGATTTGTGGTGATCGATCTATGTTGTATGATTTAGGGTAAATTCTGTATTCTCAGGTCAGGCATATAACCGTAGTCTCTGTTCAAACAGTAAGTGGCAGAAAAATGCATGATAGTGTTAAACTCCATATCGACCTAAATTGTGAATGGCATGCGAAATAGGTATTTGATTTTATGTAAATTCTATTTAGCTCAGAAAAATCTGAAAAATTGAATGTAGGACCTTGAACCCGAAAATAGCATGTGGTTAAAATTTCAGGTCATTTGGACCAGTATATAAGGAGTTATGTATTTTCCATGTGAAATGTAAAAATCCGTGTATGTTATCGTGAGGTGGTTAGATATTGTTTGAACCCAACCTGATTAGTGAATTTACTGTGTGTTAAACTCCTGAAATCTGTAGTGTCATGTCAGGAAAAATAGAGATATGCATGTGAGTGAGAAAGTGAATGAGATGAAAAGTGATATGTGTAAACCATGTGTAAAATCGGTAAAATGTGTAAATGTGTAATTGTGCCAATGTGCCACTGCTTCCATAGAGGGCAGTGGAACTGTATTAGGGAAAAGCCCCCCTGAGAAAGTTCAATGTGTAAGTGACCTTAATGGCATTAGGGGGAAATCCTGGAGGTGGACAAGTACCACTGGTTAGGGTGGAGACTTGTTCTCCCGGTCTGCGCAGTCCAATAGTCGCCATTGAAATGCCTAGATGGTGTCTATGTGTAATGTGATGTGTATATGTCATTCTTTGGTGGTTTGGACTATGTGTCACGGCACCTAAAATGTGTAATGTGTAATGTGCAATGTGTATGTGTTCATGTGTTAATGTGTCAGTGAACCATGTGAATGTGTATGTGTAAAGTGTAACCATGTGAATTGGAAACTTGTGTAAAGAAAATGTGAAACTAAAAATGTGAGAATATGACATTGAAATCCATGTGAGACAAATCTGAAACCATGTGAAATCAGTAATTTCATGTTGTTATCATCATGTTTATATGTGCGAAGATGTCTAGAATTCATGTTAGGAATAATTGATGAGCACTTGTACAAAATAGCATGATTGGTTGTTCACATGGTATATTTTAAACAACATTGTAGCTCTCATGTGTAGGTTTACAGCCATTAAACCATGTGAAACCAGCAACTTAAAGCATATGAAAATGTCTATGTATGTGCTTAAGAACATGTAAAACTCATGCTAGTTGTGTTTTCCTTTCATATATGCACAGTGTTCATGTTGGTAGCTCTCATGTCTTGGTTCTTTAAAGGCAAAATTTCACGAGTAAATTGAATAGAGAGCATGTGATAGGTAAGTTTTATTCTTAGAGATCTGAAAGTATGATCCGTGTATTAATTGGTAAAACTTTCAAATGACTAACATGCCATGTGTTGAAAATTGTGAATGTGCATGTAGAAACCGCTATGACTTATACGTGTATGTTATGAGTAGTGTTGCTTGCTGAGTCTTTAGACTCACTCCTTGCTTCGGCGTACAGGTGTAGTTGGTGACGTGGCACCGTTGGAGGAGACAGTAGAGACGGACTCCGAGCGCGGAGATTAGTCTTTGGAGTTCCTTTGTGACTTGTGCATTTCATAGTATGTAATTTGAACGTTGTATTAGAGTTATCATGAAAAGAATGTATAAGTGTGGACATTATGTATTTAAATTTCAGCAATTTAAATTATGTGAACTGTTAGCTTTTAATGTTAATTGCGAATTTCATGTATGTTTAATGTGGATGATGAATAAATGAAGACAGTTGTCTTTTACTTCCGCTACTCTGTTGTATATTCGCGTGTATCTCAGCTGTTTGTATCGTTTGGGTAAATGTCCCACTGTGAGGACTCTCGCTATACCGACGTGGGTTGGTATAACCGTACCGGTATAATGAGGGCCGTCACAAATCCAGATTAGTAGCACAAGGATATTCCCAAGAGGAAGACATTGACGTTAATGAAACATATGCCCCAGTTGCTAGATTAGAGACAATTAAAATTCTATTAGCTTATGCATGCTCTTGTAATATCAACTTATTTCAGATGGATGTCAAGAGCACTTTTCTAAATGGTTTCATAAAAGAAGAAGCTTATGTTGAGCAACTACCAGGATTTGAAGATACTAAGTATCCATATCATGTTTTCCGGTTAAAGAAACCATTGTATGGTCTGAAACAAGCTCCAAGAGCTTGGTATGAAAGACTAAGTGCTTATCTTATATCACATGATTTTATAAGAGGTAAAGTTGATAGCACCTTATTTATTAAGAAATTTTCAGAAGGAATCTTGATTGTGCAAATATATGTTGATGATATTATTTTTGGTTCTACTAATGAATCACCTTGTAAATTCTTTGAAAATCTTATGCAAAGTGAATTTAAGATGAGCATGATGGGTGAGCTTAATTACTTTCTTGGCTTGCAAATCAAGCAGACCAAGGAGGGTACTCACATCTGTCAAACCAAATACATTTCAGATTTATTATCTAAATATGGTTTTGAAAAGTGTAAGCCCTTAGGAACACCCATGAGCTCTAGAATTAAGTTATATAGTGATCCAATTGGCAAAAAAACATATCAGAAGATCTATAGAGGCATGATTGGATCATTACTCTATCTTATTGCTAGTAGACCAGACAAAATGTACAGTGTATGTTTGTGTGCTAGATTTCAAGCTGATCCAAAAGAATCTCATGTCAATGTTGTTAAAAGAATTTTTAGATATCTTATAAATACAAGTAAATTGAGTTTATAGTATCCCAGATGTTCTGAATTTAAATTGCTTGGATATTGTGATGCTGACTATGCTCGATGCAAAATAGATAGAAAAAGTACCAGTGGTACTTGTCAAATTCTTGCAGGATGCTTAATTTCTTGGTCTTCCAGAAAGCAAAATTCAGTAGCCTTGTCCACAGTAGAAGCAGAATATATTGCAGCTGGAAGTTGCTGCACTCAACTACTGTGGATCAAACGTCAACTGGAAGACTATGGTCATACACTTCAGGAAATTTCAATGCTGTGTGACAACACAAGCGTAATCAACCTGACCAAGAATCCAATCCAACGTTCAAGAACCAAGCACATTGAGGTCAGACATCATTTCATCAAGGACCATGTAAGTAATGGAGATATTTCACTTGAATTTGTTTCTATAGATAATCAATTACCAGATATATTCACTAAACCTCTTCCTGAAGATAGATTTACATCTATAAGAAGAGAAATAGGAATGTGCAATCCTGATTAAAATTTACTGCACTGCATGCTTCTTTCATTGTAAAACTTTTCTAAGTCCTGAAACTTCGGCTCTTTAGACGCTGAAGTTATGGATACTACGACTCTTGAGAAGTCAGAGTTCTGTACTGTAACTTACATAAAGTCGGAGTTTGTGAAGTCGGAGATTTGTTTATTTAAAAAAATAAATATTAAATTTTTATTTAAGGATAATTAATTGTAATTCATTTAATCATAACTGTTCATCTCCTCATCTATGTCCCGTTACTTTTTCCCCTTCTTTATTAAGACCCTTTCGTCTCCTATTCCAAATCACCCCTTTTGAATCTTCTCCGACATTCCTATCGTCTTCCTCCTGCTTCCTGCGTTCACAGTTCGCCCCGACGGAACCAACCTCGAAGCTTTTGCAAAATCTTTTCACTTTTCTAAAGGAAGGTTGGTTCTTTAATCTCTACAGACCCTTTCGACATTTCATCTATCATTCCTCTCAGTTTCCTGTTTCGCTTCTATCTAGATGGACTCTTCTAGGGCTCCAGAAGGCACCCTCTTCACCCCGGAACAATTTTTGAGGTTATCCTCCTCCAAGGCCTTAATCTGTCCAAGGAAGATTGTAGACTTCAGTCAGTTGATGGGTAGACTTGGTTGGGCAGCTGAAACCCTAGAGAGAATGGGTTGGTCGACGCTCTGTAGTATCTTTGAACCTACATTCGAGATTTTTATCTATCCCTTCAAGTGTGTGTAGACGGGTTAGTCAAAGGAACTATTGTTACAGTATCTGAGGATCTGCTGGTTGACATTTTGGCCTGCCCTAGTACCAGACACAAAATTAGTGAGGTTGTGCCCATTGAGAAGCAGAGAGTGGGAATCATTGGTCACTTAGGATCTCTCTCTAAGAAAGGGCTCCTCATCAACCAGCTCACAGCAGAAAAGAGGATCGTCCACTCCATCATCACCACGATTGTCACCCCTAGGGTTGGCACAAACTCGTCAATCACAACTAGAGATGGTAGCCTATTGTTCTAGGCAGTACAAAGGCACAGGGTCAACCTGCCCTCCATTATCTTAGAGAGGATGGCAATGTCTAGAAATCTACAGGAGTCCCTCCCTTATGGACCTCTGTTGACCCTCATTTTCAGAAGATTTTCTGTTGATCTATCTGGTGATATCTCCATTGCAGTAAAGGAAAATATTGGACTTTCAACTCTAAGAAGAAGCCACTACACTTTGGAAGACAAGGCACAAAATTAGTGGACCAAGGACTTTGTACCACAATGCTCACATGAAATATTTCCAGATGAGGCTCAGAGTTCCTCCTCTATTCCAACACAAGAAGAAGGTAGAGAAGAAGAAACACCAGTAGCAGAACAAATAGAGATCTAGACCTCTGTCCCCTCTCAAGAACAAGAAGCAGCATAGCCTTCTGTCCCCTCTCTAGAGCAAGATGCTCCAGAAGAAACCATCAGTCTAGTGCTAAGGGACTTAAGCGGGAAGGGAGTGGCTTAGGAAGAAGATACCCCTAGCACCACTCATATAGAGCCTCCCTTTGAGGAGTACCACCATGTATCTCCACTACATGTTGAGACCCAGCCTAGGTCTCAGGGGGAGACTAGCAAAAATCTGGATGATGTGGTTCAGTTAATTATGAAGCAACAAGAAATGATGATAGTTATGCAGATGCAAATTCCGTAGATAGATGTCAAATTCAATTCTATGTCTGAGGAGGTCCAACAGATGAAGGATCTCATATTACAGTTGGTGTGCCAATAGGGCACAAGTAATTCTCAAGTTCCTCCTGCTCAACCTGAGTAGCAGCACCAACAGCAACAGTAGCAACCAGAAGCAGTAGGTGTACAACCAGAGAGTAGCTCAGTACAGCCTGATAAAGATCAAGCAGTAGAACCAGAGTAGCAGCAGCAAGCACTAGAAGTGCAACCTTCGAGCAGCAATTGGAGAAAAGTGATCAGGAGTTAGACCCTCTGGTCATGACCTTTAAGAGAAGAGTTAGGAGAAAGCTTATGAAATATGGTCAACTAGTCTTTCCATCTCAACCCTTGACTATTCCTTCTCCTCCCACTGATCAAACTCCTCTTCTTATTTCTGATCCTATACCTCCACTAGTTACTGAACACACTCCTACACCTCCACTAGTTGCTGAACAACCTCCTCCACCTCCACCTCACCCTATTCCTTATGTCTGCACTTCACCTCCTCCTTCCACTTCACAACCAAAAATAGATCCCCCAGTAAATACTTCCATTTCCTCATTTCCACTAAAGTACCATTTTAAAACTCTTGAGGTAAATATTCCCAACCTTCACACTCAACCTCCACACTTCTTTGCCTCTCTTCCTCTACCAACTATTTCATCTACACTCAGTTCTACACCAGGACTGTCATCTGGTGTAAGCTCTCAGAGTCATGGCTCCCTCCTTCCACCTTTCTGGTATGCCTTCACCCACCACTCTGAACATCACATGAATCTGTTCAGAGAATTTCTCTCAATAAAAGTCTTTCTTGAAGTCCATGGGATGCCATAATACAAATTTGAAGACTGGCTCCCTCTTCTACTCAAAACTTCTGAAGTTCTTGTGGCTGATGTAAATTTAATTACATAGAAAAGCCACAGTCTTTCCCCTTCAGAATTTGTCAATCTCTACCCTTCTGAGGCAGAAAAATTTATATCAGCCAAGTCCCGAAACCCCTCTTCTAATTGTCCACCATCATCTTAACCTTAGGTTTTTTGACTTATTTGGTACTCTCCTGAGAGAACTTGAGACTAATTTTACAAGGATGAAGACTTTTAACGAAGAGAGGTTTAAGCTTGGCCTGACAAATGTCAATTAAGGACAATGGAGGATGATACTTTAGGGTAACGAACCCATTACCCCTTCGATGACAATTTGTTTGCCCTCTGGACTGCATCCTAGTCTAGTAGGTGCCATCTCCTCCAGGAAATAGTTTGCACAGTTAGTCCTCAACAGGCACATCAGAATAGGAGCCAGATTTAAAGTCAAATACAATATTAAGCTATCCTTCCATAGATTTGCAGTTATGAATGCTCCCAAGAGTTCTCAGCACATGAGGGAATTTCAGTATTGCTTTGCAGAGTCTAAGAGACTAAACAAAGATGAATGGGCAGCGGCATATCCTAAACAAAGTGCAAAATGTCGAAAACTTAAGCTATCTTCTGCTGTATATCTTCTCAAAGCTTATGACACTCTTTGAAAGTCTGTGTCTGAGAAATGGATTCAGAGGTACATCATCTACTACCAGACTAAGGATGCAGCTCACTCCCAAGGTCTTCATTGGAATGTCACTATTCATGACTTTCTTTCCTTAGCTACTAAGAAGCAGTTTGTTCCTCTTAGGAGAACTCTTTTAGATGATCATCAATACCATAAAAGAGTCAGCTGGTATCATCGCCGGCTTGTTAAGTCTTATAGGAAAATTCCTTCCATAGGACCCTCCTACAAGATAGATCCTTCTAAGTTTGAAATTTTCTTCCCTAGCAATGAGAAGAAACTATGGGATCTTCTTCAGCCTTTTCTGGCTCGCATCCCTCCTTCTCTCTATCACCCAAGCTTTACCTTTACTCTATGATGTAAACATTGCAGCAATCAATATAAGCTTGTTTCTCCACATTTGTTGTCTATCTTAACCTTTTCTGTTAATGTCACAAAGGGGGAGAAAGAAAATAAAAATAATTGTTTTTGCATTGACCAGTTTTTGGGAGAAAGAAATAAGAAACAAATAAGACAGAGATCAACTGTTATGCAAAATCAAATTTATTTTCACTATCCATTTAAAGTTTTTGTCATTAAGAAAAAGAGGGAGAATTGTTGAGCAACTATTCCTATCTATTTTTCTAATTACTAAACAGTTAATTATGATATTTTAGCTATGACAAAATCTTTTAATATCTTCACCTTTACCATTTATGAAAAATAATAATTCAAAAGGCTCTTATTTATTCAAACATATTTTTGCCAAAGTTCATGCTTACATAGAACCTAAGTATCAACACAACAAAATTTCTCTAAGTCCACAGCGTATACTGTATATCATACTAACTCCGACTGCTGACTCCGACTCTTGAAAAGTCAAAGTAATGCTTCGATTGATGAACAACTGGTAGCACTCTGACTTCTGAAAAGTCAAAGTCGGACCTACTCCAACTTCAGATAAGTCGAAGTCTTTGTATTGATTGCTTATCTATTGAGCCTTGCTCCGACTCCTTGAAAGTCGAAGGTGGACATACTCTAAGTCGAAGTCTTCTATCTATTAACTCTCACTCTGACATTCTAAAAGTCAAACTTTGTTTGATCTTCACTCCGACTTCCCACTAAGTCGAATTCATTGTTTCCTTACTCCGACTTCATGAAGTCGAAGTAGCTATATTTCTTTTAAAGTCGAAGTTCCTTATCTGTTACAGTTGTATTGCTGTTTCTTACTCCGACTTCTTGAAAGTCGAAGTTTCTCATATCAACTTCTGTATACCTGTACTTAGATGATCTTTTATGTTTTTATCAGTGAGCAGAACTTAATGTAATCATTACATGAGTTTTACATTGAAATATCTTTTACATAAAGATACCTTTCTTAAGTCCTATAAATCATGTTTATTTCAGTTAATATAAAATTCAATTACCTATTTGGTGGGGAAAATATTTTATTCAATATTAGTCATTTGTGAAATATCCTCTTTGAGATCTGTAAAAGATTTAGATATATTTGTTATCCCTTCCACTGACAGGAAGATAAGTTGATCAACAGATGGTCAAGAAATTAAATGCTTGATAGCTATAAGCTATATGGGCTATCTGTCAAAACCAACCTGCCACTGTTAGAAACCCCATGACTTTTAGAAAGAGATCATGTGCAACTGTATATTTATTCTTAAATGTTTTGAACTTCTGTCTAAACTTCCTCATACTTTATATTCTTTTATCTAACCTACCTCCGAAGGTATGTATGGAGGTATATGCTTTCGTCTTGTCATTTCAGATTTGCAGAATATTTAATGAAGCATGCCTAGCTTTCAGCCTTGAGCATGAAACTTATAGAATAATCATGAAGGTGTCTATGAAGCCATGAAGCTACCCACATAGCATGAAGACGTTGGATCCCCTAGATCTGAAATGAATGAGTGTCATGACAGAAATCTCAAAGACATCAACATCCAAAGCTCCAACAGATATCCTTCAACGGCTAGCTTCCGACTGGCAGATTCAAACGGGAAGATATTTGAAGCCTATATATAAGCTTAAGTTCAAACCAAGACACATAATAGAGAATACAAGACATAGACATCGACTCCACTCATTTGTGAAAGCTAAAAGCAAGAAGTGCCATTCTGCTCAATCTTTGACTTCCTTGCTAATCTTTGATTTGAAGAAGTCTTGTTCTCTTGGGTGGCAGTCTGCATTGCAAACTTCTCATTGATCACCTTCTTAGTTTCAGAAAGAGCTAAAGACTCATTTCCATTTATTTCTCTTTCTGATTTTCTATGTTTGCTCATTCTGTTGAGCAGACAAACAAGTGTATTTGTTTCACTTCTATGTAAGATAACCCGCAGAGGGTTTGTTCCCTATAGTGCCCCTCTTGTGAAGGGAAGATCTATTGTGTAGGTAGTCTTTGTACCCCTTGGTTAAGGGAAGACTTGTTTGGGAGCACGTGGGATTGTAATACCTCTCAGTGTTGAGAGAAGGCCAAGCATTCTTGGCAGTTAGTGAAATCCCAAGTGGTTTCTTGGGGACTGGACGTAGGACTTCCATTGGGAAGGGCCGAACTAGGATCAAATCCTTGTGCATTTTGTGTGATTGATTCCGCCAAGTTTTCACTTGTTTCACACACATCACACTGATTACTAACAACTCTATTAAGTGTTATATAGTTTTCAAATAATTTTTTTAAAATGCAAAAAAGTCTTATTCACCCCCCTCTAGGACAACAATTGTGCCATCTCGATCCAACACTGGTAACTTTCTTTTTCAACAATTTATTTTCAGACTTATATTCACATAGCTTCTCAAACAGGGTTGCATAAGCTTCTTCCTAGTCATCAATAGTGAAATCTTCAAATGAAGAACTTACCTCTGTGTTTTCTTCATTCCTTGCTCTGAAACATGTAATTTCTTCATCATCAGATTCACCATCTTCTTGCTCTTCTTCATTCTCATCACTCCATGTAGCTAACATGGCTCTAGTCTTCTTGAACATTTGATTTTTCAGCTTTTTTTTAAATCAGGACATTCTCCTCTCATATGCCCTAGTTTCCTACATTCATAATAAATAATGTCAGTCTTTTTATTTGATTCAATTTTCTTATTAAACTCAGGTTTCTTGGAGAAACCTTTCTTATTGAAGGACTTGAATTTACCTTTTTCTTTCTTTCTCAGAAATTTTTTGAATTGCCTTGTCAGTAAGGCCATTTCACTGTCATCATGTTCATCAGAAGAATCATCATTGTTGTAACGACTCTGAGAACCTGACCCTCGTCCCATGTCGAGGACCTGATTTTCGCAGTCGCCGCCCACAGATCCGGAGACCCGGAAGGGCTATAATATGAGTCCAACAGAATATGTAAGGGATGTAAACATCAAATTCTAACTAGGAGCACACACGCAGAATCAGAAAAGAGAGCGAGACCGCTGTGTATCACTCTAGGTATAGTCCCAACACACAACTAGTACAAGTAAAAGCAGGGGGATAAAAAGTCCCTTAGGGGCATACCCCGAGGGTGACGTACACTGAGAGGGGGAACCACTGCTAGCTATGGAAACCACGACTATTGCCCCATCTCCTCTGCCCGATGCGTGCCCTGTCGCTGCTGAGAAGTGTCACCTGGGAAAAAGGAGGGATGAGCTTCACAATAGAAGCTCAATAGGGACTACCAATCTCCTACTGGCTCTAAAAGGCAGAAGAATGTATAATCAATTAAATAACAATAGTTATATCTTCTACCTACAAAAGAAGTGTAGAAGCAAAGCTACTACTAGCAATGGTACGGAAGTACAACACGGTCAGAAACTCCGTACGACTGCTCGTCGTGACCACCACACGGCTAACAAACACAGATAGAGGGAACTCTGCCTAGACAAGAAACACTAGCTACAGAAAGCACTACCACTAGTCAACCAGTCAGGTGCGTCCACTAACGTCTTATCCTCAACCCAGGTCCAAACCTCCACGTCTCGTCAGAGTGAGGCAGGACACAAAGTAATACCACAGTAACTGCCGTAGTCTTTCCAGACTACGGTCCCACGCCTGGCCTCTCTAGGCAGTTTCGGGGCCGCAAAGAGCGAGACAGTGAAAAAAGGACTAGCTGGACTGCGCCAGGAAGAACTCCTCGAAACGACCTCGGCGTCCCAGACCAACTACGAGAGCTCTGCAAACGACTCAATGCCGCTATCCTAACCACCATTTTCCCCTCTGCTCCAAAGTTTGTGACTCGAGCACACCTGCCGCCCGGAGTACTCCCTCAATAGGCGCGCAGGGATGAGGGTCATAGGCAATGGTAACAACCTCTCTCATGGGACAAGCCCTCAAGTGCCAAGCACCGGGTGAATGACTAGTGTAGGACGTACTAGGGAACTAGCACAGGTGCCATGGGTAGAGTAAAAGTGGAAACGGCGAAGACTCCACAAAAACACGAAGCTTCGCAAGACCTTAACTTGTCTCTCTGTTGTAGTCGCGACGCATCGGGCCGTCGTGACCTTGTCGTGACGCCCAGACCGATCGCGATGCTGTCGCGATGGCCCAAGCCATCGTGACCAGGTCACGACACCCAAGAGCATCGTGATCATGTCACAACCGGCGATGCCGTCGCGACATCATCGCGACCTCTATAACAGTTGCGTCTTCAGCCGAGGGGTTTTCGGTACAGTCCTCCTGGAGACCATGCCAAACATGAAATAAAACACATCCACAGTGGGAGGGGAGCATGCTAAACACTATAGAAACCTCTAAGCAAGCCAAACCACCGTCAAAACCCCACAAAGCATGGATTTACAAGAATCTACACTCGATGGAAACCTCACTCAACCACGAGCATGGTTCTCACACTCCCACACCCCAAACCACGAGGAAAACACCATCTCAAGGGGGAGGGGAGCATGCTAGGACGAGAGGAGAACGAGGGTCCCTACCTCCAAGAGTAGAGCCGACCCATTGGGACCTTCA
The DNA here is from genome assembly GCA_014218235.1 of Colocasia esculenta. Taxonomy (NCBI): domain Eukaryota; kingdom Viridiplantae; phylum Streptophyta; class Magnoliopsida; order Alismatales; family Araceae; genus Colocasia; species Colocasia esculenta. The sequence goes on from CM024760.1 coordinate 134,360,417, forward strand.
TGTCGGAATGGCCACCTCCTCCTCGCTCCAAGCACCACGAGCATGTCCCCTACATGAACGGGATGGCACCACCTCAGCACGAGCACCAAGAACTGGCGAGAAATCGCAAGGGAGCTCAAGAGAGGTAGAAGAAGGAAGAAGAAGGAAGAAGAAGAAGAGAGAGGGCGAGAGGGGGAGAATGGGGCATAGCCTTAGTTTTAAACTGACGGCCCCCAAGATGCGATGGATCGGCCCGGTGCGACAATGACCATGTCGCGACCCCCCTAGGCATCGCGACCATGTCGCGACAGCCACCCCGGTGCGACCCCAAAAGCGGTCAAACCTCGAAGATTGGGAAAAGCAAGCGCGACGGATGACCAGGTCACGTCAACGCTATATGCACCTACCACCCGAAACGACCATTCTGACAGAGAGGACAACAGTCATGTCTCTCAGAAAAGCAATCGCGACGCCTCCAAACGCCGCGACAAGAACACAACGCCCACCCCCATCGTGACCATGTCGCAACGGCCAGGTGTGCCATGTTACAAACCTGTCGTGACCTGCCGCGACCCTGAGGACAGGGCCAAGGGCCCAGGAGGGCCGGGTCTTACAACTGTCATCACAGTTTTCAACAATGTTTTTGGAACTAGATGTTGCTTTCAAAGCTATAGGTTTCTTGGAATTCATTACAGATGCATTTCAGTTCAAATTAATTTCATATTTCATCAAAGATCCTATTAGCTCATCTAATTGCATGGTTGACAAATCTTTGGAATCCCCAATAACAGTGGCTTTTGTATGCCAAGTAGATGGAAGAGACCTTAGTATCTTCCTTACAAGGTCACTGTTAATGTATTCCTTTCCAAGACCTTTAAGACCATTTACTATCAGCATGAATCTAACAAACATCTCAGATATAGTTTCATCAATTTTCATTCTAAACATTTCATATTCAGAAACCAACATACTTGCCTTGGTTTCCCTTACCTCAGAGATTCCCTCATAAATAAGTTGAAGTTTGTCCCACATTTCTTTCGCAGACTTACATGAGAAAACTCTAGAATATTCCTTGGGATGTATGGTGCACTGCATCATGTTCCACTCCAGTTGAGTGTGGATTTTTGAATTTGTTCCTTGGTCCATACATCTTCATCTTCTAGCAACTCAGCAGGATCCTTATCAACAATTTTCCAAAGTTCATTATCCTGTGCTCTCAAGAATACCTGCATCCTATTTTTCCAATAAGAATAATCAGATCCATCAAAGAATGGATGTCTAGTAACTGAGTGACCCTCGGGTATAAAGCCCTTGGTAACATCCATAGCTATGAATCTCAAATTCTATTTTTTCTCTCTCTAGCTTTCTAGAGAGAGAGAGGCTCTGGGAATTCGATTCTCCCCGGGGTGTTCCTTCCCTCCCCACCGCTCCGACGGTGGGTGGCTCGTTTGATTCTATGGTTTCTCCGGTGAGCTTGGTATGGAGTCGGCGCCGCTAGAGCCGCCTCCGGGCCAGGCGCAGCAGAAGCTATCATTTGCGCAAGCACTATCTGCTTCCTTGCGTCCTGTGAAGGTCACCCTGCATGTTAATCCCCCGGCGTTTACTGATGCAGGTGCTCCGACTGTCTTCTTTTCCCATGAGGAAATTTCAAAGTCAGAAGAACCTCTCCAAAGGGCATTAATTGTGAAGTGTTGTTATGGCCGACCTTCTATTCCTAATATTAAATCTTGTCTATCTTTTAGACTTGGCCTCAAGTCTGATTTTATAGTTAGTGTCCTCAACCATCGTCACCTCTTGCTCTGGTTCGAGTCTCAAGAGGATTTCCTTCTTGTTCTTCTTCGGAAAAGTCTCTACATCAAGGGCTATCTATTTCGATTCTTTCGCTGGTCTGCATCTTTTGATTTTGACAAGGACCCTACCATGTTTCCAATCTGGGTTGGCTTTCCTGGTCTTCCAGTCAGCTTATACAATGAAGACTACTTGCGATCCATTGCTAATAATCTTGGTCAGGTTTTGCGGATCCATGAAGCTACGTTGGCGTGGACCAAAACTGCAGAAGCCTTAGTTTGTATTGACTTGGATATTGTGGCTCCCTTACAAGAAAAAATATGGATTGGTTATGCTGATCAGGGATTTTGGCAGAAGGTTAACTATCATAGGGTGCCATCTCTATGTAAGTTTTGTAACCGGATTGGTCATAATGAAGAGTCTTGTTTAAAAAAAAACAAGAGTTCCATGCCGAAAAAGACCGATGCTACAAGTGTTCCTGCTCTAACTACTAATGAATGGAAGCCTGTTCATGGACGAAAACCTGTCATGGTGGTGGAGTCCGAGGTTCTTGTTTCCAATGCTTTTGATCGTTTACGGGAGGATGTTCTCGAGAATTTGGTTATTAATCAGGATATAGTTATTACTCAGCATACAGACCCTGTTGTGCAAGCAATGTCCAAGCCCTGGGGTCCCAGGCTGGTGCAGCTAATCTGGAATTGTCGTCGCCAAGTTACACTCTGAATGATAGAACTGATTTGCCACTGTCGCCAGCAGGTGACAAGGATTTCATGCTGCATGATGCTAATGCCGACCAGGCCCAAGGCAATGTCCAAGCCCTGGGGTCCTAGGCTGGTGCAGCTAATCTCGAATCGTCCTCGCCAAGTTACACTTTGAATGATAGAACTGATTTGCCACTGTCGCTAGCAGGTGACAAGGATTTCATGATGCATGATGCTAATGCCGACCAGGCCCAGGGTTCTGTCATCGGTGTGCATCTGGCCTTAGGTAGTAAGGATGTTCATTCACGTGTGCATGGCACTGAGTTTGCCCAGGGCGAGGGCCCATGCAGGAACAATAATGGTACTATTGTTTGCAGTTCTCCGACGGAGCATGCTCCGGTCACCGGTGATGTGGGTGGTGAGGAGAATCCCTTGCTTGTGTATGGCAACCAAGCTGCTCTCCTACCTCAAATTGTCAAGCCCATATCTATTGTTTCGCAAAAGGCAACAGTGGACAATATTCTTATGCCTCAAGTTTCTAAGGAGGGGAGTATCCTGCTGAACGATGGAATCCTTACTAGATCCGAAGCTAAGGCAGTTGTGGTGGAAAACGGGTATGTTTCCTCATGATGCCGCAAATGCTTTTTTGGAATATTTGGGGCCTCTCCAACATGGCTTCCAAGCGGGCCCTCAAGCTTATGGTGAAGGAATATAAGTTGCAATTTATTGCTATTTTTGAACCAAAGTCAAGTATCAGCAATCTTTCTCGCCTTTCAAATTATCTTTGCATGGACTACTACGTGGAGGACATTTTGGACACGTCCAAAATCTGGATTTTTTATAATAAGCCTTTCTCTTTCAATTTTCTATCTCAATCTTCTCAGCATGCTTCTGGTATGATTTCTCAAGGCGCTTCACCTATGCTCCTTGTCTCTACCATTTATGCTAGCTATGACTACCATGATAGAAGATACTTGTTTGGGGAACTCCTGGCTATGGCTGATCACATGAATACTCCTTGGGTGGTTGGTGGTGATTTTAACGACATTCTTAATTCTTCTGAGAAGAAAGGTGGTTTGATGCACAATTCCATTTCTACTCTAGAGTTTAATGGTTTCATCTCGACATCAGGTCTTCTGGACGCTGGTTTCACCGGGATTACCATTCGACATCTTCCTCGTGGCCCCTCTAATCATGCTCCTCTTTTAATTAACCTGTTAAATTTTTCCCCCCAGCCATCTCAGTTTATCTTTTAAAATATGTGGTCTACTCATGATACTTTTCTGAATTGTGTAAGTAAAACTTGAACGGCTCAAGATTTATGGTCCCCTAACCCTTTTTACAAGCTTTAGGCAAAGCTTAAGGCTGTGAAGGCATCTCCTAAGACCTGGAATAAGTATGAGTTCGGTCATCTCCAGGATAATGTCAAGAAAGTTGAGGAGCTAATTGTTTCCATGCAAGATACTTTTGACTCCTCCCCTACAGTGGAGAACCGATCGAACCTCAATAAAGCTAATGCTAATCTCAGGCGGATTCTTCATTGCCAGGAGATTTTTTGGTGTCAAAAATCTAGAGTTAAATGGCTGGAAGAGGGTGATCGTAACATAGCTTTTTACCATGCTGTTGTCCAGGGCCGTCGCTCTAGAAATTTTATTAATAGGTTAAAAATCAATGGTGCATGGTGCGATGATCAAAGATGGTTATGGAGGAGGCAAAGCGGTTTTTTTCAGAATTTACTTTCTTCTGAGGCTCATAGTATTGATTCCAATATGTTAAATACCTTTCCTTGTCTTATTTCTGTTGAGGACAATCAGATGCTTACTGCCATGCCTTCTCCTGAGGAGGTCAAATCAACTGTCTGGAGTATGAATGGTGACAGTGCTCCTGGTCCGGATGGTTTTTTAGGGAAATTTTACACTTTGTGCTGGGATATTATTGGCCAAGATGTTATTGATGCTATTTGTGGTTTTTTTGCTGGTTTTCCACTTCCTACAGGAGTTTCCTCTTCCATTATTTCTCTCATTCCAAAAGTGGATAACCCTACTAACTACAGCCAATACCGCCTGATCAGCCTTTGCAATTTTTGTTATAAGATTGTCTCTTCTATCATATGCAACAGGCTCTCCACCGTTTTGCCTTCTATAATATCCATGGAGCAGGGAGCCTTTGTCAAAGGGAGGAATATCATGGATAATGTTTACCTGGCTAGAAAGCTGGCTTCTGACCTTGGCAGGAAAGTTCGTAGCCATAATGTTATTCTTAAGCTTGATATGATGAAAGCATATGACAGGGTTGAATGGGATTTTCTCCTGGCGGTCCTTAGCAAGTTCGGTTTTTCTACTAGATTCACTTCTTATGTGGCTATGCTTATTTCTAATTATTGGTTTTCAGTTCTTTTCAATGCCTCCCTTGCTGGGTTCTTCAAGTCTTCCAGAGGCTTACGTCAAGGGGATCCTCTAGCTCTAGCTCTTTTTATCATCATGGAAGAGACTCTCAGTAGGGGTATTCGCCACTTGCTGGATACCCGACTTCTTCACCCTTACGCTGGTCCTCGGGATTGTATGAGTATTTCCCACCTATTATATGCTGATGATACTCTTATCTTTCTCAATGGTCAGTCTAATAATATTCGAAAATTCATGCACTTCATGAAGAGGTATGAGGAATCTTCTGGCCAAAGAGTTAATCATGGGAAAAGCTGCTTTTTTATCTCCAAATCAGCTCCTCCCTGTGTTGCTTCAAAGATTACCCGTGCCACTGGGTTTCATCGCCAAAAAGGGGCCATGCTTTATCTAGGTGTGCCGATCAAACAAGGTAGGAATATGGTGGTTGATTACAAGGCTTTGATTGATAAAATAACTGCTCAGATTAGCAATTGGAAATATATATTTTTATCTAAAGCAGGTAGACTCACTCTTATAAACTCGGTTCTTAACTCTATGCCTGTGTATCTTGCATTGCCTCCTGCATTCCTAAATCTGTTCTATCTTTCATTAAGCGCCTCTGTGCTACTTTCTTTTGGGCTAGCTCTCCTAATGATAAATGCAGGCATTGGGTTTCTTGGTCTACTATCCAAAAACCAATTCTCATAGGTGGTATAGGTGTTCGCAGCTTGTGGCATGTGCAGTTATCTATGGTAATCAAGCTTATTTGGAATATCTACCATGGGTCTTCTATGTGGGTTACTTATGCTAAAGAGAGATTTTTTAAATCTGGTCAGCTTGTTAGACATCCTTACGGCGTTTCCAGGAAACTATTCTATGTAGCTCATGATATTGTCCAACAGAATTCTAGATGGATTTTGGGTAACGGGACTTTTATCACGTTTTTGGATGATACTTGGATCGGTCAAAGGCCCCTTCAGAACATTATTCCAATCATGGGTCCTTCTCCCTCTGTTCGGGAGGTCTTGCTGGATGATAGCCACCACCTACGATCCCTTATTGATGCTAACCTGAGTCAATTGTAGCTGACTTCTACTGCGGATGTCTATGTTTGGGTCCCTTCTTTGAATGGTGCCTTCTCCACTAAGACCACTTACAATTTGATTCAGGACTGTGGAGTTAAACACATGCCTCTTCTTCATATTTGGCATCATCTTTTCAGCAAGCATGCTTCTTTGTTTTCCTGGCAATTGCTTTACCGAGCAGTGCCTGTTGATTCTCGTATTGCGGAGTGTGGGATCGCATTACCCTCCCACTGTTGCTGTTGTAGGAATCCTCAGGTTGAGGATATGAACCACCTCTTTCTTCAAAGCGATCTTGCCAAATCTCTTTGGCAATGGGTTTCTCCTCTTCTTGTTGCTGGTCTTGGTGCTCATGATAATATTTCTCTCCGCTTATGGAATATCCTGAAGTCCTACAATCCTTCTGAACCTCATGGCTTTGTTACTATCTATTGCTCCATTCTTCTTGTCTGGGAGATTTGGAAAACCAGGTGCAAATTGAAGTTTGATCAGGCTTGCATTTGTCCTATATCCATGCGCTACAACATTCAAGAATGTGTTTCTATCGCCCTCGGTAGAATGACATTTAAACGCAGCTCCACTCCTCAGCAGTTAGATGCCATCTGCGATCTTGGTTTTTTTGTTACTGCTCCTGTTAAGATGTCCAAGTTTGTGAGATGGATTCCTCCACTTTATGGTTTGATGCTTAATGTAGATGGTGCAAGTAAAGGCAACCCTGGGCCTTTTGGTGCTGGTGGAATTTTTAGAGATTCTCATGGGAACTTTTCTATGGCTTCTCCCACTACTATGGTGCTGGTTCTTGTATTGCTGCTGAGGTTCGTGCTATGCATGATGGTTTCCTTTTGGCTGCTGAGAAAGGCTTCATTGTTACTAACATTTGTTCAGACTCGTTGACTCTAGTGAACTCTTTACGCTCTGGTGTTGTTCCCTCCTGGGATTGCTATAGATGGTGGAAGACTGTTCTAGATTTTGTGCGCCTTCATGGAGTTCAAGTTACTCATGTTTTTAGGGAAGCCAACCAAGTGGCTGATGCATTAGCCAACTTTGCTTGTTCCATGCATTATAATGAGGTTTTCTGCTCTTCTAAGCAGCTACCTCGCCCCTGTCTTCCTTCTTTTATTGGGGATTGGATGGGTCTTGGTAACTTTAGGCAAACATGATTGCTCTTGTTTTATCAGGGGCATGCCCCGATGTCTATGTAATTCTTCCCTATTGATATATAAAATTGTGTGTAGTAGGTTGATCGCCTGGGGGAGTTGTTTTACTTCGCCCTGCTGGGGTGGAGTACACTTGACCAGTCGCTGACCTTGCTGCACCTTCTTTAAAAAAAAAAAAAACATCCATAGCTACAAAGACAGTGTGCCAATAGTGCATTTTTTCTCTCTCCAGATTTCTAGAGAGAGAGGCTCTAGGAATTCGCTTCTCCCTGGGGGCATTCCTTCCCTCCCCACCACTCCGACGGTGGGTGGCTCGTCCGATTCTGTGGTTTCGTCAGTGAGCTTGGTATGGAGTCGACACTGCTAGAGCGGCCTCCGGGCCAGGCGCAACAGAAGCTATCATTTGCGCAGGTGCTATATGCTTCCTTGCATCCTGCGAAGGTCGCCCTGCATGTTAAACCCCCTGCGTTTATTGACGCAGGTGCTCCGACTGTCTTCTTTTCCCATGAGGAAATTTCACAGTCAGAAGAACCTCTCCAAAGAGCGTTAATTGTGAAGTGTTCTTATGGCCGACCTTCTATTCCTGATATTAAATCTTGTCTATCTTTTAGACTTGGCCTCAAGTTTGATTTTATAGTTAGTGTCCTCAACCATCGTCACCTCCTGCTCCGGTTCGAGTCTCAAGAGGATTTCCTTCTTGTTTTTCTTCGGAAAAGTCTCTACATCAAGGGCTGTCTATTTCGATTCTTTCGCTGGTTTGCATCTTTTGATTTTGACAAGGACCCTACCATGATGCCAATCTGGGTTGGCTTTCCTGGTCTTCCAGTCAGTTTATACAATGAAGACTACTTGCGATCCATTGATAATAATCTTGGTCAGGTTCTGCGGATCCATGAAGCTACGTTGGCGTGGACCCAAACTACAGAAGCCTTAGTTTGTATTGACTTGGATATTGCGGCTCCCTTACAAGAAAAAATATGGATTAGATATGTCGATCAGGGATTTTGGCAGAAGGTTAACTATCATAGGGTGCCATCTCTATGTAAGTTTTATAACCGGATTGGTCATAATGAAGAGTCTTGTTTTAAAAAGAACAAGAGTTCCATGCCGAAAAAGACCGATGCTACAAGTGTTCCTGCTCCAACTGCTAATGAATGGAAGACTATTCGTGGACGAAAACCTATCATGGTGGTGGAGTTCGAGGTTCCTTTTTCCAATGCTTTTGATCATTTATGGGAGGATGTTCTCGAGAATACGGTTATTAATCAGGATATAGTTATTACTCAGCATGCTGACCCTGTTGTGCAGGGCAATGTCCAAGCCCTGGGGTCCTAGGCTGGTGCAGCTAATCTGGAATCATCCTTGCCAAGTTACACTCTAAATGATAGAACTGATTTGCCACTGTCGCCAGCAGGTGACAAGGATTTCATGCTGCATGATGCTAATGCCGACCAGGCCCAAGGCAATGTCCAAGCGCTGAGGTCCCAATCCGGTGCAACTAATCTGGAATCATTCTCGCCAAGTTACACTCTGAATGATAGAACAGATTTGCCAATGTCGCTAGCAGGTGATGTAACATCCCCCCTTGCCATGGTCTGTCGCCTTCTGTTGGAGGTAGCGATACTTGGACTGTCGCCTTCTGAAGGCGACAGTTTGGTCGTCGTGTTCTAGTTTGGAATGTGACGGGCATGCTGTCGCATTTACCCTCAGACCTCAGCATGCGTGTTTGTCGTCTTGCTGTCGGGTTTGTGGTGACGGGTGTCAACCTTTGACAGTGGGAAGGCGACGGGTCAGATGTCGCGATCTGGTGTCAGACCTACGAGCCCGACACGTGGCGTCTCCGCTGGTCAGCTTGACCTTGACCATGAGATAGCGACGATGTTGGTGTCACGTTCACTTCATGGAATGCGACAGTCAACGTGTCGTATTCTCATCGTCTGTGTTTAAGTGCCCAAGTCCGAGAGCACAGCCTCCATTTTTCCCTATTCCCTATGTTACCTTCTTCTCCGGCGACTTTGAGGCTTGGCTGCTCCGTGGGGAGCTTGGGGAAGGCTTGGGGTGTGTGAGGTGGTTTGTAAAGGTGAGTTTTGCTTTGCATTGTGTTGACCTTGTGTTCTACATGTGTTCTCCCTCTCACTCTCCTCCTCATTTCTCTGTGGGTTGTCCTTCCTCCATGGGGTGGATCCTCTCCTTCGGCTTGTGAAGGGCGTGCTCGGTTCGTGGACGACAGCTTTTGGAGCGTTGGAGCTTGGAGGTGGAGGGGTGCTATCCTACGAGAAGACCCTAATTGGGTGGATCTTCGTTTGGAGGTAGGGATTTCTCAAACCTCCACCTAGTTCTAGCATGCTAGGACTTCAAACCCCATCTCCAGTCCCATTAGGATCCATGCTAGGTGTGCAATGTGATCCATGTTTCATGTGGTTTACTTGGTTGTACTTGTGAGTGAGGTTTCATGCTTGGCTTGGGTTGTGCATGTTGAGGATATCATGTGTGCATGTGAGTTTATGGAGCATAGTTTGGTTTTCCATGCATGCATGGGGTTTCTTGTGGGTGGTTTGGCCTTGTACATTCTCGTTATTTCGTCCTGAATGTTCCCCTCCCCATGGTATGGTTGTATGGGTGGAGTTTGGCCTGAAGAAGATGTTCTTGGGCATGCAAACCCTGCGGTCGCGACACGGTTAGCGTCGCGACCCAGGTCGCGACACCCCGACAAGTCACCTTCAGTGCCCGGGAAGCGACGCCCACCCTGTCGCATTCTGGTCGCGACAGGGTGGCTGTCATCTTCTTATCTAGTGTCTGTTTTATGGTGGGTTGGGGTCTCATGCCATTACCTGGATCCCTCTGGTCGCGACAGGATCCCTATCGCTACATGGTTGCGACTGGTTCTGCGTCGCCTTCCTGACCCAGGTTGCGACCGGCCGACCGTCGCCTTCAGGTGGCGACAATCTGTGTGTCGCCTTCTCAGTCTGAGAGGGGACTTGGCAACCTGTAGATTAGAGTTTTCTGCTTCCACTGCAACTCGGTTTTTCTTGGCACCTGTGTTGTTCCTAGTGCAGTGCTACTCTAGTCTCTTCGCCCGGTGCTTGGCACTTGAGGGCTTGTCCACGACACAAGTTGTTACCGTTACCTGGGACCCCTAGCCCCGCGCGTCTCTTAGAGGGATTTCTCCGGGCGGTGGGCGTGCTTAAGTCACCGACTTGGAGCAGAAGGGGAAAACGGTGGGGACAACGGCGTAGAGTCGTTTGTAGAGCTCTCTTAGATGGTCTAGTTCTCCGAGGTAGTGTGGTGCTCTTACGGTGCGGACCATCTAGTCCTTTCTCACTGCCTCACTCTACGTGGTTCCCGAACCATTTAGAGGGGTCAGGGGGACCGTAGTCTGGCCAGACTACGGTAGTTGTGTTGTTCTTAGTTCCGAGTCTCACTCCGACTGGAGGTGCTAGATGTGGACCGTTGGTCGAGGGTAAGGCGCTTGGCGCACCTGACCGGCTGACTAGTGTAGCGTTCTGTAGCTAGTGTGCTTGTCCAGGCAGTGTTTACTGTCTGTGTTTACAGCTGGGTTCTTGTGGTGCCTTGTTGTACATGGGTTTTCCAGTTCTGCTAAGTAGCTTAGACCGACGACCGTGTAGTTTCTTTCATGCTTCCGCACTTGACTTTGTTTAGTAGAATAGACTTTACTACTTTATTTAATTATTGCACTTAGTTCTATTCTGCTGTTAGAACCAGTGGGAGATTGGTAGTCCCTTCTGGGCTTCTTCGTGAAGCTCACTCCCTGTTTTGTAGGTGAGACTTCACAGCAGCTCCCTCTGCGGTGGACTGAGGAGATGGGCCCGCAGTAGTCGGCGTCTCTAGTGGCAGTGTTCCCCCCCGCAGTTGTACTTCACCCTTGGGGTATGCCCCTAAGGGTCATGTTCTTTCCCTTTTATTTCAGCACTTGTACTTTATATACTTTGGGACTGTACTAGACTGTTATCTAGTGTTGGACACTTTTCGTTCACTTATGGTGCACTTTAGTACATTTGTTGTTATTTATTTCTTTTACATATCTTGTTAGACCGATCCGTTAGCCCTTCCGGGTCTCCAGACCTATCAGCGGCGGTCCCGATGTTCGGATTCTTGGTGGGAGCCGAGGGTCCGGGCACTGGGGTCGTTACAGTGGTATCAGAGAAGGGGTTATCAAGACTTGTAGTGGAAATAAGTAATAACGTAAAGTCCCTTAGGAAGTACAAGTAACACTGCTAAGCCGCTGGAGTTTATCTGTTAACTTCTTATTGTGTATGTTTTGCAGAACATGCCTCCACGCACTCGCAGGTAGGTTCGTGAGCTGGTGGAGCATCAGGAGTTCGAGTTGGACGGGTCGGTTGCAGCCGAGCACGTGCCGATCGACGCTTAGCCCCAGCAGTTCGAGTAACCTAGGGATCCATTGCCACAGGGTGTCCCGTTGCGGCAGGGAGAGTCACAGTAGCCGCAGCAGTAGCAGTAGTGGTTTCTGCCCCAACCCCCGTCGGCCATCATGGAGAAGTGGTGGAGAGAGATGTTCCAGGGTTTGTGGCAGTGCCCACAATACCTACAGTACCCCCAGTACCCTCAATACCAGCCGTACCAGCAGATGCCGACTGGAGGTCAGCAGTTTGCAGAGATGGCAGCAGAGGAGCAACCACCATCGACCCCGCAGGTAGCACCGGTTTAGCCAGAGGTACCTCCAGTGGTACGGCAACAGACTCCAGTTGTAGCGGCAGCACCCGAGGACCGTACGGCACTTCTGGAGAGGTTTCTTTGTCTTCGGCCTCCGACTCTTTCTGGCGACCGTGATCTAGATAGAGCAGAGAGTTGGGTCCATGAGCTCGAGCGCACCTTCAAGACCATGGACTGTGCAGAGCTGGATCAGGTCAGCTTAGCAGTGTATCAGCTGAAGGGTGACGCCCACGAGTGGTGGAGAGCAGTGAGGCAGACCAATTTTCAAGGCAGGAGGCTGGACCAGATCACTTGGGCAGAGTTCCTAGTAGCCTTTCACGGCGAGTTCTTCCCCGACTACGCTTGCTGTGAGAGGAGGGACTAGTTCCATGAGTTGGTGCAGGGAGACTTGACTATAGCACAGTACCACCAGAGGTTCGTGCAGCTACTTCAACACATCCCTCACATGGCATCTAGTGAGCAGGCTCGTACCGAGTGGTTCATTAGCGAGATACGCTCAGAGTTGAGGTGGGCCATGGCTAGCCACCTCTGTGACACTTTGGGGATGGTAGTGGTGAGAGCCACCGCCATGGAACAGGAGTGTTGGTTTCAGGCACAGCAGAGTGGAGGCTCGGTAAGGTCTTCTCCGTACCAGCGCCCTTCGGGCAGTCGAGGGAGTGTTTCCTCTTCTTCTTCTTCGGGGTCAGGCGGTGCTGGCCTGACCTCAAAGTTGAAAAAGCTGTTCTGTCGTGGAGGTAGGCATCAGTATAGGCAGTTGCAGCAGCGACGTCAGTCGGAGCAGCCCGTGGAGCAGTCTGTGCAGCAGGGAGCAGAGAAGAGCCAGTAGGGCTCGGGTTGTTACCACTGCGGGCAGCCGGGTCACTACAAGAGACTGTCCATTGAGGTAGCAGTAGGAACAGCAGCAGTAGGCACCTCAGGCATAGTACCATCCACCCCAGCTAGCGTAGCGCCAGCAGCAGCACTAGGGTTAGTACCAGCAGTCGCAGCAGCAGCGTCAGCAGCAGCAGCCTCAACGAGGATGTGGACGCAGTCGGGTGATGAACATCACCAGAGAGGAGGCGGAGGCCTCTAACCTGGTCGTTGGTACGGTTCCCATCCTTGGTAGAGCTACTATAGTTTTGATTGATCCGGGTGCCACACACTGTTTTGCTTCTGAGGAGTTCTTTGCTTCCTTGTCTGAGTTTGCTCCGGAGCAGGCCTGTGACCTTGCAGTTGAGCTGCCGACGGGTGACTTTGTGCGTACCCTTGGTTACTTGGAGGGTGTCACCATCGAGGTACAGGGCCACCAGCTACCAGCCAGACTATTTGCCTTGCAGCTCCATGACTTTGATGCCATTCTTGGCATGGACTGGTTGGAAGCGCACTCTGCACTGGTAGATTGTTAGCGGAAGACCGTGAGGTTCGAGATACCTGGAGCACCTGTGCTTTGCTTTCGAGGTACCCGGTCTGTCCACCGACCCTTTGTCGTTTTCTATAGAGCTCAGCACCTCATCCGAGACGGTTGTGTTGCTTTCTTAGCCTCTGTGTGTGTCTCGAATTCTGGTGAGATTTCTATTTCAGATGTGCCTGTGGTTTGTGAGTTTGCTGACGTGTTTCCGGAGGATCTACCTGGCTTGCTGCCTGAGCGTGAGGTAGACTTCTCCATTGAGTTGCTTCCAGGGACGATGCCTGCTTCCAAGGCATCGTACCGGATGGTGCCGGCGGAGTTGCGGAAGTTGAAGTGCCAACTAGAGGAGTTGCTTGCATTGGGCTTCATCCATCCTAGTCGTTCGCCATGGGGAGCACCTATTTTGTTTGTGAGGAAGAAGGATGGCAGCCTCAGAATGTGCATTGATTATCGGCAGCTGAATCAGGTGACCGTGAAGAACAAGTATCCTTTCCCAGGATCGATGACTTGTTCGACCAGTTGCAGTCAACTTCAGTGTTCTCGAAGATCGACTTGAGGTCGGGTTACTACCAGTTGTGGATCCGTGAGTCAGACATCTCCAGATCAGCCTTTCTCACTCACTACGACCACTTTGAGTTTGTCATGATGCCTTTTGGGCTCACGAATGCACCTGCAGCATTCATGAAGCTGATGCACAGTGTTTTCTGAGAGTACCTGGACCGGTTCGTTGTGGTGTTCATCGACGACATCCTAGTGTACTCAACGATGGCAAAGGAGCACGAGGTCCACTTAAGGCTGGTGTTGCAGGCTTTGAGGAGTCACCAACTTTACGCTAAATTCAGCAAGTGTGAATTTTGGCTAAAGGAGGTGCACTTTTTGGGTCACGTTGTTTCTAGTGCAGGTGTGGCGGTTGATCCCGCCAAGGTTGAGGCGTGGTTTCTTGGGGCTAGCCCACTACAGTTGAAGTGGTTCACAGTTTTCTGAGGCTGGTAGGCTACTATAGGAGGTTTGTGCAGGACTTCGCCAGAGTTGCAGAGCCTTTGACCCGGTTGACCAAGGGGGAGACTCGGTTTGTGTGGACAGCAGAGTTCGAGTGCAGTATTTAGGAGCTAAAGAGCCGGCTGACTTCAGCTCCGATCCTTGTGGTAACTTCTGGCAGCGGCGGCTTTGTTGTCTTCACAGATGCGTCAGGTACTGGTTTGGGTGCTGTGTTGATGCAGCACGGTCGAGTAGTTACTTATGCTTCTTGTCAGTTGAAGAAGTGTTGGCCAGCATGACAGCTCGTTCGTCGATATACTAGCAGGTGCTTGAGGCACAGAGTGCAGACGAGGACTTGGCAGATGTGTTGCAGTTGCCCAAGGTAGCACTAAACGAGGACAGCGAGGTTCAGTTCTGGGACAGACTCTACGTTCCAGAGGACGTCAGGGAGGAGGTACTTGCTGAGGTGCACCGGTCGTGATAATCTATTCATTATGGCTCCATCAATATGTACCATGACTTGAGGGTACTCTTTTGGTGGCCTGGGATGAAGAGAGATATCGCTGAGTTTGTTTCGCGCTGCCTTACCTGTCAGAAAGTGAAGGCAGAGCACCAACATCCTGGTGGTGAGCTACAGTCGCTTCCCATTCCTGTGTGTAAGTGGGAGAACATCACCATGGACTTTGTTTCTAGCTTACCTCGCACTTCTCAGGGGCACGACAGTGTTTGGTTCATCGTCGATAGGCTGACGAAGACCGCTCGCTTCCTTCCAATCAGAGCAGCGTGGTCAGTACACAGACTGGCTCGGTTGTTTGTGGACAGGGTAGTACCTTTGCACGGAACCCCGGTCTCTATTGTTTCAAATAGAGATCCGAGGTTCACTTCTCATTTCTGGCGCAGCTTTCAGCGGGCACTTGGCACTGAGCTGAGGCTAAGTTCGGCGTACCACCCACAGACAGACGGACAGTCGGAGAGGACCATTCAGACCCTCGAGGACTTGTTGAGAGCATGTTGCCTAGACTGGGGCGGCACGTGGGAGTTGCACCTTCCTATGGTGGAGTTTTCGTATAATAATAGCTTTTACTCCAGCATCGGGATGGCGCCCTACGAGGCTCTGTATGGTCAACCGTGCAGGACACCGTTGCACTGGCACGAGGTTGGCAAGAGGCAGTTGCTGGGTCCAGAGTTGGTGCAGCAGTGTGCAGACATGTGAGACTGGTCAGGCAGAGGTTACACACAGTGCAGAGCAGGCAGAAGAGCTACGCCGATGTTCGCAGGAGGCCACTTGAGTTTGAGGTTGGTGACAATGTGTTCCTTCAGATCTCGCCCACCAAGGGCGTTCTCAGGTTTGGGGAGAGGGGAAAGCTTAGTCTGAGGTTTGTTGGCCCCTTTCCCATCCTGGAGCGGGTTGGCGAGGTCGCTTACAAGTTGGCTCTTCCATCTGAGTTGGCAGGTGTCCACGACATCTTCCACGTGTCACAGCTGATGAAGTACATGCCAGATCTGTCTCATGTACTAGACTACTCGCTGTTGGAGGTCGCCCCCGACCTGTCCGTGCCAGAGTACCCAGTCAGCGTGGTGGACCACAGAGTGCAACAGCTTCGTAGGAAGCAGATCCCACTCGTCAAGGTGGTTTGGGAGCACTGCGTCAGTGGCGAGGCCACTTGGGAGCGTGATGACGAAATGTGGGAGCAGTTCCCTTACTTGTTCGAGTGATAGGTACTTTGTTTACTCTCTCTTCCCCTAGTTTCACCCTTAATTTTGAGGATGAAATTGTTTTTTTGTTGGTTAGATTGTAACATCCCTCTCCATGGTCTGTCTCCTTCTGTTGGAGGTAGCGACACTTGGACTGTCGCCTTCTGAAGGCGACAGTTTGGTCATCGCGTTCCAATTTGGAATGCGACGGGCATGCAGTCGCGTTCACCCTCTGACCGCAGCATGCGTGTTTGTCGTCTTGCTGTCGGGTTTGTGGCGACAGGTGTCAACCTTTGATAGTGGGAAGGTGACGGGTTAGACGTCACGATCTGGTGTCAGACCTGTGAGGTCGACACATGGCATCTCCGCTGGTCAGCTTGACCTTGTCCATGAGATAGCGATGATGTTGGTGTCGCGTTCACTTCATGGAACACGACAGTCAACGTGTCGCGTTCTCATCGTCTGTGTTTATATGCCCAAGTCTAAGAGCACAACCTCCATTTCCCTCTCTTCCTTGTGTTACCTTCTTCTCTAGGGACCTTGAGGCTTGGCTGCTCCGTGGGGAGCTTGAGGAAGGCTTGGGGTGTGTGAGGTGGTTTGTAAAGGTGAGTTTTGCTTTGCATTGTGTTGACCTTGTGTTCTACATGCGACGACCCTCCTTATACCGGTACGATTATACCAATCTACGTCGGTATAGTGAGTCTCGTCACAGTGGGACATTTACCCAAGCACTAACACATATGATTGAGATGTACACAAATATGAATAAAGAGTAGCGGAAGTAAGAGAACCACTGTCTTTTCATTTGATCATCCACATTAAACATACATGATCCATATAGAAATTTAAGGAACTAAGTCCACATAATGAAATACAAAATTCAAATTACATTGTTCGTCCACAATTACGTAAGTTTCAATTACATAAGTCTCAATTACATACTATGAAAGTAGATACAATGATGGTGACTCCACAATACTCTACTCTCCTCGCTCGGAGTCGCTCTCAACGGTCTCCTCCAAGGAAGTAGGGTCACCTGCTAAACCTGTACGCTGAAGCAAGAGTGAGTCTAAAGACTCACAAGTAATTCCATACACATCATACATGCATACATCACAAGTAAGTCCTACATTCAATTTCATTAAGTCAAAACATATAGCATGGTTGAAACAATGATAAGAAACAACCTGTCATGATATTTCTACATAATTCACAACACATGATACATGGTTTATGTCATTCCAAATTAAAATACCTACCACACGCTTTCTACTTATCTATCCACATGAGAGCTACATTCACCATTTAAGTTACTACATGATAGCACTTTAGCATGGGATTTTCACACACATAAAAGGAAAATACTCCCAACATGGATTCTACATATTATTGCACATGTAAAACATTGTTATAAACACATTAAGGTTGTTGTTTTGACATGAATCCCACATTTTCATAACATGAATCACAATTTCACATTCTAACACATTTGTTTCACATGTTTACACATTTGCACATTCACATTGTTTACTTTTACACATTACACATATACATATGTTCACACTACACAATTTGTACATATACACATTCACATTTTCACATTTAGATGCCATGACACATAGTCCAAACCACCACTAGAAGGACACATTCACATCACATAACACATAACACATAGACGCCACCTAGGCAACACAGTGACGGCTCTTGGTACTGCGCAGACCGGGAGAAGTAATCTCCACCCTAACCAGTGGTACTTGTCCACCTCCAGGATTTCATCCTAATGCCTTTAGGATCTTAACACATTGAACCTTCCCGTGGGGACTTTTCCACGGTACAGTTCCACAGCCCTCTATGGAAGTAGTGTCACACACGGCACATTTTACACATTCCGATTTTTAACACACACATTTCATACGGTTTACACATGGCTCTGTTTTTCCCTAACTTGATACTACTATTGACAAAATTTATACACTCAGCAACTTACTCTAATCATACTGAAAACACATTATCCAACCATAATCATGTTAAGCACACATTAATAGCTCATTTTCACATGGAAATTTCACAATGTACTCTGCCGTTGCCCAAATCATATGAGATTTTAACCATAGGCTATTTACAGGATTCAGACCACACATGCAGTTTTTCATATTTTTCTGAACTATATTTAATTTACAGAAAATAAAACATTCAACCACATGGCATTCATAAATCAGTTCTCATGGAAGCATAATATCCTGGTCTATTTTGACAGTGCACTAACTTGCATCTATCATTCATATTGCCACATAAGTTTTCTCCGAATTTATTTCACATCATAAAATTTACTATGAGTTTTACAAAAACCTACACATGGTTTCTATTTTCAGTACAAAAATTGTAATAAATCACATGATCATGGGAAAATTCCCAAATTTTTGGGACAGAGACTGACATACATACGCATGATCTGAAAAAAATATGGCATTCAAATTCCTCAAGAATCAGCTAAACAGCAAGCTATCCTATCCAAGATCTTTTCTAACGTGCATTTCACATAAACCTAACAATTTATGCTAATTACAGAAATTTACAAAAATCTCACAATGCATTCCATTATCTATATTACATATCATATAGCATTTACAATATATCCTCATGCGAAGAAATTCGGAAAATAATCATATATAAGGAAGAACAGTTCCTTGTTCTGTCCTAAAGAACTAAACGGCAAAGGCTGGCCGTTCACAGAGGTTAACGGCAGCATCGTCTGCCGCCAAATGAAGAGCTTAACGACAAGAGATCTTGCTGTTAAGTTCCTGTCTATGCAGAAACACAGGCCGAACTCCAAAGATGGGTGAATGTAGGGGTTCCAGGACACGAAATAAATCTCAGAAAATACCTAAGACCTACTAGACATACACATGGACGACAGTTAAGGGTTACTTGCCTCAGTAAAAATCTCCAAGGGGATCTAAATGACTGAGGAAGCTCTCCTTGGGTAGTGCCAAGAAGCCTCCACAATCATCTTGCTCCGAGTTCTAGGTTGATCTCCACTGTAGGCCGGGGTCGGGGAAGCCTTCCTCTATGTCCAGACTTCCTCCTTGATGTAGTAGATCACCGGAAGGAGCCTCTGATCACCGGATCAAAGCCCCCAAAGCTCTGGTTTTTCTCTCTTTTTCTCACAGCTAGGGTTTTCCTTGCCAAGAGCCAAGAGAGCTCTTCCAGTCACAAAGAGGGCTATTTTTATAAGAAATGCCTTAGGGATTTGCATTGAAGAGATGGGAGAGCCGTTGGGAGACAGCTCCCCAATTAGAGAGCAAGGCAAATCTGGGATTTCTGGATCTGCTGCGCATAGAAATTCAGAGAGATAGACGTCCACATACATGACCGTTTACCTATCTTTTGGCATCCATCGACATGGACGTTTACTTAACATGAACGTCCATCCATGTTCACGCCAATTTGCTCTTTGGCCAGAACTTAAACCATGCAGAAAACCATATATACGCTATATATATATATATATGCAATATATGTAGTATAATGTACACACTACTACACCATGTAAACAAACAATATTTACAACTAACACACACATGCATACGTAAGTACACCTAGCTAATATGTACGTAGATATCTACATATGCATACATAATATTTACACACAAGCGCGAATCTACATACACAACAAAATAAAAGGATAAAATTTTGAGGGCCTTACACTACATGTGTTCTCCCTCTCACTCTCCTCCTCATTTCCCTGTGGGTTGTCCTTCCTCCATGGGGTGGATCCTCTCCTTCGGCTTGTGAAGGGTGTACTCGGTTCGTGGACGGCGGATTTTGGAGCGTTGGAGCTCGAAGGTGGAGGGATGCTATCCTACGAGAAGGCCCTAATTGGGTGGATCTTCATTTGGAGGTAGGGATTTCTCAAACCTCCACCCAGTTCTAGCATGCTAGGACTTCAAACCCCATCTGCTGGCCAATTAGGATCCATGCTAGGTGTGCAATGTGATCCATGTTTCATGTGGTTTACTTGGTTGTACTTGTGAGTGAGGTTTCATGCTTGGTTTGGGTTGTGCATGTTGAGGATATCATGTGTGCATGTGAGTTTATGAAGCATTGTTTGGTTTTCCATGCATGCATGGGGTTTCTTGTGGGTGGTTTGGCCTTGTACAGTCTGGTTATTTCGTCCCGCATGTTCCCCTCCACATGGTATGGTTGTATGGGTGAAGTTTGGCCTGAAGAAGATGTTCTCGGGTGTGCAAACCCTGCGGTCGCGACACAGTTAGCGTCGCGACACCCTGACACGTCGCCTTCAGTGCCCGGGAAGCGACGCCCACCCTGTCGCATTCTGGTCGCGACAGGGTGGCTGTCGTCTTCTTTTCCAGTGTCTATTTTATGGTGGGTCGGGGTCTCAAGCCATTACCTAGATCCCTCTGGTCGCGACAGGATCCCTGTCGCGACATGGTTGCGACTGGTTCTGCGTCGCCTTCCTAACCCAGGTTGCGACAGGCCGAGCGTCGCCTTCAGATGGCGACAACCTGTGTGTTGCCTTCTCAATCTGAGAGGGGACTTGGCAACCTGTAGATCAGAGTTTTTTGCTTCTGCTACGACTCAGTTTTTCTTGGCACCTGTGTTGTTCCTAGTGCAGTGCTACTCTAGTCTCTTCGCCCGGTGCTAGGCACTTGAGGGCTTGTCCACGAGACAGGTTGTTACCGTTACTTGGGACCCCCAGCCCCGCGCGTCTGTTAGAGGGAGTTCTCCGAGCGGCGGGTATGCTCAAGTCACGGACTTGGAGCAAAAGGGGAAAATGGTGGGGACAGCGGCGCAGAGTCGTTTGTAGAGCTCTCTTAGCTGGTCTGGTTCTCCAAGGTAGTGTGGTGCTCTTACGGTGTAGACCAGCTAGTCCTTTCTCACTGCCTCACTCTACATGGTTCCAGAACCATTTAGAGGGGTCAGGCGTGGGACCGTAGTCCGGCCAGACTATGGCAGTTGTGTTGTTCGTAGTTCCGAGTCTCACTTCCACGGGAGGTGATAGACATGGATAGTTGGTCGAGGGTAAGGCCCGTGGTGCACCTGACCGGCTGACTAGTGTAGCATTCTGTAGCTAGTGTGCTTGTCCAGGCAGTGTTTACTATCTGTGTTTACAACTTGGTTCTTGTGGTGCCTTGGTGTACACGGATTTTCCGGTTCCGCTTGTTGGGTTGACTGTGTTTTAGAATTTCCTAAAGTTGTATTTTTATGATGACCCATGAACATCACTCATTACTTGATTTTGATGATGGCATTTTGTACATTTTGTACATCTTCAAATGATGACATATTGAACATGTTATACATTTTATACATATCACAACAATGCTTAAACAACATATTTTTGATGTTTAATATCTCACATTTAATGATAATATCTTTTATTAATGGTTTACACTTTTATTTTCACGTTCACACACTTTTGTCACAGTGGTGTCGACACAGTCCACCTATGTGTCGACACTAGATGAATGTCCCAGAAGCTTGTTCTGAAGCAGTAGCCAGAGGTGTCGACAGAGTCTGCCTGTGTGTCGACACAGTCTACCAGTGGTGTCGACACAGCCTGCCTGTGTGTCGACACAGTCTGCCAGTGGTGTCGACACAGTCCACCTCTGTGTCGACACTAGTTCACTATCCCAGAAGCATGTTCTGCAGCAGTTGCCTATGGTGTCGACACAGTCTGCCTGTATGTCAACACAGTTCGATTGAAACTCAAACATGTGAATTTGTTTGGACACGTGGCGGCTTGGGAATCAAGGGATTTGACTTAGATTTCCATGCCCATGCACCCCAAGACACTTTATGGACATATGGGGCTATAAATACCCATGATTCTCCTACCCCAAAGGCAAGAGAGCCCATACACTTCAAGAAGAAGCTTTTTGGCGGCAAAAAGGTGCTTTCCAGATCTTGCTCCATCTCTAGAAGTTGCAGGCCATCCCTTCAAGAGGAAGGACGTGGGAATCAAGGGGAATCTCTGGAGAGAAGCTTGCTGTGCTAGGAAAGGGAGTGATCCAACTGAAGAGGAGCAGTAGAAGAAGGATTTCTGGCATTTCAGATGCCATCAAAGTAGAGCATCGCCAATGAGGAGAATCTCCATTGATTTCCATCAAGGCTCCTCATTCAAGTGTTTGCAAGGCCTCTTTATCGAAGAACACTCATTCTACATCCATTTCTCTCACTTCTGAGTTTGTTCTTCCTTATTTCGTCTATGAGATTTGTGCATGAAGTTCTGCACAAATTTCTGTGTACGAATCTATCTTGAATCAGATCATTGCTAGAGGATCTGATTTTTGTTGTCTTTGATCTTTCTTTTGTATTGTGAGCCGTCGAGCTTTGGTTTGTGAGTCATCGTACTCACTGTGTGGTTTGAGCCGTCGTGCTCAATTTTGAGTCGTCATGCTCCGGTTATTGTTTGAGCCGTCATGCTCAGCTTGTGAGTCGTTGAACTCCAGGTTGTGTGTTGAGCCAATATGCTCAAGGGTGTTTGGAGTCGTCGTGCTCCAGTGTGAGTTGCACTCTTTTGAGTAGTGGAGCCTCACTGTGTGAGGGGTGGATGTAGGAATCACTAGTGTGATTTTCGAACCACCTAAAAATCCTTTGTGCAATGGTTTGATCTGCTTGTTTGTGCTAGATGCTTGCATAGGATTTCGCTTTCACACTAAGTGTTTAATTGCTTCACACATCATCTACACAAACCCACACTTCAGATCAGTAAATTGTTTGTCTGAATTGATCTCTGATTCGAAGTAATTTTTGAATTGCTTAAGGTTCCGCATTAATTGGTGTTAGATTTATTCAACCCCCCCTTCTAGATCTGATCCATCCACCTATTCGATCCTACAATTGGTATCAGAGCGGGTTAACCAATCTAATTGTTAGATTTAATTCCTTGTTACATTGATTCACTGTGATTAGATCTAATAGTCTTTTGAGTTTTGGTATAATGGCAAGTTGCTTTAATCTGCATGAATTTCCTATTATAATTTCAGAGAAATCCCCAATCTCACTTTCATCAAGTTTTTCAAAGGAAGCACAAAGAAAAGGAGCAAAAGGAATTCCCAAATGCTCAATGGCAAAGAAGAACTTCTATGAATCTAGAAAATCAACAATTCAAAAGACTTTGGCTCTAACAGCACATTCCATGAGCTCAGAGCATTCTTCATCCTCTTCAGAACACAAGAGTTCAAATAGGTCTTCAAGGTCAGGTAAATCAATTCCAGATCCATTTATGTATTCTAATTCTGATTCTGATGCAGATGAAGGCATGTCCTATGTTGAATTGATTGAATTCTGTGAGAAGATACAAAATCTTAATACAAAACTGAACACTAAAAATAAGGATTTGAAAAAGACTTTAAAACATTGCCACAAAGAAAGTGAAAAATTGAAAAATACACTTGAATTGCTCTAGAAAAATGATAAAGATCCTTCAAAAGAAAATGAGAATTTGAAAATTGAAGTTCAGAAACTGAATTCTGAAAAAAAAAGTTTGAAAGATAAAATCAAAATTTGTGAAAACAAGTTGTCTAAGTTGAAAGAAAATCATGATCAGTTGGAATATGAAAATCTTGATCTGAAGGATGAAAATGAAAAATTGATTGATCTTAATGAAAACTTCATATTTGATAATGATCAATTAAACAAATAGATTTCTAACATGGCTCATGATCATCAAATAAATGAAAGATGCAAACAACTTGTTGAAGAAAATTGTCACTTAAAGAGATAGATTGAATGCTTGTTACATAACAAACCATTAGATAATGATTGTAGCAATTACAGTAATAAAATTGCTGATATGGAAAAACAAATTGCTCAATTTGAAAATGAAAAGAACAAGATGAAAAATAGTTTGGATGTCATGCTAAACAAGCTTCAAATTTCAGAAAAAAAAGTTGTTGTATTAAAAGCTGAAAAACAGAAGCTTCAACATGAATTGAAGAATACTAAATACACAAGTCTTGCTTCTGTCAGAGATAAGAAAAATTAAATAAAACAAAATTAACATATGTTAAGGCTGCTGTGAATAAGAACTCTGCTAATTCTAATGAAAAACTAGTGAAAGTTCTTGTTCAGAAACAGACAGAGAAAAAGAAAAATGCTACTGTCAAGAAGAGTCATCTACTTCCTCCATCAGTCCAAAAAGCTCCAAGGCAAGTTCCAAATTCACATCATGCCAAGAGCCACCAAAAGGTATCTCCTTCTCCTCATGGTAAGCTTCCTCACATGAAAAGGACATTCCAGAAAATGCATACATGCCAAGGTAAGTACCAGGTAAGAAATGATCTCATTTATTTTAATTGTAATAAACCTAGTCATTTAGCCAAATTTTTCTAGAATAGAGATCAACATTTTCATAAATATGCCAAATTAGTCTAGTGCTTCACATGTCATAAATTTGGGCATACTTCTAGGGAATGTTGGCATAGAATTGATAATCTTGTGCATGCTCCCATGTTTCATGTTAATGTACATAAGAATAAAGATTATGTTCATGCTAAAAACACTCAGAAATTCTATGTACATGAAAAAGGAACTGTTGCACAAAAGATCTCTCTGAATTCCATGTTAAAAATCTCAATAATAAAAATCTAAAAAATAGAAAACAAATTGTTCAATATGTCAGTGGTGCATTCTATACCAATAACTCTAAGATTAGAAACCAAGATTCTAGTGTTTCTAGTCTTCAGAAAAATGCACCCAATATCAAATCCTTTCGGATTCAAAAATCGTTGTTGCAGATTCATGGAAGATCCTTAGGACCCAAACAAGTTTGGGTTCTGAAATATGCTGCTTGAATGCTAGATGTAGGGATCCCTGTAGTCAATTTCAAGATGAAGGCTTCATGACTAAGGCTACAAGGAAAGTAAGTGAAGAGAATGAAAGAAAATGAAAATCTCACCAAGTAAATACTTCTGAGAGATTTACTGCTAAATAAAAACTGAAATCAATTGGGACTCTTATGCAAAGATCAATTGGTATATCAAATGGTGAACTATGGAAGGACAAGTCAGGCTTGTCTGGAAACTATCATTATGTGTGAGGAATAACCTCTGCCAAGTACCAATGATCTTCCTTGTGTAAGAGTCATTAATTTAAAAAAAATGGTTGTGATTGAAACATGACTGCTTGTTTATTTCATTTCTTCCATGATGATTTTTACTTGAATTACTTGCAAAAATTTTCACATCATGCACATGTAACTAAGAATCATGATTTTGTTGAAAATGCTCAGAAACTCCATGTGAATATAAATTGAACATTTCATGAAAAACATAGATGCATTAAACAAAGAATAATTGTGTTATGGAACTAATGTTGCTTATAGTTCCATTAATGACAAAAGTGCATCTATACTAAAAAGAAAATGCTCTTGGATTCAAAAAGGTTCATATCTGCAATCTAACTGTTGCTCTACTGTAGGACCCAAGAAGGTAAGGGTCCTAAGGCCAACTTGATCAGCAAGTTGATGAGCCTTGTAGCCATACCTTTCCATCTGAAATCAAGACAATGGCTATGCAAGGCAAGAAAAATTGGAAACCACAGGTAAAATCCAAATGAAGACTATTCAGGTAAAATTTCATATCATTTCCAGATTGAACTGCTTAAGCTAAAGAAAATTCTTAGAGTCTTATCTAAACAATGAAGAGTGTGTTTTGATATTGCTCCCAACAATAACTTTGTTTCATAACAATTGGAATCATGTTTGTATTATCATGCTGGCTTAACTGTGCCCATGATTCTATGTGCATATCAACTGCTTTGACTTTTTGGTATATCAAATGATGACATGTGGAAAAATAAGTTATGCTTGTTTGGAAGCTATCATTATGCGTGAGTAAAACACTCCGCCAAGTACCAGAAGTCATGTTATGCTTAAGGCTAATTGTGTGCATAATCATGTGTGAATTGCTTGCTAGCTTTTTCATTCCATGCACATATTAAGGGGGAGTAAATTTGAAAAAGTGCAAAAATGTTCTTGAAAATGCAATGAATTTCATGCTAAAACTAAAGAATAATTGACCTTTCTGCAGTGACTATGTGGTATATCAAATGATGAAATGTGAAAGGATAAGTTAGGCTTATCTGGAAAGTCTCATCATGAGTGAGAAAAATTCTCCGCTAAGTATCAATAGTCTTTTCCTGTATAAAGGTCATCAAGAAAAATGAAAATCTCAAAATTTTTATTTATGTCTTTGAAACACTTTTGAGTCTTTGAAAAACTTTTCTTCTTCAATAAATTGTCTGTTGATGTATTCTTGATCATGTTCATATTCTTTCTGTGCAAACTGCTTTGAATGAACATATCTGAATTGCTTAAATGATCATTTCATATCATGTATATCTTATAGAGGCTGAATTTGAGAACAGAACACTTTGAATCATGAAAGCCATCCTGTTATGAACAGAAATCCAAAAGATTGTCAGAAAAACACCCCTATGAACTTTGGAAAAACAAAAAGCCAACTTTATCTTACTTTAAAATCTTTGGTTGCAAGTGTTTTGTACATAACATCAATAAAGAAAATCTTGATAAATTTGATGCGAAAAGTTTTGAAGGCATTTTTCTTGGTTATTCAAAAATTTCTAGAGCTTTTAGAGTTTACATTCTCAAGAATAAAATTGTGGAAGAATCTCCACATGTAGTTTTTGATGAAAACTCATATCAAAACTGATGACTCTGCATCTTGCAAGATTCCTCAAATTAATGAAGGGGATGACTTCGTTGTCGAATCTTCACCAACTATTGAAGAGGATGAAAATCCATTTGAAAATCTGGACAATCAATCACCTACCACAAGTGGTTCAGGTAATATTGTTCCAGAACTGAATGCATCCCAAGAGGTAATTCCTGAAAATAGATTTTTAAGAGATCATTCAATTGAGAATGTAGTTGGTAGTGTGCATGATAGAGTTAGAACCAGATCATCTTTTCTGAATGCAATAAATGAAGACCCACTAGCACTAATTTCCCAAATTGAACCCAAGTCAATTGATGAAGCTCTAACTAGTGAGGATTGGATCAATGCAATGCATGATGAACTTCATCAATTTGACAGAAATCAAGTGTGGGATTAGTACCTAGACCTAGTGACCAATCTATTATTGGTACTAGATGGGTGTTCAGAAATAAATTGAATGAAAATGGATAGGTTGTTAGGAATAAAGCTAGACTAGTTGCCAAGGGGTACAATCAGGAGTTTGGAATTGATTTTGAAGAATCATATGCCCCTGTAGCTAGGCTAGAAGTTGTGAGAATATTTCTTACTTTTGTATCTTCCCTGAAATTTAAAGTTTATCAAATGGATGTGAAAAGTGCTTTCTTGAATGGGTACATTAAAGAAAATGTTTTTGTAGAACAACCTCCCAAATTTGAAAATAAAAAATATCATAATCATGTTTTCAAATCAATAAGGCTCTTTATGGTATTACCAAGCTCCAAGAGCTTGATATGACCGTTTGAGCTCATTTTTGTTGCATAAAGGTTACACAAGAGGTAATGTAGACCAAACTTATTTACAAGAATTGTCAATAATCAAATCATTACTGTCCAAATCTAAGTTAATGACATAATTTTTGGGTCTACAAATAAAGAACTGTGTACTGAATTTGTTGATCACATGAAAACTAAGTTTGAAATAAGTTTGATGGGAGACTTACAATTCTTTTTGGGATTGTAGGTACATCAAACTAGTGAAGGGATTTTTATAAGTCAAACAAAGTATGTGAAAGAACTTTTGAAAAGCTTTGACTTTCAGCACCTCAAGCATTCAAGCACACCAATGGCAATAAATGTAAGGTTAGAGGAAGATTCACTTGGTAAGTCAGTAGATCCAAAGACCTACAGAGGTATGATTGGTTCTCTACTTTATCTCACAACCTCTAGACTAGACATACAATTTAGTGTGTGTATGTGTGCTCGATTTCAAGCCAATCCTAAAGAAAGTCACATGTTAGCTGTCAATAGAATTTTTAAATATCTTGTTAGAACATGTGAACTTGGAATTTTGTATCCTGCTGGTTGCCAGTTATATTTAATTGCTTACTGTGATGCTGATTATACTGGTTATAAGCTTGATAGAAAAAGTACTAGTGGCTTGTGTTTATATCTAGGTGGATGCCTAATTTCATGGGCTTCTAAAAAGCAACATTCAGTAGCTCTATCCACTACAGAGGCTGAATATGTTGCGGCTGGTTGTTGTGGCACTCAAGTTCTTTGGGTGAAACATTAGCTCCTACACTATAATCACAAATTGGGTTGTATTCCTATTTTGTGTGATAACACTAGTGCTATTAATTTGTCTAAAAACCCAATTCAACATTCACAAACAAAGCATATTGAAATAAGGCACCATTTTCTAAGGGATGAGGTCGCTAAGAAATCTTTTGAACTTCACTTCATTGAAACTGAAAAACAAATTGTAGATATTTTCACTAAGCCTCTTCCAGAAAATAAATTCTCATCTTTAAGAAGAGAGCTTGGTTTGTGCAAATTTTCACATTCTTGATATCTTCTATCTCTTTTTGCAAATAAAAGTCTTACTGTTCTTGTAAATAAATTCATCACTCTCACATTGCATTGGCATTCTTGGTATATCAAATGGTGATTTGAAGAAAGACAAGTCAGGCTTGTCTGGACAGTTTCACTATGCGTGAGTATATGTCTCCGCCAAGTATCAAGAGTCTTGTATGCAACTGTTAAGGGGGAGTCTCTGTCTTTCAATAAAATATTCTTGTTCATTCTATTTTCACTTCATTCCATTCCTATTTCTTCAATAATCCTCATGTTCACCTTGTGAGGGGGAGATACAAGAAAGGGGGAGTCATTGTCACATTCCTTGACCTTTCTTGTCTATCTTGAACCCCAATTATCAGAATTTTTGAGTCATTATGCTATTTTCTTATGAGAGAATTAAGACATTGAAACTAAACTCATTGTGCATTTAGTTTAATTTCAAAGATTCATTATCATTTCAAGGTTAAGCAATCTTAATACTGAATGTCTTTAAAATGACTTGCAAAACACTTGTAGGCACATGAGTGGCTTTATTATTCAACATGTGCATGTTTAAGCTTTATTTTTACCACATGTTAAGAATAATTTTTCTAAATTCGTAGTCATGACTTTTTTGGTCAAAGCAAACATATTCCTGCAAAACATCAAAAGAAAATGATCAACAATCTAGAAAGATACAAATAAAGCAATGCAAATTCTTGAACCACTGAGTAACCGAGCCATTTCACCTAAAAAGTGATTTGTTTCGCGTTAAAAAGTGGAAATCAAAGTTTTCAACTCTGTATAAGATAATGAAAGTTAAACCACTGAGTAATCAGGAGGTCTTGCATCTGATCAATGTGATCTCTTGCACTGAAAAGTGAGATTTAACTAATTTATTCTTGTATTCTTTCCCAGCTAAAAATGAAAGAAAATAAAAAAAGATAGGATAGAAAAGCTTAAGACCTTAATAAAGTTCATGTTTACTGAGTTAAGACCTATTTTTCTACATTGTGTTACAATTAAAGCTCCTAACATCCTTGTTAAATACTTCTGCTCACTCATATAGGTCACTTTACTTCACATTTACATCATTATTTTAACTACATTCAGATCATTATATTTTGCTATACTTTGTGTTGAGTGTGTCTTTGTGATTAAACTTTGTTGCACAATAACCAAACCACAATAATTTCTCTCATTTGACAATATCACTTTGCCTCACTTATTTTGATTCTTCTTGAACTTTCCTTTTCACAACTGGAATTCTTCATCTCCTACCATTCTTTGCTTCTTTCTCATATCTACCTTTTTAATGATGTCAAAAAGGGGGAGAAAGTTCCTTAAAAGGGGGAGAAAGTTCTTCAAAAAGGGGAGAAAGTTTCTTATGGGAGAAAATTCAAAAAGGAGAGATTTGAGTCAGGCTATTGGGAGATTGTGCATATATTTTGTCATCATCAAAAAGGGGGAGAATGCTTGGTTGAGTGTGTTTTGGAATTTCCTAAAGTTGTATTTTAATGATGACCAATGAACATCACTCATTACTTGATTTTGATGATGACATTTTGTACATATTCAAATGATGACATATTGAACATGTTATACATTTTATACATATCACAACAATGCTTAAACAACATGTTTTTGATGTTTAATATCTCACATTTTAATGATAATATCTTGTATTAATAGTTTACACTTTATATTTTCAGGTTCACACACTTTTGTCACAGTGGTGTCGACACAGTCCACCTGTGTGTCGACACTAGATGACTGTCCCAGAAGCCTGTTCTAAAGCAGTAGCCAGTGGTGTCGACACAGTCTGCTTGTGTGTCGACACAGTCTGCCAGTGGTGAAGACACAGTCCACCTGTGTGTCGACACTAGTTCACTGTCCCAGAAGCCTGTTCTACAGCAGTTGCCTGTGGTGTCGACACAGTCTGCCTGTGTGTCGACACACTTCGACTGAAACTCAAAAATGTGAATTTGTTTGGACACGTGGTTGCTTGGGAATCAAGGGATTTGACCTAGATTTCCATGCCCATGCACCCCAAGGCACTTTATGGACATATGGGGCTATAAATACCCATGATTCTCCTACCCCAAAGGCAAGAGAGCCCATACACTTCAGGAAGAAGCTTTTTGGCGGCAAAAAGGGGCTTTCCAGATCTTGCTCCATCTCCAGAAGTTGCAGGCCATCCCTTCAAGAGGAAGGACGTGGGAATCAAGGGGAATCTCTGGAGAGAAGCTTGCTGTGCTAGGAAAGGGAGCAGATCCAACTGAAGAGGAGCAATAGAAAAAGGATTTCGTTGCCCAGCTAGCTAGCCCAGAGGGGGGGTGAATGGGTTATTAAAACTTCGATCTCTATTAAAACCTGTTTACTGAAAGGATTGCACAACTTAATAACAAGGTTAGAGTTAGAGCAAACAAGACAACAATCACACAAACACATCCACAAGACACAGGATTTTTATCCTGGTTCGGAACTCCTCTCCACAGGAGACCTACGTCCAGTCCCTGAGCAATACCTCAGGATTTTACTACCAAGGGTACAATCCCCCTTAAGGATCCTTACACCCAGCCTCAACTGGTCTTCCTTCAGCCTGAAGGGAACAACAACCACCCTGGATACCACCAGGTCTTCCTTCGTCCAGAAGGGAACACAACCTAATAAGAAAAAGGGTGTGAAAACAGGCTTCAGACTCTAGCTTGACCAGCTACACACTGAAGCTCCTAAGCCCCCGAGAGAGAAAGAGATTTAACAAGGTTTTTCTCTCCAAGGACCACACAGGCTCTTACAAATGAGAAGATTCCTTTTGAGCACAGAGAGCTAAGAGCTTAGAACAACATTGGAGTGGAAGCTTCGCTCTTGTTCAAAGTTCTAAAGACTCTAAGAGATGGATTTCTTTCTTCTTCTAAAATCAAGCGTTGTTGCACCCTCACTATCTTTTCCGTCTTAAGTCTTCTATTTAAACTGCTGATTCAAATTCGAACGTTGAAGTGTCCGTTGTCTCTTATCCTTGTGTACGTTAGACTGGTCACTGAGGAAGCTTCTGATCGTCAGTCTTTTATCCTTGTGTACACGCCAAAGAGATGTCATAGAACTTTGTATCTTGTGTCCAACGTTGTCCAGATGAGTCTTGTCAGATATCTGTAAGCATATCATCAATAAATAGAGGACAGCTAAGACTGCTGTCTATTGTTAGTTGAGATGGAACAGATATTGCAGTATATAGCAAAGCTCCTTTTGTCTAAAAAAGTACGTAGACAGAGTAGCATAGAAATGGAAGATATTGTCTGCATGCATGGGAGATACGATCAGAGAGCATTTAATGCATAGCAGTCAACGGACAAGATATGACTTTGACTTTTCAACGCTATTAAAAGGCATTATACTGATGCATCAAGAAATTCGATAAAAAGAATCTTGCTGACTTCATAACTTATGAAATCGTTATGAATTATAGCAAGTCGTTATGAACTGTAAGAAATCGTTGTGATAACTTATGAAGCCGTTACAACAAGCAAGTCGTTGCGAGTTCTAAAGAAATCGTTACAAGAAATCGTTATGACTATCAAGTTATAAAGAAATCGTTACACGAAATCGTTATGACTATCAAGTTATAAAGAAATCGTTACACGAAATCGTTACACAAAGCAAGGCGATATGAACAGTAAAGAAATCGTTATGAACTCTAAAGAAATCGTTATGAACTCTAAAGAAATCGTTATGAACTCTAAAGAAATCGTTATGACTATAGGGTCGTTGCGAGTTCTAAAGAAATCGTTACGAGGTCTAAAGAAATCGTTACGGCTAGAGAGTCGTTGCGAGTTCTAAAGAAATCGTTACGAGGTCTAAAGAAATCGTTACGACAGAGAGTCGTTGCGAGTTCTAAAGAAATCGTTGCGATGTCTTAAAGAGTCGTTGCGATATCGATTTGTTTTGAGTTTCCCGGTCAAAGAGGAAATCGTTCTGCTTATCAAAGAAGTCGATACAAAGACTTGGATAGAAGTGATGAGACTTACCAGATTGTCTTGAACTTTCATTTTTCTTTTATTTCCTGTTCTCAAGGCTCAAGTAATCCATTAGTGTTATTTTGTTAATCATCAAAATTAATATATAAATAAATGGAAATATTTATTATGGGGACAGTTTGGTCATCAATCTCCCCCTTTTTGATGATGACAAAATATACTAAACATCATACAAAAAATGAAATGTTTTTCAGATTTACGTTAGTTGTCTCCCCCATTTTGTCATTAAGCAAAAAGATAAGCGGTGAGACAAAGAAGAGAGAAAGATTTATATTAGGATGGAGAAAGATAATACAGAGGAGATAACAAGGAGGCATGCTGTGAGACAACAGCCCATGCCTTGATCTCAAGATCCTCAAAAATTTGCAGAAAAACGCCAGAGGCAACTGAGAAGGAGGGTCCCATGGAAGGGATGTTCCTCTGAATGTAGAGTTGCCTTTGCTGCTCTAAGAATTCTCCATACTGAGTTTTGTCCAAAATGAATCTGAAGTAAGTACTCTTACCAAAACTGGCCCTATGGAGAAATCTGTCCAAGGAAATTGGATAGTGAATTTGTTGATTTAACAAATCCTGCTTTAAGGCATAGAAAGCAGAATATCTAGATGCCCATACAGCATAGATCTCTGGTATGGGTGCGATGGAGTTTAGATCCATAAAAGCTTCTGCAGAAAGAGCAGGCTTCCTCTGACTAACAAGATCTTGATTGATGGCTTCCAATTGCTGATAAGAGGCCTGATAGAGAAGCTTCCATTCTGATGAGGTGAGTCTTTCACACTCAGAAATGAGTGGAGCTAAGGTCTGAGAAGACATGCGGCCAGAGTGATATTCTCTGAAGATGAACCGCAAAAAGGAAGGAGATCTGCCCTGCTTGGCTGACATCCTGCCCATCTGTCTTGCAAACATATCTAGAGCATGAGACCCAGCATCTGAATCAAACACTAAAGAGTGCAGCTTCGGCAGAAGAACTGGAAAATCAACCTTGAAAGAGACAAAGTCTACTTTAAGAGGAAGGTTGAGAGGGGTTTCTGATTTCAGCACAGTAATCTGCGAATGGAACTGGCAAAACTGAACTTCTGGAATTTTGTTCAAGTAACAGAAGTCACTGTACAGCTGAAAGGCTCTGGCAATGCGAATTTCCTTCAAAATGAAGGATCCCCAAGAGTTCTTGTGCTGGATGATAAACCACTCAGAGAAGGTGAGTGGGTGAGCTCTGTGAGTGAGGGATTCGGCCCTTGCAGTCAGGTATTTTGCATACTGAGCCTTATTTCCTTTGATAGCTGCCCACTGATCTTCAGTCTTGAACTCAGTGCCCTCAAGGATTTTGGATTTGAAAGCTTGAGATATCTGAGTAAAAGGAAGAACAATGTCCAGGTGTTCGGATAGGTTGAGAAAAGGAATACCATAAATGGTAGAAAGAATGCATTTCTGGAGGTATTCTTTGTAGATAGGTCTTCTCTTAGGATCAAGGGTAAGAGAGTACCATAAAGGAGGGTATAGAGGAACAGAAGGAGTGCTTAGAGATGAGGAGGTTTTTCTCTTTTTCAAGGCAGGACTGGGAGGGTCAGTCCTGTGAATGTGAGAGGCTGTGGAAAGAATGGTGAGGAGGGTGTTCCTTTCAAAATTGTCTGGAACATTGGTGTCAAAGACACCAAGAGGCAGAGGTTTATCTGGAGGAAAGATAACAGAATTAGGAGGAGTAGGAGGATAGAAAAAATGTTTAGGATTAAAGGAAGAGGTTGGTTGAAGAGGAGATGTTTGAATTTTAATAGGTGAAGGTTTAGGAGTTAATGAGGATGGAGCTGAGATGTGAGCTGGAGTAGGAGAGAAGGAGGGTTGAGATGAAGTAGAGGATGAGGAAGGTTGGGTGCGAGGCATGGGATGTTTTATGGTTGGTGGAGCAGGAGGTGCAGTAGAAGGAGATGAAGGTGTGGAGAGGGTTGGAGTGGCAAGAGATGAAGTATCAGGGGCCTTGGAGACTGACACTGGCTCTTTCCCTTTGGCCTGACTCTCTCTGACTGCTGGAGAGGGTCCTGAAGACCCTGAGGCTGCCACTGGTCCGGGTAACCTCACGACTGATGGCCCTGATGGCCCTGACCCTTGAACTGGTGGCCCTGTTGCCGAGAGACTTCTGCTGGAGGCCCTGGTGGCCTAGGAACTTCAGCTGGACTGCTCTGAGTGGGTGCAGGAGGGACACCACTAGACCTTGAAAGATTAGCCAGCAAATTCTTCATATCAGACATCTCTTTATTGAAATACCTCATTGCATTTCTTATTGAAGATACGTCTGAGGAAGTTGAAGCTTGATTAGAAACAATGCCTTGTATGCTAGACTGGACTGATGCCAAGATCACTCCTTGGGCCTTTAACATAGCCATAACAGGCTTCAAGTTCACTTTTCTAGGGCCCTTCCTTGACCTTCTGTGAACAATTCTCTTCTGCTTACCTTGATGAGTGACAGGCTCCTCAAGATTTATAGTTGTACTTGGGCCTTCACTAACATCAACCATGGCTGGAGCTGGAATTTCCTGAGTAGGTGCAGCTTTCTCAGGAAAAGCTTCATTCTCTGGCTTTTCAATCTCAGCTTGCTCCCCCTGAATGGGAGCAGGGACTTCAATACTTTCTTGCTCCCCCTGAGCAGGAGCTTCTTCCAAGACAACTTTCTCCAAGTGGCCTTCTGCCACTGATTCAGATACTTCAGGATCAACTCTACTTTGCTCCCCTTGGTTAGGAGCTTCTTCCATGACCACATCTTGTTGAGTACCTGCTTGTACCTCAACATCTGCAACCGATTCAGACTGAACTTCAGTATGGCCTGCTGCCATAACTTCTTCATCAGGTCCACCTGCCTTAGAAGAGACTGAGATGGAGGGAATGGAATCCAATACCTCTCTTAAAATAGAGGCGACTAAGGTGGTGGGCAAGGAATCTGCCACACCAGCTGCACCCTCTTCCAATTGAGCTTCGGATTGGCATCCCACAGCTGACTCTACTGGTTCTTGCTCTGCTTGATTTGCTGCTGCTTGCTCTGCTGGATCTGCAATGATTGCCTCTCCCTCAGCCACAGAAGTCTTTGACCACATTCCATCTACCACTGAGAATCCACTTTTCTTCAGATTTCTGGACCTTATAGACTGGCCCATCTTTTCAGCTACTGCACCTGACAAATCTACTCCAAAGTGCTTGAAAATCTTGGTCAGTAGATGAGCATACGGAAGGGAAACATTCAACTTGCTCTTTGTTTCCCATAACTGAGCATGTGCAAACATCATTCGCTCAATCATCACTGCGGCCAGGTTTATCTCTTTGTTCTGGATTGCCCAGAACATTATGTCCGAATCTGCCCTAGTGCATGAAGAAAAGGTAGCACTACGAGGTACTAAGATTTGGCAGACTATAAAGTGAAGCAATCTATTGAATGCGGACATCTGATTAATATCAAGCTTCCCATCCTTTAACTTAAATCCTGGACCGATAATCCCGAGACCTTTGACTTCATCATTCACAGAGTGAATGCCACTAAATCCAGAGGTCTTCACTCCAAACAAATCACGCAAAAGCTCATGGGTTATTCTGATTTGGATGCCCTTGACAGAGGAAACAAGGGACCCATCTGCTTCTGACTTCAGACAAATGTAGAAGGCTTTTACCAAGTCCGGGTAGCTTACCTCACTGAAGGTGACCACATCCATCCACTGCAATCTTCTTAGAGTATCAACTAGCCTGGCCATGCCATTCTTCTCAAGATTCTGAACATCCACTGCCTTATTTCCGC
This sequence comes from Colocasia esculenta, assembly GCA_014218235.1. Lineage (NCBI taxonomy): Eukaryota > Viridiplantae > Streptophyta > Magnoliopsida > Alismatales > Araceae > Colocasia > Colocasia esculenta. Next base: position 134,396,583 of record CM024760.1, read on the forward strand.
AAATCTTCGTCTTCACAAACGTAAATCTTTCTTGCTCCCTTGGGGATAAATACTCAGCACTGTAGCCCCCAACACTTCCGGAGATCAACGGAGCGGCCATGGGTGCAGAGAAGAAAAGATTCTGGAAGGGAGGATGATGGAAGGGACGGAAGTTCTCGAAGGAATTCTTCGCGGGAAGAGAAGAAGGCTTCGAAAGTTGCAGAGAGTCGATCCCAAAATCGTTAGGGCATCGGCTTTGGGTGAACAGATAGAGGATAAAAAGGGTAAAGGTAGAAGACGAGTCGATCTCAAAGCGATTTGGATAAAATAATATTACTTTATTGAACGGAGGAGCGCCAAAGGCGGTAAAGATAGAAAGCGACAAAAAGATTTGACAAGTCAAACAACTTTCCACACAGAAGCGGTCAAAGCATATAGATAACTGAGTTTTGCTTAACTTTAACGGAGAGAGAACTTTCATTTAATCTGAAAAATTTATATGTCAATAAAATCACAGAAATTCTTTCACAAATTGCACATCCCTAGTTCCCTTCTAAGAGATGTAAATCTCTCTTCAGGTAGGGCTTTTGTGAAGATATCTGCCAATTGACCATTTGTATCTATAAACGAAATTTCTAAATTACCACTAGCTACATGGTCTCGAATAAAATGATATCTTACCTCAATGTGCTTCGTCCTTGAGTGTTGAACTGGATTTTTGGTGAGGTTGATGGCACTTGTATTATCACACAATAGAGGAATTGATTTGATGTGAATGCCGAAATCTTCAAGTTGTTGCTTTATCCAAAGAAGTTGTGTACAGCAACTTCCAGCAGCAACATATTCCGCCTCAGCTGTTGATAGAGCTACTGAATTTTGTTTCTTGGATGTCCATGATATTAGGCATCCTGCAAGAAACTGACAACATCCACTGGTGCTCTTTCTATCTACTTTGCAACCAGCATAATCAGCATCTGAATATCCTATTAGATTTATCTCACAAGATCTAGGATACCAGAGACCTAAGTCATGAGTTCTAGCTAAATATCTAAATATTCTTTTTACAGAAATTAAGTGAGACTCTCTAGGGTCTGCCTGATATCTAGCACACATGCATACACTGAACAAAATGTCTGGTCTACTGGCAGTTAAGTAAAGTAATGATCCTATCATACCTCGATAATTCTTTTGATCTACCCTTTTACCTTTTTGATCACTGTCCATTCTGGTTGATGTGCTCATTGGAGTTGATAATGGCTTTGCATCTTCAAATCCAAATTTCTTCAACAGCTCTTTGGTGTACTTTGCTTGACAGATATGAGTGCCATCCTTCCCTTGCTTGATTTGCAATCCAAGGAAGTAGCTTAACTCCCCCATCAAGCTCATTTCGAATTCTCCCTGCATAAGCTTTTCAAAGTACTTGCAAAGAGATTCATCAGTAGATCCAAAAATAATATCATCTACATAGATTTGTACAAGAAGTATATGTTTAACCTTAGATTTTATAAATAATGTACTATCTACTTTACCTCTAGTGAAACCATGATTTAATAAGAAAGTACTGAGCCTTTCATACCAGGCTCTAGGAGCTTGCTTTAAACCATATAAAGCCTTATGTAGTTTAAATACATGATTTGGAAATTCAGTGTCGTCAAAACCTGGAGGTTGTTCAACATAAACTTCCTCCTTGATGAAACCATTTAAAAAGGCTGATTTGACATCCATTTGAAAAAGTTTTAAATCAAGTGCAGATGCATAAGCAAGTAAAATCCTAATGGCCTCAAGTCTAGCTACAGGTGCATAAGTTTCATCGAAATCTATGCCTTCCTCTTGGGAGTAGCCTTGAGCCACCAATCTGGCTTTGTTCCTTAAGATTATTCCAGACTCATCCAGTTTATTTCTGAACACCCACTTGGTGCCAATAACTGAATGATTGGATGGTCTAGGAACAAGTGACCATACTTGGTTTCTCTTGAACTGATTTAGTTCATCTTGCATGGCTAATATCCAAGATTCATCAGATAAAGCTTCATTGACTGTCTTAGGCTCTACTTGAGAAACAAATGCTAAATAGTCGCATGGAATTACATTACCTCTAGTTCTTACCCCTACAGATGGATCACCAATGATGTTTTCAGGAGGGTGATCTTTCTGATATCTCCATTCCTTTGGAAGATCTTCATGTTGGATTTCTGTTTGCTGCAGTTCTTCCAGAGTTGGATCCTCTTTGTCCTTAATTGAAGTATTCTTTAATTTTTCGGACAAGTCATCTGCATCATCAATGTCACTAATTTCTTCCTTTTTCAAGGAAGGGTTAGATTCATCAAAAATAACATGTACTGATTGTTCAATCAATAAGGAACGTTTATTGAAAACTCTATAACCTTTGGGTTTAGAAGAGTACCCCATGAAGATGCCTTCATCTGATTTGGCATCCAACTTACCAATGTCCCTTTTTCCATTGTTATGGATGAAGCAAGGACATCCAAATATTCTGAAATGGCTAATCTTTGGCTTCTTTTCTTTGTAGAGTTCATAAGACGTCTTTTTCAGAATTGGCCTGATCATCACTCTATTTATGATATAACATGCAGTGTTGATAGCTTCGGCCCAGAAATATCTTGGCAGATCATATTCTGACAACATGGTTCTTGCCATATCCAAAAGAGTTCTGTTTTTCCTCTCAGCAATTCCATTCTGTTGAGGTGTCCTTGGAGCTGAGAAGTTGTGCTCAATTCCTTGATCATCACAGAACTTCGTAAACTTTTCATTCTGAAACTCACCACCATGATCTGATCGAATAGAGACAATTGAGAATTTCTGATCTTTCTGAACTTTCTTACTGAAGCTGACAAAATTTTCAAATGTGTCATCTTTGTGCTCTAAAAAGGATACCCAAGTGAATCTTGAATAATCATCAACTATTACAAATCCAAAATTCTTTCCTCCCAAACTGGTAGTTCTCATTGGCCCAAATAAATCCATGTGAAGTAGTTCTAAGGGCTTTGAGGAGGTTACTACAGTCTTTGATTTGAAGGAGCTCTTGGTGTGCTTTCCTCTTGCACAAGGTCTGCAAATGCTATCCAATCTGAAATTTACCTTTGGCAGTCCTTCAACTAGTTTTCTCTTTCTGAGCTTGTTCAACCCATCCAAGCTGCAGTGGCCCAATCTTCTGTGCCACAACTCAGTTGATTGATCTTTACTAGCTGCCAAACACACATCTTGATCCTTGAGTTTCTCGAGATATAGAACATACAAATTTCTTTCTCTGTAGGCTTCAAATATGACTGCACCATCCTTTAAGATACTGCATTTTGATTCTTGAAACTGAATTTGATGGCCTTTGTCACACAACTGGCTGATGCTGATGAGATTGTGCTTTAACCCTTTGACCAGCATTACATCTTCTATAACTGATTTTCCTTTGATGTTCACAGACCCGCTTCCTATCACAGTCCCTTTTCCATTATCTCCATAGGTGACTGTACCTTCTTCAGCTTGGAGATCAACAAATATCTTCTTGTTGCCTGACATATGCCTTGAGCACCCACTATCCAAATACCATTTGGATGCTCGAGGGTTAACCTGAAATGAGAACATCAAGCTTTAGGTACCCAAATTCTTTTGGGTCCTGATTGGTTAGTATCATCAACTTTACCTTTTAATATCCATTTTTTATGTCTTGTTGGGCATGTAATTTTAATATGTCCTAACTTGTTGCAGTGACTGCAGCAGGATAACTTAGTCACTTTTTCTATATATTTGAAATCAGCTTTGTATGCTATATCTTGTTCGGGTACAAATTTTGGTGTTGGATATGTTTTAGGGTATATTATGGTTTCTTCATTGTCTGGGGGTGTATATCCTAATCCATTTTTCTTTTTACCCGATCTCCTAGCACCTTTTAATATTAAAGAGTTTTTACCATTGGTGAATTTCTCTAGTGTACTTGATAGATTATCATTTTCTTTATTTAGTCTTTCTATTTCTATTTTAAATTCACCTAAGTCTTCTTGTTTTTCTAGAAGATTTATTTTCTTATTTTTCTCTTTTAAATCTTCACATAATAATTCATTTCTTCTTTTATGTTCAGTAATTTGTTTTTCAAGTTCTTCATTTTCTGTTCTTAGGTCTGAATTTGTATTTTCTAGACAGATTATATTTTTCTTACTAGTTTTAAGTAATTTGCATACTTCTTTGTATTTTTCATAAAGTTCATTAAAAGCATTTTCCAAATTGTCAGAATCTGAATCATTGCATGAATCAAAAGAAGAGTCAGAAGTTACTTTGTCCTCGGTGTTGGCCATTAGAGCCAAGTTGGCTTCTTCACCTTCACTGCTCGAGCTTGACTCACTGTCTGAGTCACTGCTGTTTTCCCAAGCAGCTGCCATTGCTTTCTTTTTGTACTTCTTAAATCTTCTGAAGTTGTCCTTCTTCTTGTGATCACTCTTTTTGATCATGGGACAATCTGCCTTGATGTGTCCAGGCTTTTTGCATTCATAACAGATCACTTCTCCTTTCTTTTGATCCTTTACTTCTGGTTTTCTGAAGTCTTTGTTTTTCTTAAAAAATTTCTTCCTGACTGATACTTCTTTTTCTTTGCTAGAATCCTTTGAAGCCTTCGAGACAGCATCGCTTCTTCATCATCACTGTCTTTACTACTCTCACTATTATCCAAAGATTCTTCCGAATTATCTTCACTTGCTTTGAGAGCATTTGATTGTTTCCTTCTGCTGGAGGATTCTCCTAATCTCTCCATGTTTATCTCGTGAGCCATGAGAGATCCTATTAGCTTTTCCAATGACATTAATTTTAAATCATTGGCTTCTTCAATGGCTGTTACCTTCGGAGTCCAAGAAGATGGTAAAGATCTGAGGACTTTTCTAACCATATCTGGTGCATTATAGACCTTTCCCAAACCGGCTAATCCATTTGTGATGTCAGTGAATCTGCTGAACATTTGAGTTATTGATTCACCTGTCTGCATCTGAAATCTTTCATATTGAGCTACTAGAATATCAATTCTTGTCTCCTTTACCTTGTCTGTCCCTTCATAGGTAATTTTGAGCTTTTCCCACATCTCCATTGCGGACTTGCAGGCTGAGACTCTATTGAACTCTTTCTTGCTTAGGGCACAGCATAATATGCTCTTGGCTTTGCAGTTTAAGGATATTCTTTTCCTATCATCATCTGTCCACTGAGCCTTAGCGTTTGTGACCAAAAGATCACCTTCTTCTACAATGGACCAGATTGTGTAATCATGACCTTGTAGAAAATATTCCATTCTAGTCTTCCAGTATGTGTAATCTTCTCCATCGAACAAGGGAGGCCTGTTGACTGACTGACCTTCGAAGTTACTTTGGGCTGCCATTGATCTTTGCTCTTCAGATCGTTGGATCTTCTTCTTTGTCGAAGAGACGAGCTCTGATACCACTTGTTGCCCAGCTAGCTAGCCCAGAGGGGGGGTGAATGGGTTATTAAAACTTCGATCTCTGATTAAAACCTGTTTACTGAAAGGATTGCACAACTTAATAACAAGGTTAGAGTTAGAGCAAACAAGACAACAATCACACAAAACACATCCACAAGACACAAGGATTTTTATCCTGGTTCGGAACTCCTCTCCACAGGAGACCTACGTCCAGTCCCTGAGCAATACCTCAGGATTTTACTACCAAGGGTACAATCCCCCTTAAGGATCCTTACACCCAGCCTCAACTGGTCTTCCTTCAGCCTGAAGGGAACAACAACCACCCTGGATACCACCAGGTCTTCCTTCGTCCAGAAGGGAACACAACCTAATAAGAAAAAGGGTGTGAAACAGGCTTCAGACTCTAGCTTGACCAGCTACACACTGAAGCTCCTAAGCCCCCGAGAGAGAAAGAGATTTAACAAGGTTTTTCTCTCCAAGGACCACACAGGCTCTTACAAATGAGAAGATTCCTTTTGAGCACAGAGAGCTAAGAGCTTAGAACAAGGTTGGAGTGGAAGCTTCGCTCTTCTTCAAAGTTCTAAAGACTCTAAGAGATGGATTTCTTTCTTCTTCTAAAATCAAGCGTTGTTGCACCCTCACTATCTTTTCCGTCTTGAGTCTTCTATTTAAACTGCTGATTCAAATTCGAACGTTGAAGTGTCCGTTGTCTCTTATCCTTGTGTACGTTAGACTGGTCACTGAGGAAGCTTCTGATCGTCAGTCTTTTATCCTTGTGTACACGCCAAAGAGATGTCATAGAACTTTGTATCTTGTGTCCAACGTTGTCCAGATGAGTCTTGTCAGATATCTGTAAGCATATCATCAATAAATAGAGACAGCTAAGACTGCTGTCTATTGTTAGTTGAGATGGAACAGATATTGCAGTATATAGCAAAGCTCCTTTTGTCTAAAAAGTACGTAGACAGAGTAGCATAGAAATGGAAGATATTGTCTGCATGCATGGGAGATACGATCAGAGAGCATTTAATGCATAGCAGTCAACGGACAAGATATGACTTTGACTTTTCAACGCTATTAAAAGGCATTATACTGATACATCAAGAAATTCGATAAAAAGAACTTTGCTGACTTCATAACTTATGAAATCGTTATGAATTATAGCAAGTCGTTATGAACTGTAAAGAAATCGTTGTGATAACTTATGAAGCCGTTACAACAAGCAAGTCGTTGCGAGTTCTAAAGAAATCGTTACAAGAAATCGTTATGACTATCAAGTTATAAAGAAATCGTTACACGAAATCGTTATGACTATCAAGTTATAAAGAAATCGTTACACAAAGCAAGGCGATATGAACAGTAAAGAAATCGTTATGAACTCTAAAGAAATCGTTATGAACTCTAAAGAAATCGTTATGAACTCTAAAGAAATCGTTATGACTATAGGTCGTTGCGAGTTCTAAAGAAATCGTTACGAGGTCTAAAGAAATCGTTACGGCTAGAGAGTCGTTGCGAGTTCTAAAGAAATCGTTACGAGGTCTAAAGAAATCGTTACGACAGAGAGTCGTTGCGAGTTCTAAAGAAATCGTTGCGATGTCTTAAAGAGTCGTTGCGATATCGATTTGTTTTGAGTTTCCCGGTCAAAGAGGAAATCGTTCTGCTTATCAAAGAAGTCGATACAAAGACTTGGATAGAAGTGATGAGACTTACCAGATTGTCTTGAACTTTCATTTTTCTTTTATTTCCTATTCTCAAGGCTCAAGTAATCCATTAGTGTTATTTTGTTAATCATCAAAATTAATATATAAATAAATGGAAATATTTATTATGGGGACAGTTTGGTCATCATTTCTGGCATTTCAGATGCCATCAAAATAGAGCATCACCAATTGAGGAGAATCTCCATCGATTTCCATCAAGGCTCCTCAATTCAAGTGTCTGCAAGGCCTCTTCATCGAAGAACACTCATTCTACATCCATTTTTCTCACTTCTGAGTTTGTTTTTCCTTATTTCGTCTATGAGATTTGTGCATGAAGTTCTGCACAAATTTCTGTGTACGAATCTATCTTGAATCAGATCATTGCTAGAGGATCTGATTTCTATTGTCTTTGATCTAGCTTTTGTATTGTGAGTCGTCAGCTCTGGTTTGTGAGTCGTCATACTCACTGTGTGGTTTGAGCCGTCGTGCTCAATTTGGAGTCATCGTGCTCCGGTTGTTGTTTGAGCCGTCGTGCTCAGCTTATGAGTCATTGAACTCAAGGTTGTGTGTTGAGCCGTCATGCTCAAGGGTGTTTGGAGTCGTCGTGCTCCAGTATGAGTTGTACTCTTTTGAGTAGTGGAGCCTCACTGTGTGAGGGGTGGATGTAGGAATCACTGGTGTGATTTCTGAACCACCTAAAAATCCTTTGTGCAATGGTTTGATCTGCTTGTTTGCGCTAGATGCTTGCATAGGATTTCGCTTTCACACTAAGTGTTTAACTGCTTCACACATCATCTACACACACCCACACTTCAGATCAGTAAATTGTTTGTCTGAATTGATCTCTGATTCGAAGTAATTTTTGAATTGCTTAAGCTTCCGCATTAATTGGTGTTAGATCTATTCAACCCCCCCCCCCCCCCTTGTAGATCTGATCCATCCACCTATTCGATCCTACACCACTGAGTAGCTTAGACCGGCGACCGTGTAGTTTCTTTCATGCTTACGCACTTGACTCTGTTTAATAGAATAGACTTTACTGCTTTATTTAATTATTACACTTAGTTCTATTCTGCTGTTAGAACCAGTGGGAGATTGGTAGTCCCTACTGTGCTACTTCATGAAGCTCACTCCCTATTTTGTAGGTGAGACTTCACAGCATCTTCCTCCGCAGCAGACTGAGGAGATGGGCCCGCAGTAGTCAGCGTCTCTAGTGGCAGTGTTCCCCCCAGTAGTTGTACTTCACCCTCAGGGTATGCCCCTAAGGGACGTGTTCTTTCTCTTTTATTTCAGCACTTGTACTTTATTTACTTTGGGGCTGTACTAGACTGTTATCTAGTGTTGGACACTTTTCGTTCACTTGTGGTGCACTTTAGTACGTTTGTTGTTGTTTATTTTTGTTACATATCTTGTTAAACCAATCCGTTAGCCCTTCCGGGTCTCCAGACCCATGGGCGGCGGTCCCGATGTTCAGATTCTTGGTGGGAGCCGAGGGTTCGGGCACCGAGGTCGTTACATGTGACAAGGATTTCATGTTGCATGATGCTAATGCCGACCAGGCCCAGGGTTCTGTCATGGGTGTGCATCTGGCCTTGGGTAGTAAGGATGTTCATTCACGTGTGCATGGCACTGAGTTTGCCCAGAGCGAGGGCCCATGTAGGAACGATAATGGTACTGCTATTTCCAGTTCTCCAGCAGAGCATGCTCTGGTCGCCAGTGATGTGGGTGGTGAGGAGAATCCCTTGCTTGTGCATGGCAACCTAGCTGCTCTCTTACCTCAAATTGTCAAGCCCATATCTATTGTTTCGCAAAAGGCAACGGTGGACAATATTCTTATGCCTCATGTTGACGTTTCTAAGGATGGGAGTATCCTGCTGAACAATGGAATCCTTACTAGATCCCAAGCTAAGGCAGTTGTGGTGAAAAATGGGTATGTTTCCTCATGATGCTGCAAATGCTTTTTTGGAATATTCGGGGACTCTCCAACATGGCTTCTAAGCGGGCCCCCAAGCTTATGGTGAAGGAATATAAGTTGCAATTTATTGCTATTTTTGAACCAAAGTCAAGTATCAGCAATCTTTCTCACCTTTCAAATTATCTTTGCATGGACTACTACGTGGAGGACATTTTGGACACTTCCAAAATCTGGATTTTTTATAATAAGCCTTTCTCCTTTAATTTGCTATCTCAATCTTCTCAACATGTTTCTGGTATGATTTTTCATGGCGCTTCACCTATGCTCCTTGTCTCTACCATTTATGCTAGCGGTGACTACCATGATAGAAGATACTTGTTTGAGGACCTCCTGGCTATGGCTGATCACGTGAATACTCCTTGGGTGCTTGGTGGTGATTTTAACGCCATTCCAAATTCTTCTGAGAAGAAAGGTGGTTTGATGCACAATTCCATTTCTACTCTGGAGTTTAATGGTTTCATCTCGGCGTCAGGTCTTTTGGACACTGGTTTCACCGGGCCTTCTTATACTTGGTCTAATAGCTGGATTGGCCACTAGGCGATCAAATCTAGACTGGATAGAGTGCTTATTAACAGTTTATGCTATGATAATTTCCTAGGGATTACCATTTGACATCTTCCTCGTGGCCCCTCTGATCATGCTCCTCTTTTAATTAACCTGTTAAATTCTTCCCCCCAGCCATCTCGGTTTATCTTTCAAAATATGTGGTCTACTCATGATACTTTTCTGAATTGTGCTAGTAAAGCTTGGACGGCTCAGGATTTATGGTCCCCTAACCCTTTTTACAAGCTTCAGGCGAAGCTTAAGGCTGTGAAGGCATCTCTTAAGACCTGGAATAAGTTTGAGTTCGGTCATCTTCAGGATAATGTCAAGAAAGCTGAGGAGCTAATTGTTTCCATGCAAGATACTTTTGACTCCTCCCCTACAATGGAGAACCGATCCAACCTCAATAAAGCTAATGCTAATCTCAGGCGGATTCTTCATTTCTAGGAGATTTTTTGGTGTCAAAAATCTAGAGTTAAATGGTTGGAAGAGGGTGATCGTAACACAGCTTTCTACCATGCTGCTGTCCAGGGCCGCCGCTCTAGAAATTTTATTGATAGGTTAAAAATCAATGGTGCATGGTGCGATGATCAGAAGATGCTTATGGAGGAGGCAGAGCGGTTTTTTTAGAATTTACTTTCTTCTGAGGCTCATAGTATTGATTCCAATATGTTAAATACCATTCCTTGTCTTACTTCTGTTGAGGACAATCAGATGCTTACTGCCATGCCTTCTCCTAAGGAGGTCAAATCAACTGTCTGGAGTATGAATGGTGACAGTGCTCCTGGTCCGGATGGTTTTTCAGGGAAATTTTACACTTTGTGATGGGATATTATTGGCCAAGATGTTATTGATGTTGTTTGTGGTTTTTTTGCTGGTTTTCCACTTCTTACAGGAGTTTCCTCTTCCATTATTGCTCTCATTCCAAAAGTGGATAACCCTACTAACTACAGCCAATACCGCCCGATCAGCCTTTGCAATTTTTGTTATAAGATTGTCTCTTCTATCATATGCAACAGGCTCTCCACCGTTTTGCCTTCTATAATATCCATGGAGCAGGGAGCCTTTGTCAAAGGGTGGAATATCATGGATAATGTTTACCTGGCTTGACAGTTGGCTTCTGACCTTGGCAGGAAAGTTCGTGGCCATAACGTTATTCTTAAGCTTGATATGATGAAAGCATATGACAAGGTTGAATGGGATTTCCTCTTGGCGGTTCTTAGCAAGTTTGGTTTTTCTACTAGATTCACTTCTTATGTGGCTATGCTTATTTCTAATTGCTGGTTTTCAGTTCTTTTCAATGGCTCCTTTTCTGGGTTCTTCAAGTCTTCTACAGGCTTACGTCAAGGGGATCCTCTTGCTCGGGCTCTTTTTTCATCATGGAAGAGACTCTCAGCAGGGGTATCCGCAACTTGCTGGATAGCCGACTTCTTCACCCTTACTAAGGTCCTCGGGATTGTATGAGTATTTTCCACCTATTATACGTTGATGATACTCTTACCTTTCTCAATGGTCAGGCTAATAATATTCGAAAATTCATGCACTTCATGAAGAGGTATGAGGAATCCTCTGGCCAAAGAGTTAATCATGGGAAAAGCTGCTTTCTTATCTCCAAATCAGCTCCTCCCTACGTTGCTTCAAAGATTACCCACGCCACTGGGTTTCATCGCCAAAAAGGGGCCATGCTTTATCTAAGTGTGTCGATCAAACAAGGCAGAAATATGGTGGTTGATTACAAGGCTTTGATTGATAAAATAGCTGCTCGGATTAGCAACTGGAAATCTAGATTTTTATCTCAAGCAGGTAGACTCTCTCTTATAAACTCGGTTCTTAACTCTATGCCTGTGTATCTTGCATCTACCTCCTGCATTCCTAAATCTGTTCTATCTTTCATTGAGCGCCTCTGTGCTGCTTTCTTTTGGTCTGGCTCTCCTAATGATAGACGCAGGCATTGGGTTTCTTGGTCTACTATCCAAAAACCAATTCTCGAAGGTTGTCTAGGTGTTCGCAGCTTGTGGCATGTTCAGTTATCTATGGTAATCAAGCTTATTTGGAATATCTACAATGGGTCTTCTATGTGGGTTACTTATGCTAAAGAGAGATTTTTTAAATCTGGTCAGCTTGTTAGACATCCTTATGGCGTTTCCAGGAAACTATTCTATGTAGCTCATGATATTGTCCAACAAAATTCTAGATGGATTTTGGGTAACAGGACTTCTATCAGGTTTTTGGATGATACTTGGATCGGTTAAAGGCCCCTTTGGAATATTATTCCAATCTTGGGTCCTTCTCCCTCTGTTCGGGAGGTCTTGCTGGAGGATAGCCACCACCTGCGATCCTTTATTGATGCTAACCTGAGTCAATTGCAGCTGACTACTACTGTGGATGTCTGTGTTTGGGTCCCTTCTTTGAATGGTGCCTTCTCCATTAAGACCACTTATAATTTGATTCGGGACTGTGGAGTTAAACGCATGCCTCTTCTTCGTATTTGGCATCATCTTTTCAGTAGGCGTGCTTCTTTGTTTTGCTGGCAATTGCTTTACCGAGCAGTGCCTGCTGATTCTCGTATTGTGGAGTGTGGGATCGCATTACCCTCCCCCTGTTGCTATTGTAGGAATCCTCAGATTGAGGATATGAAGCACCACTTTCTTCAAAGCGATCTTGCCAAATCTCTTTGGCAATGGGTTTCTCCTCTTGTTGTTGCTGGTCTTGGTGCTTATGATAATATTTCTCTCCGCTTATGGAATATCCTGAAGTCTTGCAATCCTTCTGAACCTCATGGCTTTGTTACTATCTATTGCTCCATTCTTCTTGTCTGGGAGATTTGGAAAACCAGGTGCAAATTGAAGTTTGATCAGGCTTGCATTTGTCCCGTATCCATGCGCTACAACAGTCAAGAATGTGTTTCTATTGCCCTTGGTAGAATGGCATTTAAACGCAGCTCCACTCGTCAGTAATTAGATGCCATCTGCGATCTTGGGTTTTTTGTTACTGCTCCTGTTAAGATGTCCAAGTTTGTGAGATGGATTTCTCTACTTTATGGTTTGATGCTTAATGTAGATGGTGCAAGTAAAGGCAACCCTGGGCCTTGTGGTGGTGGTGGAATTTTTAGAGATTCTCATGGGAACTTTTCTATGGCTTTCTCCCACCACTATGGTGCTGGTTCTTGTATTGCTGCTGAGGTTCGTGCTATGCATGATGGTGTTCTTTTGGCTGCTGAGAAAGGCTTCATTGTTACTAACATTTGTTTAGACTCGTTGACTCTAGTGAACTCTTTACGCTCTGGTGTTGTTCCCTCCTGGCATTGCTATAGATGGTGGAAGACTATTCTGGATTTTGTGCGCCTTCATGGAGTTCAAGTTACTCATGTTTTTAGGGAAGCCAACCAAGTGGCTGATGCATTAGCCAACTTTGCTTGTTCCATGCATTGTAATGAGGTTTTTTGCTCTTCTAAGCAGCTACCTCTCCCCTATCTTCCTTCTTTTAATGGGGATCGGATGGGTCCTGGTAACTTTAGGAAATAATGATTGCTCTTGTTTTATCAGGGGTATGCCCCGATGTCTATGTAATTCTTCCCTATTGATATATAAAATTGTTTGTAGTAGGTTGATCGCTTGGGGGAGTAGTTTTACTTCGCCCTGCTGGGGTGGAGTACACTCGACCCGTCGTGGACCCTGTTGCGCCTTCTTTTTATATATATATATATAAAACATCCATAGCTAAAAATGCTTGATTGCTAGATCGAACACTTGACAAGTGCAAAGAGAACCTTCTCTAATACCAAATGAAAAATAGCGGAAAATAGCTATGAAGAAAACTAGAAGGGGGGTGGGGATGAATAGATTTCTACCAAAAATTAATCACTAATCATATCAAAAACTTGTGAGAATTTCATAATCCTGAATTTTGCACAAGTTCAAATTAGCACTGACAGAAGAGATGATGTGTGGATCTACAAATTATTAGATGATATCATGCTAAGTAATAAGCGTGCCTACCAATCATCTAACATTAAGATGGATCAAACCACAATGACACAAAGATTTAGGGTGGTTCGGATTACACAACTGTGTATCCTACATCCCCCATCCCCACACACACACAAATTTGCTTATGTAGCCAGTTCAAACAGATCTCACAACACACACACAATCTGAGATGATCAAAATCTCATATTAGAACACACACTTGAAATTGAGCAGAAGGATTGCTCCAATTTCACACTGCACACAAGATGATTTGAAATTAAGATGAAGAACCAGTTCGACAACTAGAAATAGTAGAGAATATGACTAGTTCGAAATTCCCCCTATTTTGCTCCCAACTGAGACTTCAGAATTATGGCTCCTACTTGATGAAGAAAACTCCGAAATCTGAGAATTCAAGTTGACTTCGATTGCCTTCAACACTTGGATCCCAAATTCCTCAGATCTGGAGCAGCAACAAACCTAAGATGAAGCCTCTCTCTGGTAGCCGCCTTCTGCCTCTGGCAGATGAAGAACTGAAGTGTGATCCTCCAAAAAGTATGAGGATCGTGGGCATTTATAGTCCCAAGTACCCACGTGGTGCCTTAGAGTTTGGGGCACAAAATTCCCACTCAAAAGTCCTTGTACCAAATTCTTACACGTGTCTAAGATTTCAAATGTGGGTCAGCAGTCGAAGTGTGTCGACACAACTAAGTTATGTGTCGACACAAGATCATGGCATCCTGTTCAAATAATACTGGAAGGTGACTTGTGTCGACACATACCTGGCTTGTGTCGACACACCTGACTATAATCCAGAAATGCAACCTTCTGGGAACACAAGATGTGTCGACACATGAGGGACTTGTGTCGACACCACTGGCTTCATCATTTCTGACTGGTTTCTATGACCAAGGGATGTGTCAACACATGATGGACCTATGTCGACACAACTGGCTTCTTTTCTTCTGACTGGCTTCTGTGAATGCATGATGTGTCGACACATGCTAGATCTGTGTCGACACAACTGGCCTGCTTTCTTGAAAATCTTCACTGAACCTGAGCTTTGTGTCGACACTCAACAAGAGTTGTGTCAACACCACTGTCATCAAAACAACATTTTCTATGAACTAAACATGAAGTATGGTGTTAGATATGACTGATGCAATATATTTTAACTTGTATGGATCATAGTTAAACATCATCAAAACAAGAGATCCAATAGGGAATCCTCAAAACATGGAAGGGATCAAGCTAAAACCACAACCCCACATTCCTAGTTACAATAGGACGCCTAAACACCCTAAACCCTTAAATACTCATCATAAACCCCTTGTAGACTAGTTACCAACTTGGTGGGGTCGTGCGGAGAACAACTAGAGCACCAGAGGTGGAGAAGATCGCCCCCAACCGGAGATTTCTTCCCCAACCAGCATTCTGCATCAACTTGCAAAAGACCTCTCTTAGGAATGTTCAAAGGTAGGTGTTCTCGAGCCAAAGATGCACAAACCATATACCATGTTAAAGCTTTTCATGTCTAGTTTCATATGCATATGTTTTCCCTAATTTTCATCAAGTATGCTTCGAGTATTAAGCATTTTCCAAGAGTTGCACATGATTAGGACTTTTAATGTTCATATCATGTTTTAAGCTTCCCAAAACCAAATTAAGTCTAACTAAAAGTATAGTTCTCTTCTACTCACTGTTCTCTACAACTTTCATGTTCAAAGTTTTGTCCAAGGAGCCCTAGATCTCGAGTTATAGGCCAAACATGCATGATTACAACATTTTCACTATTCTTGGTTTGAACCCTAAACTGTGACCACTCAAGATGTCGCGATTTAGGTACTTGTAACGTGATCGACCAACTCGTTGCCATTACGTTAAAGGTGATGGCCTAAACCGATGCATTTTAGTTTCGTTCTAATTATCCGACATCATCAAACTGTGTGCCGATTGATTTTAGTGCATGTCTAATACGTGACCGCATGTGGTGTCGCGATTTTACCTATTTTTTTGCCCTTGGTTTTTGTGCTTATTTTGTATTTAAGAGAGTCAATGAACACGTCGGTATGACTCATCGCGATTCTGTCTCACCAATCGGTACATCCTACCGAATGCCTATAATGCGACAACTAAGACCGTCACGATTATGTGTCATTAATCGATACCCCTGTTTTGATTGCCCTTAACGCGATCGTGGACCCCGTTGCGTTTAGGTAGTCACCAAGCGATACACCCCTACCGATTGCCTTTAATGCGCCAGACCTAGTCGTCATGTTTCTGTTCAGTAATCGATTGGTTACATCGATTGCCTTGACCGTGACTATTACCCTCGTCACGATTTTGAAGACCGACTCTACCTATTTTTACTACTAATGGCCTTGGAAATAGGCGACGACTGAACCCGTCACGTATTCTAAAGCCTACCCGAGACTTGTTTACTCAGTTTAAAGTGTAAGTATTGCATGTTATGAGTTATGGAATTATTGTTCAGTCTGTCTAGTGACTTAAAACCTGTTAACCCATGAAAAAGTCATAATAATCTGAAAGCTTATTCTAATTGTTCTTAATTGCTTGATCTATTCTTGTTGAGATTGACATATTCGTCTTGATGATCTAGCTTATTAAAGAGAATGAATATCATGTTAAAATACAACAAATCATGATGTTATAATTTCATGTCTATATTGCGTCATCGTGTTACTTGGTTTCCACTTTATTTTAAACTAATAGATTGTGATATTGAGGCACGTTCTACACTACACTCTTGCACAAATAGGCAGCCCTTTCTTGGGGGATTGGAAACTCTCTGTTGGTCATTCCGTACTGGCAGACTAGGGACCTTTCCACTAAGACCTCTGTAATTCTATGTACTCTGTGGATTCCCTCATGGAGATCAAGTTGGTTGTATCATTGAAGTTCCTTGGAGATAGAATGAACTTCCTTTCTCATCTACTTCTCGTGAGTGTGATTCTCTACACATAAGACCAACCCATTAATGCAAATATTGAACTAAGTTCAAATTATGCCATTATGCTATCAAAATTCTCTCTTAACCATTGTTATCATGAATCATGTTCACTTATTATGCTTGAAATCATTATTGACATGACACTTTTTGAACCATTATTATTGACTTTATAGTCATTAACCTTCTTGACAATCTTGTTCATGTTACATGCTCTTAAACTTGCTCTTGATATGATAGTCTTAGACTGCTAGTGAACATTGTCCCTTGACATGATCATACAAATGTTCTCAGACATCCTGACATGACATTCTTAAACTCTTGAAAGTACCCTCTTGGGATCCTTTGAGCTGTTATGGCTCATACTGTTTTGTACGATTCTGTATTGTTTAGCACTAAAGTGGGTCTTGTGACCCTACTGGTCTTGAATGCATATTGTTGAGGGCACGAAGAGTGTCTAAGGGGATCCAATTTAGTCTTGGGGGCAGAGAACCACCCGAAAATACCTACAGGGGCTAATGACGGTGTCTGCATTTGCACCGGTTCTGATTGTTTTGATTTAGCTAGACATATGACTGTTATACTGTAACTATTCATCTGTTAATTTAGACATACTGCACTGTTATTGTACTGCCACTATTCTGACTAATACTGAATTGCTACTGCCATGTTATTGAATAGCTACTGGCCATGCTCTCCTACTACACTGCTACTGTTCAATTACTGTTACCTGTTATTACTTGAATGAAATAAGGTACTTGCTCATCTTATGAAAAGCACCTTATAAATTGATAGTCTAAATTCTATTGACTTGACACATTCCAGTCTGCATGATATCTTGCTAGCACTTTGTCATCGATTTTATTGTGCTTATGATTTAGCTTGTTACTCGTGCTTGCCTAGTTCTTAAAGTGCTAATCACTTATATCATTACCTACACTTCGAGATGTAAATCCTATTGGACTAGTTTGCTCATACTTGCTTCCTAATATTCCAGGTAGTGAAGATGAAGAGTATGTTTAATGATAGGACTTGAGCGCCGAGCGTGAAGTGCACTTTAGAGAGTCTCTCTTTATTCTAGTTAGTGAAATATTGGTAATCAATGTAATCTTGCCTTTATTTGAGAGATAGATGAGACTAGTAGTAGAGAGATGTTCTTATTTTGACATTGGAGATTGTAATAATTGTTTATGATGAATAACAGAGTTTGATTATTGAATTATGGGGTCTATTGATATTAGTCATTTATCGATGACTTCTGAATGCTTTCTTATTCGTCATGCCCCCGATTAATTCTACTGCTAAATTGGGGTCGTGACAGAGTGGTATCAGAGCCTAGGCTTTCCCTAAGTCCTAGGATATATTCGAGGTTGAGTCGTGAACCTAAGCTATAGGAATCTTGATCATGAGGATCTAGGACCCATAAGGTTGTGTTCACCATTAAGCTAGGCATCTGGTAAGATTGGGTAAAAGCTTGGGGTTATGCTAGGAGCTTAAGTATATGTGTAAGCACCATAAGATTAAGAAAAAATTAATTAAGTGTTATTACTCGCAGGAGACTGGAGGAGATGGCTGGTGAGCGTGCACAAATGCGCGAATTACAAGGCACTGTATGAGGGTTAACTCAAGCCCTTAATAATGTGGTTCATGCGGGAGGAAGGAATGGAGCAGGAGACTTATATGGGAACTTTCAATGAATGAATCCCACTAGGTTTAATAGAACCTAAGATCCCGATGAAGCTAAAAATTGGGTGAAGGCAATGGAACAAATCTTAGAGTTATGCAATGTTCAGAGCAGAAAAAAGTCCTTCTGGTAACCTTCCAATTGGACCGTGATGCTAGAGCTTGGTGGGAAGCTGCCAGTCAACATTTACCAAACAAAGACATAGACTGGGAGGCATTTTTAGAACTTTTCAACACCGAATATTTTTCTGAGAGGATTCGTCAGAAGAAGGCAAAGGAATTTGCAGACTTAAAATAACGAATGATGTCCGTAGCAGAATGTGAAGCACAATTTGAAAGACTAGCGCAGTATGCACCACATTTGCTGAGTAGAGAAAAGATGAAGGCAAAGAATTTTTTAGAAGGATTGAGACCTATCTACTGGGAAAGGTTGGCTCCATAGCCATTGTAGTATATTCAAACATGGTATTGAGAGCTCAAATCGTAGAGGACAACATGGAACACCTTGAAAAGATCCAGAAGAAGAAGGCATTGAAGTAAGAATGGGTTGTGCTTCCCAATGGCAATAGAGGAAGACATGTCGTAGATAACAAAAGAGTGAGGGGAAGTGGAGCGGGAGGAAGTTTGTGAATTCTGTGAAAAGGCAGGGCATCAGGTTGAAAATTGTTGGAAGAAATTGGATAGATGCTTGCGATGTGGAAGTGAACATTATCAAGTCGTTGATTGTCTTCAACATCCTTGCTATGAGCCATGAAACACAAGTTTTCTGAATTTTCTTTAGGATATATGGATGAGGTGTCTGAGTCCTCATCGCTCCAGGTAGCCACCATGGCTTTAGTCTTCCTGAAGTTGCCTTTCTTAAATTTATTCTGCAACTCAGGACACTCACCTCACATGTGTCCTGGTTTCTTGCATTCAAATAACCTCCTTCTCTTTGCTACTCTTGCCTTTTTGTGGGAATGACTTCCTAGCTAGCCTCTTTGGATTGCTCTAGAAGGACTTTCTCTTGCGAAGCAAGTTTCAAATTTTTCTGGTCAGCATTGCTAACTCTTCTTCTTCTCTGTCCATATCACTGTCTTCATTGGTGATGCTTTCTTCACGAACTGAAGCGGCCTTAAGGGCAATTCCTTTCCGTTTCTTAATTTCAGGCTCATTTCTCTTCATGTTGAGCTCATATGTCGTTAAGGATCCAATTAACTTCTCGAGTGAGAGAGTTGCCATGTTTTTGGAGTCCTCAGTGACAGTTGCCTTGGTATGCCAAGCAGGAGGTAGTGACCTGAGGATTTTTCTGACTAACTCAAAACTGGTGTAATATTTTCCAAGAACCTTCAGGCCATTTGTTGTGGTAGTAAACCTTGCAAACATCTTGGAGGTTGTTTCTTCTGGTTTCATCCAGAACAGCTCATATTCGAAGACCAGAGTGTTTGCCTTTACCTTCCGAGGTGCCTTCATAAATCAATTTTAGATTGTCCCACGTACCTTTAGTAGAGTTGCACATGGAGACACGTGAGTATTCATTAGGATGAATTACACACTGCATAATATTCATGGCACTATAATTAATCTTAGGTTTTTTAATATGATCTTCCATCCATTGTTTTTCGTCCTCTGGTAAAACATATGGACCGTTGCTTAGAACTTTCCAGACCTCTAGTCCTGAGCTTTGAGAAAGACATGCATCTGGTTTTTCCAATATATGTAATTATTACCATCAAAATATAGTGGACGATTGATCGAGTGGCCTTTAGTGATATACCCTTGGTCGGCCATTGCACACAAAGATCTCTCTTTCAAATAAAGAGAACCTACTCTAATACCAATTGAAGTGTACATGTGCAATGTACAACCAAGAGTGGAGGGGTGAATTGGTTGACTATCAAATTAAAATTTGATCTAATTTGATGTGACAAACAAACACTATCGCACCAGACACGTTACCACAAGCTAACTACGTACGTAGAAGGGATAGAAGAAAAGGAACAAACTATATAGTATGCAGTTATTTAGGTGGTTCAATCACACAAAGATTGTGCGCCTACGTCCATCCCTCATAGGTTTGCAGTGGCAACACACTACTCTGAACTTGGTCGGAGATACAGAGTACAAACCCTCCACACACATAAAGAGAGACACACACACGCACGTCTCAATAGTAACAAGGCCTTGCTGTCAAAACCCACACACACTGCTCATAAACCACGAGCACAATTCTCACACACACAAGAATAAGTGTCGTGAGGATTTTCTCAATGCAAAGAAAAAGATAATAGAATAAATAAAAATAGAGTTTCAGATTTCTCCTGTTTGCAGTGTTGAGAGAATGTTGAAGCAGAAGACAAGCAATTGCTCTGTCTTTCTTGGATGATGCATTGTCATTACAAATCAACCTTGATGTCCAAAACATCAACTTGAATCAACAAACCCGAAGAAGAAAAGCCTAGAAGAAGCTCTAGTTCGCTTGTGCTTTCTTTGACTTAACTGGATGCTTGGAGACTTCTCCTCCATCATTGTATATTTATATTGAAATTCAAGATAGACTTCTTCCTTGATACCCACGAGGAAAGGGCTTCTTTTCAACCGTAGATCCAAGGATAATCTCGTGGAAATCCTAAACAGGAAAGAGTTCTAACCAGAATAGAAACTTGGTTTTCGGAGGCGGTCGAGTGATTTCCCAAGGTCGGTCGTCTAATTTGAACTTTGCTTTGGTGTTGACCTGATTCTACTTCTGTGTCGACACACAAATCCACTTCGTTCGATTGATACAAGAACTTGCATCTGTTGGCCCTTTTGGTACGGCAGCAAGCTAACCTAGAGGGGGGGTGAATAGGTTTTTCTGAAATCTGAAATAGAAACTTAAACACAGAAATCAACACTTGAATGTTTGGTTAGTTTAGTGTGATAAAGAGTAGCAGTGCGGAAGCAAATAAACAATCACACAAATAACACAAGAGATTTATCCTGGTTCGGCCCTTCCCACATGGAAGTCCTACGTCCAGTCCCCAAGCAACTTCTTGGGATTTCACTAACCAAGGGTACAGTCCCCCTTAAGGACACTACAACACCCAGCACCCCAGCTGGTCTTCTTCTCTTTCCCGGGCAAGAAGGCAGCCCACTTCTCTTACAGGTAAAGAAGCCAACCTCCTAGTACAAACCCCAGTGCGGTTCTGCTAGACACTAACCCCTATCTAGGTTAACAACTGTATACAGTCCTACAGCCGGACAAGGATCTTTCTTAGAAAAGAAAGAACAAAGCTGAGAGTTGGAACAAATAAAAACCAACTAAAAGAACTCTCAGCAAAAGACTCTCTCCCCCAGATTACAAGATGCACACAGAGAGAGAGAGAGAAGAGAGAAGAAGGAGCTTGAATGCTTCAGTGCTTCAGATGCTTGAACACTTCTTCTTGGGCTCAGGCTCTTTCTCTCTTTTTCTTTGAGTGTATTTGGAGTTCAGGTTCCTCACTGGTTGTACACTCATTCAAAAGATCTTCAGGAAAGCTCTTGGTTCTTCTTCAGCCTTGCTTCATCTTTTATATGAGCAATTTGAATAAATCCGTTGGAGTTCTAGCCGTTGCTCATCTTCTCTTTCTTCTGATAATTTGTGGTCTACGAGGTCTGCAAGCATAGAAAGAAGTGTTTAGATAAAAGAATGTTTCTGTCAAAAAGGCTCATACCTCTATGTTTCCTGTTGCCACCCAGAAGTAGTAAGTAATCTCTCTTTTGTTGGCAGGAGAGAAGAGATCTATAAAGATAAGCAAAAAGATCTCCTGTCAGAAAGATAAAGGATTACGCAAATCAAGAATATTGACTTTTTCACTAGATGCCAAAAACATTTTAAAATATAAAGAAATCTATGTTTTTACAAACGAATTCACGTGAGAGCAAATCCTTATGAGAGTTACAAAGGAATCCTTATGAGAGTTCCATGTGAAAGTTACAAAGGAATCCTTATGAGAGTTACAAAGGAATCCATGTGAGAGTTACAAAGGAATCCATGTGAGAGTTACAAAGGAATCCATATGAGATCGATTCCTTAAGAGAGCGAATCCTTATAAGATCGATTCCTTAAGAGAGTGAATCCTTATGAGAGCGAATCCTTATGAGATCGATTCCTTTAGAGAGCGAATCCTTATGAGATCGATTCCTTTAGAGAGCGAATCCTTATGAGATCGATTCCTTTAGAGAGCGAATCCTTATGAGATCGATTCCTTAAGAGAGCGAATCCTTGAGAGCGAATCCTTATGAGATCGATACCTTTAGAGAGCGAATCCTTATGAGATCGATTCCTTAAGAGAACGAATCCTTGAGAGCGAATCCTTATGAGATCGATTCCTTTAGAGAGCGAATCCTTATGAGATCGATTCCTTAAGAGAACGAATCCTTGAGAGCGAATCCTTATGAGATCGATTCCTTTAGAGAGCGAATCCTTATGAGATCGATTCCTTAAGAGAACGAATCGTTGAGAGCGAATCCTTATGAGATCGATTCCTTTAGAGAGCGAATCCTTAAGAGATCGATTCCTTAAGAGAGCGAATCCTTGAGAGCGAATCCTTATGAGATCGATTCCTTTAGAGAGCGAATCCTTATGAGAAGTCTGTGTAAGTTACAAAGGAATCCTTATGAGTTACAAAGGAGTCTGTGTGAGTATAAAGGAATCCTTATGAGTGTCACTTATCAAATCGTTATGGGACCAAATCGATGTGGCACTTTGAACTGAAATCCATATATATATTAAATGGAATCCATTTATCTGTTTAGTGCAAATCATTACAGAATAATGTCATAAAATTATATTTATTAGAAAATCATGATATTTAATTTATTATTAGAAAAATCATGGTATTAAATATATTTAATATTCAATTAATCATGTAAATTTATATTTATTAAGAAAAATATGATATTAAATATTTTTAATAATAATTAATTAAACATAAATTTTATTATCACCAAAATAAAAGGGTAAAATATATGAGTGGTTCAACAATCTCCCCCTTTTTGGTGATGACAAAATTTATGAGAATTTTCTGACAAAAATACGTAAAGCATAGAAAATACAGAAAATTCACAGATAATGCATACCATGCATACTCTCCCCCTTTTTGTCACAAACCAAAAAGGAAGGTTCTTACCATTGCATTCTCTCCCCTTTGTGAAAGAAATTCTTACCATTGAGGGGTTCAACAATGATTGACATAAATGAATAACTCCTCCTTAGTCTGTGCTTCCCCTGAGTGAGAGACTCCACCTGAATGAAACTTGTAAATAATTGTTAGTAATATTAAAATTTAAAAATAAATTAATGACTACTCCCTCTTCAGATATGAGATGGATGAAGAGCTGGCAGTCACTAGTGCCTTGAGCATCCTTTGTTCCTGATGCTCCAAGGCCATCCTGCAAATAAACTACTCAGAAGTAGGTACCCAAATCTTTTTGGGTCTTTGATGGTTAGATGTATGAAAATAACATTTAGGAATCCAAACTAAGTGCCTTGTTGTGCAGGTGTTTACTGTGTGTCCTAACTTATTGCAATGAGAGCAGCAATGAATATAATTTGATTTACAGTTCTTATTTTCTTTGTGATGTCTATCTGGAACACAATATTTGGAGACCTTTTCTTTTACGGGAGCCTTTTTCTGAGGCAACTTGGTTTCTTTTACAAATTTTGGTAATGGATATTTTTCAGGAATTATGACTTGTTTTCCTTTTTCCGGAGGTATGTAACCAAGCCCTTGTTTGTTATTTCCAGATTTTGATCCGTTTAAGCATAGGGCTAAAGATGTTTTTCCTTTAGTTAATTTTCTAACTGATTCTTTTAAATAAAGATTTTCTTCAGTTAGAGTTTTCAATTTTTCTTCTAACTCTATCTTCTCATTATTCTTACTTTTTAAATCTTCATTTAAAAGATAATTATTATCTTTACATTCTTTTAATTGATCTTCTAATTGTTCCATTTCTGATTTAAGATCAGAATTAGTGTTTTCCAAACAAGTAAGGTTGTTCTTGATATTTTTCAATTCTTTTACAACAACCTTGTGTTTATCATAAAGTTCATTAAAAACATGATCTAAATCTTCAGATTCTGATCCTGAATCTGTGCAAGAATCAAAAAATGAGTCAGAATGTGCCTCATCTAGTCCTGCCATGAGGGCAAAATTTACCTGCTCTTTCTCCGATTCTGAGCTTGATGTTTCGGAGCTTGTGGCCTCATCATTTTCCCAAGCAGCTGCCATGGCTTTTCTTTTGAATTTCTTGTGCTTCATTTTGGACTTTTCTGGTTGACCAGTCTTCTTTAGTCTAGGACAATCTGGTCTTAGATGTCCAGGTTTTCTGCATTCATAGCAGACTGGTTCTTTCTCTTTTCTGTCTTTCTTTTGAATCCTTTTCGATCCATTTTTCTTCTTCTTGAAAATTTTCTGAAGCTTGGACAGAACTTCATCTACGTCACTATCTTCAGAATCTGCATTTTTGGAGCTTGAAGAAGTAGGAGTAGCTGCAACTTTAAGAGCATTAGTACATTTTTTCTTTGATGAGCATTCAGATAGACGCTCCATATTAATTTCATGTGCCATGAGGGGACCTATTAAGTTATCAATAGATAATTTGGTTAAGTCATGGGCCTCTTCAATAGCAGTTACTTTAGGTGTCCATGAGATAGTTAAAGACCTAAGTATTTTTCTAACATTTTCTTCATCAGATAGGTTTTTACCAAGAGAGCTTAAACCAACTACTATGCTTGAAAATCTATTATACATCTGAGTGATATTTTCAAGTGGAAGCATTTTAAATTGCTCATATTGAGAGACAAGAATATCTATTCTAGTTTGTTTTACTTTATTGTTCCTTCATAAGTTATCTGCAATTTATCCCACATTTCTTTTGCAGATCTGCATGCAGAAACTCTACTAAATTCTTTTTTGGATAAAGCACAACATAAATAGTTCTTGGCTTTAAAGTTTAGAGATAATTTATTCTTATCAGCTACTGTAATGGCAGTAGTACCTTCAGCAGGAACAACAACAAAATCACCTACCTCAATTACCTGCCACAGATCAAAGTCTGTGCCTCGAATGAAGCATTCCATTCTCATTTTCCAATATTGGTAGTCCTCTCCATCAAAGAATGGAGGTCTGGTGACTGGTTGACCTTCAGCATATCCTTGAGCTGCCATGGATCTTTGCTCTAAGATCGTTAGATCTTCTTGAAAGTTCAGAGACCCGCTCTGATACCACTTGTTGGCCCTTTTGGTACGGCAGCAAGCTAACCTAGAGGGGGGGTGAATAGGTTTTTCTGAAATCTGAAATAGAAACTTAAACACAGAAATCAACACTTGAAGGTTTGGTTAGTTTAGTGTGATAAAGAGTAGCAGTGCGGAAGCAAATAAACAATCACACAAATAACACAAGAGATTTATCCTGGTTCGGCCCTTCCCACATGGAAGTCCTACGTCCAGTCCCCAAGCAACTTCTTGGGATTTCACTAACCAAGGGTACAGTCCCCCTTAAGGACACTACAACACCCAGCACCCCAGCTGGTCTTCTTCTCTTTCCCGGGCAAGAAGGCAGCCCACTTCTCTTACAGGTAAAGAAGCCAACCTCCTGGTACAAACCCCAGTGCGGTTCTGCTAGACACTAACCCCTATCTAGGTTAACAACTGTATACAGTCCTACAGCCGGACAAGGATCTTTCTTAGAAAAGAAAGAACAAAGCTGAGAGTTGGAACAAATAAAAACCAACTAAAAGAACTCTCAGCAAAAGACTCTCTCCCCCAGATTACAAGATGCACACAGAGAGAGAGAGAAGAGAGAAGAAGGAGCTTGAATGCTTCAGTGTTTCAGATGCTTGAACACTTCTTCTTGGGCTCAGGCTCTTTCTCTCTTTTTCTTTGAGTGTATTTGGAGTTCAGGTTCCTCACTGGTTGTACACTCATTCAAAAGATCTTCAGGAAAGCTCTTGGTTCTTCTTCAGCCTTGCTTCATCTTTTATATGAGCAATTTGAATAAATCCGTTGGAGTTCTAGCCGTTGCTCATCTTCTCTTTCTTCTGATAATTTGTGGTCTACGAGGTCTGCAAGCATAGAAAGAAGTGTTTAGATAAAAGAATGTTTCTGTCAAAAAGGCTCATACCTCTATGTTTCCTGTTGCCACCCAGAAGTAGTAAGTAATCTCTCTTTTGTTGGCAGGAGAGAAGAGATCTAGAAAGATAAGCAAAAAGATCTCCTGTCAGAAAGATAAAGGATTATGCAAATCAAGAATATTGACTTTTTCACTAGATGCCAAAAACATTTTAAAATATAAAGGAAATCTATGTTTTTACAAACGAATTCACGTGAGAGCAAATCCTTATGAGAGTTACAAAGGAATCCTTATGAGAGTTACAAAGGAATCCTTATGAGTTACAAAGAATCCATGTGAGAGTTACAAAGGAATCCATGTGAGAGTTACAAAGGAATCCATATGAGATCGATTCCTTAAGAGAGCGAATCCTTATAAGATTGATTCCTTAAGAGAGTGAATCCTTATGAGAGCGAATCCTTATGAGATCGATTCCTTTAGAGAGCGAATCCTTATGAGATCGATTCCTTTAGAGAGCGAATCCTTATGAGATCGATTCCTTAAGAGAGCGAATCCTTGAGAGCGAATCCTTATGAGATCGATACCTTTAGAGAGCGAATCCTTATGAGATCGATTCCTTAAGAGAACGAATCCTTGAGAGCGAATCCTTATGAGATCGATTCCTTTAGAGAGCGAATCCTTATGAGATCGATTCCTTAAGAGAACGAATCCTTGAGAGCGAATCCTTATGAGATCGATTCCTTTAGAGAGCGAATCCTTATGAGATCGATTCCTTAAGAGAACGAATCCTTGAGAGCGAATCCTTATGAGATCGATTCCTTTAGAGAGCGAATCCTTATGAGATCGATTCCTTAAGAGAACGAATCCTTGAGAGCGAATCCTTATGAGATCGATTCCTTTAGAGAGCGAATCCTTAAGAGATCGATTCCTTAAGAGAGCGAATCCTTGAGAGCGAATCCTTATGAGATCGATTCCTTTAGAGAGCGAATCCTTATGAGAAGTCTGTGTAAGTTACAAAGGAATCCTTATGAGTTACAAAGGAGTCTGTGTGAGTATAAAGGAATCCTTATGAGTGTCACTTATCAAATCGTTATGGGACCAAATCGATGTGGCACTTTGAACTGAAATCCATATATATATTAAATGGAATCCATGTATCTGTTTAGTGCAAATCATTACAGAATAATGTCATAAAATTATATTTATTAGAAAATCATGATATTTAATTTATTATTAGAAAAATCATGGTATTAAATATATTTAATATTTAATTAATCATGTAAATTTATATTTATTAAGAAAAACATGATATTAAATATTTTTAATAATAATTAATTAAACATAAATTTTATTATCACCAAAATAAAAGGGTAAAATATATGAGTGGTTCAACAGCATCGACCAAGACTTTGACTGGCCAAGTGTAAATCGTGACATTCGAAGTCAAGATGCTTCGGATGGCAAAAATACAATGTGAATATACGAAGTCAGCTTGCTTCGATTGGCAAATCGATCGACTGATTTCCTCCAGTCAGTCATTCGACTTTTTGACTATCTCACTGCCAAAGCCACTAGCTACATCGAATCCTTTAGATCGGTCGTCCGATCTTTCCTTCATCAATCGAAACCTTGGTAACAATCGATTGCCCTGTCCTTCAATCGATTGGCCTTTGATTATTAGTCGACCGATTTCACAGGGTTGGTCGAACGACTTGCTGACTGCTGTAGTACTAGACTGTATTGGCTAGATCGGTCATCCGATTACCCTGGGTCGGTTGAGCGATTCCCTACAAAAGTGCAGAAATCAAGTCAGTCTGAAATCTAACAATTGATGAAATTAAACACTCTCCTTAGATTTTTGTGTGTGAACTCTAATCATCATGAAAGCCTTGTTGAGTTCATTAGCATATGAAATTAACCAAGATAAATTGATTATGAGTACCTTACATAAATTTACATAAAATCCACAAAATACTCATAACCACATGCTTCAACATAAACTAATTTTGTTAACTTCAAAACATTAAGAACATGGAGACAACAAACTAGTATAGTCATTGGAAGTTTGTTTGGAAATCAATCGTGTGCCACTTTAGCATCCCCTAAGTGAGAGTAAGTGATAACAACTAATAGTTCGACTACTCCTACTTCAACGAAAAGTGTGCCAACTTACACAATCACTTCACCTTGATAGCCCACTCTGAAGCCAATGGTCAAGTTGAGAATGTGAACAACACCCTTTTCAAAGGGCTAAAGACCAAACTAGAAAAGGCTAATGGAAGTTGGTTAGAGGAGTTGTGGAGCATTCTATGGGCTTATGGAACAACTCCTGGGGCATCAACTAGTGAAACCCCTTTTTAACTAGTCTGTCGTTAAAGTAATTGTACCACTCAAAGTCAAAAGCCCCTCCCTCGGAATCATCAACTTCAAGCTGAAGTCTAATGATTGAGCTATCAGAGAGAACTTGGATTTAGTCGAAGAAGTTAGTGAAACCTCGAGGATTCAACTGACAGAGTATTAAAGGTGCATGGGCCATTATTATAATGCTCAAGTGAAGGACAAACAATTCTTTCTAAGAGACATAGTTCTGAGAAAGTCCAAAGCCTCCACTCAAAGTGGTAGGGAAGTTGGCTGCCAAATGGGAGGGTCTATATCAAGTGGGTAAGGTCTCTAGCAAGGAATCATTTAGACTGGCGACATTGATGGAAAGTCTATTTTGTGTATGTGGAACACCAAAGCCCTTAGAAAAATTTTCAATAATGTATTCAACAATCTCATATAGAAAACTTTTCATACATTTTTCTTGGATATCATACATGTTCGAAAAAAACCCATACAAGGTTATAGACTAGCTTAGAGTAAGTAGAGTGGAGATCTCTCACCGAGAGACTGACTCCAATTATGTGGAAACTGACTTGGTCACTGGGCCCTCTAAACTAACTGCATACAACCTAACTGACCTACTATGAGGAAGAAAATCATCTCCTTTTGATGCAAAAGGAGGAAGACCAAAAGAGAGAAAAGGAATACAAAAGAGGGGCTGGAGAGGACTTTTCTTAGGCTAGTGATGAAGCTACTTTGACCTGGATATCTAGAACTACTACGACTGTTTTCAAGTTGCAGGCGTTACCCCAGAGCATTCGAGACTAGTGCCTCTTCTTCCTCCTTATTCATCTCCACATGGGAAGCGGTAGAACATAGTGGTTCTTGGGGGAGTCATGGAGCAAAGTGTACTCCATACCTCTATTTCCCATATCACTATGTCACACCTTTCCTATTTCCCATTCCACTATGCTATCGAAGGCGTCAAAGTAAGAAGAGAGTGGCAATATCATCGTCTTCTTCCTCAAACTCCATCTTTAATGAGGCAGCACAGATCTGTGAAGGGGAAGAAAGAGGAGAAAGAAAACATAAAAGAAGCTCTTCTAAAGAAGCTCAAGTAGAGAAGGAAGATGGAGGCACTCCAATATGACCCCAAGTGCCTATTTAGAGGTAAAACGTGAAGGGCTTTTTTCAAAATTCCACCTCCTTGAAAGTTTAAGAATCTACAGGGGTTCAGAGAGATATAAAGGCCAAGGTATGATTATGAATAGATCCTAAAAATGTGAGAGAAGTACACCGGCCCACTATTCAAAGCATCTACAAGGAAGGGCGGCATGCAAAGTAGCTGCCCATACTTGAGCCAATGGTGAAGTGACTCTACGAAGGGATGCACCTGTAAAAGTATGAAATATTTGACAATCAGAAGGTACACACAATTTTCTTCCATTAAAAAAACCATCTATTATAATATGAAAAAAGCTTTTACATTTCCTAAAAAAGAAGTGAAAAAAAGAAAATGAGTAGATAATAAGTGTATAAGGAGATCAATCAACTTCGACAGGCTACAAGCCATCTTGAGTAGATGATGTAATTCCCTTGATGTGAGGGGGAACAACCTTAGTATTTTGGTGGAATCTTTCGACAGGCACTGACCCCACCTATGTGGGAACTATCTTGGTCATGGCTTGTAACGCCCCGAGGCGAAATATCGGAGCGGAATTATAGTTATCAAATAGTACCGAGCGATAAATAGATATCAAACCATTGCACAATTGGAATAAAACCAAATGAAATCCAACTTCATTAATATTCCATCAGCTAACTATTACATCCACTAATCAGAGCCGAAACTAGGGCCCAGAGTACTTTATTCAAATCCAACTAATACATATTTACTAACTCATAACTAAACTATCTAACTAATAAGCACGGGTTAATGAAACGGGTCACTCTTGAGCATCATCCTCATTCCCCTCCTCGTGAGTGTGGTAATCCCCATCAGACCCACCTGAAAACACAAGAAATAATAACGCAGGATGAGCAAATAATACCCAGTAGGACTTAATATCTCGTATGAACAAGTATGCTTTAAATGATTAATGTCTTAAAAATAGGATATCTAGAGAGCATAGTCATGTAGAGCAAAGTAACGATAGCAAGAGAATGATAGCACTTGTACATGGAAAATAACACATCAAGTACGATAATGGATTGGCCATGTAACGATATAGCACGTAAAGTTGCACAACGGTGCACTAGTAATGATAGCACTTGTATAGATAGCACTGATTGATAGCACTTGGGTTGATTGTCATAGATTAAATCTTTATAGTATAATGGCACTGGATGTATGCCAACATCCTAATTATTTTAACTCCAATGGGCAAATGGCACTTTTCGGGCACTCCTCCCAGGACCTGATCGGGCCACATTGCACTGGCATAGTCATGTTTCTTATCTTAGACAATCATATAGATGGCCAAATAGAGTACCAAGAATAGATGAGAGAGTAGAGAGAAAAGTGAACAGATAAGAGTAAGGAGATAGTAGAAGAGAATAGGGACATGTTCGTAAAACAACGTTAAACACACGATAGTCACAGTTGCACGGCACTAGGTTGGGTGCCGACAGTCAGGTAGAAGTCACATCTGCCCATTAGTCGTGCCATAAACACAGGCTAGATGGTCTGGCGTGATCCCAAGGTAAGAAGGAAACACACTAAGGCCATTTAGATCATATTGATCCCTAAGGTGTAATGGGTTTTAATGGTACAACTAGCTCGTCGGAAATGGACGTGCGCCAAAGCTAAGGAGACTTACGGAGGCCTTGACAAGGAGTGCATGGTCTAGTCAGGAGTATTCCCAATGGAGAGGTGGTCCATGCCAAGAGAAAGTGTGTAACGAAACGTTGTTCGTCTTGCCTCGAGTGCTTGATGGCAGAGGGACGCGATGTTGGTGTACAAAGCATGCGAATAAAACGAAGACAAGTGTCATTTAAATATTTGGGAGATTAAGTGATTAATTACACTTAATTACCAGATATATTATAGAGTAATTTAATAAGGTCTCATTGTAATTAATAATGTTTAGTGTGTGCAAGTGTAAGAAAATCATGAGAGCATGAATAATCGTGCATATGACTTTTAATTAATTAAATTTATGTAATTATTAACAAATAATAATATTCAGATTATTACTAATCTTAACAGTGCACGATTTAGCTTAAACAAGGGTTAAATGGTATATAGAGCAGGGGCATAAGAGCAATTTTATGTTCTGGCTGCAATCTTGAAAACGCAACGGGGGTACCCGTCACGATTCAAATCACGACGGGTGGCCCGGGCGCGACAGATGAACCGGGCCGGTCTGGCGCGGTCTGGAAGGGAACCGCGACGGCGCGGGCCGTTGCATTTAGAATGCAACATATTGATCGGTCATGTCCCCTCTGATATCGGGACGAGTCATGCCGTCGCGATTTTGGAGGGGCGGCTCGACCCAGAAAAGGGGATCTGCCCTTTTTGGGTTTGGTCCTTCCCTTCCATGCATGATATAGTGCCCTTCTAAAACCGATATAAAATCACACGATGATCTAAAAATTATGAAACTAGTTTTAAATGAAAGTAGACACGTACATCTATCAACAGGCATGAGTAATTAGAAAATATACAAGGTTTGTGCATGCTTTAGTTAGGTTACATTTTGGTGACCTAAACATGCACAGTCCTGGTAAACGATTTAATTAGCAAAGGATACACAATGGAAATTAGGAAAAATAGGGGCGTTTGAAAGCTAATAGCTGTAGTATTTATGAGAATATTTTCATGGCATGGGATCAAGTACATGTGTGGATTGAAAGCAATCATGAAGGTTCAGGTGCATGGTAAGGCCAGACTTTAGAACATTTAATACTCCTTCATGGAGCCACAAAAATTAGGGAAATCATAGGGTTTTCAAAGATGGATGTGTAGGCTACCTATGGCCAAAATTAGGTGATTTGTGCTTGAGAGATTGCCTACCTTTTCTTTTTGTAATGAAAACCTAGGGTTGATGATGAAGAAGAGAATCCCTCCTTGGTTCCTAGCTTCCTCTCCTTGCTCTCCACGTCCAGAACTCCTCCTCCTCGTCCTCCAAGGCTTCAGCCACGATCTAGGGTTGGGTTGGTACGATTTGGGGGTGTATTCGTGGGTTTAGAGAGTCCTACCTTCTAAAAACTCTTTCCTTAAAACTCCGAATTTCCATCTTTATCACCCTATTTCTCACCTTTATCTTCCTAATAGGATTGGGGAGAGAGTTAATTTTATGGGCAAGGGTTAAGGTAAGTGTAGGACTCATTGTTAGGATATTTACCACCTATTTAAATATTTATCTTGCCCTTTTTAATTAATTAATTAATTAATTAACTCCGAATTGAGGCAAAAGATCTCCCATCCAAAGATGGGCTCTTAGCTTTTCGGCCCATTACTTTAGGTATGGACCATTAGTTGAACCCATTTACTAATTTAGCTTAATGGGTTTTTGTTTAATTCTCTTTTATTTCATTTATTCCTTCTTTATTCTCATTTAATTCTATTTATCACATTTATTTAATTACAATTTTATTTTATTGGGAATTCAAAAATCATAGTTGCTACATGGCTTCCTCTAAAACTATTACTATAGTTTCATCTATCTTGACCGAGGGTGGAGCAACCAGAGTTAGGACATTCTCAACCACCACAACTTCGATGCTTGTATCTGGAGTTGGTGGTTTATCCTTTAAGATACAATCTTCCTCGCCTTGCTCCAGCTAATTAAGATTGAGTCCCTCAATGATCAATTGTCAAGCCAACAGGGCCGACCGATGAAACCCTTAGGCAAATCCTTTTCTAGTGCCATGATAATACCTAGGGAGGATTGCCAGTGGCTAACATCTACCATGAGTTCCTTAAAGTCTTCAGATGATTGGAACTCATCCACTACTTGCACCCTTGTGGCCGATGTCCGAGCTGGCACTTCAGTTAGTTCCTATCTGGCTACTCCTAGTTGATGATTGAAGACGGCCCTCACAACACTCCAGGTAGTCTTCTCAGCATCCCATGTTGATCTCTTAGTCACCCAAGCCTCAGCCTAGTCGAACGCATGTTACAACTATTCTTTTAGCTCTTTATTTTCCCTTGACGCCTTGGTAGCATGGCCTCAAAGTCTCAGTGCCTCCTCACGGAGTGATTCACATTCCTCTACCAGGAAATCTACTCATTGTTATACTTCGGCCCAAACTTTATTCATGCTATTCTCGGGCTCAGTAATTTTGCCACAACACTACCTCAATTCCAATGAATAAACTGCCACCTTGATTGTTTCTTGGACAACCTAGAACTCCAAGTCTGAGTCTAAATAGCCCCCATAGGTTGGCATCAAAGTTTTGGTTTGGGGATTGTTGGAGAAGATGATGGAGTGGACTTCCCATCAACTCTAATATTGTGCTTTCTACTAGAGGTAAAACCCAAGAAGGTGGGACCATCACCTCAAACTTTGCGATAGCCGCTGCTTAGGGAATTAGAGCTCACACTGGAGCCATTGTTGCCAACTCCACAATCAACATTGTCAATACCGACCTTACTTTCATTAGTGCAGCCCTCTTCACTGAAGGTACCGAGCCACTGGTTGTTGCCTTTCTTTTGTCAGCACAGTATTGATCCTTTATAGCATAGTGAGGAGTTTCTCCTTGGGCCCCTTCGGAGACCCAAACTCTTTTTTACTGGCACCTCGATCATCTATTATTTACCCTTGTCTTGAGCCATTACTCGAGAAGTTTTTTGCCTAAGGGGAATTTTTCTTCATCCAATAATTCTTTTGACTCATTTAAAGACGACTAGTTGGATTCACTCTACAGAGGACTGAACTGCGCCGGCAAATCTACATAAATAAAGAGATCAGAGTTGTCACTTCAAAGGCACTTAAAGGAAATTGGCTCGAGATACATAACAATCCAAAAAATCAAGAAAATGTTGCATTTACAATATTTTCATAGAAAAGTTTGAAGTGCTTTCCCATAGTCCAGAAGGTTATCAAAGGTCGCTAGCTCCTTTGTATACAAAGGGTGGGACATCAAAAGACAAGCATCATCTTCCAATCCACTGTTAAACATAGTTAGATTGGGTATGCATGAACAAGAGAACTTTTAGGACACTAGAAAATCTCACTCATGAGCATCGGAACATTGAAAGACCTAGAAATAATGAAACTTCCACCCTTTGTGGGAAGAAGCTCTAAGAGAAAGACTCAAGAAACTGAGAAAGACTCAAGAAACTCCTACATTAGCAAGCTTTGAGAAAGAAAAAGCCATTGTTAGCTTGAAGGTGCTTCTTTAGTTCGAGGAAGACATGAAAGAGTCAAATGCTAGAAAGAACTCCTAGTCTCATGTAGTGCACTTCAAAGGTATAAATAAAAGAATGTAAGTTGAATACCAAATGGATCGATGCCAGCCTGTAGAAGTTCAGAAGGTCAAACACAAAAGGGTGAACTAGAACCTAGAAATCCAATTTGAGAGCAAGTTCATGTAAACAAAATGTGTTCTGCCTACAAGATGTATTGAGTTTTCCTAATGAAGGGATGAAGAACTCATAATCAAAGGGAACTCAGTAGAGAAAGGAAAGTTCCTCCACTTCCCATTCCTCCATGTCACTGAATGTGTCATTATATGAAGGACCTAGAGAGGCTTTGACCTGTGAATCCACTATAGAGGAAGAACCTTCTTGGTCGGCCATGGGTGAAGAAGAGGAAAAGGAAGACATCAACTTTGAACTCGAAGATGTAGCGGGGCGAAGGAAGGGGTAAAATGCCTCGGCTACAGTAGAAGCGAGGCTAGTGAACTCACAAGCTATCTTAGACTCTATCCCTAGATTCCTTTGAGTCATAAAGAGAACTCATTGGAATCGAAAGCCCACATGCAAATAGAATTACATTGGAACAACCCAAAGGCAAGACTAGATTGAAGGACAAGTGGGGTAAAACTAGAAACACAGAGGCAGAGATGAAGTGAACAAAGTAGGTGCCACTGAATGCCTTAATAGCGATATTTATAGCCATGAAAAGTTAAGGATTTTTCTTTCAAAATCCTATGTCCCCAAAAGATGAAAAGCTTGAACCTACATCGAGGAGATACTACGAGATCAAGGTGAATGATGTGTGATCATTGCATCAAGAGCCTTGAGAAGCACAGAAGAAATGACGGTATCCACATGAGCACTCTATGGAGGGAAGGAGGCATACAATGTCACCTTCCATATATGTAAGAAGTAGCGCCATAAAATCTACGAAGTGACATGCTACCAAGGAATAAGCCATTGAGCAACATGTAACTAATAGACTCGATCCTCACATCTACCCCGAGAGAATTACCCTCTGAGCTAACTTCACTCAATTCGGAAGTGGGGATGGGGGCAAGTGGAGAGGGAAAATCTCGACACTCTGGTGTAAATTTTAAGGCCCAATTGTTAAACCTGGACCAATAGGTGAAAGTTCAATGACTAAACTATAGCCCACCTAAAGATAGTCTCGATGGTAAGTATGGCCTAAGAAGTGATATAAAGTTTCAGATTTCCACCCATGTAGAGCACCCCTTGATCTGACATGGAAATTAGGGGATAGTTTGGGGCTAGCAGAAAGCTCTCAAAGTGATGTCTTTAGAATGGGCTAAGGTAGAAAGTTAACTCATCTCATGTCTAACTTGATAGACTGGCAAGGTCTTAACTTGGTGATCTGATTCCCTTTGAACAAGCCCTTACCTTGGAGGCTCTTAGCCTAAGGAGTCCCCAATTGGATAAGAGAGGTTAATTTGATAGGTTCCTAGCTCGGCCTAGAAGAAGCAGTTGAAACTCCCATATGATATTATGGTAAACAAATCTCATTAAGTTGATGGTCACTCAAGAGGACATGGAGCCATAAAGAGGAGATAAGGGATCACACACGATCGTTCACGATCATAACCCATGAATCTCGTAATGGGCCATGATGTCCATTATGGCCACTCCTTCTCAGGGATTACACCCACAAATTGACCTAAATGACCGGCATGTTGTGAGAGACTATTTGGAAAATCGACTGTCTTTATAATCTCCTAGGACATCCCTCCGAAAAGGATAAGACATTTAAACTAGTGGAAAATAATATTGAATTGTCTCCCTTCGTCTTATAATCTTATCCAATCTGACTTAAGTATCTGAGGGTTATTCTTGGAACTCACGTCCCAGGACCTTGATCATTTATTTTTCTTGCTGGTCAAATCTTGAGGAATTGAAGTGCCACCTGATTCCTCAAATCCCAAGAAAATCTTATGGTCTGGAGGAGGTTCTAGATCACCTTCTTCACTCTCTATTTTCTATATTATACGCGTATTATACGTGAAAAAAGTAACATTATGAAAAAGAGAAACATTTGTAGTCTTGTGAATATGTGATGTGGTACACGGTGGCCATAGAACAATGATGACAACAGACAGGGGTGGAGTCACATCACATTATATCAATATAAAATAGACTACGATCCAATAAATAATGACATCTTATCCTTTACTACCTAACTAGATGAATAACATAGTATTTATTTTCAAAAAGCTTTCTTCTTCTGTCATTCTTTCTCATGGCTTTCGTCTTTTGGAGGCTGTGGAACAGATTTCTGCTCTCTATTCTCACATAAAATAAATTATCTATCCAAAAGGTAGTAAGTGTTCTTATGATTGTACACCCCGATCGGAATTTTAAGAAAAAAATAAAGAGAATTTTACTAGATATTAGTAATAGGTGGAAAGTAGTCGTTCTATTTTTAGAATTATTTTGACTTGTCGAGTCAGAATATTCATTGTACACAGACATGTAGTTTGGTCCTCAAGATCAAAATATTCATTATATATTTTTCAAACATTAAATGCACGCTCATTATCTATTTCTGTGAAGAGCTTTCTCTCTCTCTCTCTCTCTCTCTCTCTCTCTCTCTAGATTTAGCTTTGATGACCATAAAGAAAAAAAGAAACTCAAGCCCTCAATTATTTACCTCCTTACACATCAAAATAATTGGTTCTGATGCAAGGCTCAATAGTCAAAATTCACATTTTAAGTAAGGCAGATCTCTCTGTGGGGTGGAGTGGGATGGGACATTTGGAAGAGTTTTGCAAGGGAGTACTTATAAGTCATTGAAAAACAAAAAGGATCTACAACATTATCTAATTTTGCAGGACTTGTGGGGGGGCTTGTTTGATGTTGTATATATAGTTTAATTTGCAAGAGCTTTTTGTAAATTTAAATATCATTGCACTACATTTTTCTTCGCTAAAACAAGCGGGGAGGGGGGGGGGAGGGGGATGGATGTGAACCCTTGCGATGCTGTGATGATTACGGATGTGGGCCAGATTTATTACTTAGTAAAATGGGCCGAGTCACGTACTTGGTAGTGGGCTGTAGTGTAGACTAAGCCCAAAGTTAGCCCATGCTTTCTAAGTCGCGGCTAACAGTCTGAGTGGGCTGCAGTCGAGCATGGCAAGAGAATGGGCATGTCTCGAAAGGGTGACACTTAGTGCAAATATTAATATGTAATTATGTTTCTCATCTTATGAACTCTCATATGATGGGCTTATATGTGAGTGATAGGACAGTTTGACCACGCCCATACGACCAAGAAAAAAATCATACGATAATATGGCAGATAGCATGTGTGTGACTCAAGTGGCAAAGGGAAGGACATTGTTACGTCAATATTTATGTAGCGACGTCATTGGTTAGGTTGGAAATTTCCGCCGCCTCATTTTAATGGCTTCTTGTGGGACAATTGATGGTCTCTTGGTAATCTCTTGCTACACCTTCAAGTACACCATTTTAGATGCTAAAGTTTTATATAATAGAAATAATCAGAAGGTGTTTTACAAGAATTGCCGCTTCTAAGAAAAATTGATTTCCTTTTAAGAGAAAATGTGCGTGGAGCCTCACGTTTGTCTAAGGACGGACGTTGATACTAAGCGGATGGTAAATATTTCTCAAAACTTAAATACTCAATTCCAAGACTAATGATAAAAGAAAATATATATTGGTAGAAGCCAATAAACTCTCAAATGTTTGGAGAAAAAAGGGAGATTTAATTATTGATTCTTGGCAGGAATCTAACATTATTTTCAGATCCCTGATAAGTGTTCCCACACCATCCAATTCTTACTTTACGTAAGATTTATTTTTAATTTCTGCTGTTAACCCCCATTATCCCAAAAGTGGGTAATTGTGTAAGTACGTACTTACGTAGTTACATGTGTAACTGTGTAACTATGTAAATCTTATAATTGCATAAGCATATAATTACATACTTATGCAGTTATACATGTAACTCTATAAATACTTAATAATTTACAGAAATAAATATTACTTACTTACTAAGAGAATTACCAATCAGTCCCTAATTTTGGGAGACTTATTTTAGGTCTTTGAGTTACATAGTTATAGAAGAAGGGATTTATATAGTTTCAGAAGGGCTTACCTAGTTATCAAGGACTTACTTAGTTATAGAGTTACATGTGTGATTACACACTTACGTAGGTAAGCCCTTCTATAACTCTATAATTACCTAGTTACCAGAGACTTACTTAATTACAGAGTCCCTGCGTTACATACTATGTAACTTTGTAATTACATACATAATTACAGAATTACATGTGTAGTTACATAGTATGTACATGTGTAATTATACACTTATATGTAATTACAGAGTTACACATGTAACTCTGTAACTACATATTTATCTAGTTACAGGAATTACATACTTACATAGTTTCAAGAATTACACATGTAACTCTATAACTAGTTAAGCTAACATTTGGTAACTAGGTAAGTCCTGATAACTAGGTAAGTCTTTCTGAAACTATATAAGTCTGTAACTGGGTAAGTCCTAATTGCAGAGTTATAGACTTATAAAATCACTATGTAGCAACCTGAATTTTTGTGAAAAAAAAAATAAAATTAAAATAATTAAATTAAAACCTAGCTAAATGGATATTTAAATAAAAAGAGCATTAAATAAAACCCATTAAATGGAAAAGAGTAATAGGCTTTGCTTAATAGATCTCTAGAATTTATTGGGTCAAAAATATGAATTTACAAAGGGGAAATAAAAGAAAATACCCTAAATTCGAGTTTTATTATTCCTAATTGGAAATGGGTATTAAAGCAATAAAAGTGACAATTAGAGTTGGAATTGGATTCCTAAACCTACCTCATATAGTCTAGCACGAATTTAGATACTATCCTAACCCAATTAGAGATTGGAAAGCAAGAGAGGAAGGTGGAGTAGGAAATCTCGTAATTAAGAGAAATTTGAGTAGTAGTAGGAATAGGAATTGTATTATATAAATACACCTCTTAAACCCTCATGGTCGGCCCTAGCTCGTGCAAAGGGGTTCTTGGGGTAGACAAGAGGCCAGGAGGAGGAGAAATCGAGGAGAGGAAGATCCATCAAGCTTCTTCCTTTGTTCTTGGAGTTCTAAGCCCTAGAAGATAAATCGAGTCAAAGGTAGGCATTCTCACGAGCAAAATTAAATTAAACTCGTCTGTAGGTAGTTCCAATCACCAGGAACAAAAGCCCTCTTGTTTCATAATTTTCCATCGAGCCAATCTTTGTTCTTGATTTTAGAAGATCTGCAAATATGATAACCTCAAGAATCATGTTTAAATCTACACTCTATTTCTACTTGATCCCATGCTACGAAACTTTTACTGTAGATACTTCATGTGTTAGGGATCTTTTGCCCCTAAAAGCCCTAATTTTTGTTGAGCATGTGCTCGAATTAAATCAATCTTGCTCTTGTATCATGTTCTATGTTACTTGTTATTGTTCATGATCAAACCATGTTCAATCCATGCTCTCTCTCTAATTCCTATTTACTAGAAGTACTCTCGCATGTCTAGTTTCATTTGCCCCTAGTTTCATGATTGTTCATTATGTATACAATTAGTTATGATTTTCTGAACGACCCTGTATCAAAATCTGATATTTTTGGACCGCAATCCAAGACAGAGCAGAACTTTGTCAGACTCAGTCCACGAACCTGAGAACGCGACTGCCCGACAGGTCGCATTCTCAAGCCCGTCGCGACGCCTCTGCTTGTCGCGTTCTGAATGCGACAACACCCTACGTTGCGTTCTGGCCTTCTGTTCTGGCAGCCTTGTCGCGACCCGTACAGGACCCTGTCGCATTCTATCATGACCCTATCGCGACCCTTACATGGGTACGTCGCGATCACAGGATTTTGCATGAAAACCCATAAAATTTATTGCTCTCACTTTCTACACCTTTTTATCAGTCACACGTAGTAAAAACACCTGTTTTAAAATAGAGCCATATTAAATGCTTAAAATAATATTCACGACTTCTTTTCTATCTATGATTCTCTTACACATGACACACATAAAACCATCCATATATGGCAGAATATGGCATAAAATAACTCATAGTGTATCTGGTAATTTATTGCAATTAAGTAGATTAATTGCCCTATTTTAAGGACTTGTATCGTTCTTGCGGGTGGTTATATACCGATATCGACGCTCCACTGTTCTAGAATTCCTCTAGAACGTCGAGCACCGTTTTATATACACAACTTTACTTGGCTTGTGGTGAACTCTAAGTCGGATATCTTTTGCCAGGACTAGTGAACCTTGCTCAAGGCCTCCGTAAGTCTCCTCTGATCATGGATTTCCACATGGTCGACGAGCTGGTTGTACCCTAACACCCATTATCCAAACGGCTATTAGAAGTTCGCTCTTACCTTGAATCACGTCGGACCTCTGGACTTGTGCATAACATGCCCAGCGGAAGATCGTGAATTCCAACCTGACTGCCAATACGACGTGCGCGTGTTGTGCAACTGTTACTATCGCCTGTTACTTGTCGCATTACGTGCAATGTCCATTAAACTCTCATCTATACTTACTCGCTCATCTATTCACCTTCTTCTACTATCTCGATTATCATCTAGGCTCTTAACTATTCATGGTACTTATATTGGCCATTGACTGATGTCTAAAGGTACAATATAACCAATGCCTGGCAATATATAAAGGGCCCGATCTGGGTCCTGGGATGTCGCCCGAAAGTGCTAGTGCCCATGGGAGGTTCAATGATCAGAGTGTTTGGCATTACACTCAAGTGCTATCTATCTCGACTATATATGACAATCAAAAAAACACAAAACATGCTATACTCTTTGTTGTCTAGAAGAAAAAACAAGTGCTATACTCGTCGTGCTATTATTATACTTGTGCTAGTTGTGCTATGGCCATCCTGATTCGTGCTATACTCGATACTTGTGCTATTTTTGGAAAGTATACTCGATCTCATGCTAATGTGCTATCCTGTTACCTGTTGTGCTATCCCTGCTCTATTTTGACTCTCTTGTATCTGCTATCTTTAGATACTCTATCATTAAATGCGTTAATTATTTTAAGCTGCTTGAGCATGAGATTTAAGTCCTACTGGGCGTTATCGCTCACCCTATGTTATTTGATGTTGTGTTATCAGGTGAGACCGAGGGGATGACATATACCTCACGAGGAAGGGGTGTTAGACCCGAATTTTATTCTCTTTTATATATATGGATATATATGAGTGGTTTGTTGGGAGTTCGCTTGTGTGTGCATAGCATGCGTAGTTCATTGTGCACTATACGTTTATATTCTCTGGAGATGAGCATATCGTATATATATTATATATATATATATATATAATATATATATATATATATAACGTCTATTCGCGTAGAGAAGTGAGCAATTAGCTAAATTAAGAAGTAATATGATGTTCTCTTTCTTTTCCAAAAATCTTAGACTTAGAATGATTGAGTAATATTATGTATGTATTTTCTAAATATTGAAGAATATCCTATACTACCTATTTCATGGAATTTTGTATGAGAGCATATGAAGTACATATGTGTATGTACTATGTATGTTATCTTATGCGGTGACAATTGTATACCTAATTCTACATGCATAACACCTTGGTGTACTATATATGCATGTGTATGTTTAATTGTAAACATGGTTCATTGCATGGTTAGTTAATGCGTACATTGTACTTCGTACATGCATGTACATAAAGAGTTCAAGCATGGTAGGTGTATTTAGTAGTTTATATTGGGATTCTATACTCCTCATGAATAACATGCATGTATTTTTATGATAATTAGGTGAGAATAGTCAATTGGCTAAATTATGCATATAATACTTAAGCAATGTAGGTAAAGTTGTGCAAGTTAATCTAATTATCGGTTCGCATGTTGTATCCATCTATTTCAAGCATAATGTACACAAGTGTGCTACACCCGTGTGTGTATACTATATATATGCCAAATCAAGTGTGTATGGATAGGTAGATATCTACGTACATCTTATCTTAGTGTATTCATGTATGCTTGTGTATGCCTAGGTATAAATGCTATTGATTGCCCGGTGTAGTAAATACATGTTATACCTTATACTTTGTATGCGTATGAAGTATTCATGTGCGGGTTGTTATCTTAAATGTACCTATGTATGTATGTGTAGGATAAGTAGTAATTATTGGATTATTACGGGGTAGTGGTGTTATACACTATACTGCATAGATTCATGTGCATGTATGAGTGGGTTAAGCATGGTTCTGCATGATTTAAGTCCGGCAGAGAGTGTCTTGGCGTCAACATACATGGACGCCCATGTTATGTCAGCGTCCATATCGACGGACGCCAACCCTATGTAGCCGTCCAGGGATGTAGACGTCAATATCCTAATTTTCTGTGCTCTGCAAAGCGCAGAGAAACTCATTGGGCTAGGCCTCTGATTGGGGAGATGTCTTCCCAACGTCTTCTTGTCCCTTCAGCCCCTGCACGAGCCCTCTTGCCCCTTATTCTTTAAACACCTCTCTTTGCTATCCTAGAGAGCTCTTGGCATTTTCTAAAAGAAACCTAGCTGAGAGAAGAGATGAAGGACTGACCTTGAGAGCTCAGATCCGCATTTCTGAGGTGGATCCGGCGATCTTCTTCGACAAGGAGGAAGTCCAAGCATAGGAGAAGGCTTCCCGGCGTTGGACTGCGGCTTGCAACCCCCTAGAACCCGGAGCAAAGGATTTCTGGAGGCTTCTTGGCAGAGCCAAGGAGAGCTTCATCGGCTATTTTGATCCGTTTAGAAGTTTTTCTTCAGGCAAGTAAACCCTAGGTCTTGAGCCTAGATATGTCCCTAAGTCTCAGGAATTTTTGTGGATTTTAATTCGTGTCCTGGAGCCCCTATTCTGAATCTTTTTCCAAGCTCGGTCTGTGTCTTACACAGACAGGACTTGACGGCAAGAGACCTTGCCGTCAAGTGCATCTGTTAACGGCATGCGATAATGCCGTCAACCCCTGTAAACGGCTAGACATTGACGCTGAGTTCGTCAGGACAGAACCGTTAACTGTTTTCTCTCCTCTAAATGACTATTTTCGATGGGTTCTCGCGATGAGGATATACTGTAAACCTATTGTTATGTAAGATATCTATTGTGGTGTGTGGATGGGTATTGAGCATGGTATGAGTAATGCAATTTAATTGTTTTATGAAAATGCATGTATGTTAAGATAATAACCTTCTTGATTCACTGTTTGGATGATTTAGAGAGGGTCGAAAGTGCTAATGTTGTGAGCCATGTAGCATGCATCAGTCATCCCCTGCAATTTCTATGGTTTTTCCCATGTTTATATGATTTGTTAGAGTTTTATGTTTTGGAAAAT
This sequence comes from Colocasia esculenta, assembly GCA_014218235.1. Taxonomy (NCBI): domain Eukaryota; kingdom Viridiplantae; phylum Streptophyta; class Magnoliopsida; order Alismatales; family Araceae; genus Colocasia; species Colocasia esculenta. The sequence goes on from CM024760.1 coordinate 134,440,977, forward strand.
AGAGAATATGTGGAGGACTATTAAATTCTCTAGTAAATCGTGCTTTGTGCAATAAATACGGGTAGAATGTCAGTAAATACAGGCATGTCAGGTCAGGGCTGAGGCATGTTAAATCAAATGCTATGCTAGTTTCCATGCTAATAGGGATTTCAAATAGCATGTAAAATAGATGTTTGATTTTCTGTAAATTCTATTTAGCTCAGAAAATCTGAAAATTGAGGGTATGATCTTGACCCTAAAATAGCATGTGGTTAAAATTTCAGGTCATTTGGACCAGTATATAAAGAGTTATGTGTTTTTCATGTGAAATGTAATAATCTACGTAGTTATCGTAATGTGTTAGTTATTGCTTAAACCCAACCTGATTAATGAAATTTAATGTTAAAATTCTGAAATCTGTAGTAGCATGGTTAGGAGAAAAAATAGAGTCACATTGTGCATGAGAAAATGAGGGAGATGTGAGTGTTGTTGTAAAATACGTGTTAAAACTCGGCATGAGTAAAGTGTAAAAGTTGTGCCTATGTGACACTGCTACCCTAGAGGCATCGGGAGCCGTATATAGAAAATCCCTATAGAAGGCTCCATGTGATATAAGTTTGTCCCAAAGGCATGGGAAAACCCCGGAGGTGGACAAGTACCACTGGATAGGGTGGAGAGGGCTTCTCCCGGTCTGCGCAGTTACCAAGATTCACCACTGTATTGCCTAGGTGGTGGGTATGTGATTAGTGTATGTATGTGTTATGAGTTGTGTGAAGCTGAGTATGAGAATGAGTGAGATATTGTTAGTGGCCTCTACTGGGGTTAGGACTATGTGTCATGGCAAATGATTAACCAATGAAAGAAGAAAAAGTGTGAAATATGTGAACATGGCACGTGGTAAGTGCCCAATGCACGTGGTAAGTGCAATCGATGTGATACGTATAAGTGAAAGTGGTAGAGTAAATGATGTGGAAATGTAAATTGTGTAAGTGGAACATGTGTACATGTCAAATGTGTTAAAAGTGAACCAATGTGAATGAGTAAGTGTGCAATCATGTGGGATAAATGTGTTAGATTGTGAACTTATGATATGTCATGAAGTGTTAAATGCATATCCAAACAGCAACCTAAATGTATGCAAAACGATGTTTCACTGTTGTAAGAATGAGTAGAATCCATATTAGGAACTTCCCTTTCAAACATATGATAATCTCACGTTAATTGCTATCATGTTGTGATTGAATTGTATATATATAGCTCTCACGTGAATGAAATGGTAGTGAGCATGTAATAGGATTTTACGTTTGCAAAAGGTTGATTATGAATATGGCAAATGCATGAAAAATATTTGGATTCCATGCTAGTTGGAAGGCTCAATTAGTATAAAAGTTTTATACTTAGTGCTCATGGATTGCTAAATGGTTTCACCCTTTTAACCTTCAAGTCATGCTACAAATGTGAACCATGTGCATGTGATTTATTATGTTAAAACAGCAAGCAAATGTATAAATAAATACAAAAAGGTCATGTAAAAAGCAAGTAGTCATCATGCTAGCTTTTCTTTCTTTACGCTCAATTGTATGCTCTAGTAGTAGAATATCTATGGGTTAAAAGAATGTGTGGACGAATCATGCTACATGTTAAGTGTGTTAAATAAGTGCATGTGTATGATGTAATGCTCATGATTAGAATAGAATTATGGTAGACTAAAGCATGCTCCTGTGAAGATAATATTGTCTTGCTAGTTGAGAGTAAGGACCATGAGTACCTTCGTGATTTGATGATAGTGTGCATCTCTTTAATGTTAATGCCATATTGTGAGTGTGGACATGTTTAAGTTTAAGACTTGGTTTGCTTGCTGAGTCTTTGGACTCACTCTTGCTTCGGCGTACAGGTTGACAGGATCGGGTTCTAGAAGGAAGCTTGGTGAGGATCGTCATAGAAGACTATTTTGTGGAGCTGTTACTAGTTGTACTTTTTTTTTTCCTAGCACGAAAGGTTATTGTATGGACAATTTGGACAATGTAGTCTTTATCTTGTTTAATGTGGACATTGTATTTCTATTTCGCTATTTAGATTGTGGAATGTGTTTGGTGATGGTAAGAGTTGAGTTATTTATTTTATTCCGCTGTACTCTATTGCTATACAGGTACATATCAACCTATCGACTAGTGTTGGGTACATGTCCCACTGTGACGACGCCCTTTATACCGATGGGGATTGGTATAATCGTACCGGTATGAAGAGGGTCGTTACAAAGGGAATGACCAAGAGTGAAGCCAGGAGTACCCTCGAGTCATTTGTTATCTTAGAGTTGTAGTTAGTTATTTCCTTTTATTGCAATGTAATTGGGCCCTATAGAATGGCTCTGATATTAGTGGTTGTAACTAGACAATTGAAAAGTTATTAATGAGAAAGATTTGCTTTAGTGTTATTCAAGGTGCAATGGTTTGATGTCTAGTACTCACTCTATACCCTTTTCTTGCAACTGCCTTCGCGCTCTGATATTCCGCATCGGGGCGTGACACACTATGTAGTTATAGAGTTATATGTGTAACTGGATAAGAATATAATTATATACTTACGCAGTTATAGGAATTACATACTTACGTAGTCATATATGTAACTCTGTAAATATACACTTATGCAGTTACACATTTAATTTTGTAACTACTTCGTACCTTGTTATATAGTTATAGGAAGAAATAATTACAAACTTAAGATGTAAAACATTATGCACTTACATACTTACAGAGTTACATGTGTAACTGCATAAGTATGTAATTACATACTTACACAGTTACAGAATTTACATATTTACACGGTTACACATGTAACTCTGTAAGTACATATTTACCTAGTTACACACTTTTGAGATAACGGGGGTTAACAGTAAGAACTTAAAAGTAAATTCTACATAAAACAGGAACTGAACGGTGCGAAAAAAATCTGATAAGAACCTGAAAAATAATAGCATATCCCTGTCAAAGACCAATAATTACATAAAAAAGCCCATCTCAACTATATCTCGATCCGATGGTTCCACACGAGCCCTTTCCGGAACCACCGCCTCTTGCCTGCAAACGTGATCAACCATCCTCTGTAGGGCCCACGAGGATGAGCCCCGTTCGTCCATGGCCAGCTCCACCACCTTCATCGCCGTCCCTCCCTCCCCTTCGCTCCCATGAGATGGCCTCCTCTATAGACTCTCTCCTCATCAGCCCACCTTGCTTGCCGTCGGCGGCTCAGAGCTGTATGGCAACGCCAAGGTCCACCTTTAGCCTCCTCGCGTTGAGGGGCTGCTCCTCTATCATAGACTAGGCCAAGATGGGAACCTCGGCGCAGATGCTGTCCAGCACCGAGTTCTAGCCGCAGTGGCTCAGGAACCCCCTAATAGCGGCATGGCCGAGCACATCCATCTACGGCACCCACTCCCGCATGACCAAGCCTCTCCCTATCACTATCTCTTCGAAGCACGCATCCCGAGCGGCCCTTCTTTCCAACACGGCACTTAAAAGATGGATGAAATATGAAGAGAAAGACTTATTGCACTTGCACATTGCACTTTGACTAGGCAAAAGTCTATGTGGCACCACTCACATGAGGTGTGATAAATTGGCAATCCAACTGTGGATGCCACATGGGTTTGTTGCCTAGTCACATTGCACTTAAAGTACAATGTGAAAGTGCAATAAACCTTTCTCAAAAATGAAATACGACAGAAGTAAGAAGATGCACAAAATAAAGAAAATTATTCTAAATTTTATCACTTGTGATTAATTAAAATAAAATGCATCCTTCTTTCAAATCACAAAAATGATCTATAATTAAATCTATGTTATAAATTTTCACAATTTCTTTCTCAATATATATGATTAAATAATCAGATAAAAAATCATATTTCATCTTATTATGAAACTTATTTTTAATAATCTTCATAATTGAAAATGATTCTTCTATTATAACTATAGAAATTGAAAGAGTGAGAACAAGAGTTAAGACTCTATATCCAAGTGAATAGATATCTGATTTTCTTGTTTTCACCTATTATTGACAAAAATTAGAAATAGTAGATAAATTTTTTAAAAAATCTAGATGTTATCATACATACTGAAAGTGCTCTAACTGCACCCTCCATTTTATTATCTCTTATTTTGTGAAGTATTGTGAATAAAGTTTTTCTACCAACTTGCAAATATCATTGACTTTGAATGATGTATAAATCTCTCGTGGATCTAAAGTTGAACTAAGAATGAGTAACTCCACAACATGATCATTAAATTGATTATTCAATTCTTGTATTTGAGTGTCTATCACATAATTAAAGATGTTCACTTTATAATGATGATTACGTGTAATTTTATCTTATTGATGTCGAGGTCTACCTCTTCTTGAAATATACAAAGTACTGAAATTTGGCACATTAATATTGTGCTTACACAAAAGGAGTTCATAGTAGAAGCAAAGAGTTCATAGTAGAAGCAATTCATCCTATCTTTCGTCCCTTAACTTTTGATGAGTGATTTGGTAGATGAAAGAAGATGTATGACACTCAAAATATCTTGAGACTGCCTCTATAAAGCTTGACAATGTTGATCAGAAATATCTAAAGTTTCTATCATATGATGCAAAATGAAGAAAAATCGTAAGAGATTAATATTTCATAACCTGCATCTACATCTCTACATTGGGCAGATGTACCTCTATCATCAATGATATTAAATAAAACTATGCATGTGGCATTAAACATTTTTTTCAAGTTAGAAACAGAATTTAGGTGTGAATTCTAATGAATATCACTTACCCTCTGTAAAGTACCAATTTCATTAAGTCATTTTCCAGTCTCAAGCTCATTGATAGGAATTAAATGAGCAATATCTAAAGTTTGATTAGCTTTTAGTTCATCATGACATTTATATGAACCTCCAATAATATTGATGATGGAGGTCAATTTGTTAAAAAAGGGATGAATAGGAATCACCTCCTTTGAAGCAGTGTTAAGACCAATTGTAGATGATGCACCGTACAATGAATGTAATAAGCATATCATCATACAATGAAAATTAAAGACTGCAAACTATGCCACTCTCCTCGTATATTTTATGTACCATCATAACCTTATCATTGAATATTTTGAACATCAAGATTATAATAAGAGCGAATAACTGTTGACTCCTTTATCTCCATGACTATATATTTTGGTGATAACAAAACTTATCAGAATATTTCTACATTTTAGAATATTTAATGTGTTTTACCTTAATATCATTTTGGTTAAGTCTGTCAACAAGTAACTCAAAGAAAATAAATAATACTTCAAAGACCACCATTGTAAGTATTCAAAGAATTTCTAAGTCCACTAGATGATGTTCAATTTATTGTAAGTCTTTGTTGTCATTTAAAGTTTTCATTCATAAGTTCATGATTTACATCATTGACAACTTTTTTATAGCTTCAATCGAAGTCAAGTCTCATCCATAGCTTTAAACTTCATTATCCGAAGTGATGCATGTTTTGCTTCTTGATTAGTCGAAGCCAACTTTGTCATATCTGAAGTTCTACTTCGTCATACCCGAAGTTTTTTTCATCATATACGAAGCTAACTTCATCATATCCGAACTTTACTTCATCATATACAAAGCTAACTTTGTCATATCTGAAGTTTACTTTGTTATATAAGAAGTTCACTTCGTCATGCATGTTTTTATCTTGAATAGTCGAAGTTCACTTCGTCATATACAAAGTTCTACTTTATCATATCCGAAGCTAACTTCATCATATCCGAAGTCATATATGAAGCTTCAATTTGACTGACAGCATTTTGATCTATTTTATATGAAGTTTCAATTCGACTGACTTCTTCGTATATTCAAAAACATCGATTATCTTGCATAAACATCAATTGCCTTGTACTTAAACATCAATTGCTTTAGATATTGATTGCCTTGTACTTAAACATCGATTGCATTCACATCGATTATCTTTAAACATCAATTGCATTCACATTGATTGTCCTTATCTATTAATTGCATCAAAACATCAGTTATACTTAAACGTTGATTGTATTCACATCAATTACCTTTACACGTTGATTGTGCTCACATCGATTACCTTTGAACATCAATTGTCTCTTAACATCGATTGCCTTTAGACGTTGATTACTTTTAGACATCGATTACCTTTAGACATCAATTACCTTTGGACATAGATTGCTTTTAGACATTGATTGCTCTTAGACATCGATTGCCTTCAGACATCGATTGCTATTTAGACTTTGATTATTCTTGAACATTGACTGCTCTTGGACATTGATTACTGTTAGACATCGAATGTCTTTTAAACATCGATTGGCATTATATTGTCTATTGTTATTTCAGATATATTATTTTCAAAACCTTGATAACTATCTATGCAATAACCTTATTGATGTGGTTGCAATTAAGTTAGTGATTGCCCTTACGATTAATCTTTGTTATGAACAAATCTTGGCGCACAGTATTTTTAAATTATTTTTAAAGATATGCATTTCAAATTTTCCGTCATCTGTTACATATCCTTCTTACAAAACCTTTCAAGGATATCCTTTTGCATATTATCAACGGATACAATTCCCATGCACATCATCTTTTACAGTTTACCATTTTCATGACATGTCGATTATAGCTTTAAATGGTGATAGAATGAGCTTGCCCTCTTTGGTATATCTTCTTACAGCATGACTTATGACGTTGACTGACAGTGAGGATATCCATATGACTTATCTGTATCCTAGCGTTTATTGTTTGCAGGTTTTCGGTAGTCACATATGACTACAACATTGGACATGCTACATAGAAGATATTCATATCATCTCTCTCTCTCTCTCTCTCCTAGCATTTAATGTCTACAAGTTTTCAGTAGTCACATGTTTCTACAACGTAAGACCTGCTGCGACTGCATGGAAACGAGCATCAAGAAATGAGAGACAACGGATATCTCAAAGGTTACATCTGAAGAAAGCAGGAATGCCTGTAAGAAGACGATGGTTGTCCAGAACAACAAGACCTAAACAAGGAACACATGCGGATACACACATGCCTTCACAACCATTAGAAAAGCAGTGTGCCCTCACTCCAAGTCCATCTGCTCTGAGCTCTCCTAAAGCTTTACTTCGATTTTTCTTTTGAGAGCCTGTTGTTTCTGAGAGAGTAGCATTATAGCTCAATTCTTTTCTCTCTCAGTTTGTGCCTCAGATCAAGCAAGGCTTATTGTATATGCTTGGTCTAGAGACCATCCCTTCAACTCTCTTTCATAGTGTTCCTCTTCTTGTGTGAAGAGAAGACCTGTTGTGGGTAGGTGTTTTGTTTCCCTTGTTGAAGGGAAGACCTATTGCTATAGGTGGTTGTTTTGCTGCGAAGAGAAGACCTACTGTGGGTACGTGTTTTGTTCCCCTTGTTGAAGGGAAGGCCTATATAGGTGGTTGTACTGCCTCTTCAGGTTTGAAGAGAAAATCAGCTTGTGTCTGGTGGTGTAAGTGTTCATAAGGGGGATTGTACTCTTTGTTAGTGAAATCCCAAGAGTTTGCTTGGGGACTAATGTAGGACTTTCATTTGGAAGGGCCGAACCAGGATAAAACTCTCTTGCATTGTGTGATTGCTTTTATCTTTCTATCTACTGCTTACTTACTCTAACACCTGCGTTTAGTGTTTTTGTTTGAAGTTATTTTTAACAAATAAATTTCAAGATATATTTTAAGAAATCCATTCACCCCCCCCCCCCCCCCCCCCCGAGCTTGCAACCTGGTCAACAATAACAACTATTTTTCTTTTAATGTCAATGAAGTAGTGTCTTTAATATAAACAAGTCCAAAGCAATGCCCTCATACAAAACAATTTTTCTTAACAACTCTTAAAATAATAGACATTTGCTCTTTCTCGGATTCATCTCGAGTTTCATCAACTATTACAAAAAATTTTACATCATCAATTATTTTTACAAATACTAGTTTTGACTTTAACTGATAGGACTTGCATAATTTCCTTTTGCACTTTTGACGATGCGTACGAGGCATTTTGTGGATCTTTATCTAAAACTTCTACAATTTTATTGTTGTATGATGATACAAAGCCTAGTAATTTGAGAAAATTTTTATGATTATTTGATGTTATGGTCTCATCGTGACCTCTAAAAGCGCATCCATGAAATGCATGCCATTTGATTACATCAATCGAAGTTTGTAATCTAAGTTGATTTTCTGTGATTTGTTGAATTGTAAACTTATAAAATATTTGTGTTCCTTCAAGGGTATGCCTCACTAGCAATGTAAAAATACTTGGATATATATATATATATATGTGTGTGTGTGTGTGAAAGATCTTCTTGTTGATAAAAAAACCTATAAATATTTGTCATTGTGCATAGCTTGACTCATAAGATCATCACATGCATTTTTATTACTTTTCAGAGGAAAAGAATCTTTTCTAACATGAGATAATAAAGTACGATTCTTCCAACATGAGATAAGAAAGTACAATTCTCGCCATCTCTCACTCTTCTAATTTTTGAACCCGTCAATAATAAATGCATTTGATTAAAAAGGTCCATCTTATGTATGAAATAAGTAGTATGAAAAACAAAATACTGCATCTTTTTAGAAGAATATTCTAACCATGATAGAAATAACTTAAACTATAATACCTGAAAACTACGAAAATGATTTACAAGTCCAAACTTTAGACATTTTACAAGTTCACTTTGATATGGGCCAAATTTTATATAGGTTCTTCGAATTTCATCACTCTAGTTAACAACATATTCCAAATTTGTGGATGCAATCTTTGATCTTGCTCTAATGAGTGTATATCAAATCATCTTTGATTTCAATTGTAGGAGTTTTGTAAAATACTTTCATTGTCACATTCCAAAGCATGGCAGCAGAAGAGTTTATTTAAGCGTTGAGATGTGAACAGTCGGCAAATAAGACTCTAGCGAGAAATCACATATAACACAACTCATTGTGCTCATAATAAAACTCAAACTCTTTATTTCATTTCCAAATGAGAACTTGTACATGTTCCAACTCAACTCAAACTACAAGTCTAAGACCCAAATAAAAAGGAAAAGTACATACTATCCTCACTCCTACTACATGTTCTAGTACTCTCATACTCCGACTATAGCACTATGACACTAAGATATGAAGACTTTGATGGGAACGCTCTTCACTCCTGTTCATCCCCAGTGTAGTCTTGGTTCTCTACGTCTTCCATATCCTTTTCACCTGAAAGGTTGGAAAGTAGGTAATGAGCGCACTCGCCCAATAGGATTTACATCTTCCAGCAATGATATAAGTATTTAACAGTTTAAAAGATAGAAGTTATGAACATGATATGTCCAATGCAATTAAAACGATGGTAGTAACATGTGTGCAGTGTGTCATGCAAGATTGTATGATCAAGAGATGTAATGATCAGTCTAGCAAGAAGATTGTATTCAATATCTCAAGATAGAGTGAACAATGATCTAGCAAGATGGTAACCAGCAAGAACAAGATAGCATGTAACACGATTGGCCATTTCACTAGCAAGCAAGCAAGCATGCACGAGCAAGAACTTTTAACATGTAACAGTAATTAGGCACGAAGACACTAATGTGCACTAAGGAAAGATCCACCTTGAAATGCATAATAGGACACATGTATGTGTTTATTGTATCTATCATTCAACACGCAAGTACTTCCAACGCAGATGCAATGCTAATAATCATTATACCCCATGGTTAATAGTATATTTATGACTCTCTGTCAATGGGGCTAGATTGGAGCCCGTGGACACTCGCCGTGCCAGATCCACATCTCACTTAATTTCAAATGTAGATACCCACAACCATTCATGGCAAGTAACAAGAGTTCAATAATGTCATGATATTTGAGGTGATAGTTCAAAAGTTCAATCTGACAGCATAATGACGTTTTTTCAATTTAGTCCAAACACTTAATAATATTTTCGTCTTATGTTCAATAGAGGTGTACTCCAGAGTCAAGATGAGAAGAGAAAGATCTCGTCAAGAATGTCAAGATAAGAGAGATATGTGTGTACTAACTTTCGGGTACTTCAATGGTACAACCTGCTCGTCGGCCATGTGGGAATACATGGTCAGAGGAGACTTACGGAGTCCATGGTCAAGGGGTCACTAGTCCGGCAGAAGGAATATCTGACGGAGAGTTCACTACAAGCCAAGAAGGGGCTTTCCTATCGTGCTAGAGTGTATGCGTATGCCGCACGTGAGAATCGTTCAAGTGCGTGTGTGCGAATCCGATTATGGAAACTCCAGATATGGAAAACATCGTTTATGGAAACACCATTTATGGAAAGTATCATGAGTGCTAAATCCGGAAATACTAATCATGCATGACCAATTTTAGCAAGTAACTATGTGTTTTAGCAAGTTCGATAACAAGGCAAGAAAGTGAATAATCAGAAGGTAGAGAGCATGATCATGAACTTAAGATCAATTAAAAATCATGTGAACATGTTTTAACTTTCATATGGGTTGTTAAATGCATGATAAGACTTTCTAGAACCTTCCTAGAATCGATCAAACTCACACAAGCAAGAACGACACAAAACGACGAAGACCAGGATGTATGCCCCTTAGAAGGCAAATGCAGTCCCATCCCTTCACTTCCTCAGGTCATAACTCATTGATTTTTTATTCAAATATCATGCATGAATATACCATCCTTAATCCCTTTGAATGAAGAAACCAGCAAAGAAAATGGCTCGTCAATCCGAGGTCTATATAAAAAGGTATGGCTTGTTAACTGGACATAGGCAGAAGGCGACACATTGCCTGTCGCCTTCTAAACCGACAACCATGTTGTCGCCTTCTGAAAAAGACCAAAAAATTGTCTGAATTTTGGTATGGGTCGCGACCATGATATTGCCACGTTCTGGTAGCGACGTGTCGACCTGTCGCCACCTGAATATGACGTTTGGGTTGCTTTTTCTACCTATTTCCAACTCCAACTTGGATTGGGTTTGACACAAGGATGTTTGAAAATTCAAAACTAATGCTAGGGTGATCCAAATCAGATGAAACCACCTTTGTTAGTTAGACTGCTTTCAATACATTTTACAATAACAAATAATTGAGAAACAAAGGTTGTTTGACTAGGTAATAAGACGTATTGTGACTGTCTACGTGAACATGACACAATGCTCATATTCAGGCTAATACTCTTAGTACAGTCAACGAAAATTGGGGAACCATGAAAATAGACTCATAGAATAACAAGTTGTATGTTTAACACTCGGTCTAAAACTGACTTCTCATAGAGGTATGAAACTCGTAAGACAAGTCAAGGGTAAATCAGAACAGTACAGCGTTAAGATCATGCAAGATTTAATTCGAGAAACTCTCAAGATAAAAATTGGAGAAAATGGTAAGAACATGATCTATGCATATGAATGCAAGTATGAATGAGTTTAATTAGAGTTTGGCATAGAGATGACCAACCTTTGGAGTTGAATAAGATTCGCTCTCCAGAAAGCCTAGTTCTGACTGCTGGAGAAAAACACCTAATACTCACGACCTACTGGATAAACATTGGGCAAAATGGTGCCATTAGAAATTAGACTCAGCCCTCTTTCTAGGGGTACATGCCTTGCATGGTTTGGTTGAGATTTGACTAACCAGTCGAGATTTGACTAACCTTTGGTGATGATCTTGAAGGGGCTCAAGTGCAGATCGCAGATGAAGAATAGCACGAGTTGCTTCTTCCCAAGCCTTCTTCCTTGTGTCTCCTAGCCTCCAAAGCCTCCAAGAACGACCTCAGCAACCCTAGGGGCCATCCCATGGGAGAGAGGGGGCTTATTTAAAGGGGTATGGCCCTTTACTTACCTAATTTGAATAAGGAAACCCTTGGGTGCGAAATTAGTTGTGTCCTTCCTTCCATGGTGTATTTCTCTCCCCAATTCGTGTTGGAAAGAATATGGTAACCCCGTTAGATGGTAACCATGAATTTGGACTTGATTTTAAGTCCAATGATGGTCTGTTGGGTGTGAATTTAGCCTAGCATGGTCCATTAGTGGATATTTTCGAATTTTGGATTATTTTCTTAGCATGAATTATTTTGTGGCCAAAAAGACTTCTTTTGGCCCAATTTTTCAATTGGGTTATCAGTACCCATTGTTTGAAGTCCATTTATGATTTTTATTTTATTTTTGGACTCACTTTATACTGGTAATAGTAATTATCCGACTTATTTCCTAATTACGATAATAAGTTGCAAAACGCTTAAAACTCGGCTAAACCAATTTTTCTTCACACGAATTCTTTCGTGGGTCATTAGGACCAGAGTATTGTTTAGAGTTGAACTATGATTTTTATAGAATTTTTCCATGTGTTTATGTACACGTGACATTGGTACATACGTTTTTACTATTTCAAGAATATAAAATTATTATTTATAAAATTTCAATTAATAAAAATTTTGGGGTGCTACATCCTCCCCCACTTAAGAGAATTTGGTCCACAAATTCATAGATAGGCTAGTTCTTAGCACTAGGGTTCTCGATCAGGTTCGAGCTCTAATCATTAATAAACTCTAGCTTGTATCCGCCTTATTGTCATAGGTGTTAGTTATTTCCACCTATAGGCTGTAAATAATGCCCATCCAATTCCTTCCAACTCTTTCCTTCTTCTATGGTTAATATAACTCCATCTTGATTCACATAATTATTTTTGGTAAGACTACTATGTTATTTTGAATTTCTCCTGTAGCCGTCTCCCCCACTTAAGAATAGATTAAACATTATAAGGCAAGTCTAAAGGATTAGAAAAACTAACATCTTTCACCATACCTTCTTCCAAAAGTTCCACTTGGGTCAACGCATTCACACGCCCTGGACGTTTTACCACTCCTTGGTTCCTTCCAGCTTAGTCTTTTAGCATAGGGCAGTTGGGTATATGATGATCGTGACTTCCACACTGCAGGCAAGCTCCGACCTTCTTCTAGCACTTGTCTGCTTGGTGTCCAGGCTTATTGAAAAATTTGCAATACTCCATGATCGTTGTTTCTTCTACTTTGATCTTCTTTCCATTGCCAACGTTGTTCTCATCGATCAGTCTCTGGGTACCATTATTATTGTTGAAGTAAGAATTTCTAGCAATGTGGGGTGCTTCCTTCTTGACAAAGACCGGCTTTGCAGTCTCCTTTCCCCTCATGCCTTCCACCTTTGCCATGGTGTCTTCCACTAGCTGGGCTTTCTAGATCATCTCGGTGTATGTTTGGATGTTATGAGGTCCGAGATTTTCAATGAACATGAGTCTGAGCCCATCCATGAACCTATTAGCCTTTAGTCTTTCTGTGCCAACCAGGTGTGGGGCATATATACATGGTGAAGAGAGCGAACTGAGCTTCATACTCAGCCACAGACATACCTTTTTGCTTGAGTGCAGCAGACTCTGCAGCTTTCTTCTCCTTGACCCTCTCGGAAAAGCACTTTCCCCGGAATATCGCTAGGAAACCAGCCCATTCCAATTTTGCCACATTAGGTAGGTGAGCCGATGTGGCCTTCCACCAAGCCCTAGCGTCCTTGCTCAATTGGAAAGTAGCAAGTATCACCTTTTCCTGATTGGTGCATTACATGACTTGAAATATCCTTTCTATCTCCTCTTTCCAATTTTCCACTTCGTCTGGATCAGGAGATCCGAAGAAGTGAGGAGGATTCATACTTCTAAAATTACGGTGTAAGTCGCCCGCTCTGTTCCGGGTAGCTGTCGCTTGATTTCCAGCTTGGACTACATTCTGCACTGTAGTACCTCGATTTTTAAAAATTAAATAAATAAAAATCTTTAATTGAATAAATGTGAATAAATAGAATTAAATTAGAATAAAGAGAGGATAAATAGAATTTAAAATAAATTAAATTAATACCCATTAAGTCAACTTAGGGAATGGGTTATTTTAGTGGTCCAAACATGAGCTAATGGGCCAAGAATCCAAGAGCCCATCTTTGGATGGGAGGTAATTTAGTCAAATTTGCAATAAAAATAATAATAAATGATAAGGGTTAAGATAAACATTAATTAACCCATAAATATCCACAAGAAGAGTCCTATACCTATCCTAACCCATTACCCACGGATTTAGACTTCTCCCCTAGCCTATTAGGTAGATAATGATAAGTAAATAGGGAGATAATGTGAAATTTCATAGTTAGGAGAGGAGAAAAGAGTTTTGTAGTATTAGGACTCTTAAACCAACAAAACACCCCCAAATCGGCCCTATCAACCCATAGAATGATTGCTGGCTTTGGAGGTCGTGGAGGAGAGATGTGGACGGAGGAGCTTGGAGGAGAAGTTGGAACAAGTGGGGTTTTCATCTTCTTTTTGTCATCAACCCTAGGATTTATTATTCATGAGAAAAGGTAGGAAATCTCTCAAGCACGAACTACTTAAATTTTACCTTAGGTAGACCATGATCCCCTCTTGCAAAGCCCTATGATTTGCCGAATTTTCGTTGCTCCATGATGGAGTATTAAATGTTTCAAACCTTGTTAACTCCATGTACCCGAACCTTCATGATTGCCCTCAATCTATGCGTGTGCATGATCCCATGCCCTGAAAATATTCTCATAAATACTACATGCTCTTAGCTTTCAAACGCCCCTATTTGCCCCAATTTTTATTATGTGACCTTTGCCAATTAATTCGTTTATTCATGACTATGCATTATTAGGTCACCGAAAAGTAACCTAATCAAAGCATGCCCTATACATGTCTGTTTTCTAATTAATCATGCTCAGTGATAGATCTGCCTGTCTAGTTCCGTTTAAAAGTAGTTTCATGAATTTTGAAGCATTGTGTGATTTTATATCGAATTTAGAAGTGGACTGTATTGAGTATGGAGGGATGGAACCCACCTGGAAAAGGGTAAAATCTCCTTTTCTGGACTCGGGCCACCCTCTAGAGTCGCGACGGATCGACGCGTCGCGATCTCAGAGGGGATCACGACACGGGGGTCCGTCGCGTTCTGAACGCGTTGGGTCGACATGTCGCGATGTGACGACCCTCCTTATACCGGTACGATTATACCAATCCACGTCGATATAATGAACGTCGTTACAGTGTGACATTTACCCAACACTACCACTAGATTGAGATGTACACAAATATAGACATAGAACAGCGGAAGTAAAAGAACTAACTGTCAATTTTATTTCATCATCCACATTAGACATACATAGCCCATATAGCAATTTAAAAGAAACTAAAGTCCACATAATGAAATTCTAGATCCAAATTACATTGTTCATCCACAATTACACAAGTCTCAAATTTCATACTATGGAAAAGAAAGTACAATGTCGGTGACTCCACAACAATCTACTCTCCTCGCTCGGAATCACTCTCAACGATCTTCTCCAAGGAAGTAGGGTCACCTGTTTAAACCTGTACGCCGAAGTAAGAGTGAGTCTAAAAGACTCAACAAGTAATCCATACACATTATACATACACACATCATGCGCTCATTTTACTCTCAATTACGTCAATCAATACATACAACATGGTTTGAACAATCTTTAAGAAAGCCTATCATGATACTTCTACCAATTTCATAACACATGATACATGGTTTATGTCATTCCACAATAATATACCTACTGCATGCTTTCTATACATTTACTCACATGATAGCTAAATTTATATCTATGTTGCAACATGACAATTGAGACATGGAATTTTACACATGAAGGAAGAGCGTTCCTAACATGGATTCTACGTACTTTTCCACATGCATATCACATTTGTAAACATACTAAGCTTGCTGTTTTGACATGATCTAACTCCATCATATCATATTTCAGAATTCTACATGCTATCACATTGGGTTCACATATTCACTTACACACTACACATTTTCACTTATACACAATCACAATATTCTCATTTAAATGCCGTGACACATAGTCCTAACCACCACTAGAAGGACACATATAACACATTCACATAACACATACACGCCACCTAGGTAACACAGTGACAAATCTTGGTACTGCGCAGACCGGGAGAAGTCCTCTCCACCCTAACCAGTGGTACTTGTCCACCTCCAATATTTCATCCTAATGCCTATAGGATATCGAACACATTGAACCTTCCCGTGGGGACTTTACCACGGTATGGTTCCACAGCCCTCTATGGAAGCAGTGTCACACACGGCATAGTTTACACATTTTCCAATTTAACACACACACGATTTCACACTAATTAACACATTAATTCCATTTTCACATTCATGTACATGGTTCAGTTTCCCTAACATGGTACTATTGTTAACAAGACTTAAACATTCTGGGATTGACACTAGTCATGTTGAAACCATTTAACAAATCTATAATCAGAATAAACATGCTTTAGTTAATCATTTGTTCGTGAATTGCATAAATATCACTTACTCTTGCCCAATCCACATGAAATTTTAACCACGGGCTGTTTATAGGTTATAGATCATACATACAAATTTTCATATTTTTATGAGTTATACAAAATTTACATAAAATGGAATAATCATTTGCATGTTTACTCATAAATCAGTTCATCATGAATTCACAATGTTATGGTCATAATTAATA
This sequence comes from Colocasia esculenta, assembly GCA_014218235.1. Lineage (NCBI taxonomy): Eukaryota > Viridiplantae > Streptophyta > Magnoliopsida > Alismatales > Araceae > Colocasia > Colocasia esculenta. Next base: position 134,457,572 of record CM024760.1, read on the forward strand.
GTTTACAACCATGTGTCTAACAATCATAACATTGCAAATTTTTATTGGAATTTAACAAGCATCATATGATTTACTGGAAATTTAAAACAACCCTTTCATGCTCCCTGTTTTTCAGTCCAGAAATTATAACTAATTACATAGACATTGGAAAATTCCTAAATTTCCATGACATGAACTGACACTCGTCCACATCATCTAAAATTTTTATGGCACTTAAATTCCACATGGATTACGTAAACAATGATTTACCATGTTTAGAACCTGTTTAACATGCATTTCAGACAAATTTAATAATTAATACAATTAACGAAAACTCACAGTAATTACACAACATGATCCACTATCTATATTACATAGCTTATAAAAATTATAGTATATCCTCATGCGTGGAAATCTGAAAAACAGATCATATAAGGAAGAACAATTCACTGTTCTTTCCTGAAGAACTAAACGGCAAGGATCTGGCCATTTATTCAGGTCAACGGTAGTATAGCATGCCGCCAACTTAGGATCTTAACGGAAAAGGATCCCGCCGTTAAGTTCCTGTCTGTGCAAAACACAGACTGAACGCAAGAAACTTGGTGAAATTGGGGTTCCAGAACTCGAATAAAATTCCAAAAAAATACTTAAGACCTACTAGACATATGTATGAGTAATAGGGATGGTTTACTTGCCTCAGGAAAAATCAACAAGGGGAATAAAAGGTCGGAGAAGCTCTCCTCGGCCAGTGCCAAGAAGCCTCCAAAACCTCCCAGCTTCGGGCTCTGTCATGAGTCTCTCTGCACGCCGGAGTCGGGGAAGTGTTTCTCGATGTTCAAGGAGTCCTCCAGTAGTCGTAGACCGCCGAAAGAGTCCTCCAGTCACCGGATCAAGGGCCACAAACTTCAGGTGTTCTCACAGCTCTAGGGTTTCTTTGTCAAAGAGACAAAGGGGTCTCTTCTAGTCACAAAAGGGTGTTTTTATAGGCTGTGGCTTTGGGGTATGCGTAGATGGGATGGGAGAGTCGTTAGGGACAGCTCCCCATTCATAGAGCAAGGCAATCACGAGATCTCTGGATCTGCTGCGCACAGAATTTTAGAGAAATAGACGTCCACATACATGGCCGTCTACAAGTTTTTGGCGTCCATCGATATGGACGTCAACTTCTCATGAATGTCTATTCATGTTGCCGTCAATTGCCCTTCGGCCAGGTCATGAAATTATGCAGAAAACCATATTTACTCTATGTATATACATGCAATTTATGAAGTATAATGTAACTACTATCTACACAATGCCAATGAACAACATTTACGAACTAAACATACACATACATACATAGGTACACCAAGATAATATGTACATAAATATCTACATGTTTATACATGATACTATACACAAGCATGAATCCACGCACGATAAAATTTCGAGGGCCTTACACCCTCTCCCCCTTAAAGAAACTTCGTCCTCGAAGTTCAAACAACACTACTCAAACAATTGGGGATACTTCTTCTTCATCGCATCCTCAACCTCCCAGGTAGCCTCCTCTCGTGAGAAGTTCCACCATAAAACTTTTACCGATGCAATACTCTTGTTTCGAAGATGTTGAACCTTCCGGTCAAGAATAGCTACCGGTTGCTCCACATAGGAGAGATCTGGCTGGATCTCCACTGGCTCGTGACTAATAACATGAGATGGATCTCGAACATATCTCCTAAGCATAGATACGTGGAAAATGGGATGAACGCTAGCTAAAGCTGTGGGTAAAGCTAGCTCATAAACCATGTTACCTAAACGCCTGAGAATCTCATATGGGCCAATGAATCTAGGACTTAATTTGATATGCCTGCCAAACCTGACAACACCTCGAGTAGGTGAAATCTTCAAAAAGACATGCTCACCCACTCCGAACTCCAAATCCTTCCTCCTGTTGTCAGCATAACTCTTCTGCCTATCCTGTGTCGCAACAAGCCTCTTCCTAATCAACTGGACCTTATCCGAAGTCTCTTGAACTAACTCTGGACCGATCAGCTACCTATCACCTGTCTCCTCCCAACATAAAGGAGATCTACAGGGCCTACCATACAACGCCTCAAATGGAGCCATACCAATACTCGCATGAAAGCTGTTGTTATATGCGAACTCCACTAGAGGTAAATGGCGCTCCCAAACATCCTTCCAATCCAGAACACATGCTCTCAACATATCCTCGAGCGTCTGGATAGTCCTCTCGGACTGTCCATCTATCTGAGGATGAAACGCCGAACTGAGCTTCAGCTTCGAACCTAAAGCATCCTGAAGACCCTTCCACAGTCTCGAAGTAAATCTCGGATCTCGATCCAAAATGATCGACTTCGGCACACCATGCAATCTAATGATGCTACTAACATACAACCTAGCCAGACTCTCAACCGACTGCTTCTTCTTCATAGGCAAGAAATGCGCAGTCTTCAAGAACCTATCTACGACTACCCAAATCGAGTCATTACCCAGTCTAGATCGGGGCAAACCCGAAACAAAATCCATAGTGACAGCTTCCCACTTCCATACTGGGATCTCCATCTTCTGCATAAGACCAGATGGTCGCTGCCGCTTAGCCTTCACTTGCTGGCATACTAAACACCTAGATAAATAATCCGCTACATCCCTCTTCATGCCAGACCACCAAAAAGACCTCTTCAAATCCTGGTACATCTTAGTGTTACCCGGATGAATAGAGAATCTCGACCTATGAGCTTCTGCCAATACATGCTCACGGACATGTATCATGTCAGGAACACATACTCGGTGATGGAACCTAACCACGCCGTCCTCATCACGAGCAATGCCCGCCTTGCCCACTAACTCTTGGAGTCTAGGGTCGGCTTCTTATTTCTCGATCACCTCATCCAACACTGAAGACCTAAGGGACAACTGAGCTACAAAATCCTAACACAACGATGGCTCTAACTCAGTCATCGCACACGCAGCATCCTCCAACATCTTCCAATCCTGCTGGAGAGAAGACTTCTTCCTACTAGGGCATCTGCTAGAACATTCGCCTTTCTAGGATGATACTGGAGGTCGAAGTCATAGTCCTTCAGGAACTTAATCCATCTTCTCTGCCTCAGGTTTAATTCCTTTTGGGAGAGAAGATACTTCAAGCTCTTGTGGTCTGTGAACACCTCAAATCTGACACCATAAAGATAGTGCCTCCAGATCTTCAGTGCATGCACCACTGCCGCAAGCTCCAAATCATGAGTCAGATAGTTTTGCTCATGCTCCTTCAATTGACGAGAAGAATATGCTACTACCCTTCCTTGCTGCATCAATACACAGCCAAGGCCAATCCGAGATGCATCCGTGTAGATAGAAAACCCTCTACACCGCTCGTAAAACTAACACAGGAGCTGATGTGAGCTTAGTCTTCAATAATCAAAAACTACTCTCACACTCCGCGGACCAGACAAACTCCTCACCCTTCCTGGTCAGCTTAGTTAATAGGGCGGGCGATGGATGAAAATCCCTCAATAAATCGTCGATAGTAACCCGCCAAACCAAGAAAACTTCGAATCTCCGAAGGGGTCTTGAGAATCTCCCAATTCATAACAGCCTGGATCTTCGCTGGATCAACTGCTACACCAGCACCGGAGATAACGTGCCCAAGGAAATGAACCTTGCGCAACCAAAAATTACACTTACTGAATTTAGCATACAGCTTGTGTGCACAGAGAACCTCTAATACTACCCTCAAATGCTGACGGTGTGTAGTCTCATCCAGAGAATAGACTAACACATCATCGATAAACACTACAACAAAGCTATCTAAATAAGGCCTAAACACCCTGTTCATGAGATCCATGAACGCTGCCGGGGCGTTGGTTAGACCAAAAGGAAGAACTAAAAACTCATAATGTCCATAACGAGTCCTAAAGGTCATCTTGGACACATACTCACTCCTAATCCTCAACTGATGATAGCCAGACCGCAAATCAATCTTAGAAAAGACTGATGCATTTTGCAGCTGGTCAAACAAATCATCAATCTGAGGTAAGAGATACCTGTTCTTCACAGTCACTTGGTTTAGCTTCCTATAATCAATGCATAACCTAAGTGACCCATCCTTCTTCTTTACAAACAATACATGTGCGTCCCAAGGAGAAACACTAGGGTGAATGAATCCCTTATCTAGCAATTCCTGCAACTGCCTCCTCAACTCGGCTAACTCCGCAGGTGCCATCCGATATGGAGCCTTCGAGATAGGAGAGGTGCCCGAAAGCAACTCTATGGTGAACTCTATCTCTCTATCCGGTGGCAATCCAAACAAATCATCGGGAAAGACGTCTGGAAAATCCTTCACTACATCGATCTCTGCAAGAGTAGGTGACTCATTAGCCTCGGGTACGAACACTACGCTGGCAAGAAAAGCGTCACAACCCTTGTTTACCATGCGCATCGCCTTCATGGCAGAGATGACCAACTTTCCTACCAAGTTCCTTGGCAATGGATGAGAGAACTTGTCCTCACTAGGAATGCAGAAAACAATCCTCTTCCCACGACAATCTACTAACACATAGTGCTCCTCTAGCCAATCCAGACCAAGAATAGCATCAAAGTCCTTCATCTTCAGCAAGAAGAAACACCCATCTAGAACCCTATCCTCAATGCACACAGGTAACGACAGAATGCACTTCCTAGTCGATACCGTACCCGCAAGTGTGTGTACAGATAAAGGGACTTCTAAATCCTCAGACTCTACGCCTGACTCTATAGCCAACTGCCTAGCAAACCGCTCGGAAATGAACGAGTGAGTGGCACCCGTATCAAACAAAACCCGAGCGTGCACACCTAGAAATAAAACCATACCTTCGGTGACATGCTCCGCCTGCTCGGCATCCTCTCGTGCTAGAGCAAACACTCGAGCTTGGGCTCGAGGCCTTCCTGGTCTTCCTGTACCTGGTGCTGCTACTGCTGTCGCTGCTGGGGCTGGCGCTCCACGCTGGACTCCCTACTAAAGTCTCGGACAATCCTTGATCTTGTGGTCACTGCTCCCACACTTCAGGTATTTCCCCGCTACCATCCAACACTCCGTACCACCGTGTGTCCTCCCGCAATGAGGACACTCCTTCTTCACACTAGGGGAACGCTGAGAAGGTACCTGAGTACTGCTGGCTGCCACTGGGCACTGCGGTCACTGGTACACTGCCTTCTTCTTATCCTGTCGTTGGAAAGGAGCTACAGGCCTCTTCTGCGAATCCTTCTTCTCCTCGAGGTGCTGCTCCATCTCACCCTCCTGCCTACAAGCAGCGCCAAGGGCCTCGTCCAGAGTACGATGATCAAACCCCACTAGCCTCGTCCTCAGTGATGGCTTAAGGCCCATCACGAGCTTCTTTGCCTTCCTGCGCTCATCCGCCACTATGTGAGGTGCATACTTAGATAATTTAGCAAACCTGGCCTCGTACTCGAGTACAGTCATGGAGCCCTGAGTCAAAGAAAGGAACTCCTGCTCCATCCTGTCCTGGATATGCTCGGGGACGAACTTGGCTCGAAAGAGCCTCACGAACTCGTCCCAAGCAACATCAATAGCATTGTCCTCGAACCGGGTACGTAGTAAGGAAGCCCACCACACATCGGCTCTCTCCTGCAACACAACCTTCATAAGCACCAAACTAAACAACTCTAATTTAACAGGGTATACAAACATATAAAACTAACACATACCTGTAGCATATAGGTGGCTAAAGTAACATTGTCATCGTCCGCACACCTAATAGCCCGAAAGATCTTCTCGATCTCCCTCATCCAGCTCTCAGCTAGCAATGGGTCGCTCTCCCCCTTAAAAGAGGGTGGCAACATCCTCTTGAACCTTTCCATGATGGAGGGTCCACCATGGTCCTGAGCCTGGGGAATTGGAACCTGAGCCTGCTACAACAAACAGCAAGCATCGCATATTCAACATAACATCATTCAATTAAATAAAACAGACTACTCTTTATCTTATTATTCTAACTTGAGCCTCCAACTGAGCCTAGAGTGCAGCCTAGGTGTGGGCCTGCGTCTGCATGTCCTGCACTAAACCCTGCATGAACACTCCATAATCCACTGGTGGCAGTGGGGGAAGTACAGGGCCCTGAGGTGCTGGGGCCTGCTGCTCAGCCTGCTCCTTACGCCTCTGCTCGCCCTCACGAGCAGGAACACCACCACGTCTACCACGTGAAGCCATATGCTGCAATTAATTTAATCACTATTAGAAACTATGTTATTTAGTTCCTAACCACTTTCTTATCTATCTTTCATTGATTATTAATCATTTCTACACATGTGTACAATTCTACAAGGACTTAGCATATAATGAAGATGATGACTTGTATATTTATGTACAGTCTCAACCGGTTGTCTCTGATACCAATCTCTGTGACGACCCTCCTTATACCGGTATGATTATACCAATCCACGTTGATATAATGAACGTCGTTACAGTGGGACATTTACCTAACACTACCACTAGATTGAGATGTACACAAATATAGACATAGAACAACGGAAGTAAAAGAACTAACTGTCAATTTTATTTCATCATCCACATTAGACATACATAGCCTATATAGCAATTTAAAAGAAACTAAAGTCCACATAATGAAATTCTAGATCCAAATTACATTGTTCATCCACAATTACACAAGTCTCAAATTTCATACTATGGAAAAGAAAGTACAATGTCAGTGACTCCACAACAATCTACTCTCCTCACTCGAAATCGCTCTCAACGAACTCCTCCAAGGAAGTAGGGTCACCTGCTAAACCTGTACGCCGAAGTAAGAGTGAGTCTAAAAGACTCAACAAGTAATCCATACACATTATACATATACACATCATGCGCACATTTTACTCTCAATTACGTCAATCAATACATACAACATGGTTTGAACAATCTTTAAGAAAGCCTATCATGATACTTCTACCAATTTCATAACACATGATACATGGTTTTTGTCATTCCACAATAATATACCTACTGCATGCTTTCTATACGTTTACTCACATGATAGCTAAATTTATATCTATGTTGCAACATGATAGCAATTGAGACATGGAATTTTACACATAAAGGAAAAGTGTTCCTAACATGGATTCTACGTACTTTTCCACATGCATATTACATTTGTAAACATACTAAGCTTGCTGTTCTGACATGAATCTAACTCCATCATATCATATTTCACAATTCTACATGCTATCACATTGGGTTCACATATTCACTTACACACTACACATTTTCACTTATACACAATCACATTATTCTCATTTAAATGTCGTGACACATAGTCCAAACCACCACTAGAAGGACACATATAACACATTCACATAACACATAGACGCCACCTAGGCAACATAGTGACGAATCTTGGTACTGCGCAAACTGGGAGAAGTCCTCTCCACCCTAGCCAGTGGTACTTGTCCACCTCCAGGATTTCATCCTAATGCCCATAGGATATCGAACACATGAACCATCCCGTGGGGACTTTACCACGGTACGGTTCCACAGCCCTCTATGGAAGCAGTGTCACACACGGTACAGTTTACACATTTTCCAATTTAACACACACACGATTTCACACTAATTAACACATTAATTCCATTTTCCACATTCATGTACATGGTTCAATTTCCCTAACATGGTACTATTGTTAACAAGACTTAAAATTCAGGGATTGACACTAGTCATGTTGAAACCATTTAACAAATCTATAATCACAATAAACATGCTTTAGTTAATCATTTCTTCGTGAATTGCATAAATATCACTTATTGTTGCCCAATCCACATGAAAATTTTACCACGGGCTTTTACAGGTTATAGATCATACATACAAATTTTCATATTTTTCTGAGTTATACGAGATTTACAGAAAATGGAATAATCATTTGCATGTTTACTCATAAATTAGTTCATCATGGATTCACAATGTTATGGAAAATTCCTAAATTTCCATGACATGAACTGACACTCATCCACATCGTCTAAAATTTTTATGGCACTGAAATTCCACATGGATTACGTAAACAGTGATATACCATGTTTAGAACCTGTTTAACATGCATTTTAGGCTAATTTAATAATTAATACAATTAACAAAAACTCAGTAATTACACAACATGATCCACTATCTATATTACATAGCTTATTAAAAATTACAGTATATCCTCATGCGTGGAAATCTGAAAAATAGATCATATAAAGAAGAATAGTTCATTGTTCTTTCCTGAAGAACTAAACGACAAGGATCTAGCCGTTTAGTCAGGTCAATGGCAGTATAGAATGCCGCCAACTTAGGATCTTAACGGCAAAGGAACCCGCCGTTAAGTTCCTGTCTGTGCAAAACACAGACTGAACGTAAGAAACTTGGTGAAATTGGGGTTCCAGGACTCGAATAAAATTCCAAAAAAATACTTAAGACTTATTAGACATATGTATGAGTAATGGGGATGGTTTACTTGCCTCAGGAAAAATCAACAAGGGGAATAAAAGGTCGGAGAAGCTCTCCTCGGCCAGTGCCAAGAAGCCTCCAAAACCTCCCAGCTCCGAGCTCTGTGATGAGTCTCTCTGCACGCCGGAGTCGGGGATGTGTTCCTCGATGTTCAAGGAGTCCTCCAATCGTCGTAGACCGCCGGAAGAGTCCTCCAGTCGCCGGATCAAGGGCCACAAACTTTAGGTTTTCTCACAGCTCTGGGTTTCTTTGTCAAGAGACAAAGGGGTCTCTTCTAGTCACAAAAGGGTGTTTTTATAAGCTGTGGCTTTGGGCTATGCGTAGATGGGATGGGAGAGCCATTGGGGACAGCTCCCCAATCAGAGAGAAAGGCAATCGCGGGATCTCTTGATCTGCTGCGCACAGAATTTTAGAGAAATAGACGTCCACATACATGGTTGTCTACAAGTTTTTGGCGTCCATCGATATGGACGTCAACTTCTCATGAACGTCCATTCATGTTGCCGTCAATTGCCCTTCGGCCAGGTCATGAAATTATGCAGAAAACCATATTTACTCTATGTATATACATGAAATTTATGAAGTATAATGTAACTACTATCTACACAATGCCAATGAACAACATTTACGAACTAAACATACACATACATACATAGGTACACCAAGATAATATGTACATAAATATCTACATCTTTATACATGATACTATACACAAGCATGAATCCACACACGACAAAATAAAAGGACAAAATTTCGAGGGTCTTACACGCGACCTGGCCTGGTTGACCCTAGTGGCCGGTTCAGCAGAACGCGATCGAGCCTGGCGTCGCGACCTGAACGCGACAGCCACCTACGTCGCGACCTCAGTGTTGCGGCCAGGACTTAAATTTACACTTATACCCCTGCTATATGTGGTATTTAAACTGTGTTTAACCCTAGTTAAACACTGTCATGACTATTAATGATTGATTATTTGTCAATACATGAAAATCATTAATTTAAAAGCCATGAGCACAACCTTACATGCTATCTTGATTTCTTACACTTGCACACACCTAACATTCATGTTTGCCATTAAACCTTATTACACTACTCAATAATGTATCTGGTAATTAAGTGAAATTAATTACTAAATTTCCCTATTTAATTATTTACACTTGTCTTCGAGTTAATCGCGTGATTTGAATACCGTGATCGTTTCCCTCAGCCTTCGAGCACTCGAGGTACGACGGACCCCAGTTTCTACACACTCTCTTGGCATGGACCACCTCTCCACCGGGAATACTCCCAACTCGGCCAGGGACTCCTTGTCAAGGCCTCCATAAGTCTTCTTGGTTTTGGCGCACGTCCTTAGCCGACGAGCTGGTTGTACCCTTAACACCCGTTACACCCTAGGGATCAGTACGATCCAACCAGCCTTAGTGTGTATCCTTCTTACCTTGTGATCACGTCGGACCATCTGGCCTGTGTTCATAGCACGGCTAGTGGGTGGTGGTGACTTCTACCAGACTGTCGGCACCCAACCTAATGTTGTGCAACTGTTACTATCGATGTTTAACATTGTTTTACGATTATACCCTATCTCATCTACTATCTCGTTACTCTCATCTGTTCACTTTCACTCTATACTCTCATCTATTCTTGGTACTCTCTTGGCCATTTGTGTGATTGTCTAAGATAAGAAAATGACTTATGCCAGTGTAATAGTGCCTGATCTGGTCCTGGGGAGAGCGCCCGAAAAGTGCCAGTGTCCATGGGTATTAAAATGATCAAGGGTGTGTACGGCATGCACTCAGTGCTATTATACTATCAAGATTAATCTATGACAATCAAAGTGCTATCAATACAAGTGCAATCTATTCAAGTGCTATACAAGTGCTATCGTTACATGCTATTATTGTTACATGACCATTCCATTTATCGTTCTTGTTGTGCTATTTCCCTATACAAGTGCTAGTATTCTCTTGCCATCGTTACTACACTTGTATGACTATTCTCTCTAGTTACCCTACCCTTTTAAGACATTAATCCTTTAAAGCATGCTTGTTCTCATGAGATGTTAAGTCCTACTGGGCGTTATTCGCTCATCCTGTGTCATTATTTTATGTGTCCAGGTGAGTCTGATGGAGATGACCACACTCACGAGGAAGGGACTGAGGAGGACGCTCAAGAGTGACCCATTCCAGCAATCACTGCTTAGTAGTTAGTTGGTATAGTTATGAGTCAGTCAGTAGTTAGCCATTATGTAATAGTTTCGATTTGAATAAAGTACTCTGGGCCCTAGTTTTAGCTCTGATCAATGGATGTAATAGTTATTTGATGAATTATTAATGAAGTTGGATTTCATGTGGTATTATTCCAATTGTGCAATGGTTTGACATTTATCTATCGCTCTGTCCTATTTAATAACTGTAATATCGCTCCGATATTCCGCGTCGGGGTGTTACAGTTTTGTGGTATCAGAGCCTAGGTTATTCTTAAGCATAGGATGATCTAGGTTTGACCTGCCTTGACTTAGAGTCTAATTCCATACCTATGTGAGATGGGTAGAATGAAGGGTAATAAGGTGAAATAAACTCACACACGCACAAACTTAGTGCAACCTCAATGACTTACAATAAGAATTCTCTTTTGAAGGAACTTAAACACCAGCAATGGCAGCGGAGCGTGCACAACTCTATGATATGTAGCAGAACATTCAGCAGCTTACTCAGGCGTTACTTCAGGCTGCTGGAGCTAATAATAATAATAATAACCAAGGAGCCGGAGAACTACATAGAAACTTCCGCAATCTGAATCTACCTCGTTTCAGTGGGACCACTGATCTTGATGAGGCAGAGAATTGGCTGAAGGAGATTGAACTTGTTTTTCGCATAATGCAATGTGCGGATGGTGACAAATTACTTTTGGCAACGTTTCAGCTTGAGCGTGACGCCCGTGCGTGGTGGGAATCTGTTGAAGCCACAAGGGCAGACGCACAATTTACATGGAATGAGTTTAAGGAGCACTTCAACTCCAAATACTTTTCTGAAAGGGTCCAAGAGAGGAAGGCATCCGAGTTTTCTGCATTGAAACAAAGGAACCTTACAGTTGCTGAGTATAAGGCTCAGTTCTCTCGGTTGGCACGATATGCCAATCATCTAGTCGACACAAAAAGAATGAAGGTGAAATGCTTTCTTAATGGGCTCAGGCCCGCATACATCACTCAACTTGCACCTCTGGACATCCAGACTTATCTAGAGATGGTCAGGAAGGCACAACTACTAGAGGATGTGACCGATCTCACTGATCGCATCAAGGGCAGGATGGTCAAGAAGGAGCAGACCTCAGGGGCACCAAGCAAGCCCACCAACATCAAGAAAAGGCCGTTAAGTATCACCGACGGGCCAAGCCAAAAGCGGAAGCCCAAAGTTTTCATCCCTACTGCCCCAAACAACAAACCAAGATGCAAGCATTGTGACAAGCTAGGTCACACGGCAGAAGAATGCTGGAGGAAGGCAGGTGCATGCCTACGTTGCGGGAGTCGAGACCATTGTATTCCCGAGTGCCCCTTGCTTAAGGAGAATGAGAAGCATCCGATGGAACATAAGAAGCATGGCCGACTGCAGGCCCTGCAAGAAGTTGAGACCACTGAGGAGGGTGGACTCATTGAAGGTACTCTACCAGTCTTTTCTCAATCAATATTTGTTTTGTTTGATACTGGCGCAACACACTCGTTCATATCACAAGCATTTGCTGATACATTAAATGAAAAACCTGCGTCTATGGAATTTGAATTGCCTGTCACTACACCTTTGGGGAAGAAAGCTCAATTAAACAAATACTTTCCATTAGCTGATGTAAAGATTGGTGAACTCAATCTTAGAGCCGACTTGATCTATATGCCCATGGAGGGCTACGATGTTATTTTGGGAGCCGATTGGCTATCGACGTATGGGGCTTGTGTGGACTGTAGAAGAGGGAAGATAACATTTAGTGAATTCCCTAAGTTGACTTTCACGGAACATAGACACAAGAGGCACTTGTCTCTCATCTATGCTATTAAGGCACAAAACATGATAAGAAAAGGTTGTGTGGCATTTCTTGCCGCAATAGTAGTTGAGAAGAAAGCAACTAAGATATCAGACATCCATATAGTACAAGAATACCCTGACGTGTTTCCCGATGAGCTGCCAAGCATTCCACCTGAGAGAGATGTAAATTTCTCAATTGATCTAACACCTGGAGCTGCACCGGTGTCACGTCAGCCATATAGAATGTCCCCTGCTGAACTGAAAGAGTTAAAGGAGCAATTGATGGAGTTGTTGGAAAAGGGATTCATCAGGCCAAGTACTTCTCCTTGGGGAGCACCGGTGTTGTTCGTCAAGAAGAAGGATGGATCTCTGCGGCTATGCATCAATTATAGGCAGTTGAATCATTTGACTATCAAGAACAAATACCATCTGCCTCGTGTCGACTAATTGTTTGATCAAATCTCAGGAGCTAAATATTTCTCTAAGATTGACCTTAGATCGGGATATCATCAGTTATGGTTAAGGATGCAGATATTTACAAGACAGCTTTCAGGAGCATGTATGGTCATTACGAATTTGTAGTCATGCCTTTTGGAATAACCAATGCTCCTGCAGCTTTTATGCAATTGATGAACAACATTTATCGGCCCTATCTCAACAAATTCATCGTGGTATTTATTGATGATATTCTCATATACTCCAAGACCAAGGAAGAGCATGAGGAGCATCTGGGATCACTCTACAGATCTTGCGGGACAACAAACTCTACGCCAAATTGAGCAAGTGTGAATTCTGGCTCGAGGAGGTGTCATTTCTAGGGCATGTCATATCCAAGGACGGTATTGTTGGATCTCTTATTTTGATGATACCTAAATATGATTCATAAATATGTGAAAAATCATGCCTATCATGTTTCATTTATATCTCACAATGTTTCTTCCATGTGCAGCTCAAATAAGAAGTCAAATAAGCCAGTGGTGTCGACACAGTCCAGCTTTGTGTCGACACTAGCTCACTATCCCAGAACCATGTTTTCAGCAAGGATCCAATGGTGTCGACATAGTCCAGCTGTGTGTCGACACTAGCATACTGTCCCAGAAGACCAGTTTGAGGCTGATGCTTGGTGTGTCAACACACCTGTGTGTGTAGTGCCGACACACTTCGGAATTTTTACAGAATCCAAATTGCTGAGACACATGGATGCTTTTGCTAGGGCCTTTTTGAGTGGGAATTTCCGTGCCCCCAGATCCCAAGATATTTTGTGGACCCATGGGACTATAAATGCCCCTTATCCACTTGGCTTTTAGAGAACAACATCGCAACACCCATCTGCTCTTCCAGTCTCCAGAGCATTCCAGGCTATTTCAGAAGAAGGCTTCAACCCGGAAACCTGCTTCCAGATCTGAAGGAACTGAAGCATTGTACACCTTGGATGATCCATCTAGAGAAGGAATTCAAGCCTTCAGAAGTCTTCTTCCTGGAGTCGAAGTAGAAGAGCTGGTCCCCATTCTTGAAGCAGAAACAAGGACCTTCGAACCAGACATCTCCAACCTTGGTTCTTAATTGTTTTGTCTGGTTCCTCAACTCAAACTCACTCTATACTGTGTGTTTTGTGAAATTGTGCAATCCTTGTGCCCAATTTCGTGTGTGTGGTTAGATCTGAGATTTCTGAATCTCAGAGTGTGTGTGTTGTTATGTGACTTTTCTGAACTGGCAAGATAAGCCACATTTGTGTGTGTGTGTGGATGGTGGATGTAAGATACACTGTTGTGTAATCTGAACCACCCTAAATCTCCTTGTCCTTGTGGTTTGGTTGTGTCTTGCATTAGATGATTGATAGGCTCGTTAGTGTTTCATCATCTAACTTGTCTAAATTGTTCAGAATTGCCATTAATCTTTAGATTTTACTCTTAACTCAACTTCTCAAAGTTTCTAATCAAAGTGATTTTTAAAATTCAGAGAAATCTATTCAACCCCCCCCCCCCTTCTAGATTTCTTCATAGCAGTTTTTCCGCAACATTTCATTTGGTATCAGAGCGGGTTCTCATTGCACTTTAAGTGTTTGATCTAACGATCAAGAGTCTATTGCTATGGAAAACATCAAGGGGTTTATTGCTGAGGGTCATTCAATTACTAGGCCTCCTTTTTTCGATGGATCTGATTATGCTTATTGGAAAAACATGATGCAAGTGTTCCTAAGAGCACAAGATTATGAGCTCTGGAAGATTGTCGATAAAGGACCTGATGAACTATCTGAAGATGAAAGTCTACGGACCAAGGACCAGATCAAGAAGTCCACACTCAGCTGGAGTGCCATGAACATGATGCAGTGTGCCATCCATCCCAAGGAGTACTCAAGAGTGTCCTCATGCAAATCTGCTAAGGAGATGTGGGACAAGCTCCAACTTATCTATGAGGGAACTTCTGAGGTAAGGGAGACCAAGGCAAGTATCTTAGTCTCAGAATATGAAATGTTCAGAATGAAGAGTGATGAGACTATTTCTGAGATGTTTGCTAGATTCATGATTTTGGTAAATGGTCTTCAAGGTTTAGGAAAGGATTATTCTAATAGTGATCTTATTAGGAAAGTTCTTAGATAACTTCCTTCAACATGGCACACAAAGGCAACAGTAATTGAGGATTCAAAAATTTGTCAACCATGCAACTAGATGAGTTAATAAATTCACTCATGACATATGACATCAATTTGAAAAGAAATGCATCTTTGACTACATCTAAGAAACCTATTGCTTTAAAAGCTTTACCTAGCTCAAAAATTATTGCTGAACAATCTGATGAAAGTGATGAGTCTTCTAATGAGAGAATGATGAGAATTGGCCTTACTGACAAGGCAATTCAAAAGGTTTTTGAGTAAGAAAGGAAAAGGTAAGCTCAAACCCTTCATCAAAAAGGATGTTTCAAAGAAAAATGATTTTAATAAAAAATTGGAAACAAATAAAAAGATTGATGTTATTTGTTATGAGTGCAGAAAACTAGGACACATGAGAGGAGAGTGTCCTGATCTGAAGAAGAAGTTGAAAAATCAAATGTTCAAGAAGAGAAGGGCAATGCTGGCCACATGGAGTGATGAAGATGATGATGACAAGAAGAAAGTGGCTCAGATGAAGAAGAAGTGACATGTCTCATGGCCAGACATGAAGAAACCTGAGGTAAGTCCTTCTTTTGAAGACTTTACAACTGATGATTGGGAGGAAGCATATGTTTTTTGTTTGAAAAGTTGTGTGAACTAAAATATGAAAATAAGACATTGAAAAGGAAAATCAACAGCATAGTGCAAAATCCACAAGAATTTGAGCAAATAAAATTGCTTAATGATGAAATCAATAACATGAAAAAGAACAAGAGTGTTTGAATGAACAAATTGATGCCATCAAAGAAAGTTGTCAGTCCACAGAAAAAGAAAAACAAATCTTGATAGATGAAAATGAAAAACTCAAAAAAGAAAAAGAGGTAATTCAAGAGGAATTGAAAATTGCCCAGAACGAATTGAATGATAAGAAAGAAACCTTGTCAAAATTTGTTAAAGGCAAACAAAACCTAGATGCTATTTTAGGAGTTTGCATGAACCCTACTAAGCATAGTTTAGGTTATCAGCCTGAAAATAAGAAGAAAGTTGGGTAAACCTTAATAACCTCATTTGTTCAAGGAAGCACTTCTTATGGAAATTCTGAAAAGAACATCAAAGAAAAATCACAAGCAAACTCAAAAACAAATTTCAAAGTCAAGTCAAAATTCCAAAACACAATTCAAACATGAAAGAGTTCAAAGAAAAAATCAACAAAATTTGAAATCTAGTGTTAAACCAAATTATTATCCAATAATGAATAAAAACTTCTCAGTTGGATCTAACTCTTATATAAAAAAGAATAAAGATTTCACATCACAAAGGATCATGATATGCACAATCTGCAAAAAATCTGGTCACACTGATGAAAAATGCAGATCAAAAATAGATTCTAGGAAAATAAAGCAAATTTGGATTCCAAAACATCTTGTTGTGGAATTGAAACAACTGATGGAACCCAAAGTAATTTGGGTACCAAAATTCTCTTTCTAAATCTTTTTTGCAGGAATGTCTTACAGCCCACAAGAAAGATAAGTGGTATCTTGATAGTGGTTGTTCAAGACATATGACTGGAGATAAAGAAAAAATTTCACATTGATTGAAAAGATGGTGGACAAGTGTTTTTGGAGGTAAGAACAAAGAGCAAATCATTAGAACAGGAAAATTTGTAAGAATCCTTCAAACTCCATTGAGAATGTTTTGCTTGTTGAAGGCCTTGATCATAATCCTTTGAGCATCAGTCAACTTTGTGACAAAGGCCTTAAGGTAATTTTCAATTCTGAATCATGTGAAATTGTTGAAAAAGATTCTGGAAAAATAAAATTTCTTGGTCAACGAATTAATAATGTTTACTTAGTTGATTTGAATGATCATCAACATGAAAATCTTTGTCTTGTTGCCAACCAGCATGATCTATTTCAATTGTGGCATCGAAGGTTAGGTCATGCTAGTGAAAATGTTCTGAATAAATTGTTAAGATATGCTCTTGTGAATGGTTTACCAAAATTGAAGAAAAAGAAAAATACAATTGTATGTGCTAATTGTGCCCAAGGTAAGCAAACTAGGAAATCATTCAAATTTGTTGCACCTTTAATCACTTCCAAACCCTTTGAATTATTGCACATGGATTTATTTGGCCCTACTAGGACACTTAGTCTTAGTGGACATAGATTTGAGTTTATGATAGTGGTTGACTTCTCTAGATTTACCTGGGTGTATTTTCTGTCTCACAAGAGTGACACTTTAGAAAACTTCAAAGAGTTTGTTGACAAAATTGAAAATGTAAAAATATAAAATCCATTCATTCTCACTGATCATGGAGGAGAATTTAACATAACTTTTTTTTTATTTTTGCAGGAATAAAGGATTGATCACAAATTTGCTTCTCCAAGAACCCCTGAACAAAATGGAATTATTGAAAGGAAGAATAGACATTGGTGGAGATGGCTGGAATCTTGCTGATTGAAGTAAGCTTCCAAGAAATTTTGGGCAGAAGCTGTCAACAGTTCATGTTATTTTCTCAACAGGGTAATGGTAAGACCTGTCCTCAAGAAAACTTCCTATGAACTCTTGAAAGGTAAGAAGCCTCACATTGCATATTTTAGAGTTTTTGGAAGTAATGTCTTCATCCACAACAATGTTAAGCATGATCTAGATAAATTTGAAAAGAAAAGTGATGTAGGCATATTCTGAGAATTCAAGGTCTTATAGAGTTTTTAATAATGAATCAAAAATTGTGGAGGAAACTCCTCATGTCATATTTGATGAAAACTATGAAAATCTAATGACCATGATTTCTATAGGAACCAAGAAGAAGATGCTGAAATTCTTACAAAAGAATCAGATCAATCAGTGGAGAATGAAGAACTTGATGAACATGAAGATGTGTCGACACAACAAAACACTGAGTCGACACCAGAGCAGGTAAGTACAATGACAAGAGGTAATTTTAGATACTCTAAAGCTCATCCACTTGAGAATGTTGTAGCAAATGTCAATGATAGAGTTAAAACAAGGTCTCATTTTAGAAACATCATTGAACAAGATCAAATGACCTTTATATCTCAAGTGGAACCCAAAAATATTGAAGAAGCATTAAAAGACAATTCTTGGGTAGAAGCAATGCATGATGAATTGAATCAATTCAAAAGGAATAATGTATAGAGTCTAGTTCCCAGAAATTCTGAAAGCTCAATAATTGGAACTAGATGGGTCTTTAGGAATAAATTGAATGAAGAAGGAAAAATTGTAAGAAATAAAGCTAGACTGGTTGCCAAATGATATAATCAAGAATTTGGAGTTGATTTTGAGGAATCCTTTGCACCAGTAGCTAGGTTAGAAGCAGTTAGAATCTTATTGGCATATGTATGTTCCAAAAATTTCAAATTGTTTCAAATAGATGTGAAAACTGCCTTTTTGAATGGTTACATAAAAGAAGAAGTGTTTGTTGCTCAACCTCCTGAATTTGAAGATCTTGATAAACCTAACCATGTTTATAAACTGCATAAAGCTCTTTATGGTTTGAAACAGGCTTCAAGAGCATGGTATGACAGATTAAGTAGTTTTCAGGTTAGTAAGAATTACTCCAGAGGTAAGGTGGATCAAACTCTTTTCACAAAATCAGTCCACAATCACATCATTGTAGTTTAGATATATGTGGATGATATCATTTTTGGTTCCACTAATCCTTCACTGTATGAAGAATTTTCTAATCACATGCACAGTGAATTTGAAATGAGCCTTATAGGAGAATTACAATTTTTTCTTGGTTTACATGTTAAACAACTTGAAGATGGATTCTTTAACAATCAAGCCAAATACATTAAAGAATTGCTCAAAAGATTCCATTTTGAACAAGCCAAACCAGCATCTACTCCTATGAGCACAAGCATCAAATTGGACCATGATGAAAAAGGTAAATTGGTTGATGCAAAGCAATACAAATGATCGGATCTCTCTTCTACCTCACTTCAAGTAGGCCAGATATTCAATTTAGTGTGTGTCTTTGTGCTAGATTTCAATCTAGTCTAAAGGAAAGTCGCTTGCAGTTAGAGAATTTTTAGATATCTCTGTGGCACTTGTGATTTGGGTTTATGGTATCCAGCTGGATGTCATGCTGATTTGTTTTCATATTCTGATGCTGATTATGCTGGATGTAAGCTTGATAGAAAGAGTACTGATGGATATTGTCAATTCTTAGGAAATTGCATGATAACATGGGCATCCAAAAAGCAACACTCAGTTGCACTTTCTATTGCAGAAGCAGAATATGTTGTTGTAGGAAGTTGTGCAGCTCAAGTGTTGTGGATTAAAAGTCAATTACTTGACTACGATATTGATATTGGATGTTCACCTATCATGTGTGACAATACTAGTGCAATCAATTTGTCCAAAAATCCAATTCAACACTCTAGAACAAAACACATTGAGATTATGCATCATTTTCTAAGGGATGAAGTAGCAAACAAAAACATTGAATTAGAATTCATCCCCATTGAAAAATAAATTGTAGATATTTTCATAAAACCATTGGCTGAAGATAGATTCACATCTTTAAGAAGAGAACTTGGGATATGCAACATTGAATAAAAAAAAAAACTTAAAACAAACTAATTTCTTATGCAAAGATTATGAGGTATATCAAATAGTGATTAGTGGAAGAACAAGTTATGCTTGTTTGAAAACTATCATTATGTGTTGAGGGAAATCCTCCGCCAAGTACCCATGATCTATCATGTGTAAGAATCATTAATTTTTGAAATTGTTTTTTTTTACATGCTTGTACTTGAATGATTGTTTGCTGAAATTGAATGCTAAAATTCAATTTGCATGATTTGAATGTTAATTGATTCATTGATGCACATGTTGAGGGGGAGCATTACTGCTTGAGAAGAAAAGGGAAGTTCTGAGAATTGATTTCAAGAGAATCAGAATTGTTCATAAAGTTTTTTTTTTTTTAAATAAGTTGCTAAGGTTGGTCAGGAAAATGCTGAGATGATGTGAGTTTCTGTGAAACTTCTGAGTTGTGAATAAATCTCTCATTGAATTCCATCAAATACATGTTTATCCTTGTAGTCCTCAATTCTTCAATTTGAGTTTCATCCAATTCATTTGATCATCTTAACAATTCTTTCATTGAAGAAGGATTCTCTTTATTTTTGATGACAAATAGATGAAATCAATAACTCAGGGGGAGCCAAAGACTTCATTGCTATTTTCTCTCATCAAACCAAAATTGATTCAATGTGTTGATAAATATCTAACACATGAAATGCTCATTACCCATTCTGAGAAAACAGGATTAACTCTTAATTGATATAGCATACTCCTTCAGTCATATTCTTTTGTATTCTGAACTTCTAAAGTAACTTGATTTCTTTAATGAAATAATGGTCAACAATGTATTGCCTTTATACATTTATTTTAAGATTGATAAAGGATAAAGTTGTGACAAATGTCTTAAGGTTCATTTGCAAAATGTTTTTCTGACAGAGCATGGCATATACACTGAGAAACTGCACACCTTCACAAAAGTGAAGAGCCATGTATGTCATGAGTGTTTTGTTATCTCTGTTCTAGGGGTTAAATCAAAATGAAAAAAAAAATGTTAACTGAGTAACTGGAAATATTGGCGTCTGATAAACGTATATTTCCAAGTAAAAAAGTTTTCATTCACCTCTTGAGGCAGGATAATTAGTAAATCTTTAGTAACCAGACTCTGGTGTGTAAAAAGCATGTGTACTTAAGTGAAAAGATTTACTACATTTGAATGCTCATTTCTTTAATATTAAGAAAAGTCAATCAAATGAATGAACAACTAAACCTAAATTAGATCCTTTAAGAGTGTGATGACCCTCATTATACCGTACGGTTATACCAACCCACGTCGGTATAGTGAACGTTATCACAGTGGGGCATTTACCCAACAATAACATACGATTGAGATGCTCATAAATATAAACACAGAGTAGCGGAAGCAAAAGAACTACTTGTCTTCATTTCATCATCCACATTTAACATACATGATTCAAATGACAATTTTAAAAGAATTTAAAGTCCACATAATGAAATACTAAACTCAAATACATAGTTTGTCCACAAATTCCTTATAGTTCTATTACAATGCCTTGTTACATACAATGGAGCAAAAGTCACTCTACAACTCCGCCAAGCTACTCCCCCGCTCGGAGTTGCTCTCCACGGTCCCTCCAAAGGTGTATCACCTACTAAACCTGTACGCCGAAGCAAGGAATGAGCCTAAAAGACTCAGCAAATAACACCACACATATCATACATGCATATATCATAGTAGGTTTTCATCCCAAGTCACAAGACAAAACATGTAGCATGCTTGACATCAATAAGAGACAACCTATCATGGTAATTCTACAAATTAAACACATGGTTCATGATTTCATATTTTCCAAAATAAAATGTCCTATCACATGCTTTCTACTTATTCCATCACATAAAGTTTTTACCTCCATTAAGCAAAATATGAGGCAACCAAACATGGTGTGCTTACATACATGAAAGGAGACCTTCCTATCATGATTTCTACACATTCTTGCACATGCACATTGTTGTTTTATACACATTTAGCTTACTGTTTTGACATGAATTAGAAACTCACAACCAATCACATGAGAGCTACAATCTCAATTAACTATATCATGGTGGCGCTTAAACATGGAAACATTTACACATAAGCAAGAAATACTACTAGTATGGATTCTACACATTTGTACACATGTAAAACATTTTCATAACTACAATTAGGTTGCTGTTATGACAGCAGTTTAACATTAACATATCATGGATCACCATTTCATCATCTAACACATTAGTTTCACATGTTTGCATAATTTCCTCATTCACATAGTTCACTTTTTTACACATTGCACATTTACACGTTCACATTACACGACTTACACATGTACACATTCACATTTTTCACACTTTAGTGCCGTGACACATAATCCAAACCACCATTAGAAGGACAGATACACATCATATACACATAGACGCCACCTAGGCAACACAGTGATGACTCTTGGACTGCGCAGACCGGGAGAACAAGTCTCCACCCTAACCAGTGGTACTTGTCCACCTCCAGGATTTCATCCTAATGCCCATAGGATTTAACACATTGAACCTTCTCATGGGGACTTTTCCATGATACGGTTCCATGGCTCTCTATGGAAGCAGTGTCACACTTGTCATAGTCTTACACATTACACATATCGATTTTACTACACATTTACACAAGACATCCTCATACCTTTACATTCTCTCTCGCACACACATGGCTCTGTTTTTCCTAGCATGATGCTACTGATAACAGGGATTAACATTCACTAACTTGCATTAATCAGGTTGGAAAACACATCATTAAGTCATATTCATGATAACATGCATTTATCACATTTTTCACATGAAATTTTCATAACACACTTTGCAGTCATCAGAATAGCATGAAAATTTAACCACATACTCATTTCATGTTTATAATCTTACATGAAATTTTCCAAATTTTTCAGAGTTAACATATATTTTCAGAAATTGAAACATTCAGCCTCATATTATCCATAATTCAATTCCACACCGAACGCAACATGAATAGCAGATTCAACAGACCTCAACCCTGAACCCAACATATACCTTATCACAGGAATTTCTCTCGGATTTATTACACAACATACAATTTACTGAAAATTTCACAAACCCTACGCATGTTTTCTATTTTCAGAACAGAAATTTACAGTAAATCATACGAGCATGGAGAAATTTCAGAAATTGCAGGGCACAGACTGACCCCTACACACATGGTTCATAAAATTTAGGGCACCCAAATTCCTCACGAGTTTCACAAACAGAAACTAACATGATCCAGGATTTTTATCATACATGCATTTTACATAAATGACACCCTTCATACCAATTTCAGAAATTGTAAGGACCTCACCACACATACCACCATTCATAATACATATCATAGTACGGTTACCATATATCCTCATGCGAGAACCTCGAAAAATTATCATATAGAAGGAGAGAACAGCTCACTGTTCTGTCTTGACGATCTTAACGGCATAGTCTGGCCGTTAATGGAGCTTAACGGCAACATCGTGGCCGTTAATGAAGATTTGACGGCAAGGGATCTTGCCGTCAAGTTCAGGTCTGTGCAGAAATACAGACCCGAGCTCCAAATACAAGAAGAATGGGGGATCCAGGACTCGATTTAAAATCTGTAAAAATAACAAAACCCTACTAGACATCTACATGGACGAAATGTGAGGGTTACTTGCCTTTAAACAAGTCTCCAAAGGGATTAAGATGGTGGTGAAGCTCTCCTTGGGCAGTCCCAAGAAGCCTCCACAAATGCTCTCCTCCGGATTCTAGGTTGGTGTAGAAGCTAAACCGCGGTTGGGGAAGTCTTCCCCGATGTTCCAGCTACCCTCCTGATGCAGTAGGTCACCGGATGAAGCCTTGAATCACCAGATTGAAGCCTTCAAAGTTCAGTCTTTATGCAGTTCCGAGCTAGGGTTTTCTCTATCTCTTGGAAGAGGTCAAGAGGGGTTGTCTGGTGTAGAAGGGGGTGTGGTTTATAGCAGAGGGGTTTGGGGAACCCCAGAGAGGTGATGTGAAAGCCTGCTAGCCGTTGGGGACATCTCCCCAATGGCTGGGCTTGCTTGCCCCCGGAGTTTCGGGGTCTGCAACGCATGCAGGTCAGAGATCTTAACGTCCATCCATGTGGACGCTGACTCAGCATGGACGTCCATCCATGTGGACGCCAATTGGGTCCTTCGGTCAGAACTCAAAATATGCAGAAACCATGCTTAGCTTATACCTATGTACATGCCATACATATGTATTATCATGTACACACTACCACCATGCAATTCATACATTATTTACAACTAATTATACACATGCACACATAAGTATAACTAGTTAATACATACGTAGATATGTACATCTATGCATACACAAACATGAAATAATTACACGAAATAAAATAATGCAACAAAATTCGAGGGCCTTACACCCTCTCCCCTTTAAAGAAACTTCGTCCTCGAAGTTTAAACCAAACTACTCAAACAAACAGGGATACTTCTTCTTCATTGCATCCTCAAGCTCCCAAGTAGCCTCCTCTCGCGAGAAGTTCCACCATAGAACTTTCACCGACGCAATACCCTTGTTCCGGAGATGCTGAACCTTCCTGTCAGGAATAGCTACTGGTTGCTCCACATACGACAAATCTGGCTGAATCTCCACTGGCTCATGGCTAATCACATGAGATGGATCTCAGACATACTTCCTGAGCATAGAAACGTGGAAAACAGGATGAACACTAGCTAAAGCTGGGGGTAAAGCTAGCTCATATGCCACGCTGCCCAATCATCTGAGAATCTCATACGGGCCAATGAATCTAGGGCTCAACTTACTATGCCTGCCAAATCTGACGACACCACAAGTAGGTGATATCTTCAAGAAGACATGTTCACCCACCTTGAACTCCAAATCCTTCCTTCTGTTGTCGGCGTAGCTCTTCTGCCTATCCTGCGCCGCAACAAGCCTCTTCCTGATAAGCTGGACCTTATCTGAAGTCTCCTGAACTAACTCCAGACCGATCAGCTGCCTATCACCGGTCTCCTCCCAACATAAAGGAGATTTGCAAGGCCTACCATACAACGCCTCAAATGGAGCCATACCAATACTCGCATGAAAGATGTTGTTGTATGCGAACTCCACTAGAGGTAAATGACGCTCCCAATCATCCTTCTAATCCAGTACACACGCTCTCAACATATCTTCGAGCGTCTGGATAGTCCTCTCGGACTGTCCATCAGTCTTGGGATGAAACGCCGAACTGAGCTTCAGCTTTGAACCTAACACATGCTGAAGACCCTTCCACAACCTCGAAGTAAATCTCGGATCTCGATCCGAAATGATCGACTTTGGCACACCATGCAATCTAACCACACTACTAACATACAATCTAGCTAAGCTCTCAACCGACTGCTTCTTCTTCATAGGTAAGAAATGCTCAGTTTTCGAGAATCTATCTATAACTACCCAAATCGAGTCATTGCCCCTTCTAGATCGAGGCAAACCTGAAACAAAGTCCATAGTGTCAGCTTCCCACTTCCACACTGGGATCTCCATCCTATGCATAAGACCGGATGGTCGCTGTCGCTCGGCCTTCACTTGCTGGCACACTAAACACCGGGATACATAATCTGCCACATCCCTCTTCATGCCAGACCACCAAAAGGACCTCTTCAAATCCTGGTACATTTTTGTGTTAGCCGGATGAATAGAGAATCTCGACCTGTGAGCTTCCGCTAACATATGCTCACGAACATCTACCAAATCAGGGACACAAACACGGTGATGGAATCTAATCACACCGTCCTCATCACGAGCAATGCCTGCCTTGCTCACTAACTCTAAGAGTCTAGGGTCGTCTTTCTGTTGCTCGATCACCTCATCCAAAACCGAGGACCTAAGAGATAACTGAGCTACAAAAGCCTGGCATAGCGATGGCTCTAACTCAGTCAACGCGCAAGCCGCATCCTCCAACATCTTCCAGTCCTGCTGGAGAGATGGCCTCTTTCTACTCAGAGCATCCGCTACGACATTCGCCTTCACAGGGTGATACTGAAGGTTGAAGTCATAGTCCTTCAAGAACCCAATCCATCTTCTCTGCCTCAGGTTTAATTCCTTTTGGGAGAAAAGATACTACAAGCTCTTGTGGTCGGTAAACATGTTAAGTCTCGGGTCTTTAGTGGATCCTTATTGGGTCTGTTAGAGGTCCTGTGTGGTTGACGGCCAGGCTTGCCGTTGAGTCAGAGTCAGCGTCCAGCGATGTGGACGTTTGATGTTGAACTCAGCGACAGGGGATCTGGACGTCAGTCTGTAGGCGGTTCAATAGGCGACCAGAGATGTTGACGTCGACTAGCCAGACCTGTTGAAATAGGGCAGCCCGAGAGCAGAGTTCCTTCTTCTCCTTTCCTCTCCTTTCTTCCACCTTTGCTTTTCTTTGTTTTCCACAGCTTCTGTTGGGTGATTTGAGCTCGTGGGAAGGCCCTGGATCGTGTGGCGTTGCTTGATCGGGCGGGAACACTGGTTTTGGTGCGATTCGCGCGGAGTCTTCGAGGGAATCCGCGCGAGTAGTGGCTGTTCGGGGATTGTTTAAGCATTCTGAGGTAGGGACTTAACCCCTATAACCTTCCCCAGCAAACCAGCATGCCCAATTAAGTGAATTGGTGTGCAATCATGGTTTAGGGTTTGGGTTGTATCATGCCGGAATTGAGGGTGAATTGGACAATCTAGGTGTTAGAATGTTTAATTATGATGTTCTGGTAGTGTGGATTGATGAGAGGAAGTGTTTCCCTCCATCAGTCGGAATTCTGTTGAGTTGTTCTGCCCATTGAACTGATTCGGTTCAGTTCTGGGTTTGGGGACTGAAGACCTTAACGTCCACATCTGTTGACGTTGAGATCTTCAGGGGTGATATAAACGACAAGGTCGATTGCCGTTTAATCAGGATAAACGACATGATGAGTGTCGTTTACCTCTTATTGGCGGCAATCGATATGGCCGTTAATCTCCTGTGTCCCAGCAGACTTAAGTGTTGTGTTTAAAGGCATTGACATGTGATGTCCGCCTGATAACACATGTGAGCCAGGCTTAGAGTGTGACTCTGCCTGTGCGCTTGAGAGACTAGTTGTGACTCGAGGTGTTTACTTACTGTACGAGGTTTCAGACGTTGAGTGTGTTCCGTCTGTTGTACGCGTGTTGCGTTACCGTGTACCCGTTTCTGTTGTGTTACCTAGGCGTGGGTGCGACTCCGTCTAGACGACTAGCATGTGGTTGTCCTCCACTAGTTAGCCAGGACGTCGAGTGCGACTCTGTCCTGTGCGTACTCCTTGTGGTGGTTTTGAGCCGGTCTCCGTGGAGCCCCTTCTCTACCGCTAGGGTCAAGCGTAGGGGAAAAACCGGTCGTGGACCAGACGCGAGAGAGAGCGTCTGTAGTGTGCACACGTGGCTGGGGTTGAGAGCCTCTGTGGTGAAGGGACGCCGAGCCACAGACCCTAGCTGAGTCCTACTTGCTGTGTGTGTGAGTGTGTGTTACTGAGCCGCGTGGTTTACAGTTTTGTGTTGTGGTGCGACGTGTACTTACTTTCAGTTTTTACTTTCCGCACTTTAGTTCTGTTACCGGTGGGGTTACTTTTCCCTACTGGGTCTCTTTTCTTGAGACTCACTCCCTTCCCTTTCAGGTGGGTCTTCGTCGACTCCCGTTCCAGGCGAGTCTAGCCACTCCGGTGTTGGTGCTCCCTAGCTGCAGTGAGTAGTACCTTTTTGTTGTACTTCTGTACTCTGTACTTTGCTCAGACTCTGAGGTTGTAAATGATATGTTCATATTGGAATTTTACAGCTTTACATGGTGGTATCTTCTTACATATAGTCTCCTCGGACTTTCACTTCCTACCCTTCCGAGCTTGTCTCTGTGTTAGCGGTCAGAATTCGGGTTACTGGTTGTTACTGGTAATGCGGATTCTGGGTCGTTACAGTTTGGTATCAGAGCCTGGTCTGATGAGATATATATAAGAAAATACTTATCATGTAACTCAGAGTATAAAGAGTACAGTTGCAGCTATGTAGCCCGGAGTTAGTTAGTGTATTTATGTGTGTATTTTGTTCTGTGTATAGTTCTATGGCGCCTAGGCGACGTCCTAGAGAGGGAGTAGCTGAGCAGGCGACTCGTCAGGAGGTTGGAGATGCTCCGCCACCTCAGCAGACGCAGCCTTTGCCACAGGACGCACATAGTGGTATTGTTCCGCCGTGGCCACCTCCACCTCAGGTAGCTCAGGGATTAGACATGACTCGATTTCTTGAGGGGATGGCTCAGTGTGTAGCTCAGCACCGTGACGCGCCGGTACCCCAGGGTGGTACTGGGAGGGTATTGAGAGAGTTCTTGCAGTTTAGCCTCCTCAGTTTTTGGGCCAGCCTGATCCAGATGCAGCGCGAGCATGGTTAGATGCTGTGGAGCAGACTTTTAGTTCCATGGAGTGTGTTACAGAGGAGCGAGTGTTGTTAGCCAGTTACCAGTTGCAGGCGCAGGCGTTGACTTGGTGGTCCGCTGAGTGGGAGACTACTTTTCAGTCTCGCCCACTTAGACAGATTCCGTGGCAGGAGTTTGTCGTTTCTTTTGAGAGAGCCTTCTGTCCTACTTACGTTCGGACGGAGAGGTTGTACCAGTTTCTGACTTGCAGTAGAGGGACTCTACTTTGGTGCAGTATAGGGCCAGATATGTGGAGTTAGGGCGTTATGCTCCGCAGATTATGGGAGATGAGGGTCTGAGGACTCAGTAGTTCGTGAGAGGCTTGAGGCCAGAGCTCAGGCAGGCGCTGATAGTTGCTCGTGTCACAGACTTGGATGCGGCCTATCAGACAGCGGTAGCATTGGAGGCAGACACCTTGCGACTCGTGCTCGGAGCGTAGGGGTTCAGACGCAGGTAGTTCCTTCTTAGCCTCACCAGCAGCAGAGTAGTGTGCAGACAACCTCGAGGACTACGACTTCCTACGCGTCCACTTCTACTGGGACGACGGTGAAGTCAGGATCTCGGAGGAAGTTTCGGCGTGATAGGAGGCAGGCAGAGCAGAGGCAGCAGTCGGTTGGGAGTGTTCAGCAGCCGACAGGTCAGCCTTCGCAGTAGGTACAGCGTACTTTTGCTAGGCAGTGTTACCAGTGTGACCAGATGGGTCATATGGCGCGAGATTGTCCTTTGTTACCTCGTGTGCCGCAGCAGCAGACCCAGTCACAGCCCCGAGTGCAGCAGCAGCAGCAGCAACAGGCACCTGTGCAGCAGCGTCAGCAGACCGACCGAGTTCTGGTGGGTCGAGAGGTAGAGGTCGTGTTACCCACTTGACTCGTGCAGACGCGGAGGCAGCTCACCTGGTGGAAGGTACTGTTTCAGTTTTTGGTTGTACAGCTAGAGTTTTGTTTGATTCCGGTGCCTCTCACTCTTTTGTGTCTGAGGACTTTTTAGACTCCCTTGGAGAGTTGAGTTCGGGAGAGTCTGTTGAGTTGGCAGTAGAGTTGCCGACAGGAGACTTTGTCCTTACGTCCTACTGTCTCGAGGAGGTACCTGTACAATTGCAGGATCAATTGTTGTCAGCCCGTTTGTTTGCCTTGCAGTTACATGACTATGATGTGATTTTGGGTATGGACTGGTTAGAGCGGTATGGTGCAGTGATGGATTGCCAGAAGAAGAGGGTGCACTTGCGGATACCTGGGGAAGCGGCGTTCTACTTCCAGGGTATCGTACCTCTTACTTCTCGCTTTTTAGTTTCTGCTTTGAGGGCAGGGAGGTTACTTGCTTCTGGTTGTCAGGGTTTCCTAGTTTCTGCAGTGACTCTTGACCAGATTGCCTCGGGAGTGGGGGACATTCTCGTAGTGTGTGAGTTTCCGGATGTTTTTCCGGAAGAGTTGCCTGGTTCCACCAGAGAGAGAGATTGAGTTTACTGTAGAGTTGGTTCCTGGCACTTTACCTTTTGCGCAGACACCGTACCGTATGGCACCAACAGAGTTGAGGGAGTTGAAGAGGCAGCTTGAGGAGTTGTTGGAGAAGGGCTATATTCGTCCTAGCTTTTCTCTGTGGGGGTCACCTGTTTTGTTTGTTCGGAGGAAGGATGGTAGCCTGAGGTTGTGTATTGATTATAGGAAGCTAAATCAAGTGACCATCAAGAATAGGTATCCTTTGCCTAGGATTGATGATCTCTTTGATCAGCTTCAGTCTGCTCGTGTCTTCTCAAAGATTGACTTGAGGTCGGGCTACTATCAGTTGCGGATTAGAGATTCGGACATTGAGAGGACTACTTTTCGGACCAGATATGGACACTCTGAGTTTTTGGTGATGCCGTTTGGGCGCACCAATGCTCCAGCGGCCTTCATGGATCTGATGCACCGGGTGTTCCACCAGTTCTTGGACCGGTTTGTCGTAGTGTTTGTTGACGACATTCTGGTGTACTCCGTTTTGGAGGAGGAGCACGCCGAGCACCTGAGGATCGTGTTGCAGACTTTGCGAGAGTACCAGTTGTATGCCAAACTTA
The DNA here is from genome assembly GCA_014218235.1 of Colocasia esculenta. Taxonomy (NCBI): domain Eukaryota; kingdom Viridiplantae; phylum Streptophyta; class Magnoliopsida; order Alismatales; family Araceae; genus Colocasia; species Colocasia esculenta. The sequence goes on from CM024760.1 coordinate 134,487,737, forward strand.
GTAAGTGTGAGTTTTGGCTACAACAGGTTCACTTTTTGGGGCACGTGATCTCAGGTGAGGGAGTTTCAGTAGATCCAGCGAAGGTTGAGGCAGTTTTGCAGTGGGAGAGTCCCAGATCTGTGTCTGAGATTCGTAGCTTTCTGGGTTTGGCAGGTTACTACCGCAGGTTTGTTCGAGATTTTTCTCAGGTTGCTGCACCCTTGACTCGGTTGACGAGAAAGGGAGTTTCGTTTGAGTGGTCGGAGCAGTGTGAGCAGAGCTTCATAGAGTTGAAGCGACTGCTTACGTCGGCGCCAGTTCTTGCCTTACCTTCAGGTGAGGAGGGTTTTGAGGTTTGCACAGATGCTTCAGGTGTTGGTTTGGGTGCGGTCTTGATGCAGCAGGCCGAGTGGTGGCTTATGTGTCTCGCCAGCTTAAGCCCCACGAGGAGAGTTACCCGACCCTGACCTAGAGCTTGCAGCTGTGGTGTTTGCTTTGCGGATTTGGCGTCTTTACCTGTACGGAGTGAGTTTTGTAGTCCGTACCGACCACCAGAGTTTGAGATATGTGTTTTCTCAGAGGGATCTGAATATGAGGCAGCGTCGATGGATGGAATATCTGAAAGACTATGATTTTAGAATTGAGTATAAGCCTGGAAAGGCGAATGTAGTTGCAGATGCCTTGAGTAGGAAAGCACAGATGAGTCATCTGATGCTTAGAGAGTGGCAGTTGTGGCAGTCTGCGACAAAGGGATCTTTCAGAGTTTCATCCAGTCGTCATCAGTGTGTGTTGGGAAGTTTGTTAGCAGCTCCCACCGTTGTGAGACAGGTTGCTGAGGCTCAGCAGGTAGATCCCGAGTTGCACAGTGTGTTGCTTCTTCCCAGAGGTTGAGCTTTGCGAGGACGGGACTGTTAGGTTCCGAGATAGACTCTGTTCCTGTGAGGAGTCTATCAGGAGAGTTGTGTTGCAGGAGGCACATGGTTCCAGGTACTCTATCATACAGGGGCGACCAAGATGTACCACAGGTTGAGACGTCAGTTTTGGTGGCCTGGGATGAAGAGAGACATAGCGGCTTTTGTTGCTAGGTGTTTGGTCTGTCAGCAGGTGAAGGCCGAACATCAGCGTCTGGGAGGACTTGTGCAGCCGTTAGAGATTCCAATGTGGAAGTGGGTCCACGTGACGACTGACTTTGTTTGTGGTTTGCCGAGGATAGCTGGAGGTTTTGATAGCATTTGGGTTCTTGTGGACAGATTGACGAAGACTGCCAGATTCTTGCCTGTCAGGACTAGTTGGGGTGTGAGTAGGTTGGCCGCGTTGTACGTAGAGTGGATTGTTCCTTTGCATGGAGTGCCGATCTCTATTGTGTCAGACAGGGATCCTCGCTTCACTTCTGGGTTCTGGCGCAGTTTCCAGAGAGCTTTGGGGACAGAGTTGGCTTTTAGTTTCGCCTACCACCCTCAGTCAGACGGTCAATCAGAGCGGACTATCCAGACTTTGGAGGACATGCTTAGAGCTTGTTGCCTGGAGTGGCAGGGGTCATGGACAGCTCACTTGCCGTTGGTGAGTTCGCATATAATAATAGTTATCACTCCAGTATCGGTTTGGCACCATATGAGGCTTTGTACGGACGACTGTGTCGCACTCCTCTTGACTGGTTCGAGGTTGGTGAGCGAGTTGTCACGGGGCCGGAGTTGGTTCAGCAGTCAGTTGAGGTAGTTCAGCTTGTGAGACAGACGCTTCAGTCAGCTCAGAGTCGGAAGAAGAGTTATGCAGATCAGCGCAGACGACCGCTCGAGTTTCAGGTAGGAGACCAGGTGTTTGTTCGTGTGTCTCCTATGAAGGAGTGGTGAGGTTCGGTAAGCGGGGAAAGTTGAGTCCTCGCTTTATTGGGCCTTTCACCATTTCTGAGCGTGTCGGAGGTTTGGCGTATAGACTTGAGCTTCCGTCAGAGTTGGCAGCAGTACACGACGTGTTCCACGTGTCGATGCTTTGGAGGTACCTTTCTGACGAGTCTCACGTTCTACAGAGTGCAGAGTGGTCTGAGGTGACTCTAGTGTTGACTATACCAGAGTTTTCGTTGCACATTGAGGATCACCGAGTTCAGAGGTTGAGGAACAAGGCTATCCCTTTAGTTCGTGTTGCGTGGTAGCGGCACTCCGGTGGTGAGTCAACATGGGAGCGGGAGGACGAAATGCACGAGCAGTTTCCGTACCTCTTTGGTTAGTCTTCTTTCCTTGTGTTGTTTGAATTTTGAGGGCAAAATTCCTTAAGGGGGGAGGGCTAGTAAGTCTCGGGTCTTTAGTGGATCCTTATTGGGTCTGTTAGAGGTCTTGTGTGGTTGACGGCCAGGGCTTGCCGTTGAGTCAAGTCAGCGTCCAGCGATGTGGACGTTTGATGTTCAACTCAGCGACAGGGGATCTGGACGTCAGTCTGTAGGCGTTTCAATAGGCGACCAGAGATGTTGACGTCGACTAGCCAGGCCTGTTGAAATAGGGCAACCCGAGAGCAGAGTTCCTCTTCTCTTTCCTCTCCTTTCTTCCACCTTTGCTTTTCTTTGTTTTCCACAGCTTCTGTTGGGTGATTTGAGCTCGTGGGAAGGCCCTGGATCGTGTGGCGTTGCTTGATCGGGCGGGAAACGCGTGGTTTTGGTGCGATTCGCGCGGAGTCTTCGAGGGAATCCGGCGCGAGTAGTGGCTGTTCGGGGATTGTTTAAGCATTCTGAGGTAGGGACTTAACCCCTATAACCTTCCCCAGCAAACCAGCATGCCCAATTAAGTGAATTGGTGTGCAAATCATGGTTTAGGGTTTGGGTTGTATCATGCCGGAATTGAGGGTGAATTGGACAATCTAGGTGTTAGAATGTTTAATTATGATGTTCTGGTAGTGTGGATTGATGAGTGGAAGTGATTCCCTCCATCAGTCGGAATTCTGTTGAGTTTTTCTGCCCATTTGAACTGATTAGGTTCAGTTCTGGGTTTGGGGGACTGAAGACCTTAACGTCCACATCTGTTGACGTTGAGATCTTCAGGGGTGATATAAACGACAAGGTCGATTGCCGTTTAATCAGGATAAACGACATGATGAGTGTCGTTTACCTCTTATTGGCGGCAATCGATATGGCCGTTAATCTCCTGTGTCCCAGCAGACTTAAGTGTTGTGTTTAAAGGCGATTGACATGTGATGTCCGCCTTGATAACACATGTGAGCCAGGCTTAGAGTGTGACTCTGCCTGTGCGCTTGAGAGACTAGTTGTGACTCGAGGTGTTTACTTACTGTACGGGGTTTCAGACGTTGAGTGTGTTCCGTCTGTTGTACGCGCGTTGCGTTACCGTGTACCCGTTTCTGTTGTGTTACCTAGGCGTGGGTGCGACTCCGTCTAGACGACTAGCATGTGGTTGTCCTCCGCTAGTGAGCCAGGACGTCGAGTGCGACTCTGTCCTGTGCGTACTCCTTGTGGTGGTTTTGAGCCGGTCTCCGTGGAGCCCCTTCTCTACCGCTAGGGTCAAGCGTAGGGGAAAAACCGGTCATGGACCAGACGCGAGAGAGAGCGTCTGTAGTGTGCACACATGGCTGGGGTTGAGAGCCTCTGTGGTGACGGGACGCCGAGCCACAGACCCTAGCTGAGTCCTACTTGCTGTGTGTGTGAGTGTGTGTTACTGAGCCGCGTGGTTTACAGTTTTGTGTTGTGGTGCGACGTGTACTTACTTTCAGTTTTTACTTTCCGCACTTTAGTTCTGTTACTGGTGGGGTTACTTTTCCCTACTGGGTCTCTTTTCTTGAGACTCACTCCCTTCCCTTTCAGGTGGGTCTTCGTCGACTCCCGTTCTAGGCGAGTCTAGCCACTCCGGTGTTGGTGCTCCCTAGCTGCAGTGAGTAGTACCTTTTTGTTGTACTTCTGTACTCTGTACTTTGCTCAGACTCTGAGGTTGTAAATGATATGTTCATATAGTGGAATTTTACAGCTTTACATGGTGAGTATCTTCTTACATATAGTCTCCTCGGACTTTCACTTCCTACCCTTCCGAGCTTGTCTCGTGGGTTAGCGGGTCAGAATTCGGGTTACTGGTTGTTACTGGTAATGCGGATTCTGGGTCGTTACAAAACACCTCAAATCTGACACCATAAAGATAGTGCCTTCAGATCTTTAGTGCATGAACCACTGCTGCGAGCTTCAAATCTTGAGTCGGATAGTTCTTCTCATTCTCTTTCAACTTACGAGAAGCATACGCCACTACCCTTCCTTGCTGCATTAGCACACAGCCTAAGCCAATCCGAGATGCATCCGTGTAGATAGCAAAACCCTCTACACCGCTCGGCAAGACTAACACCGGAGCTGACGTGAGCTTAGTCTTCAACAATTGAAAACTACTCTCTCACTTCTCGGACCAGAAAAACTTCACTCCCTTCCGGGTGAGCTGAGTCAATGGAGCGGCGATGGATGAAAATCCCTCAATGAATCGTCGATAGTAACAAGCCAAACCCAGAAAACTACGAATCTCCGAAGGGGTCTTGGGAGTCTCCCAATCCATAACTGCCTGGACCTTTGCTGGATCAACTGCAACACCAGCACCGGAGATAACATGCCCGAGGAAATGAACCTCGCGTAACCAAAAATCGCATTTGCTGAATTTAGCATACAGTTTGTGCTCACGGAGAACCTCTAATACTACCCTCAAATGCCGACGGTGTGTGACCTCGTCCGAAGAATAGACCAGCACATCATCAATAAACACTACAACAAAGCTATCTAGATACGGCCTAAACATCCTGTTCATGAGATCCATGAACGCTGCAAGGGCGTTGGTCAATCCGAAAGGAAGAACCAAAAACTCATAATGTCCATAACGGGATCTGAATGCCGTCTTGGACACATCCTCACTCCGAATCCTCAACTGATGATAACCAGATCGCAAATCAATCTTAGAAAGACTGATGCATCTTGCAACTGGTCAAACAAATCATCAATATGAGGTAAGGGATACCTGTTCTTCACAGTCACTTGGTTCAACTTTCTGTAGTCAATGCATAACCTAAGTGACCCGTCTTTCTTCTTGACGAATAATACAGGTGCACCCCAAGGGGAAACACTAGGGCGAATAAATCCCTTATCTAGCAACTCTTGCAACTGCCTCCTCAACTCGACTAACTCCATAGGTGCCATCCGATATGGAGCCTTTGAGATAGGAGAGGTTCCCGGAAGCAACTCTATGGTAAACTCTACCTCTCTATCCGGTGGCAAACCAGACAAATCATCGAAAAAAATGTCTGGAAAATCCTGCACTACATCAATCTCTGCAAGAGCAGGTGACTCATCAGCCTTAGGTACTAATACCACGCTGGCAAGAAAAGCGTCACAACCCTTGTTTACCATGCGCATCGCCTTCATGGCAGAGATGACTAACTTTCCCGCCAAGTCCCTTGGCAAGGGATGAGAGAACTCGTCCTCACCAGGAATACGGAAAACAATCCTCTTCTCACGACAATCTACTAACGCATAGTGCTCCTCTAGCCAATCCAGACCAAGAATAGCATCAAAGTCCTTCATCTTTAGCAAGAAGAAACACCCTTCTAGGATTCTATCCTCAATGCACACAGGTAACGACGGAATGCACTTCCTAGTCGATACCGTACCCGCAGGGGTGTGCACAGACAAAGGGACCTCTAAATCCTCAGACTCTATGCCTGACTCTAGGGCTAACTGCCTAGCGAACCGCTCGGAAATGAACGAGTGAGTAGCACCCGTATCAAACAAAACCCGAGTATGCACACCTAGAAGTTAAACCGTACCTTCGGTGACATGCTCCGCCTGCTCGGCGTCCTCGTGCGCTAAAGCAAACACTCGAGCTGGGGCTCGAGGCCTTCCTGGTCTTCCTGTAGCTGGCGCTGTTGCCGCTACCGCTGCTGGGGCTGGCGCTCCGCGCTGGATTCCCTGCTGAAGTCTCGGACAATCCTTGATCTTGTGGTCGCTACTTCCGCACTTCAAGCACTTTCCCGCAATCATCCAACATTCAGAACCACCATGTGTCTTCCCACAGTGGGGACACTCTTTCTTCACACCAGGGGAACGTACAGAAGGTACCTGAGTACTGCTGACTGCCACTGATTGCTGTTGTGTCTGGTACACCGCTTTCTTCTTATCCTGCCGCTGGAACGTGGTTGCAGGTCTCTTCTGCGAACCCTTATTCTCTTCAAGGTATTGCTCCATCGCACCCTCCTGTCTGCAAGCAGCACTAAGTGCCTCGTCCAAGGTGCGATGGTCGAACGCCACTAGCCTCGTCCTCAGTGATGGTTTGAGTCCCATCACAAACTTCTTCACCTTTCTGCGCTCATTAGCCACAATGTGAGGTGCATACTTAGATAGTTCTGCAAACCTTGCCTCATACTCTAGCACGGTCATGGAGCCTTGAGCCAAAGAGAGGAACTCCTGCTCCATCCGATCTTGAATATGCTCGGGGACGTACTTGGCCCGAAAGAGCCTCACGTACTCGTCCCAAGCAACATCAACCGTGCCGTCCTCAAACCGTGTACGCAGCAATGAAGCCCACTATACATCAGCTCTCTCCTACAGTACACCGTTCATAAGCACCATCTAAACAAATCTAACTTAACAGAACATACAAGCATATAAACTAAAGCATACATGTAGCATGTAGGTGGCTAATGTGACCTTATCCTCATCTGCACACTTGATGGCTCGGAAGATCTTTTCTATCTCCCTCATCCAGCTTTTTGCCAACAATGGATCACTCTCCCCCTTGAAAGAGGGTGGTAGCATCCTCTTGCATCTCTCCATGATGGAAGGTCCACCATGGTCATGAGCTGGAACTTGAGCCTGCTACATCAAACAACGAGCAATTTCATATTCGACACAACATCATGAAATTTTAAATAACACAGACTACTAGTTGTTTTATTAGTCTAACCTGAGCCTCCAACTGTGCCTGGTGTGCTGCCTGAGTATGAGCTTGCGTCTGCATGGCTTGCACCAGACCTTGCATGAATACTCCATAATCCACAGGCGACGGTGGGGGAAGTACAGGACCCTGAGGTGCCGGGGCCTACTGCTCCGCCCGCTCCTCACAGTTCGGCTCGTCCTCACGGGCCAACACTCCGCCATGCCTACCTCTCGAAGCCATGGCTGCAATAAATTTCAGCCACTATTAGAGCTACATTAATTTATTTCCTAACCATTTTCTTATCTATTTTTCATTCATTATTAATCAATTCTACACATGTGGACATTCCTATGTAGACTTAGCATGTAGTGAAGATGATGATTCATGTATATTTATGTATAATCTCAATCAGTCGCTCTGATACCAATCCCTGTGACGACCCTCATTATACCGGTACGGTTATACTAACCCACGTTGGTATAGTGAACGTTATCACAGTGGGGCATTTACCCAAACAATAACATACGATTGAGATGCTCATAAATATAAACACAGAGTAGCGGAAGCAAAAGAACTACTTGTCTTCATTTCATCATCCACATTTAACATACATGATTCAAATGACAATTTTAAAAGAATTTAAAGTCAACATAATGAAATACTAAACTCAAATACATAGTTTGTCCACAAATTCCTTAATAGTTCTATTACAATGCCTTGTTACATACAATGGAAGCAAAAGTCACTCTACAACTCCGCCAAGCTACTCCCCACGCTTAGAGTCGCTCTCCACAGTCTCCTCCAAAGGTGTATCACCTACTAAACCTGTACGCCGAAGCAAGGAATGAGTCTAAAAGACTCAGCAAATAACACCACACATATCATACATGCATATATCATAGCAGGTTTTCATCCCAAGTCACAAGACAAAACATGTAGCATGCTTGACATCAATAAGAGACAACCTATCATGGTAATTCTACCAAATTAAACACATGGTTCATGATTTTAGATTTTCTAAAATAAAACGTCCTATCACATGTTTTCTACTTATTCCATCACATAAAGGTTTTTACCTCCAATTAAGCAAAATATGAGAGCAACCAAACATGGTGTGCTTACATACATGAAAGGAGACCTTCCTATCATGATTTCTACACATTCTTGCACATGCACATTGTCGTTTTATACACTTTTAGCTTGCTGTTTTGACATGAATTAAAAATTCACAACCAATCACATGAGAGCTACAATCTCAATTAACTATATCATGGTGGCGCTTAAACATGGAAACGTTTACACATAAGCAAGAAATGCTACTAGCATAGATTTTACACATTTGTACACATGTAAAACATTTTCATAACTACAATTAGGTTGCTGTTATGATAGCAGTTTAACATTAACATATCATGGATCACCATTTCATCATCTAACACATTAGTTTCACATGTTTGCACAATTTCCTCATTCACATAGTTCACTTTTTTACACATTGCACATTTACACATGTTCACATTACACGACTTACACAAGTACACATTTACATTTTTCACAATTTAGTGCCGTGACACATAGTCCAAACCACCATTAGAAGGACACATACACATCACATACACATAGACGCCACCTAGGCAACATAGTGACGACTCTTGGACTGCGCAGACCGGGAGAACAAGTCTCCACCCTAACCAGTGGTACTTGTCCACCTCCAGGATTTCATCCTAATGCCCATAGGATTTAACACATTGAACCTTCTCATGGGGACTTTTCCATGATACGGTTCCACGGCCCTCTATGGAAGCAGTGTCACACTTGGCATAGTCTTACACATTACACATACCGATTTTAGTACACATTTACACATGACACCCTTATACCTTTACATTCTCTCTCTCACACACATGGCTCTATTTTTCCTAGCATGATGCTACTGATAACAGGGATTAACATTCACTAACTTGCATTAATCAGGTTGGACAAACACATCATTAAGTCATATTCATGATAACATGCATTTATCAGAATTTTCACATGAAATTTTCATAACACACTTTGCAGTCATCAGAATAGCATGAACATTTAACCACATACTCATTTCAGGTTTATAATCTTACATGAAATTTTCCAGATTTTTCAGACTTAACATATATTTTCAGAAATTGAAACATTCAGCCTCATATTATCCATAATTCAATTCCACACCGAACACAACATGAATAGCAGATTCAACAGACCTCAACCCTGAATCCAACATATACCTTATCACATGAATTTCCCCCGGATTTATTACACAACATACAATTTACTGAAAATTTCACAAACCCTACGCATGTTTTCTATTTTCAGAACAGAAATTTACAGTAAATCATACGAGCATGGAGAAATTTCAAAAATTGAAGGGCACAGACTAACCCCTACACACATGGTTCATAAAATTTAGGGCACCCAAATTCCTCACGAGTTGCACAAACAGAAACAAACATGATCTAGGATTTTTATCATACTTGCATTTTTCATAAATGACACCCTTCATACCAATTTCAGAAATTGTAAGGACCTCACCACACATACCACCATTCATAATAATATCATGGTACGGTTACCATATATCCTCATGCGAGAACCTCGAAAAATTATCATATAGAAGAAGAGAACAGCTCATTGTTCTGTCATGACGATCTTAACGGCATAGTCTGGCCGTTAATGGAGCTTAACGGCAACATCGTTGGTCGTTAATGAAGATCTTGACAGCAAGGGATCTTGCCGTCAAGTTCAGGTCTGTGCAGAAATACAGACCCGTGCTTCAAATACAAGAAGAATGGGGGATCCAGGACTCGATTTAAAATCTGTAAAAATAACAAAACCCTACTAGAAATCTACATGGACGAAATGTGAGGGTTACTTGCCTTTAAACAAGTCTCCAAAGGGATTAAGATGGTGGTGAAGCTCTCCTTGGGTAGTCCCAAAAAGCCTCCACAAATGCTTTCCTCCGAGTTCTAGGTTGGTGCAGAAGCTAAACCGTAGTTGGGGACGTCTTCCCCGATGTTCCAGCTACCCTCCTGATGCAGTAGTCGCCGGATGAAGCCTTGAATCGCCGGATTGAAGCCTCCAAAGTTCAGTCTTTATGCAGTTCCGAGCTAGGGTTTTCTCTATTTCTTGAAAGAGGTCAAGAGGGTTTGTCTGGTGTAGAAGGGGGTGGTTTATAGCAGAGGGGTTTGGGGAACCCCGAGAGGTGATGTGAAAGCCTGCTAGCCGTTGGGGACATCTCCCCAATGGCTGGGCTTGCTTGCCCCCGGAGTTTCGGGTCTGCAACGCATGCAGGTCAGAGATCTTAACGTCCACATCCATAGACGTTGGCTTAAGTATTGGCATCCATCGAGGTGGACACTGACTCAGCATGGACGTCCATTCATGTGGACGCCAATTGGGTCCTTCGGCCAGAACTCAAAACATGCAGAAACCATGCTTAACTTATACCTATGTACATGCCATACATATGTATTATCATGTACACACTACCACCATGCAATTCATACATTATTTACAACTAATTATACACATGCACACATAAGTATAACTAGTTAATACATATGTAGATATGTACATCTATGCATACACAAACATGAATTAATTACACGAAATAAAATAATGCAACAAAATTCGAGGGCCTTACAAAGAGTGTCTAACTTCAATGTACAAATTGCCCTAATTCTGAAGAAATCACATCACTTTGGTTTAAGTAAAATACAAAAGACTGCAACTGACTGCATACAATATTTTATGTCAATCAAATTGTCACTCCAGTGCTTTAGAACTTTTAATGATCAATTTTTTGTCAGATATCTTTCAACCCAATGATTAATGATGGATTTATGATGAGAAATTGGAATGATTTCTTTAACATATCAAAAATCTCTGAATAATTGATTTAGATATTGCTCATCATGTCAAGATATTCCTTCTCATTCTTCTCAAAAATTCATCAATTTTTGCCATGTCAGGTCGACACCACTCTCACCCTGTGTCGACACCATAGTCTGTCAGGTCGACACACACTCATTCTACTGTGTCGACACAACTGGGTCCTTCTGCCAGTCCCTATTTAGGGTAAATGAACCGGGGGTTCATCTTATCCCCCATCGTGTGGTGTCGAAACCATCTTTATATGCCCTATTCCCCAGGTCGACCCTACCACTTGCACTTCCCATTCTATTTGAACATCTCCCTCCATCCAACACTCTTGGAAATGATTCCCTGCGTTTCCAGTTTTCTCTCTTCAACCCGTCCATCCTTCATCCCCTCTATCCTTCCCTCCATCATGCCTCCCAAACACACTCCCAGGAGAGGAGCAAAATCTAGGGTTGTTGCAAGAGGCATTGTCATTAAAGAGCCCCAACCGAAAAGGAGGAGCAAGTTTCGGCATGATCTTTCCAAGAGAAAAGGTGTGTCCTCTCCTTCCGAGACTCCATCCAAGCGGGGACGGCAGACTCCTCAGAGTAAAGGCAAGTCTCCTATGCCATCTCGCTACCCTAGGAGGAAGCTTCTTCTGGATTCTAGTGACTCCAACGAAGAAGATTCATCTTCTGAGTCTTCTGACTCGTCTGGTACTCCAGAAGTCACCCCATCCCAGATTGCTATAGAAGGAAGGTCCATTCTCAAGCCTAGGGCTGTAGAGCTGTCTGACGACGCTTTTGCACTTGCATTCCCAGAATTTATCCCCATCTTTCAATTTCAAGGATGGTTACAGTTTATTTCTGAATTCAGAACATTTTATCCTCGTTTGGTTCAAGAAATTTTTTTGAACTTGGTGGATACCACAGAAGGTTCAAGTCAGAGGTCAAAGGTGTTGCTATCATGTTTACTCCTAAGTTAACTTCTGATTTATTTCATTTTCTAAATGCTGTGAGTATTATTGCAACTATGAGTTTAATCTTCATGAAGCCTATACTCTCCTTACTGGGCTTCTCATGACAAGAAGGATGCTAGACAAACTCATGTTACAAGATTCAATACATACACATTTCCTCCTGTTCTCAGACTGGTACATCACATCCTTACCACCATTATCACACCTCAAGGTGGTGGTAGGAACAGACTGACTGACATTCAAAGGCTTGTGATATTTTGTATGAAAAAGAATGTGAAAATTAATCTGAATTTGATCTTGTCTCAAATCATATCTGAAACAATCAGGAAAGATCTTCATAGATCATTACCATATGCTGCACATCTCACAGCTGTATTCAAGCATTTTAGAGTTTCCTTTGTGAATGAAAAAGTTCAGAAAATTCCTCGGAATAACATATACTGTTTGCATCATTTGCAAAAGTTCATGGGATTTAGAATTGAAGGAGATCAAGTGATTAGAAGACCAGCTGTAGAGCCAGAGCCAAGCCTCCAGTGGAGAATGTTCAAGAGGAAATTGCTCTAGAAATTGATGGTCCTCATGCTGATCTAGTGGAACAACTACATGTTGAAGTTGAGGCTCCTTTTGAAACACCAGCTCCTTCTACACCTCATGTATCTCCACCTCCTTCCAATATGATTGTCCCTCCAAACTTTTTCCATCAATATCATTGCTCAGCTTCCACTTCTTCTGGTGGATCTTCTGTTCCACCTGAGCTATACAAATTTCTCCAAGTTCATTTTGACAATCTCAATTCTTCTATGAGAGAAATGTCTGATAGGTTTGAACTTCGAATTCAAAGATTGGAAAACTTTGTTAATGGTCAGTTTGTTTGTCAACAAGAAGCAGCTGAGCATGCCACAGACGATTCACAGGTTAATTGGCACATTGGGTGATGCTTGTAACCCAACTTCAAGATCTTCAGCTCAAGACTCAAGGTGTTCTAGCTTCCATCTTGACAATACTCAACAAGGACATCATTCTAGCAGAGAAACTGTGACTCAAGTATCAAAGACTCATTTGTCCTTTGCTCATCTTGTTGAAGACATGGACAGAATGAGCACTTTATTGCACAGATGATCAAGAAATGGCAGCTCTTCGGACTGATTTCAGTAACTTCAGACAGCATGGCACAGTTCCTGGTTCATCCTCTGCCTCTCCTCACATGGCTCAAAGCATAGGTGTCTTCCAAGAGAATATGTATGAAAACCATCATAGAATGGAAGACCTTTTGCATACAAGACTTTCAACTATGCAAACTCAAATGAGAACCAATTTGTCTGCTTTGGAAGCAAGGATGAAAAACATTGAAAACATTTTACTTCCAATTCCTCCTCCTCCTCCACCTCCATCTAAATGATGTTTCTTGTTTTATTTTGATGATGTCAAAGGGGGAGAAATGACTATTTTGGCTAAAGGACTATTTTGGTATTATGGTTGTCTATTTTGGCTGTTGTCTTTTTAACATGCTAGTGAATGAATATATACATTTTGGCTGATGGACATTTTGGTTATTGGGTGCTTGTATGGTTGATCCTTTGATTGTGATAAATGAATGATATGACATGACTGACTGATTGAAATGATGAAATTTTTTTGTCATGGAATAACACGAATGGATGCCAGTATCAAAAAGGGGGAGATTGTTAGATCTCTTATTTTAATGATACCTAAATATGATTCATAAATATGTAAAAAATCATGCCTATCATGTTTCATTTATATCTCACAATGTTTCTTCCATGTGCAGCTCAAATAAGAAGTCAAACAAGCTAGTGGTGTCGACACAGTCCAGTTGTGTGTCGACACTAGCTCACTGTCCCAGAACCATGTTTTCAGCAAGGATACAGTGGTGTTGACATAGTCCAGTTGTGTGTCGACACTAGCATACTATCCCAGAAGACCAGTTTGAGGCTGATGCTTGGTGTGTCGATACACTTGTGTGTAGTGTCGACACACTTCAGAATCTTTGCAGAATCCAAATTGCTGAGACACGTGGATGCTTTTGCTAGGGCCTTTTTGAGTGGGAAATTCCGTGCCCCCGGATCCCAAGATATTTTGTGACCCATGGGACTATAAATGCCTTTATCCACTTGGCTTTTAGAGAACCACATTGCAACACCCATCTGCTCTTCTAGTCTCTAGAGCATTCCAGGCTATTTCAGAAGAAGGCTTCAACCTGGCAACCTGCTTCCAGATCTGAAGGAACTGAAGCATTGTACACCTTGGATGATCCATCTAGAGAAGGAATTCAAGCCTTCAGAAGTCTTCTTCCTGGAGCCAAAGTAGAAGAGCTGGTCCCCATTCTTGAAGCAGAAATAGGGACCTTCGAACCAAACATCTCCAACCTTGTTTCTTAATTGTTCTGTCTGGTTCCTCAAGTCAAACTCACTCTATACTGTGTGTTTTGTGAAATTGGTGCAATCCTTGTGCCCATTTCATGTGTGTGGTTAGATCTGAGATTTCTGTATCTCAGAGTGTGTGTGTTGTTATGTGACTTTTTTGAACTGGCAAGATAAGCCACATTTGTGTGTGTATGTGGATGGTGGATGTAAGATACACTGTTGTGTAATCCGAACCACCCTAAATCTCCTTGTCCTTGTGGTTTGATTGTGTCTTGCGTTAGATGATTGATAGGCTCGTTGGTGTTTCATCATCTAACTTGTCTAAATTGTTCAGAATTTCCATTAATCTTCAGATTTTACTCTTAACTCAATTTCTCAAAGTTTCTAATCAAAGTGATTTTTAAAATTCAGAGAAATCTATTCACCCCCCCTTCTAGATTTCTTCATAGCAGTTTTTCCGCAACATTTTAGGTATAGCTATCGATCCTTCCAAGGTAGAAGCTGTACTTAACTGGGAAAGACTGACCAACGTCACAGAGATTAGAAGTTTTCTTAGACTAGCTGGATACTACAGGCGGTTCATAAAAGACTTCTCCAAGATAGCTGTACCTCTTACTCGCCTTACGCGAAAAGAGAACCCCTATGTCTGGAGCAAGGAGTGCGAGAAAAGCTTCCAGACACTGAAGCAATGCTTGTCCTCTACACTAGTCCTCGCATTACCAGTCGAGGGCAAAGGATTCTCAGTCTCCACTGATGCATCTGGAATCGGTCTAGGCTACATGTTAATGCAGAATGAGAAAGTGATAGCATATTCATCAAGACAATTGAAGCCTCATGAAGTCAATTATCCTGTCCATGACTTAGAATTGGCTGCTGTGGTATTTGCACTCAAGATATGGAGGCATTATCTGTATGGGGAGCAGTTCATTGTCTACTCCGACCACAAGAGTTTAAAGTATCTATTTTCTAAGAAAGAGCTCAATATGCGACAAAGAAGATGGCTGGAGTATCTGAAGGATTTCGATTTCAACATCCAATACCGCCCAAGCAAGGGTAATGCAGTAGCTGATTCACTTAGTAGGAAGCCAGTAGCATCCTTATCTTGTTTAGTCATGGGCGAGATGCAGCTATTAGAGCAATTTTCCAGTCTGGATCTAAACATTGAGAAGAGAAGTGATAAGCATCTTAGAGCTCAACCCGACATTTTTGTTGAGATATTCTTGGTCCGAGTTAGGGAGACCATAGCAGACAGACCTGATTTCTCCATCACCGAGGATGGGAGAATATTATTTCAAGCCAGGACATGTGTGCCTAACGAAGAAGAGTTGAAGAGGAAGCTGATGGACGAAGCCCATAAGACAAAGTACACAATTCACTCAGGCGCAACCAAGATGTACCATGACATGAAAAGGTCATTTTTGTTACCCAGTTGACGAGCCCAGGGGGGGGGGGGGTAAATGGGTCTTTTAAAAAATAATCTAGACGATACCTGTAAATAAAAACATTCACGAAAATGTTCTTCGATGAAGGTTAGTGACTGTTAGTTCAGATATCAATCATACAAAGAAAACAATCACACGACACAAAGGATTATCCTGGTTCGGACCTCCTCTCCTTAGGAGTCCTACGTCCAGTCCCTGAGCAACCACTCAGGTTTTTACTAACTAGGGTACAGTCCCCCTAAGGACGCTACAGCACCCAGCTCGGTTGGTCTTCCTTCACACCCGAAGGGAATAACACCACCCTGGATACCCCACCAGGTCTTCCTTCACAACTGAAGGGAAACAACACCCTGGATACCACCAGGTCTTCCTTCGCAACCGAAGGGAAACATCACACAGAGAATGGAATAAGATGAAGCCCCTAGATCAAGCTTTTAACAAGCCAAGATCTGAAGCCACTAGCACTGAGAGCAAGGATCTAAACAAGGCACACTCTCAGAACTACACGAGCTCTCTTAGAAAAACTATTACAGCACAGAGAGCGAAGAGCTAAAGGTAATGAGGAATGAGATTTTTGGCTCTGGACTTCTTGCAGAAGAATTTCAATGCTTGAACACCAAATGCTTGTTCTCTACTTTGTTGGTTTCATTCTTCACTTCTATCTTTGAATTTATATATTCTTTTTGAAATACGGCCGTTGAAGTAACCGTTGTCTCTTGGATTGATAGACGTTAGACTGTTTGACATTTGGAAGCTTCAACTATCTTTTATCCATTTGAGCACGCAAAGAGATAAGGTCTTCTGGCATCTATAGGTCCCACGTTGTATGATAGAATGTCTTCAGGACCCTGCACACATTAAATGCTAGAACAGTAGACAATTTAAGTTGTCTCTTATTGTCAGTATACGTTGATGTGAGTATTCACTAGAATAGCAATCCCAAATAGCTTGTTTTAAAAGATGTATATAGAGTAAGCACAATAATGGACGATATTGTCTGCATGCATGCAGAGATACGTTCAGAACTCATAAATGCAGGAGTGACAGATAGATATATACGTGACTTTGACTAGTCAACGTATTTAGAGATAAGATAAATGTCAAGTCGATGTAAGATATGAGATCGATGGCTATATGACTTATGAAATCGTTATGATTAAGTCATTTTAACTAAGTCGTTATAAGCCATACCAAATCGTTACATTCACAGAAGAATTCGTTATGCAAAGCAAGTCGTTGTGTTCTAAAGAAATCGTTGTGAAACACTTAACAAATCGTTATGGAAAGCAAGTCGTTGTGTTCACTGAAGAAATAATTATGGTAACTTATGAAATCGTTACGGCAAACAAGTCATTGTGTTCTAAAGAAATCGTTGTGAAACACTTAACAAATCGTTATGGAAAGCAAGTCGTTGTGTTCACTGAAGAAATCATTATGGTAACTTATGAAATCGTTACGGCTAACAAGTTGTTGTGTTCTAAAGAAATCGTTGTGATACACTTAACAAATCATTATGGAAAGCAAGTCGTTGTGTTCTAAAGAAATCGTTACGTAAAGCAAATCGTTGTGAGCGCTTAAAGAAATCTTTGTGAAAAGCAAATCGTTACGGCGAGCAAGTCGTTGCGAGTTCTAAAGAAATCGTTACGGTAACTTACGAAATCATTACAGCGAGTAAGTCGTTGCGAGTTCTAAAGAAATCGTTACAATGACTTATAGAATCGTTGTGACAGGAAAGTCGTTACGAGCTCTAAAGAATTGTTGCGATAACTTATAGAATCGTTGCGATAGGCAAGTCGTTACGAGCTTTAAAGAAATCGTTATGATGGCTTATAGAATCGTTATGATAGGCAAGTCATTACGAGCTCTAAAGAAGTCATTGCGATAACTTATAGAATCGTTATGAGATCGACTTGTTTGAAACAACATGACTTTTCAGTCTTACAAGGAAATCGTTATGACTTTTAACAGAAGTCGATGTGGACTTAGAGAAATATCATTTTGAAAAGATTAAAGCTTCAGTAAGACAATACTTACCAACATTGACTTGATTGACCTTGGTAATTTTTCTGTACTTAAGACTTATAAAATATGTGTTAGTATTTTTGTTTGATTTTGTTAATCACCAAAATAATATGTAATTGAAAGTACATGGGGACAGGCTGAGCATCAATCTCCCCCTTTTTGGTGATGACAAAACTTATCAATAGGCATGAATAAAGGATCTGAATATTCGCAGGAAGTATTTCATTTTAGACATGCTATGTATTTTTCTCCCCTGTACATTAAGCAAGACATGAAAAATCTAATATTTTCAGAATATATATCAGATATGCTAAGTATTTTCTCCCCCTTTTTGTCATTAAGCAAAAAGATAATCAGAGACAAAGAATGAAGAGAAAAGATAAGAGCACTCAAACAAAAAATTTTCCATTAACGTTGAGGGGGTACAAGCAGATAGTAAGCAGGAGACAGAAGAGAGGCAAAATGAGAAATGGTTTCCCATGCCTGTGCTTCCTGCTCTTCAAAATGAGTTTTAAAGACTCCAAAAGACAAGGAATAGGTTGGTCCCATGGAGGAAGCCATCCTTTGTAGATGAAGATCTAGGTGCTTGTAGAGAAGATCAGCATAAGCCTCCTTATCCATAGTCATCTTTAGGAAATGACGAGTCCCAAAGCTGGCACAGGTAAGAAACTGATCCATGGACACAGGATAGTGATTGTGATTATCTTTGAGAGCTTTATGAAGAGCTACATATACCTTGTACCTTTCCTCCCAAACTTTGAAGGGGTCATTTACAAGGTTAATGGAGTTCATATCCAAGAAGGTGGCTGGAGAGATTGCAGGTTTGCCTTCCCTGGCTTGAGCTTCATTCAGAGAAAACAACTGCTGAGTAGACAAAGGGTAGAACTTACTCCATTCTGAGGATGTCAACCTTTCACATTCAGACAAAATTGAGGCTAGAACTTCAGCATTGACATGCCCCTGGTGATATTCTCTAAATAGAAATCTAGGGAATGCAACCAGGTAGCCTTTCTGAACTTGAATCCTTCCCATTACTCTGGCAAAACGCTCAAAGATGATGGATCCTACAGAGGACTCCATGACAAGAAAATGTATTTGAGGATGGGCTATCTCTTCAGGCACTTGGAGGGTAGCAAAATCTACCTGAACATCTGAAGTATGTGAGATATCTGAATCAGAGTTGAAATGGCCTTTCTGAATTGGCTAAGCTGAACCTCTTGAAGTCTATGGACATATCTGTAATTGTTGAATAGCATGAAATGTCTGATCATTTTGATTTCCTTTTGAATGTAGGGTGCCCAAAGTTCTTTATGATAAATTCTGAACCACTCTGATAAGGTCAGGGAGTGGTCCCTTGGAGGGAATCTGGCAGATTTGGCAAGAATGTATCTTTCGAAGAGATCTTTGTGGCCTTTGCCCCACAGCTCTTCAGTTTTGGAGTGGGCACTAGAGAAGATTTTGGATTTGTCAGATTTTGAAAGAGAAGTGAAGGGTAGGATGGTGTGTAAATGCTCTGTTAGATTGAGGAATGGAAGGTTAATGATGGTGGCAAGAATGATCTTTGAGAGATATTATCTATACAATGGTTTATTTTTGGTGACCACTGTGAGGGAAAACCACAAAGGAGGGTATTTAGGCTTAGAGGAAATGGAGGAGGTAGAAGAAATTTTCCTCTTCTTAGGTGCAGGACTGGAAGAGTCTGCCCTATGGATGTGCTCCCCAACCTTTAGCACAGACCTGAGAATGCCTTCCTCAAACTCATCCTTTATTTTTTCTATAAAGGGAGAGTCAAGTTGAGCTGTCTCAGGGATTATAGTGATGAAAGAGGGTGGAGGAGTAGGATGAAGAAAAGAATGTGAAGTAGTTGGGAGGTCATCAACTGGTCCAAGGGAGGGACCATAGGAGGAGGAGGAGGCTCCAGCTGAGGATGCTGGAGGGGCCTCAAAGATAAGAGAAGGAGAAGGAATTGTAGTAGAGGAGGCAGGAGATGAGGTGGAATGAGGAGGAAATAGAGTGGGAGAGGAAATTGGTCTGGATTGAGGCTTCTTGAATGTTTGTGGAGCAGGAGGAGCTGTAGGAGCTGAGGGTGGAGTTGGAGGAATAGGTGTGTGAGAGGGAGAAGAGGGAGCTTGGGGCTTGGGTGCCAAGGACTCTTCTTCAGCCTCTTCCTGCACTGATTCACACTCCACTGGCCCTGATGGCCCTGACCCTTGCTCAGCTGGCCCTGGAGGCCCTTCAACCTGATCAGTTGGCCCAGATGGCCCTTGCACATTTACTGCTGCCTCTGCTAGTGCTGCTGTTGCTTCTGGCCCTGTTGGCCCTGCCTCTTGAACTGATGGCCCTGAAGGCCCTGACTCCGGAACCTGGGCTGCAGGAGATGGAGGAGGAGGAGCTTGGGCTCCAACCACCTTCAGGATTTCACTCAGTATATTTTTCATGCTGTCGATTTCTTTGTTGAACCACTTCATGGCATTCCTGATGTTGGAAATTTCCTTTGAAGCTGAAGCTTGGCTCATGAAGATGGAGGATACATCAGATTGAAGAGAACATAGAATAGTTCCTTGGGCATCAAGTCTCTCAATTACAGGCTTCAAATTAATCACGATTTTCTGCCTCATCTGCCTTTCAAATGGAGTATTTGATAAGAGTGGGACTTCGGACTCGACTTCTTTCCCTTTATGCCTAGCCTCTGAAGCTGGAGGAGGCTGATCATCATCAGAATCAGAGGAGCTTGTAGTCTCCCCATCTCTGGCATCATTCGGAGCATTAAGAAGGTCTTCATCAGCTGGTACACTGCCCATAGGCTCATCACTGCGAGTTGCTTCTACTGGACCTTCCTTTGATTGCTCCCCCTGAACAGGAGCATCCTTTTCCATTGGCTCTTGCTTCCCCTGAATGGGAGCATCCTCTTCCAAAATAATATTATCAGGAGCATCTGATTGCTCATCCTGAACTGGTATTGCAAGAGATTCTTCAATGTGGCCTGATGCCACAGCTTCTGCCACTGATTCTCCGCCAGCCTCTGGAGTGACTGGAGTGGAGTGAATAGAATCCAATACCTCTTTAAGGATAGAGGCAACGATGGAGGTGGGTAAGGGATCTGCTGCACTTGCCATTGCTTCTTCTACTGGTGCTTCGATTAAAGGTGATCCTGCTAATTCTGGAGCTGACGGTGCTGCTGGCTCAATTGCTACTGAAGCTTCTACTGTTGCTGATTGGACTACTACTGGTTGCTCTGCTGCTGGTTCTGCTGCTTCTTCCTGAACAACAGGAAAATCACCTATGATGGCCTCTCCCACTGCTACTGAAGCTTTAGACCAGGTACCATTTTTAAATGAAAATCCGCTTTTCTTCAGGTTTCTGGACCTAATTGCTTGGCCCATCTTCTCAGTGACTGCCCCTGATAGATCAACACCAAAGTGTTTGAATAGTTTGGTGAGCAGGTGAGCATAAGGCAGAGAGATGTTTAGCTTGCTCTTGGTATCCCAAATCTGTTCTTTGGCGAACTTCATCCTTTCTATCATAACTTCAGCCATATTGATTTCCCTGTTTTGGATGGCCCAAAACATCAAGTCTGAGTCGGCCTTGGTACAAGATGAGAAGGTGGCACTTCTCAGAGCCAGAATCTGACACACTATGAAGTGTAAAATCCTGTTGAAGGCATTTAGCTGATTGATGTCCAACTTTCCATCTTTTAGCCTGAAGTCTGGACCAATGATACCTAGACCCTTCGCTTGAATATCCACTGAGTGGATTCCACTCTGACCAGATGTACATACACCAACTAGGGTTTTCAAAAACTCACGATCGATCCTGATTTGGATTCCCTTGACAAAGGATGTCAGGGATCCATCTGCCTCTGATTTCAAAAAAACATAAAAGGCCTTAACAAGGTCTGGATAGCTTACTTCCGAGAGGGTTGCGATTCCTATCCATTGCATCCCGATAATTGTGGCCACCACACTGTGCATCCCATTTTTCTCCAGATCTGCAATATCGACCTCTTTATTTCCACACAGCTTCGTCTTTACGAAAGTGAACCTCTCCTGTTGCTCAGGAGTAAGGAACTCGGAGCTGTAGCCACCCAAACTCCCGGAAACTGTGGATGCGGCCATGGAATCGGGTGAGGAAGTTTTCTGGAGGGTTGAGAAGGAAGGAGTGAATGCCCTCAAGAAATTTCGCGGGAAGGAGAGAGAGGCTTCAAACTTTGCAGAGAATCGATGTCGAACTTGCTAGGGCATCGGCTCAAGTAACTAGACGAAAGAGGGTAAAGGTAGAATATGGGATACGAATCGTTCTCTCATCAATTTTATGAATAAATAAATGCGTTGTGGAAAGTGAGGCGCCAAACGGCGGCAGAAAACGACAAAGGAGTTTGACCATTCAAACCGACTTTAAATACAAGAACGGTTATAGGAATAATTTGAATTTCTTTTGCGTAAACGCCATGGAGAGAAAATTTACTTGATTCTGAAAAATTTATGTGCCAGTTTTAAACAAACCTCTTTTCACAAATTGCACATGCCTAATTTCCTTCTAAGAGATGTGAATCTCTCTTCAGGTAAGGCTTTTGTGAAAATGTCTGCTAACTGACTATTTGTATCAATAAACGATATTTCAATATTTCCATTTGCTACATGATCACGAATAAAATGATATCTAACCTCAATATACTTTGTCCTTGAATGTTGAACTAGATTCTTGGTAAGATTAATGGCACTGGTGTTGTCACACAACAGTGGATCGATTTGATATTTAATCCAAAATCCTCAAGCTGTTGCTTTATCCATAGGAGTTGTGTACAGCAACTTCCAGCAGCCACGTACTCAGCTTTAGCTGTAGATAGTGCCACTGAATTTTGTTTCTTTGAGGACCAGGATATCAAGCATCCTGCAAGAAATTGACAACCACCACTGGTGCTTTTTCTATCTACTTTGCATCTAGCATAGTCAGCATCAGAATATCCTACTAAACTGATTTCACAGGATTTTGGATACCATAGACCTAAATCATGAGTTCTAGCTAATATCTAAATATTCTTTTCACAGAGATTAAATGTGATTCTCTAGGATCGGCTTGATACCTAGCACACATGCATACACTAAATAGCATATCGGGTCTACTAGCTGTTAAGTAAAGTAATGAGCCAATCATACCTCTGTAGACCTTTTGATCTATTTTCTTACCATCCTTGTCACTGTCCATCCTTGTTGATGTATTCTTTAGTTTCTTGGACAGCTTATCTACATCATCATTATCACTATCTTCTTCCTTTCTTAAGGAAGGGTTAGTTTCATCAAAATAATATGTACAGACTGTTCAAATAATAAAGTGCGTTTATTAAATACTCTATAGCCTTTGGGTTTAGAGGTGTACCCCATGAAGATACCTTCATCTGATTTGGCATCCAACTTACCAATGTCTCTTTATCCATTGTTGTGGATGAAGTAAGGACATCCAAATGTCCTGAAGTGGCTGATCTTTGGTTTCTTTCCTTTGAACAGTTCATATGCAGTCTTCTTTAGGATTGGCTTGATCATTACTCTGTTGATAATGTAGCTTGCTGTGTTGACTGCTTGAGCATAAAAATACCTTGGCAGATCATATTCTGATAACATTATTCTTGCCATATCCAATAGAGTTCCATTCTTTCTCTCAACAATTCCATTTTGTTGTGGTGTCCTTGGTGCTGAGAAATTATGCTCAATTCTCTGATCATCACAGAACTTAACAAATTTTTCATTATGAAATTCACCACCATGATCTGATCAGATAGAAACAATGCTGAACTTCTGATCCTTCTGAACTTTCTTGCTGAAACTGACAAAGTTATCAAATGTGTCATCTTTATGCTCTAGAAATGATACCCATGTGAATCTTGAGTAATCATCGACTATGACAAATCCAAAGTTCTTTCCTCCAAGACTGGTAGTCCTCATTGGCCCAAATAGATCCATATGAAGGAGCTCTAAGGGTTTTGAGGTGGTTACCACCGTCTTTGACTTGAAGGAGCTTTTGGTGTGCTTTCCCTTAGCACAAGGTCTACAGACACCTTCCATTTTTGCACAGACCTTTGGCAGACCTTCTACAAAATTTTTCTTCACCAATTTTCTCATACCGTCTATGCTACAATGTCCTAGTCGTCTGTGCCATAATTCAGTAGATTTTTCTTTGTTTGCTGCCAGACAGACATTTTGTTCTTTGAGTTCCTCAAGATAGAGCACATATAAGTTCTTTTCTCTATTTGCTTAAAAGATGATTGATCCATCTTTCAGTATGCTGCATTTCGATTCTTGAAACTGTATTTGATGGCCTCTGTCACCCAGCTGGCTGATGCTAATGAGATTATGCTTCAACCCTTTGACAAGTAACACATCTTCTATAACTGTTCTTCCTTTATTATTCACAGAGCCACTGCCAATTACTATTCCTTTCCCATTATCTCCATAAGTAACTATTCCTTCTTCAACTTGGAGATGAGTGAATAACTTCTGGTTTCCTGACATGTGCCTTGAGCACCCACTATCCAAGTACCATTTGGATGCTCGAGGGTTAACCTGAAATAAAATCATCAAGCTTTAGGTACCCAAATTCTTTTGGGTCCTGATTGGTTAGTATCATTGATTTTACTTTTTATTATCCATTTCTTATGTCTTGTTGGGCATGTCGTTATGATATGTCCTAACTTGTTGCAGTGACTACAACAGGATAATTTGGTTACTTTTTCTATATATTTGAAATCAGCTTTGTATGTTATATCTTATTCAGGTACAAATTTTGGTGTTGGATATGTTTTAGGATAAACTATGGTTTCTTCATTATCTAGGGGTGTATATCCTAATCCATTTTTCTTCTTACCTAATCTTCTAGCACCTTTTAATATGAGGGAGTTTTTACCATTTGTGATTTTTTCTAATGTGCTAGATAAATTTATGTTTTCTTCTGTTAGAGTCTTGATTTCAGTTCTTAGTTCATCTACATTTTCCTATTTTACTAATTCCGTTATTTGTTTATTTTTATCTTTTAAGTCTTCACATAATAATTCATTTCTTCTTTTAAGTTTAGTTATTTGTTTTTCTAACTCTTCATTTTCTGTTTTCAGATCAGAGTTAGTGTTTTCTAAATAAGTACTATTTTTCTTACTGGCTTTTAATACTTTACTTACTTCTTTATATTTATTATATAGTTCATTAAATGCTTCCTCTAAATTATCTGAATCAGAATCATTGCATGAATCAAAAGAGGAGTCAGAAGTTACCTTATCTTCAGTATTTGCCATGAAAGCCAAATGGGCTTCTTCTTCATCGCTGCAGGAGTTTGACTCATTGTCTGAGTTGCTACTGTTTTCCCATGCTGCTGCCATCACCTTCTTTTTGTACTTTCTGAACTTCTTGGAGCTGTCTTTCTTCCTGAACTCCGGCTTCTTGATCTTTGGACACTCAGCTTTGATGTGTCCTGGCTTTTTACATTCATAGCAGATGGGTTCTCCTTTCTTTAGATCTTTTCCATCTGGTTTCTTGAAGTCCTTGTTTCTTTTGAAGTGTCTTCTATCAGATTGGAACTTCTTCTTCTTGGCTAGAATCTGCTGCAGTCTTTTAGAGAGCATTGCTTCCTCATTTTCACTGTCCTCAACACTCTCACACTCATCTGAGCTTGCTTCTGGTGAGTCTTCTTCAGCTTTTAAAGCGTTGGAGTGTTTCTTTCTACTTGAGGACTCTCCTAGCCTTTCCATATTGATCTCATGGGCCATAAGGGACCCGATGAGCTTTTCTAAGGACATTCTTTTTAGATCATTAGCTTCTTCAATGGCTGTTACTTTTGGGGTCCATGAGGATGGCAAAGATCTAAGAATCTTTCTAACCATATCTCCCATTTCATAGGTCTTTCCTAGTCCAGCTAGCCCATTTGTAATATCTGTAAATCTGCTAAACATTTGGGTAATGGACTCACTTGTTTGCAATTGAAATCTTTCATATTGTGTAACAAGAATATCAATTCTTGTCTCCTTCACCATGTCTGTGCCTTCATAGGTAATTCTAAGCTTTTCCCACATTTCCATTGCGGATTTGCAGGTTGAAACTCTGTTGAATTCCTTTTTGCTTAGTGCACAGCATAGAATACTCTTAGCCTTACAGTTCAAGGAGATCTTTTTCCTGTCATCATCTATCCACTGAGCTTTCTCATTTGTGACCAGGAGATCGCCTTCTTCTACTATTGACCATATCTGATAGTCGTGACCTTGGAGAAAGTACTCCATTCTGGTCTTCCAGTAAGCATAATCTTCACCATCGAAGAGAGGGGGTCGGTTGACAGACTGACCTTCAATGTTACCTTGGCTGCCATGGATCTTTACTCTTCAGATCGTTGGATCCTTTCTTTGTCGAAGATACTCGCTCTGATACCACTTGTTGCCCAGTTGACGAGCCCAGAGGGGGGGGGTGAATGGGTCTTTTAAAAAATAATCTAGACGATACCTGTAAATAAAACATTCACGAAAATGATCTTCGATGAAGGTTAGTGACTGTTAGTTCAGATATCAATCATACAAAGAAAACAATCACACGACACAAAGGATTATCCTGGTTCGGACCTCCTCTCCTTAGGAGTCCTACGTCCAGTCCTTGAGCAACCACTCAGGTTTTTACTAACTAGGGTACAGTCCCCCTAAGGATGCTACAGTACCGAGCTCGGCTGGTCTTCCTTCACACCCGAAGGGAATAACACCACCCTGGATACCCCACCAAGTCTTCCTTCAAAACTGAAGGGAAACAACACCCTGGATACCACCAGGTCTTCCTTCACAACCGAAGGGAAACATCACACAGAGAATGGAATAAGATCAAGCCCCTAGATCAAGCTTTTAACAAGCCAAGATCTGAAGCCACTAGCACTGAGAGCAAGGATCTAAACAAGGCACACTCTCAGAACTACACGAGCTCTCTTAGAAAAACTATTACAGCACAGAGAGCGAAGAGCTAAAGATAATAAGGAATGAGATTCTTGGCTCTGGACTTCTTGCAGAAGAATTTCAATGCTTGAACATCAAATGCTTGTTCTCTACTTTGTAGGTTTCATTCTTCACTTTTGTCTTTGAATTTATATCTTCTTTTTGAAATACAGCCGTTGAAGTAACCGTTGTCTCTTGGATTGATAGACGTTAGACTATTTGACATTTGGAAGCTTCAACTATCTTTTATCCATTTAAGCACACAAAGAGATAGGGTCTTTTGGCGTCTATCGGTCCCACGTTGTATGATAGAATGTCTTCAGGACCCTGCACACATTAAATGCTAGAACAGTAGACAACTTAAGCTGTCTCTTGTTGTCAGTATACGTTGATGTGAGTATTCACTAGAATAGCAATCCCAAATAGCTTGTTTTCAAAGATGTATACAGAGTAAGCTTAATAATGGACGATATTGTCTGCATGCATGCAGAGATACATTCAGAACTCATAAATGCAGGAGTGACAGATAGATATATACGTGACTTTGACTAGTCAACGTATTTAGAGATAAGATAAATGTCAAGTCGATGTAAGATATGAGATCGATGGCTATATGACTTATGAAATCGTTATGATTAAGTCATTTTAACTAAGTCGTTATACGCCATACCAAATCGTCACATTCACAGAAGAATTCGTTATGCAAAGCAAGTCGTTGTGTTCTAAAGAAATCGTTGTGAAACACTTAACAAATCGTTATGGAAAGCAAGTCGTTGTGTTCACTGAAGAAATCATTACGGTAACTTATGAAATCGTTACAGCGAACAAGTCGTTGTGTTCTAAAGAAATCGTTGTGAAATACTTAACAAATCGTTATGGAAAGCAAGTCGTTGTGTTCACTGAAGAAATCGTTATGGTAACTTATGAAATCATTACAGCGAACAAGTCGTTGTGTTCTAAAGAAATCGTTGTGAAACACTTAACAAATCGTTATGGAAAGCAAGTCGTTGTGTTCTAAAGAAATCATTACGTAAAGCAAATCGTTGTGAGCGCTTAAAGAAATCTTTGTGCAAAGCAAATCGTTACGGCGAGCAAGTCGTTGCGAGTTCTAAAGAAATCGTTACGGTAACTTACAAAATCGTTACGGAAGTCGTTGCGAGTTCTAAAGAAATCGTTACGATGTCTTATAGAATCATTGTGACAGGAAAGTCGTTACGAGCTCTAAAGAAATCGTTGCGATAACTTATAGAATCGTTGCGACAGGTAAGTCGTTACGAGCTTTAAAGAAATCGTTACGATGACTTATAGAATCGTTATGATAGGCAAGTCGTTACGAGCTCTAAAGAAGTCGTTGCAATAACTTATAGAATCGTTATGAGATCGACTTGTTTGAAACAACATGACTTTTCAGTCTTACAAGGAAATCGTTATGACTTTTAACAGAAGTCGATGTGGACTTAGAGAAATATCATTTTGAAAAGATTAAAGCTTCAGTAAGACAATACTTACCAACATTGACTTGATTGACCTTGGTAATTTTCCTATACTTAAGACTTTTAAATATGTGTTAGTATTTTTGTTTGATTTTGTTAATCACCAAAATAAATATGTAATTGAAAGTACATGGGCACAGACTGAGCATCAATTTTGGTGGCCCAACTTGAAGCATGAGGTGGCGGAGCATGCCGCACACTGCCTCACATGTCAATAGGTAAAAGCTGAACACTGTCGTCCTACGGGTGTACTGAGACCACTGGACATACCTGAATGGAAGTGGGACACTATCGACATGGATTTAATCATGGGTTTACCTCGAACTCGTGGTGGACTTGATGCTATTTGGGTCATTGTAGACCGTTTGACTAAGTCCACACATTTTCTTGCAATTAAGAGTACCTGGAATGTTGATGTATTAGCAGCACTGTATGTAAATGAGATAGTAAGAATACATGGAGTCCCCATGTCCATTGTCTCAGATCGTGATCCTAGATTCACTTCTAGATTCTAGAAGGGACTTCAGACAGCCTTAGGCACCAAGCTCAATTTCAGCACAGCATTTCACCCACAGACGGATGAACAGACAAAAGAACTAATCAGATAGTGGAAGACATGGTGCGAGCTTGCACCATAGACTTTGATGGGTATTGGAATGAACAGTTGTCACTAATAGAATTCGCCTACAACAACAGTTATCAGACCAGCATTAAGATGACACCATTTGAAGCACTGTACGGAAGGAGGTGCAGATCGCCAGTGTGTTGGAATGAGGTAGGTGAGCAGCAATGGTTGGGACTAGACATGGTGTAGAACACTAGCAGGGATATACAGATCATCAGGGACAGAAATAACATAGCCCAATCCTGGCAGAAAAGCTATGCAGACAAGAGAAGAAGAGACTTAGAATTTCAAACTGGAGATCATGTAATGCTTAAAGTATCCCCGACCAAAGGATTTCAAAGGTTTTGGATGAAAGGCAAGCTAAGACCGAGATTCATAGGTCCATTTGAAGTGTTAGATCGAGTTGGCGAGGTGGCATATCGACTAGCACTACCTCCCAAGTTCTCAACAGTACATAATGTTTTCCACGTATCAATGCTAAGGAAGTATGTGTACGATCCGTCACACGTAATTAGCTATGATTGTTGCCCAGTTAGGTAGCCCAGAGGGGGGGGGGTGAATGGGTCTTTTGAAATTTATCAATTAATACCTGTTCACTAAAAATGTTCACAAACAAATACACTTTGAAGATTGTTAGTGTTAGTAAGGAAAAACAACAAACACAAGAAGACAATCACACAACACCAGATGTATCCGGGTTCGGACCTCCTTTCCACAGGAGTCCTACGTCCAATCCCTGAGCAACAACTCAGGATTTTACTAACTAGGGTACAGTCCCCCTATGGACACTACAACACCTAGCTCAACTGGTCTTCTCCTCACAGCCAGAAGAGGAACAACACCCTGGATACCCCACCAGGTATTCCTTCACACTAGAAGGGCACACACACACACCTTGGATACCACCAGGTCTTCCTTCACATACGAAGGGTACAACCACAGAAGCAAGCAAGCAAGAGATTAAGCCCCTAGATCAAGCTTTTACAAGCTAAGATCTGTAGCTAGGGACTGAGAGAAATGAGATCTACTAACACAAGCTCACTCTCAGAACCAAACAAGCTCTCTCGAAAATCTACAAACAATGTAGAGAGCAATGAGCTAATCTAATGGAATGAGGCTTGGCTCTTTCTTGAGAACTCATAGAAGACTTGATGATCAAAGTGATTTCTATGACTGTCGTTCTCTATTTTTTTTTGTGTCTTTGCTTCTGAAGCTTCTTTCTTCAATATATAGCTTCAATTTGAAATCTGAACGTTGAAGTATCCGTTGCCTCTAGCTTCTGGTGGACGTTAGACTTAGTAACACTTGGAAGCTTCCAGTCAACAGTCTTTTATCCATTTGTGCACGCAAAGAGATACGATCTTCTGAACTGTCCTTTGGCTGCTACATGTTCCAATCGTTGTATGACGAATGGTTGTCAGGGACCTGCATAAATTAAAGGCTAAAACAGCAGACAAATAAGCTATCTCTTGTTGTCAGAAATTGTTGGTGTGAGTATTCACCAAAGTAGTAATGCTATTTTGCTGTTCTAAAAGATACATAAAAAGTAAGCACGATAATGGATGATATCGTCTGCATACATGAAGAGATACGACCAGTCTTCATTAAATCCACAGATGTCAGAAAGATATGAGCGACGACTTTGACTATTCAACGCTGTTAAAAATCAAGTCGTTATAAACATAAAATCGATACATTCATGACTTATGAAATTGTTATGCACTAACCGTCAAATCCTTGTAATTTAGCATCAAATCGTTGTGTTTCTACAAAAGAATCGTTGTGATCAAGACGATATAATTAAATCGTTATGAGTTACAAGAAAATCATTGTGATCGATAAAGAAATTATTGTAGAAGGCAAATCGTTGTGTTCATTAAGGAAATCGTTATGAACACTTAAGAAATCGTTGCGCAAAGTAAATCGTTATGATTACTAAAGGAGTCGATGAAAAGCAAATCGTTATGACGTCTTAAGGAATCGTTGCGATGACCAAATCGTTATGAGAACTTAAGAAATCGTTGCGATGAGCAAATCGTTATGACGACTTAAGAAATCGTTGCGATGAGCAAATCGTTATGACGACTTAAGAAATCGTTGCGATGAGCAAATCGTTATGAGGACTTGAGGAATTGTTGCGATGAGAAAATCGTTATGATGACTTAAGAAATCGTTGCGATAAGCAAGTCGTTATGATGACTTAAGAAATCGTTGCGATGATCAAATCGTTATGATGACTAAAGAATCGTTGTGATGAGCAAATCGTTATGATGACTTAAGAAATCGTTGCGATAAGCAAATCGTTATGATGACTTAAGAAATCATTGCGATGATAAAATCGTTATGATGACTAAGGGAATTGTTGCGATGAGTAAATCATTATGATGACTTAAGAAATTGTTGCGATGATCAAATCATTACGATGACTTAAGAAATCGTTGCGATAAGCAAGTCGTTATGATGACTTAAGAAATTGTTGCGATGATCAAATCGTTACGATGACTAAAGGAATCATTGCGATGAGAAAATCGTTATGATGACTTAAGAAATCATTGCGATGATCAAATCGTTACGATGACTAAAGGAATCGTTGCAATGAGCAAATCGTTATGATGACTTAAGAAATCGTTGCAATAAGCAAATCGTTATGATGACTTAAGGAATTGTTGCGATGAGCAAATCGTTATGATGACTTAAGAATCGTTGCGATGAGCAAATCGTTATGACGACTTAAGAAATCGTTGCGATGAGCAAATCGTTATGAGGACTTGAGGAATTGTTGCGATGAGAAAATCGTTATGATGACTTAAGAAATCGTTGCGATAAGCAAGTCGTTATGATGACTTA
Organism: Colocasia esculenta; assembly: GCA_014218235.1. Classification (NCBI taxonomy): domain Eukaryota; kingdom Viridiplantae; phylum Streptophyta; class Magnoliopsida; order Alismatales; family Araceae; genus Colocasia; species Colocasia esculenta. The sequence continues at coordinate 134,519,242 of CM024760.1, forward strand.
AGAAATCATTGCGATGATCAAATCGTTATGATGACTAAAGGAATCGTTGTGATGAGCAAATCGTTATGATGACTTAAGAAATCGTTGCGATAAGCAAATCGTTATGATGACTTAAGAAATCATTGCGATGATAAAATCGTTATGATGACTAAGGGAATTGTTGCGATGAGTAAATCATTATGATGACTTAAGAAATTGTTGCGATGATCAAATCATTACGATGACTTAAGAAATCGTTGCGATAAGCAAGTCGTTATGATGACTTAAGAAATTGTTGCGATGATCAAATCGTTACGATGACTAAAGGAATCATTGCGATGAGAAAATCATTATGATGACTTAAGAAATCATTGCGATGATCAAATCGTTACGATGACTAAAGGAATCGTTGCAATGAGCAAATCGTTATGATGACTTAAGAAATCGTTGCAATAAGCAAATCGTTATGATGACTTAAGGAATTGTTGCGATGAGCAAATCGTTATGATGACTTAAGAAATCGTTGCGATTCTCAATAGAAGTCAATGTGGACTTAGAGAAATATGATACTGAACTTGACATGCTATAGATGTACTAATACTTACCAAATGGGCTTGATTTTCCTTGAGATTTTTCTTGTACTCACAAGCTTATGAATGTTAGAAAGCTTGAGAAGGTTTTGATAATCACATTTTGTTATTCACCAAAATCAATATGTAATTAATTAGAATTATATGAGAATAGACTGATCATCAAACATACTGATGATGATCAATCTCCCCCTTTTTGGTGATGACAAAACTTAACAAAAGTACGAATGAAATGCGGAATGTATTTCAGAAAAGCTAAAGATTTTTCTCCCCCTTTTTGTCAGTAAGCAAAAAAAAGATAAGTGGAGACAAAGAAGAAGAGAAAAAATTGAAGGGCACCCAAGCAAAATGTATTGATTAATTCTGAGGAGGTATTGGTAGATAATAAGCAGGAGACAAAAGAGAGGCAAAGTGTCTGATGACAGGGAATGCCTGGCGTTCCTGCTCTTCAAAATATGCTTGAAAGGCCCCAAGCTCAATTTGATATGAGGATCCCATGGTGGGAGCCATCCTCTTCATATGAATTTGCCTTTGATCTGAAATGAAATCCCCATACTTAGCACTGCCAAGGACTATCTTGTAGGATAAGAAAGACCCAAAACTGGCAAACCGAAGAAAGGCATCAATCTTGAGGGGATAGAAAATCTAATGTGATCTAAGCTCCTTTTTTAAGTCAGATAGGAATCCCGGATGAGGTGTAGAGAGTTGGCATCTAAAAATTCACCGGGAGTCAAAAGAGGTTGATTTGAACTGGCCTGAGAAGCGTTAAGGTCTTCTAGCTACTGAGCAGACAAGGGATAGAACTTCGTCCAATCAGCAGGAGACAGCCTATCACATTCAGAGAGAAGAGGGGCAAGGATATCTGCCTTGATATACCCCTAAAGATATTGCTTGAAGACAAATCTTGGAAAAGATAGATCACGACCTTCTTTCACAAATAACCTAGCCATGACCCTTGCAGCTCGCTCAAAATAAGTGTTCCCACAGAAGAGTCCATAATCAAGGCATGGAGAGGGGAAGAACACGACACAGGAATGTATAGGTAGCAAAATCAACCTGAAGGGATTCAGAATGAGTTGTGCTTGAACTGAGAGCCCTGATGGCTTCACGGAATTGACCCAACTGAGGTTCAGGAATGTAGTTAATATAGCAGTAATCACAGTACATCTGATATTGCCAGATGAACTTGATTTCCTTCCAAATAAAGGGTCCAAAAAGATGTTTATGATGAATTTGGAACCATTTAGAGAGAGGGAGAGGAGCTTCTCTGGGTGGATACCTGGCGGCTTGAGCCTGACGATATTTACTATACAGATCTCTGTTGCTCCGAGCCCACTGATCTTCAGGTTTGGCTTCAGTCATGGAGAAATTTTTTGACTGTTGAGCCTTAGAGAGAGAGGTGTAAGGAAAAATGGTGGTAAGATGATTAGAAAGATTTTGGAAGGGAAGGCAAAAAATGTGGGCAAAAACTACTTTTTGAAGATATTCTTCATAGATAAGTTTCTCCTTATTTGAGATAGAAAGGGAAAACCAAAGGAGAGGATAACAAGTTTCAGAGGAGACATGATGGGTGGAAGTGAGTCTCCTCTTTTTAGAGACAGGGCTAGAAGAGCATGTCCTGTGAATATGGGTCCTAACAGCCAGGACTGAACGAAGTATTGCTACCTCAAATTCATCCTTGATATCCTGGATTTCAACCTGAGTGAGTTGGGCACCTTCAGGAATAATGGTAATAAAGGAAGGAGGTGTAGGTGGATTGAAGATTGAGGCAGGAGTTGTGGTAGGGAGAGAAGAGGGTCCTGAGGAGGAAGGACCAGAAGAGGAAGAAGGCCCAGCAGAGATGATGCTGGAGGAATAATGGTGGAAGAAACAGGAGATGAAGTAGAATGAGAAAGAAATGGTGTAGGAGAGGATATAGGTCTTGGACGGGGTCGTTTAAAGGTGGTTGGAGCTGGAGGGGCAGTGGATGAGGTAGGTGGAGAAGGAGGGGCTAGAGTGGGAAGATTAGAACTGGCAGGGAGCTCATGTGCTATAGCCTGTTCTGCTCTTTCAGCCATAGGTTCCACTAGGATAAAAGCCTCTTCGCCCGGTCCTGATGGCCCAGTCCCCTTACTGATATCAGAATCTTCAATAGGCATACTCTCAGATAGCTGTACTGCAATACTTGGCCCTGATGGCCCTGCTGGTGCATCAACTGAAGGCCCTAAAGGCTGCTCCACTTGATCAATATCAATTGGCCCGGATGGCCCTGCATGACCTTCACTTTGCCCTGAAGGCCCACACTCTTGAGGAGTAGGATCTTTGGGTTCTATTGCCTTCAAAATTTCTAACACCATCATCTTCATTGTGCCCATTTCCTTATTGAACCACTTCATGGCATTTCTTATTTGAGATATATCATTGGAAATTGATTCCTGGTGATCAATATAGAACTCACATTTGACTGCACTGAGGATAAAATCTCATCTTGTGCTTCCAACTTATCCATGACAGGCTTCAAATTATCTTCTTTATTTTCCTTAGCCTTCTGTGAGCAATCCTCTTGCCTCTCTTTACCACCTGATCCTGGTCTTCAGTATGAACTAAATTTTACCTTTCATGCACGGGACATCTTTAGTGTGCTCCCCCTGTGATGCTGCTTCCAGCTCATTCTCTTGCTCCCCCTGAATGGGAGCATCTTCCATCATTAAGTCATGTTGGACAAAAGATTGCTCCTTCTCAATGGGAGCTTCATCCATAGCTACTTCCTCAGTGTGGCCCACTGCCATAGATTCAGGTACATGAGACTCACTGCCAATTTACTCCCCCTGGCTGGGAGCATCTTCTAAAACAATGTCTACAATGTGGCCGGATACCACAGCTGCTACTGCTGAACTGCCATCACCTTCTGTATTGCTTTGAATAGAAGTGATAACATCTCGAAGCACTGAAGCTACCTTGGAAGAAGGTAGAGGATCATCTGACATTGTTCCAAGAGGAACAGTGGTCTCAGGAGAAATGTCCTCAGTTCGACTTCCAGATTCTTCCATTACTGCCTCTGCTGGAGCTAGTGAGGCTTCCACTGTACCTTCCTTCTCCATTGCTACTGTAGGAGATGTTGATGCTTCTGCTGGCTCTTCTGCTGGTTCTACAAAATCTGCTGCTGCCTCTTGTTGAGCATCTTGGGCTTCGCCGATTATGGCTTCACCCTCAGCCACAGATGTCTTGGTCCATACTCCTCTGACTACTGAGAAACCACTTTTTCTCAGATTCCTGGACCTAATGGCTTGGCCCATCTTCTCAACTACTGCCCCAGACAGATTTACGCCAAAATGACTGAAAACCTTGGTGAGCAAATGGGCGTAGGGCAGTGATACGTTTAGCTTGATCTTAGTATCCCAAATCTGATCACGAGCAAACTTCATCCTCTCTATCATAACTTCGGCCATATTTATCTCTTTGTTCTGAATGGCCCAATGCATCACATCTGAGTCTGCCTTGGTGCAGGTTGAGAAAGTGGCACTTCTAGGGACTAATACTGACAGTATGAAGTGTAGAAGATGATTGAAGGCATTCAATTGGTTTATATCTAGTTTCCCATCTTTTAACTTATATTCTGGACCAACAATCCCAATCCCTTAACTAGGGTATCCTCTGTGTGGATCCCACTATGCCCAGACATGGACACACCAAACAAGGACTTCAACAAATCATAATTTATTCTGATTTGGGTACCTTTGACAGAAGATGTTAAGGACCCATCTGCTTCTGACTTCAGACAGACATAAAACGCCTTTACAAGATCAGGGTAGCTTACCTCTTAAAGGGTTGTAATCCCAGTCCACTTCATCCTGTCCATAGCTTCCACTATATTGTGCATCCAATTCTTCTCAAGATCTGCAACATCCACTGGCTTATTGCCACACAGCTTGGTCTTCACAAACGTGAACCTCTCCTGCTGCTCTGTCGTTAGAAACTCAGCGCTGTAGCCCCCAAGACTGCCAGAAATAGCTAGTGCGGCCATGGATTTGGGTGGAAAGGTTTTAGGAGGGATGAGTCGGTGGCATAAGTGAAAGCCCTCAAGAAATGAAAGCCCTCAAGAAATTCTTCGCGGGAAGAAGAGGGAGGGTTCAAATGAGCAGAGAGTCATTCCCTGAGTCGTTAGGGCATCGGCTCAGACAAACCGACGAAAGAAGAAAAGGAAGGGAAAGATAGGAGATGAATCATTTTCACATCGATTTTGGAGTAAATAAATGAATACTTTATCAAAAAGTGAGGCTCCAAAGGGCGGGAGGAAACGACAAACAAGTTTGACTTTTCAAAAAGACTTTTCCGAGAGAGACCGTCAAAATAGGATAATTGAGTATATCTTTTGCTTACCGCCATGGAGAGAAAGATACCTTAAATTCTGAAAATTTATATATCAGTATAAACAGAATCTTTTCATAATTACACATGCCCAATTCCTTCTAAGAGATGTGAATCTCTCTTCGGGTAAGGCTTTTTTGAAGATATCTGCTAACTGACCATTTGTATCAATAAATGAAATTTCAATATTACCATTGCTACATGATCACGGATAAAATGATATCTAACCTCAATGTGTTTGGTCCTTGAATGCTGGACCGGATTTTTGGTGAGATTGATAGCACTGGTGTTGTCACACAATAGTGGAATTGTTTGATATTTAATCCAAAGTCCTCAAGTTGTTACTTTATCCATAGGAGTTGTGTACAGCACAACTTCCAGCAGCACGTACTCAGCTTCAGCTGTAGACAGTGCCACTGAATTTTGCTTCTTGGAGGACCATGATATCAAGCATCTGCAAAATTGACAACATCCACTGGTGCTTTTTCTATCTACCTTGCATCCAGCGTAGTCAGCATCAGAGTATCCTACCAAGTTAATTTCACATACTTTTGGATACTAAAGACCTAAGTCATGAGTTCTAGACAAGTATCTAAAAATTCTCTTTACTGACATTAGATAAGATTCTCTAGGATCTGCCTGATATCTAGCACACATACATACACTGAATAAAATATCAGGTCTGCTAGCTATTAGATAAAGTAATGAACCTATCATACCTCTGTAGATCTTTTGATCTATTTTCTTACCATCCTTGTCACTGTCCATCCTTATTGATGTACTCATAGGTGTTGACAGTGGCTTGGTGTTATCGAATCCAAATTTCTTTAGAAGCTCCTTGGTGTATTTGGCTTGACAGATGTGGGTGCCATCTTTTCCTTGCTTGATTTGTAGTCCAAGGAAATAATTTAGCTCCCCCATCATGCTCATCTCAAACTCTCCCTGCATCAACTTTTCACAATACTTGCAAAGGGATTCATCAGTAGATCCAAAAATAATGTCATCTACATAAATCTGTACAAGTAATATGCTTTTAACTTTCGATTTGACACAATAGAGTACTATCTACCTGTCCTCTAGTGAAACCATGATTTAATAGAAAAGAACTAAGCCTTTCATACCAGGCTCTAGGTGCTTGCTTTAAACCATATAAGGCCTTATGAAGTTTAAAAACATATTTGAAAATTCTGTGTCATCAAACCCCGAGGTTGTTCAACATAAACTTCCTCTTGATAAAACCATTTAAAAAAGCGGACTTAACATCCATTTGAAATAATTTTAAGTCTAATGCCGATGCATATGCAAGTAAGATTCGAATAGCCTCAAGTCTAGCTACAGGTGCATAGGTTTCATCGAAATCTATGCCTTCCTCTTGGGAATAGCCTTGAGCCACCAGTTGGCCTTGTTTCTTAGGATCACACCAGTCTCATCCATTTATTTTTGAAAACCCACTTGGTGCAATAACTGGATGGTCTGATGGTTTGGAACAAGTGACCATACCTGGATTTCTCTTGAATTGATTAAGTTCATCTTGCATGGCTATTATCTAAGATTCATCAGTTAGAGCTTCATTGACTGTCTTAGGCTCTATTTGAGAAACAAATGCTAAGTAATCACAAGGTATTACATTACCTCTCGTTCTTACCCCTATAGATGGATCACCAATAATGTTCTAAGGTGGATGATCTTTCTTGAATTTCCACTCCTTTGGAAGATTTTCATGAGTAATGTCCTTTTGTTGTAGGTCTTCCAAAGGTGGATCATCCTTGTCTTCAATTGATGTATCCTTTAATTTTTCAGACAATTTATTTGCATCATCAATATCACTATCTTCTTCCTTTCTCAAGGAAGGGTTAGTTTCCTCAAAAATGATATGAACAGACTGTTCAATTAATAAAGTACGCTTGTTAAATACTCTATAGCCTTTAGGTTTAGAAGTGTACCCCATGAAGATGCCTTCATATGATTTGGCATCTAACTTACCAATATCCCTTTTTCCATTGTTGTGGATGAAGTAAGGACATCCAATGTCCTGAAGTGACTGATCTTTGGCTTCTTTCCCTTGTACAGCTCGTAGGCAGTCTTCTTTAGGATTGGCCTGATCATTACTCTGTTGATGATATAGCTTGCTATGTTTATTGCTTCAGCCCAGAAATATCTTGGCAAATCATATTCTGACAACATTGTTCTTGCCATATCCAATAAGGTTTTGTTCTTCCTCTCAGCAACTCTATTTTGCTGTGGTGTCCTTGGTGCTGAGAAATTGTGCTCAATTCCTTCATTTTCACATAATTTTACAAACTTCTCGTTCTGAAATTCACCTCCATGATCTGATCGAATACACAATGCTGAATTTCTTGTCCTTCTGGACTTCTTGCTGAAACTGATAAAGCTTTCAAATGTGTCATCTTTATGTTCTAGAATGACACCCATATAAATCTGGAGTAATCATCAACTATAACAAATCCAAAATTCTTTCCTCCAAGACTGGTGGTCCTCATTGGCCCAAATAAATCCATGTGAAGGAGTTCTAAGGGTTTTGAGGTGGTTACCACTGTCTTTGACTGAAGGAGCTTTTAGTATGCTTTCCTTTTGCACATGGTCTACAAATACCTTCTATTTTCGTGCTGAATTTTGGTAGACCTTCCACTAAGATTTTCTTTAATAATTCCTCATATTGTCTAAGCTGCAATGTCCTATCTTCTGTGCCATAATCAGTTGATTGATCTCTATTTATGCCAAAAGACATCTTGTTCTTTCAGTTCTTCAAGATACAGAACATACAGATTCTTTTCTCTATTAGCTTCAAAAATGACTGCTCCATCCTTCATGATAATACACTTGGATTCTTGAAACTTTATTTGGTGACCCTGTCACATAGTTGGCTGATGCTTATGAGGTTATGCTTCAAACCCTTTACACAAAGAACATCTTCAATTATGGGTTTTCCTTTACTGCCAATGATCCAGTACCCATAATAGTGCCTTTCCCATTGTCTCCATAAGTAACTGTTCCTTCTTCGACTTTTAGTTGATAGAAAATTTTTCTGTTCCCTGACATATGCCTTGAGCACCCGCTGTCCAGGTACCATTTTGATGCTCTAAGGCCTCCCTGAAATGAAAACACTAAATTTTAGGTACCAAAATCTTTGGGCCCTGATTGGTTAGTATCATTGATTTCACTTTTGATTATCCATTTCTTATGTCTTGTTGGGCATGTTGTTATGATATGTCCTAACTTGTTACAGTGACTACAGCAGATAATTTATGTACTTTTTCTATATATTTGAAATCTGCTTTGTATGCAATGTCTTGTTCAGGTACAAATTTTGGTGTTGGATAAATTTAGGATAAATTATGGTTTCTTCATTATCTGGGGGTATATCCTAATCCATTTTTCTTCTTACCTGATCTTCTAGCACCTTTTAATATGAGGGAGTTTTTACCATTTGTGAATTTTTCCAATGTGCTAGATAACTTTTTATTTTCTTCTGTTAATGAGTTTATTTCTATTTCAGTTCATCTGAGCTGGCTGTTTTTCCAATTTAATTATTTGTTCATTCTTATCTTTTAGACCTTCACATAATAACTCATTTCTTCTTTTAAGTTCAGTTAACTGTTTTTCTCTGTTCATCTTCTGATTTTAGATCTGAGTTTGTGTTTTCTAAGCAGGTAATGTTTTTCTTACTAGCTTTCAATAATTTAGATACATCTCTATATTTATTATATAGTTCATTGAATGCTTCCTCTAAATTATCTGAATCAGAATCATTGTAGGAATCAAAAGAGGAGTCAGATGTTACCTTATCATCTGTATTTGCCATAAAAGCCAAGTTGGCTTCTTCTTCATCACTGCTCGAGTTTGACTCACTATCTGAGTTGCTGCTGTTCTCCCATGCGACTGCCATTGCCTTCTTTTTGTACTTCTTGAATTTCTGAATTATCCTCTTCTTGTTTTCACCTTCTTAAGCTTTGGACATTCTGCTTTGATATGTCCAGGCTTCTTGCACTCATAGCATATTGGTTCTCCTTTCTTCAGATCCTTTCCTTCTGGCTTCTAAATTCTTTATTTCTCTTGAAGAACCTTCTGCCAGACTAAAACTTCTTCTTCTTAGCTAGAATTCGTTTGCAGTCTTCTTGATAGCATTGCTTCTTCATTTTCACTATCCTCAATGCCTTCACTGTCATCTGAGCTTGCTTCTGATGATTCTTCTTAGCTTTCAAAGCATTGGTGATTTTTCTTGCTTGAGGACTCTCCTAGTCTCTCCATATTTTCTCATGGGCCATAAAAGGGACCCGACGAGTTTTTCCAAGGACATCCTTTTTAGATCATTGGCTTCCTCAATGGTCCATTACCTTTGGGGTCCATGAGGATGGTAGAGATCTGAGAATTTTCCTTACCATGTCTCCAATCTCATAAGTTTTTCCTAGACCAGCCAACCCATTTGTATATCAGTAAATCTACTGAACATTTGAGTTATGGACTCACCTGATTGCATCTGAAATCTCTCATATTGTGTAACAAGAATGTCAATTCTTGTCTCCTTCACCTTGTCTGTGCCTTCATAGGTAATTCTGAGCTTTTCCCACATTTCCATTGCAGATTTGTAGGCCAACACTCTATTGAACTCCTTTTTTCTGAGGGCACAGCATAGAATGCTTTTAGCTTTACAGTTCAAGGAAATCTTTTTCCTGTCATCATATGTCCACTGAGCCTTCTCATTTGTGACTAGGAGATCACCTTCTTCTACTATGGACCAGATTTGATAATCGAAACCTTGCAGGAAATACTCCATCCTGGTTTTCCAATAAGCATAATCTTCACCATCGAAGAGAGGGGGTCGGTTGACAGACTGACCTTCAATGTTGCCTTGGGCTGTCATGAATCTTTACTCTTCAGATCATTAGATCTTCTTCTTTGTCGAAGAGACTAGCTTTGACACCACTTGTTGCCCAGTTAGGTAGCCCAGAGGGGGGGGGGGTGAATGGGTCTTTTGAAATTTATCAATTAATACCTGTTCACTAAAAACGTTCACAAAGAAATACACTTTGAAGATTGTTAGTGTTAGTAAAGAAAAACAACAAACACAAGAAGACAATCACACAACACCAGATGTATCCTGGTTCGGACTTCCTTTCCACAGGAGTCCTACGTCCAGTCCCTGAGCAACAACTCAGGATTTTACTAACTAGGGTACTGTCCCCCTATGGACACTACAACACCCAGCTCAGCTGGTCTTCTCCTCACAACCAGAAGAGAAACAACACCCTGGATACCCCACCAAGTCTTCCTTCACACCAGAAGGGCACACACACACACCCTGGATACCACCAGGTCTTCCTTCACATACGAAGGGTACAACCACAGAAGCAAGCAAGCAGGAGATTAAGCCCCTAGATCAAGCTTTGACAAAGTAAGATCTGAAGCTAGGGACTGAGAGAAATGAGAACTACTAACACAAGCTCACTCTCAGAACCAAACAAGCTCTCTCGAAAATCTACAAACAATGTAGAGAGCAATGAGCTAATCTAATGGAATGAGGCTTTATTTTCCTTGAGATTTTTCTTGTACTCACAAGCTTATGAATGTTAGAAAGGTTGAGAAGGTTTTGATAATCACGTTTTGTTATTCACAAAATCAATATGTAATTAATTAGAATTATATGAGAATAGACTGATCATCAAACATACTGATGATGATCAATGATCATATCATTTTGAACAAAGATATGACCTATGAAGGAAGGCTGGTGAAGATATTGGACAAGAAAATGCAACAACATCAGAATCAATCTATTCCCGTGGTCATGATACTTTGGAGAAATCACGAAGTTGAAGAAGCCATGTGGGAGCCCGAAGCATTAATGCGACGGAATTATCCAGAGCTATTCGGTAAGTCATTTCTCCTCTTAAGATCATATGAATTTGGGGACCAAATTCTTTTTAAGAGGGTGAGGATGTAGTAACCTCGATTTTTAAAATTTAAATAAACAAAAATCTTTAATTGAATAAATATGAATAAATAGAATTAAATTAGAATAAAGAGAGGTAAATAGAATTTAAAAGAAATTAAATTAATACCCATTAAGTCAAATTAGGGAATGGGTTATTTCAATGCTCCAAACATGAGCTAATGAGCCAAGAATCCAAAAGCCCATCTTTGGATGGGAGGTAATTTAGTCAAATTTGCAATAAAAATATAATAAATGATAAGGGTTAAGATAAACATTATTAACCCATAATATCCACAAGAAGAGTCCTATACCTATCCTAACCCATTACCCACGGATTTAGACTTCTCCCCTAGCCTATTAAGTAGATAATGACAAGTAAATAGGGAGATATTGTGAAATTTCGTATTAGGAGAGGAAAAAGAGTTTTATAGTATTAGGACTCTTAAACCAAACAAAACACCCCCCAAATCGGCCCTATCAACCCATAGAACGATTGCTGGAGCTTTGGAGGTCATGGAGGAGAGCTGTGGACGAAGGAGCTTGGAGGAGAAGGCTGGAACAAGTGGGGTTTTCATCTTCTTTTCGTCATCAACCCTAGGATCTATTATTCACGAGAAAAGATAGGCAATCACTCAAGCACGAACTAATTAAATTTTACCCTAGGTAGACCATGATCCCCTCTTGTAAAGCCCTATGATTTGCCCAATTTTCGTTGCTCTATGATGGAGTATTAAATGTTTCAAACCCTATTAACTCCATGTACCCGAACCATCATGATTGTCCTCAATCCATGCGTGTGCATAATCCCATGCCCTGAAAATATTCTCATAAATACTACATGCTCCTAGCTTTCAAACGTCCCTATTTGCCCCAATTTTTATCATGTGACCTTTGCCAATTAATTCGTTTATTCATGACTGTGCATTGTTAGTTCACCGAAGAGTAACCTAATCAAAGCATGCCCTATACATGTCTGTTTTCTAATTAATCATGCTCAGTGATAGATCTGCCTATCTAGTTCCGTTTAAAAGTGGTTTCATGAATTTTAAAGCATCGTGCGAGTTTATATCGAATTTAGAAGTGGATTGTATCGAGTTTGGAGGGATGGAACCCACCTGAAAAAGGGTAAAATCTCCTTTTCTGGGCTCGGGCCACCCTCTGGAGTCGCGACGGCCCGACCCGTCGCGATCTCAGAGGGGGTCACGAAACCGGGGTCCGTCACGTTCTGAATGCGACGGGTCGACATGTCGTGACCTGGCCGGGTTGACCCTAGTGGTTGGTTCAGCAGAATGCGACTGGGCCTAGCATCGTGACCTGAACGCGATAGCCACATACATCACGACCTCAGTGTTGCGGCCAGGATTTCAATTTACACTTATACCCCTACTATATGTGGTATTTAAACCATGTTTAACCCTAATTAAACACTGTCATGACTATTAACGACTAATTATTTGTTAATACATGAAAATCATTAATTTAAATGCCTTGAGCACAACCTTACATGCTCTCTTGATTTCTTACACTTGCACACATCTAACATTCATGTTTGTCATTAAACCTTATTACACTACTCAATAACGTATCTAGTAATTAAGTGAAATTAATTACTAAATTTCCCTATTTAATTATTTACACTTGTCTTCGAGTTAATTGTGTGATTTGAATACCGTGATCGTTTCCCTCGGCCTTCGAGCACTCGAGGCATGACAGAACCTAGTTTCTACACACTCTCTTGGCATGGACCACCTCTCCACCGGGAATACTCCCAACTGGGCCAGGACTCCTTGTCAAGGCCTTCGTAAGTCTTCTTGGCTTTGGTGCACGTCCTTAGCCGACGAGCCGGTTGTACCCTTAACACCCGTTACACCCTAGGGATCAGTATGATCCAACCAGCCTTAGTGTGTGTCCTTTTTACCTTGTGATCACGCCGGACCATCTGGCCTGTGTTCATAGAACGGCTAGTGGGCGGTGGTGACTTCTACCAACTGCCGACACCCGACCTAGTGTTGTGCAACTATTATTATCGATGTTTAATGTTGTTTTACGATTATACCCCTATCTCATCTACTATCTCGTTACTCTCATCTGTTCACTTTCACTCTATACTCTCATCTATTCTTGGTACTCTCTTGGCCATTTGTGTGATTGTCTAAGATAAGAAAATGACTTATGCCAGTGCAATAGGGCCCGATCTGGTCCTGGGGAGAGCGCTCGAAAAGTGCCAGTGCCATGGGAGTTAAAATGATCAAGAGTGTGTACGGCATGCACTCAGTGCTATTATACTATCAAGATTAATCTATGTCAATCAAAGTGCTATCAATACAAGTGCAATATATTCAAGTGCTATACAAGTGCTATCGTTACATGCTATTATCGTTACATGGCCATTCCATTTATCGTTCTTGTTGTGCTATTTCCTTGTACAAGTGCTAGTATTCTCTTGCCATCGTTACTATACTTGCATGACTATTCTCTCTAGTTACCCTGCCCTTTTAAGACATTAATCATTTAAAGCATGCTTGTTCTCATGAGATGTTAAGTCCTACTGGGCGTTATTCGCTCATCCTGCGTTATTATTTCATGTATCCAGGTGAGTCTGATGGAGATGACCACACTCATGAGGAAGGGACTGAGGAGGATGCTCAGGAGTGACACATTCCAGCAATGACTGCTTAGTAGTTAGTTTGTATAGTTATAAGTCAGTCAGTAGTTAGTCATTATGTAATAGTTTGGATTTGAATAAAGTACTCTGGGCCCTAGTTTTGGCTCTGATCAATGGATGTAATAGTTATTTGATGAATTATTAATGAAGTTGGATTTCATGTGGTATTATTCCAATTGTCCAATGGTTTAACATTTATCTATCACTCTGTACTATTTAATAATTGTAATATCGCTCTGATATTCCACATCGGGGCATTACATGTACTGCCTGAGTTAATCCAGCCATGGTTTCTTGCATGGCCTGCCATTGATTGCGTGCCATTGCAATGGAGTGAAGGAGTTATTAGGTTCTTGAGAAAAGGATAGAAACCAATTAATGTCTCTAGATATATCATAAGGGCTAATTAATGGGTAGGAGTGTTTGGTTCATTCAACTAATATATTCCCAGTCTCTACCCATTCTCACTAGGTGCTATATGTAATTTCCATGACGTACCTTCTTGTATCACTTAAACCTAGGACTTAAATATTCCTATTGTTTCCTAGGCTTTGATACCACTAAACTGTCACGTCCTAAAGAATGGCGGCAGAAGAGTTTATTTAAGCGTTAAGACGTGAACAGTCGGCAAATAAGCCTCTAGCAGGCAATCACATATAACATAACTCATTGTGCTTATAATAAGACTCAAACTCTTTATTTCATTTCCAAATGAGAACTTGTACATGTTCCAACTCAAGTCAAACTTCAAGTCTAAGACCTAAATAAAATGGAAAAGTACATACTATCCTCACTCCTACTACATGTTCTAGTACTCGCATACTCCGACTATAGCACTATGACACTAAGATATCATGACTTTGATGGGAGTGCTCTTCACTCTTGTTCATCCCCAATGTAGTCTTGGTTCTCTACGTCTTCCATATCCTGTTCACCTGAAAGGTTGGAAAGTAGGTAATGAGCGCACTCACCCAGTAGGATTTACATCTTCCAGCAATGATATAAGTATTTAACAGTTTAAAAGATAGAAGTTATGAACATGATATGTACAATGCAATTAAAACGATGGTAGTAACATGTGTGCAGTGTGTCATGCAAGATTGTATGATCAAGAGATGTAAAGATCAATCTAGCAAGAAGATTGTATTCAATATCTCAAGATAGAGTGAACAATGATCTAGCAAGATGGTAACAAGCAAGAACAAGATAGCATGTAACAAGATTGGTCATTTCACTAGCAAGAAAGCATGCACGCACGAGCAAGAACTTTTAACATGTAACAATAATCAGCCACAAAGACACTAATGTGCACTAAGAAAAGATTCACCTTGAAATGCACAATAGGACACATGTATGTGGTTATTGTATCTATCATTCAACACACAAGTACTCCCAGTGCAGATGCAATGCCAATAATCATTATACCCCATGGTTAACAGTATATTTATGACTCTCTATCATTGAGGCTAGACTGAAGCCCTTGGACACTCACCATGCCCGATCTGCATCTCACTTAATTTCAAATGTAGATACCCACAGTCATTCATCGCCAGTAACAAGAGTTCAATAATGTCATGATATTCGAGGTGATAGTTCAAGAGTTCAATCCGGTAGCATAACGACATATTTTCAATATAGTACAAACACTTAATAATATTTTGGTCTTATGTTCAACAGAGGTGTACTCCAGAGTCAAGATGCGAAGATAAAGATCTCGTCAAGAATGTCAAGATATGAGAGATATGTGCGCACTAACTTTCAGGTACTTCAATGGTACAACTTGCTCATCGGCCATGTGGGAATCCAGGGTTAGAGGAGACTTACGGAGGCCTTGGTCAAGGGGTCACTAGTCTGGCAGAAGGAATATCCGATGGAGAGTTCACCACAAGCCAAGAAGGGGCATTCCTATTGTGCTAGAGTGTATGCGTGTGTTGCGTGTGAGAATTGTTCAAGTGCATGTGTACGAATCCGATTATGGAAACTCCAGATATGGAAAACTTCATTTATGGAAACTCCATTTTTGGAAAGTATCATGAGTGATAAATCCAGAAATACTAATCATGTATGACCAATTTTAGCAAGTAATTATGTGTTTTAGCAAGTTCGATAACAAGGCAAGAAAGTGAATAATCGGCAGGTAGAAAGCATGATCATAAACTTAAGATCAATTAAAAATCATGTGAACATGTTTTAAATTTCGTATAGGTTGTTATGTCCATGATAATACTTTCTAGAACCTTCCTAGAATAAATCAAACTCACACATGCATAGAACGACATAAAACGACGAAAACCAAGATGCATGCCCCTTAGAAGGAAAATGCAGTCCCATCCCTTCACTTCCTCAGGTCATAACTCATTGATTTTTTTATTCAATATCATAAATGAATATACCATCTTGAAGCCCTTTTAATGAAGAAACAAGCAAGGAAAATGGCTCATCAATTCGACGTCTATATAAAACGTTATAGCCGGTTAAGTGGACATAGGCAGAAGGCGACATGTTGCCTATCCTTCTGAACATGAAGGTGACAACCATGTTGTCGCATTCTGAAAAGACCACAAAACTATCTGAATTTTGGTATGGGTTGCGAGCATGATAATGTTGCGTTCTGGTGGCAACTTGTCGACCTGTCGCCACCTGAATATGACGTTTGGGTTGCTTTTTCTACCTATTTCCAACTCCGACTCAGATTGGGTTTGACACAGGGATGTTTGAAAATTCAAAACTAATGCTAGGGTGATCTAAATTGGATGAAACCACCACTTTTAGTTAGAGTAATTCCAATATATTGTACAGTAACAAATAATCGAGAAACAAAGGTCGTTTGACTAGGTAATAAGATGTATTGTGACTGTCTACATGAATCTGACACAGTGCTCATATTCAGGCGAATACTCTCAGTACGGTCAACAAAAATTGGGGAAACCAGTGCCAAATGAAAATGACTCATAGGGTAACAGGTTGTATGTTGAGCACTAGGTCTAAAACCGACTCCTCAGAGAGGTATGGAACTCATAAGACAAGTCAAGGGTAAATAAGAAGAGTACAACATTAAGATCATGCAAGATTTAATTCGTAAAACTCTTAAGATAAAAATTGAGAAAAATAGTAAGAACATGATCTATACATATGAATGCAAGCATAAACGAGTTTAATTAGAGTTCGGCATGGAGATGACCAACCTTTAGAGTTGAATAAGATTCGCTCTCCAGAACGCTCTAGTTCTGACCGCCTGCAGGAAAACACCCAATACTCACGACCTAGTGGATACAAATTGGGAAAACTGGTGCCATTAGAAACTAGACTCAACCCTCTTTCCAGGGGTATATGCCTTGCATGGTTTGGTCGAGGTTTGACTAACCTTTGGTGATGATCTTGAAGGAGCTCAAGTGCAGGTCGCAGATGAAGAATAGCACGAGTTGCTTCTTCCTAAGCCTTCTTCCTTGCGTCTCCCAGCCTCCAAAGCCTCCAAGAACGACCTCAGAAACTATAGGGGTCGTCCCATGGGAGAGAGTGGCTTATTTAAAAGGGTATGACCCTTTACTTGCCTAATTTGAATTAGGAACCCTTGGGTGCGAAATTGGGTGTGTCCTTCCTTCCATGGTAGACTTCTCTCCCCAATTCATGTTGAAAAGAATATGGTAACCCCATTTAGGTGGTAACCATGAATTTGGACTTGATTTGAACTCCAATGATGGTCTATTGGGTGAGAATTTACCCTAGCATGGTCTATTAGTGGATATTTCTGAATTTCGAGTTATTTTCTTAGCATGAATTTTTTTATGGACAAAAAGATTTCTTTTGGTCCAAGTTTTCTATTGGGTTATCAATACCCATTGTTGGAAGTCCATTTATGATTTTTTTTTTTTTGGACTCACTTTAGTACTGGTAATAGTAATTATCCAACCTATTCCCTAATTACGATAATATGTCGCAAAACGCTTTAAATTCGGCTAATCCGATTTTTCTTCACACGAATTCTTTCGTGGGTCATTAGGAAGTATTGTTTAGAGTTGAACTATGATTTGTATGAAATTTTCCCATGTGTTTACGTACACATGACATTGGTACGTACATTTTTACTATTTTAAGAATATTAAATTATTATTTCTGATTTTTTAATTAATAAAATTTTTGGGGTGCTACATTCATTAACTTTTGCAATTTTCACATTCTTCCTTTTGAAAAATGACTCAATTCTAGATGATTCTTCTATCTACGATAACTAGAAAAAAATATTTGCATTCATATTAATAGGGCCACATCTACATACACATATGTACTAAAAAGTAAAATATATATAAACCAAATAAATCAATCAATACTGAACCTTGTTGGATCACCCTTTATATTATATATATATATAATAAATGTGCCACCACTCAGACTTGTTAGATCACAAAATAAGAAATTAAATATTATATAATAAATAAACAACTTTCTATATCACAAACATGAAAGATTAAAAGACAAATATATTACCTTGAGGTCGTAGGGTGCCGACTTAAGGGCCGACAGGGTTGGAGACTTGCGGGGTTGTTGACGTGCTGCTGGCCCTTTGGGTGAGTAATCGACCACTATGGAGGAAGATTTTTCTCAAAGTTAGTAAACAAGAGCAATCCACATCAGATATAAAAAAGATCATCATCAATCTTAAACAACACAACTTGATACAAAAAATGGAAAGAGGAAAAATCCAAATTCTATATTTATGCTCTAAAAAGAATAGTCAAGATTACAGTACTTGGTCCAAACATGGGCCTCTAGCTCAGTTGGGATAGGGGGAAGCATATTGGAAGGCCTATCCCTTTTTCTCAGCTCGACTGAAGAGCTCGCAAGAGGAAAAAGGTGACACCCACATAGGCAAGCCATTGTCCCTTGGAAAAATGGCAAAATCCAAAAGCGCACAACATGATTATAGGGAGGCAAGAGGGGTTTCCATACATGTATTTTCTTGGGTTCTGATATTCCACGTTAGGGTGTGATAGGGCTAGCCGCCACCCCTCCTCCCTTCTCCAGTATTGGTGTGCCCCTCTCTACTTCTATTCCTAAGTGGATGGTGGAGCTCAGATCGGGATGTCGTTTGGAGACTCCCAAGGAGAACCGTCTACGATTATAACTTGTGTGCAATGCCTAGAGGCCAGACATTTGAATGGCTCACAACCCTAGGAACAATCCCTTGTCCATCTCCAACAATACTGGAGTTATGCAACCCCACTAAGGTGAAGAGCCATTCTTTCTGTAGGTCTTTTGTTTAATGTTTGATTCCAACAATGCAATCTTAAGATACATTGCTTCCACTACCACACTTGTCGATACCTTACATAGTTTGCTACATGGTGTAGACACCCGGTTATGACTAAGGGTTGAACCGCATTTCTTGTTGTCTTAGTGGGCCCCTAATGGTCACTCACCTTGAGCCCATCATTTTCCTTGTTTTGAGCCCTTTAAGCCATTAAAATACCTTGAAATCCTGAAATTTATCACTTGAGAGAGTCCTTGGAGCATAATAACTTTTATCTTATCATGTAGTTGGCTGATAATTCTCAAATAATTCGGATTTATTGTCGCGACACCTCGTGGCGCCGCGTCTCTAGTCGCGACAGTTCTGGCAGCCGCAACAGCCCATGCATTATCCATGCACGTGGGTAATGCTGTCGCGTCAATCCGCCCGTCGCGTCTTAGTCGCAGTCCTACGATATGTCGCGACAATGACCGAATCCTCTTGCCTCCATAACTACCCCCCTATTTATCCTCTTATGAACTTGACTTAATCCTAGGATTATCTCTGCCCCTTGGGGCGGGATTCCAGCCCTAGGGACTCTCCTAAGGGTGCTATGGACTCTCCATCCGATTTTAATAGAGCTTTATCTCCCATTTGATTTTAAAATCATTTTAAGGAGATAATGTCACTTTTTCTGATCCAAGCTCTTTATAAGCAAGGCCAATCCTCAAGGACGAGGAGAGCCTCATTACCACCCCGAAGGGCTACCAAAATTCCTCTCACCCATACTTAGCACCGCAGCCACTCATTTTTGCTATTTTTCCGTCACATTCCACCTCACAAAGCTACTATTTTCACCATCAACGGAGCACGGAACGTGAAGAGGGCGACCCCGACGATCTCCTGGAGCGTTTGCACATCCTTGGAGATGTACCCACGCCAGGAGTCGCCCAATGGGGCTCATCTTCTTCTCCCTTCCTTTCTCCTATTTCTACATGCATTTTTGTGTTATTTTTAGATAGAGCACTTTCACTGTCCACCACGTTTTCCCATGCCCATAGGGGTTAAAACCACCCCAGGTGCGTTCCCACCATGATTCCCCACTTCTCATCTTTAGAATAGATACTATGCTTAACATATTCTAATAGGGTGTGTTTTCTTTGTGATTTTCTTTGGTGGCAGGTAAACAAACGAAGTTTACGAGAAGCTCTGGTTCTCCAGCAGCTGGAGGACGAGAAGAAGGTCCCTACTCCAATTCTCCCGCATTCAGGAGAACGACGGCTAAGGAGACTCGACCAGAGACGCGTCAGTGTGTGCTGACGCGACATCAGTCTATCGCGGCGCCCATGGCGACCGCGACACCAGGTCCGTTTTTTCTCTTTCCTTCCTAGTTAAGTCAGCCATTATTCATTTTTATTCTTAGGTGACTTGCTAGGTGCGATCACATCCATGTTTTCATGCTACTAGTTTTAGTATCCATGTCTGTGTCGAGGGGAGTCCAATCCCTGTGATACACCTTTTGGCGATCACGGTGGGACCTTCACTGCCACCCTCGTAGATTTTGACTGTTTGCTTGCCATGTTCTCCTTTTGTTTGTTGCTTTAATGCCCTGTTAGCCTTTGGTTCTTTGTTTCCTGTATACTTTCCTGCTCTATTAGCATCGCGACCGATCGCGGTGACGCGACATGTTCGCATCGCAACGGGGAGACACGTTCTTAGGTCAGTGCTTGTTATTCCCCATGTCCTCTCTATTCAATGCCCATGAGATCACATATCCTTGTTTCGTTTCCTAGATCATGTGTTCTCGTGTTTCTGTCTGTTAGAAGCCTGCCAAGGTTCGGATTTTCCATTTATCTTCACTTGTAAGTTTTCTGTTCCTATCGCGACATGAAGAGAGGACGCAAACTAGTCACGGCTTGGCCACATGTCGCGTTATCAGGTGTGCTTTGTATGTTATTATTTTTATCCATGTATCGGCTTCTGTGTGCTTCCTGACTCATGTTGTACCAATTTAGTGTCTCTTGGTGTTTCTTATTTTGGTAAGATAGTCTGTTTGAGTTGGGCTGGTGACTCACTGTGTTTTCGGGTCTCTGTCATTATCGCGGCAGCCCGCGCTGTCGCGATAGGGTCGCAGTGCACCCGACCGTCGCGACTCTGCTCGAGGACTTGTTTTGTCACCCTGTTTGCCCCTTATCGTCATTCTTGCATACATTTTGGCTTCTTAGTCCCTTGCATACGCCGCTCATCCAATTTGATCAGGTTCCCGCTTGGTCGAGTGAGTCCTCTCACCTACGAGCACTCGTAGGCTGACTCGGACCCACCCTCCGAGGACCTCCGTAAGTCCTCATGACCGTACGCACGTTGCGGTTCACTGGGCTGGTTGTACCCGTTGCACCCTTAGTTTGAGCCATCCTCGTGCGTGAGTGTACACCACCCTTAGCTGTACCGGAGCACTTGAGTCCATTCCTATTAGGGACCGCTTGACCGAGTGACATCTCTTTAATCAATTCATTTAAAAGGTCTAGTTCAAACCTTAAGAAATTTGCGCTTTAAGCATGACAACTTGAGTGTTTTGATCCACCCCTCCTCATATCTGTCTTTCTTGTTGTGATAGAGTTTAGGTGTGTCTGTATCACCTTCCCAAATTGGTTGGGGAGGTGCATGCGTCGCTGCCTAGAGAGATCGAGTCAGTCCCCTCCGATCCTTGTACTTATCATAATCCTTTGTTCGACATGGACCAATTCCGCGTCCTTGCCGACGATGCTCTTCCCCTCGGTTGCTTGAGGAAGTGGCCCAACCTCTATGGCCACACTCCCGGGCATGTTCAGCCACCCGTCACCGGGATTCGATCCCGTCCTGCTTCTCCTCCCAGGGGTGACGACCCCCATTCACAATTCAGTCAGCTTCTTCCCCACCTCACTCTGGACCAAGTCCGAGAGTTCATAGCTGCTGCCAAGGGGAAACAACCTTTATCTCCCCGGGGTCAAAGCCCAGTCCGACCGGCAGATTCCTCCGCCTATGTCCCTTCAGCACCCCACCTTCCTCCGTCTAGGTAGATCCTACACCCCTCCGTCCTCGAACTATCCATTTTTCAGAACCAAGCTACCTTCCCTCACGAGATGTTCGACCTCGATCCCCTCCAACCACATATTATACGGCCGAACCAGCTCTCCTCCCTCGTGAAAGGTCACACTCAATCGAGCAGCCTCCGTCCCTGGTTTCTGCGCATCAAGTCCAGTCTCCCTCCGACTTCTTTGCGGAGTGGACAAGCATGAAGAAGGAGCTTCATGACCTTCGGAGACAAATCGATCCGCGGAAGGTAGCTGACCTTGCCCTCCCATCCTTCCAGTACCTCCGGGTACCACCCCAGTCAGAGCTCCCTGTGTATCGGCGATATTCTGGGGTAGGGGACCCTTATGTTCATCTGAAGGATTTCGTCTATGAATCAGCACCCCACAAGTATGACGCCGTCTCATGGCATACTTGTTCAGGAAGTCTCTGGATGGTCCAGCTTAGAATGGTTCTATCCCTACCCCCGAGAAGCGGAGGATTTCAGGATTGTCCAAGAAAGGTTCCTGCAGAATTCCAAGATCGGGTTGGACCCGAATATTCTTTTGTGGATCTGGTAGCTGAGAAAATGCAGCCCGAAGAGGAGTTCTCCACTTATGCGGATCGGTGGCGTTCACTGGCTGCCAAGGTCCATTGCCCGATGCCTGAGGAGTAAAAAGTGAAGTTGTTGATCTCCAATGCAACCCCTGCCTACCGAGCCATCCTAGCCATAAACGACATTACTACCATGCACCAGCTATATAGCCGAGCCCGTTTCATCTAGACCCAACTTAAGGACTCGCCTATACATTCAATGTTCGAGGCCCCTAAAGCCCGTTATGCCAAGAAGCCGCAAGGCCCAGTCACCGAGGGGATCCAAACCAATGAACAAGTGAGTGCAGTTAGCAACCCCCAAGGCCCAGTAGGTAGGTCCCCCTATACCCAACAAGCCCAACAGCCATGGAACAACAACAACAATAGACAGCCACCTCCCCAAGGACAAAATCCTCCACAAGATCAGCGCCAATACTCCCAGGTCCGTCCACCTCAAAATGGCTACGCCCCCAGGAAGCCCAATGGACCCAAGAGAGCCCAATACCCTCCATTGCCCGAGTCTCTAGCTGATGTCTTTGCAGCTCTCATGTCCCTGAATGCCCTAAGACTCCCTCCTGAGAAGGCAAATTGGAATATGGCGGCCGATCAAACAAAGTACTGCGTCTATCACCGTCATCCGGGCCACAATGTGTCCAATTGTTTCGAATTTCGGGACATGATATATGATCTCCATGAGCAGAACCAGATTGATTGGGCAGAGATGAAAAGATTAATCCAAACTCTGAGGGACCAACAGGGTCAGAGGCAACAACAATAATAGCAAAGGCAACAGCAGCCGCAGCAGCAACAACAACAGCAACAGCAACAACAACAACAACAATAGCAGTACCAGCCCTTCCACCAGCAATATCAGCAGCAACAGCAGTCGCAGCAGCCGACGAATGACCTGGGCATAATC
Source organism: Colocasia esculenta (assembly GCA_014218235.1). NCBI lineage: Eukaryota > Viridiplantae > Streptophyta > Magnoliopsida > Alismatales > Araceae > Colocasia > Colocasia esculenta. The sequence goes on from CM024760.1 coordinate 134,542,564, forward strand.
CGTAACCCCATGCCACAACATCAGCCTGCTCCAAACCCCCAACCGGCTCCGCCACCTCCTCCACCCGCACATGTTAACCACGTCATCCACCATCCACCACCAGAAGCCCAATGGGCCTTCGATGACGAACATGAGGTAGGCTAGCTTGTGGTCATCTCCCACATTACACCCACTACCCCCATACCCACATCCACCATGCCTCCCTCCTTCACACCCCACATTGCCGCCATCACCTCACCATCCTATTCCCCCATCACGTCACCCATTATCCCTCCACCCAACAACATCCCTTCCTCCACCACGCCGGCACCCTTACTGGCCAGCCCTTCTATCTTTGACATCCCTACCCCTCCACTCCACCATAATCTTGCCCTCCGGAGCGGGCAAATGTTCCATCGGATGTACCCTAACGCATCCGTGCCTATGCCAGGTCAACCAAGCCAACAAACCAGCAATCAGAAGCAACAAGACATAGAAGAGATTGATCCGGTCCCAGGGACCCAATATGACATCCTAAAGCACCTGGATCAGACCCCCGCCAAGATTTCCATATTAGAGCTCATTAAGAGGTCGCAGACTCATCAGGACGCCCTAAGGGCCTTTTTGCAAAGAGTCATGGTCAGCGAAGACATGAATCCAGACAACCTACCTTCAGTGCTCTCGATTGTGAACAGAGGACCCACCATTACCTTTTCTGACAGTGAGTTGGCTACCCCGGAAGCCAGAAAAATGCCCTTATGTGTGACACTCACCATAAACAAAGTGGCCGTCGATGCAGATCTAGTGGACATAGGAGCTTCTATTAATGTCTGTCCTTTAAGCACCCTTAGAGCATGCAACATATCAGAACGTCAACTTCAGCCCACGCCTACCACCATCGCTGCGTATGACAATTCGCGACGTGCCTGCCATGGAGTCATCACTTTACAAGCAGGGTTGGGTCCCCTCGTAATGTCTGTGGAATTCTATGTATTGAACATTGATCATACCTACAAGGCCATCTTAGGGCGCCCATGGATTGAATCGTTAGGGGCAGTGCCATCTACAGCACACCAATGTCTGAAATTCCCCTTCCAGGGGCGGATTGTCAAGGTGAAAAGTGTAGCAACGACACATATAGTGGAAGCCGTTAAGAGAGTATTTCCGTTAGTATGGCCATCCAATAAGCATGTTATCTCTGTGCTTGATGTCAATTATGCTTGGGCCTATACATTCTCTTCTAACCGCCCAATTGGTTCTCCCCCTGTAGTGGCAGTCAGGAAAGATGTGAGCACAAACACGAAGGGGTGGGATATCATGTTCAGACTGGGTTATCAGTCATGGAAAGGTCTAGGTGCTCATCTCCAAGGGCGAACCAAGACTGTGGCCAGCACTAAGAAATTCACAAAGCGTGGCCTTGGATATTCATAATGGGCCACTTTCTCATCTCCTTCACAATCGGACCAGGGACCACTCACCTGGTCCTTATATGAGCACTTTATCAGAGGGCCCATCCAGCCCGGATATAATACCACCATGGAAGCACCAAGATCAGCTTATCAAGCTTTAGAGGAGCAGCGACCCAATAAGAAGAAGAGAGCTGAGGAAGATACTGAGGACCCAGATCAAGATGATGTCGTCTCATCAGTCAGTCTGTTGTTTGAAGAATCAGAAGCTGGGGCAGAAGAGCCAGAATTAGAAGACCTCATTTCTGCAGTAAATCGTCTATTCAGTGAAGAAGATGTGCCACAAGTAGCAGCGTTATCAGCATCAGCAACCACACCAGGCGATAGTTGCTTGGATTTGGTGAGGAAAAGCAGTCAAATCATTCCCCCCTTTTCATACAGGAGTTCTGGCCAGGGTTCTCCTGGTCTCCCATCCATCTTATTTTATCCATGCTTAATTTCAATCTTGATTTCATTCCACTGCCTCTCCCCTTCATCATTCAAATCTCTCCCAACGCCGTGGAAATGTTCAGTCACCCTTCACCCCTCTTCGTCATTTAATGGTTCGGTCCTATCTTTTTCCCGAAGCCATTTAATCTAATGTAATTCCTTTTATTCAAAAAAATATATATATAAAATTCAAAAAAAAAAATTGTGTCCTCCTGCTCCCGACGGCGATCCCTGTCACCTCCCTCCTACTCCTGCTCCCGACGGCGATCCCCGTCACTTCCCTCCTTCTCTTGCTCCCAACGGCGATCCCCGTCACCTCCTCTCTGCTCCTGCTCCCGACGGCGATCCCTGTCACTTCCCTCCTTCTCCTGTTCCCGACGGCGATCCCCGTCACTTCCCTCCTTCTCCTGCTCCCGACGGCGATCCCTGTCACCTCCCTCCTGCTCCCGCTCTCGACGGCGATCCCCGTCACCTCCCTGCTTTCTCCTGCTCTCGACGGCGATCTCCGTCACATCTGCTCCCCGGCGGCGATCATCGTCCTTCTTTCACTCAATTCGCGCCTTCACTTGGTGGCTAGACATGGCCATTTCGGGCAATTCGGGTGAGGGGCCTGCTGCTCCCCTACACCCCGATGTTGTTACCAGCACCCTGAGCTCGGGTGGCCCGCTTCCTCCTCCAGTCCCATCGGAGGACCTTCGCAGCCCTGCCGCACCCTTTGTTTTCCGTTCCAATAAACCTCTGGACGCTTTTCCAGAGCCTCCTGTAAATATCAAATCTAGCTTAAGTTCAGGGGTAGTTTTTAGTAAGTCCTCGTCCCCATCTAGGAAAAAGAAGGGTAGTGGCATACCCCGTAGATATCTCTTAGACTTAGTTCAAAGGTGTGGCGCTCTTCTAGCCATCGAAGAGTTCGTCCAAGAAGCAGTGGTTCTAAACTTAGAGGAGATACCTATAGAGGAAGGGCTAGACGATGGCATTGGGATATATGAAATTGTAGCCGAAGAGGACTCATTAGATGAGAGCGATGGTGAGATAGAGGATGCTGCTGAGGCGTATGCTAGTGGTATGAGGAGATTCGATGAACCTACCTCAGCAGTCGATGAACCCACTAAAGAGGTAAACGTGGGAACAGAAGAGGACCCCAAGCTCTTAACCATATCTTCCGGTCTCCCTCCTAAAGAAGAAGAAGTAGTCATAGAGATGTTGAGGGATTTCAAGGATTCATTTGCCTGGTCCTACGATGACATGCCCGGCATTGACCCCAATCTGGTAGAACATAGGTTGATCTTGAAGCCAAGGGCAGTTGCCGTCAAACAAAAGCTAAGGAGATTCCTCCCCCACATCGCCTTGAAGATGAAAGAGGAAATTGATAAGCTACACAAAGCCAAGTTCATCCGTGTAGTCCTATATCCTTTGTGGGTGGCGAACATTGTCCCGGTGATGAAGAAGGACGGAAGAGTGTGTATCTGCATAGACTTCCGGGACTTGAATAAGGCATGTCCTAAAGATGATTTCCCCTTACCTCACTTGGACATTCTGATTGATAATACAGCAGGGTTTGAAACTCTATCATTCATGGATGGGTATTCCGGCTATAATCAAATTCGTCTAGCCCCGGAGGATCAAGAGAAGACCTCCTTCACCACCCCATGGGGAACATATTGCTATGTGGTCATGCCGTTTGGACTGAAGAATGCCGACGCCACTTATCAAAGAGCAATGTTAGCTATCTTCCACGACATGATACATATTGATGTTGAGGTTTACGTGGATGATATCGTGGTGAAGTCGCGGACCGAAGAGAGCATTCCTCCGTGCTTGCCAAAGTTTTCGTCGGTGCAAGAATATCAATTGAGGATGAATCCAAAGAAGTGCGTGTTTGGAGTTTCCTCAGGAAAATGGCTAGGCTTCATAGTTAGTAAACAGAGGATTCAAATAGACCCGCACAAGGCCAAGGCAATCAATGAGATGCCTCCTTCCAAGAACATATCAGAGCTTCGAGGTTTGATCGGTCGGCTGCAGTTCATAAGGAGATTCATATCTCAGCACTCCCAAAGATGCCGTCCTTTCTACGAACTGTTGAGGGGAGGAGTCAATTTTGAATGGAACAATAAGTGCCAAGAGGCCTTCGATGAACTCAAGAGTTATCTTATGAATCCGCCCGTGCTTCAGGCACCTATCCCTGGGAAACCCTTAATCCTATATATGTCGACAATTGAGGACTCCCTAGGAGCTGTCCTTGCTCAGCATGACGAGTCCGGCAAAGAAAGGGCAGTCTACTACCTATCTAGGCTCTTCAATCCTGCCGAGCTCAAACTCACCACAATGGAGAAAACTTGTGCAGCGCTAGTCTGGGTGGTGCAGAAATTGAAGCACTACTTCCTAGCTCATAAGGTGAGTTTGATTTCTAGAATGGACCCCATTAGGTATCTCCTGGAAAAGCCAGTCCTCGCTGACAAATTGGCACGCTGGCAAAGTTTCCTCTCTCAGTTTGATATCTCCTTTTATTGTTCAGAAAGCCATAAAAGGGTATGCCATTGCTGAGCACCTTGCTCACCTCCCTCTTCCTCATAGTAATACGGTTCAAGAGGAATTCCCCGATGAAAACCTATCACTTGTCTCTCATGATCCCTTCTGGTCACTCCACTTCGATGGAGCTCTCAATTCTAGGGGACGGGGCATAGGTGCTATCTTGCTCACCCCAGAAGGGATCACCATTCCTTTAGCTTATCAACTCCAGTTCTACGCCACCAATAATATCTCCGAGTATGAGGCTCTCCTAGCTGGTCTTAAGCACGCCTACCTCCTAGGCGTGCGTCACCTCAAGATCATAGGAGATTCTCAGCTCGTTCTTCGGCAAGTCCTTTATACCTATCGCACTTGTGACCCCAAACTCAAGCCTTATCAAGATCTGGTCACGCTCCTAGCCAAGCAATTCCGTCAACTCATCTACATTCATACTCCTCGCTCTCAGAACATTCTGGCCGATGCTCTGGCATCGTTAGCTTCGTCTCTCTCCTTCCCTCTCAGCCGTAGTGCTGAAACTATCACTGTTCAGAGGTTAGAAGCTCCCTCAACTCAGGATCCTTGGTTCTCAAACCTTAGGAGCTCTCTAGTTCTGAAGGCAGAGAAGAAAGAAGCGAAGGAGTTATTGCTTGTTGAATTAGGAGAATTGATGGAAGAAGAGAGGCCGTGGTACAATGAGATCGAACAATTTTGCAAAGACGGTACCCTCCCAGAAGAAGCTGAAGCAGAAGATAGGCGAGCTATTCATAGAGCAGCATTAAAGTATACCCTCATTGGTGAAGTTCTTTACAGACGCGCTCTAAATGGAATGCTCCTTAGATGTGTGACAGATGAAGAGGCTTGGAAAATAGTGGAAGGATCCCACTCGGTGAATGCGGAGGACATGTGAATGGCCAGATGGCCAAGAAGATCCTTAGGCAGGGCTACTACTGGCCAACCTTAGAAGAGGACTGTGCCGCCTACGTTCGTAGGTGTGTCAAATGCCAAATCCATGCCGATAAAATCCATGCTCCGTCTTCCTCTTTGCATCCGCTATCCTCTCCTTGGCCTTTCTCCATGTGGGCCTTTGATATCATCGGGCCCCTTGGTGATCCTAATGCTAAGATAAAACAAAAATCCTTCATCCTCACTGCTACTGAGTATTTCACCAAGTGGGCCAAAGCAGAAGCATTTGCAGAAATCAAAGGTTCGACCGTGTGTAGATTCATCATGAAGAACATCATTGCGCGGTTTGGAGTGCCAGGCAGCCTCGTCACCGACAATGGACCGCAGTTCATATCCCAAGAGCTTCAAGACCTATGTAAGAGATTCAATATTTCCTTGCATCATTCGTCTCCGTATTATCCGCAAGGCAACGGCCAGGCCGAAGCCACAAACAAAACACTTTTGAAAATTCTGAAGAAAACTTGTGAGTCTAATAAATTCGCTGATTGGCCAGAAAAGCTAATTGAGGCTCTGTGGGCCTACCGCACCTCCGTACGAACGCCCACGGGGCAAACTCCTTTCTCACTTACATACGGGATGGAAGTGGTATGTCCACATGAGATCCTCATCCCTTCGCTAAGAATTCAGTTGGACAAGGAACTTAATCCCGATGAACATTGGGAGGCGTTACTTACACAACTAGAACTCTTAGACGAACGGCGCCTAGCTGCAGCAGATCATGTGCTTTCATATCAAAATAGACTCTCAAGATCTTTTCAAAAGAAAGTGATTGAGCGCAAATTTCAAGAAGGAGATATGGTTTTGAAGTGTATTTTCATAAAACCTGGAGGTCCAAGGTCAAAATTGTCTGCGAACTGGGAAGGGCCGTACGTCGTTAAAGAAGTGTACCGGGGAACGCGCATAGGCTAGTTAATGCCGATGGCGATGAACTCTCTCACCCATGGAATGGATTATATCTTAAAAGATTCTACCCTGATAAACAGTCTTTTGATAACAACAACAATTGACAGGTAGCCATTTGCCAAGTGTCTCACTCCCTCTCTGCTGGCAGAATAATATTTATGCTCAATCGCATACTCAGTACGGTGACCTAAGGTCATTTCCCCTTCATGTATGGTTTCTCGCTTAGCCCTCGTTCAGGGAAGCAAAGGTCAATTCTCTACTTACTCGGACAAGGTCTAGGGGCAAGAGGGAGGCTAGCCTGTAAACGTGCAACAATGTAGATCATGTGTTTGAAGTCTCAAAGAGGGACGGGCAGTTCTAAGAGAAAAGTATATGGCACAAAAATAAAGTGACAAAATGATAAAATGAAGGGGCATGTTTAAGAGTGGCAGTACAGTTCCCCGCGGGACGCCCTTGAGCCCGGTCGCACGCATGCCCTAAGCAAAGAGGAAAATACTGTGGCCCTAAAGTCCCTGGACAACAGACGAATCTCACATGTGGCATACTCGTTGCAAGTTTTACAGGTCAGTAACCCCGACCCTGAGATTAAGTCTTATCACATTTATATTCTTCTTATCCTCCCTAAAATGACCAAAGGATCCCTATGCTTGGTCTGTGTTGGAACATTGACATCCCAGGGGTAAGAAATCTTAGCAAACCTAAGACGAGTATGCGTTGCACATAAACCTTATTCGCCAAAGAGAGATGGAGGTAAGACTCAGAGCTAATCGCTCAAGATTAAGAAGTGTTATTATCAAAAGAAATTAAAAAAATCTAAAATCTCAAAGATCCAAAAAAAATCAAAAGATCCTCCAAACCCAAAAAATCAAAAATATCAAAAATCCAAAAAAATCAAAAGATCCCCAAAACCCAAAAAATCAAAAATCTCAAAAATCTAAAAAAATCAAAAGATCCCCAAAACCCAAAAAATCAAAAATCTCAAAAATCCAAAAAATCAAAAGATCTCCAAAACCCAAAAAATCTCAAAAATCCAAAAAAGAAAAAATCAAAAGATCCCCAAAAATCCAAAAAAATCAAAAGATCCTTAAAATCTAAAAAAATTAATTAGAAAATGTGTACATATCGCTTTCCTTTAGCATGCATTATTTTAATTTTCCTTTCGTCTATTTAATAAGGCTCAGTCCCTTGACAATTACGAAGTCAGATTTTATCATTTCAGCGCAAGGGGCTGAGCCTAAGAACAGATTTAACTTGTTCTCCTAAGTGTGGTAGGAGCAGACGTTTCAAAAAAAAACAAAAGCAAGTACAACGTCACACTCAGAAGTCTCTGTCTCTCTCGCTTGTTTGAAACTCGCCTCTCACTCGTGTCAATCGCAAACCATTCATTTATCACAAATATTGACATGAAAGTAAAAGCTGCATTAAGCTATGAACAATATGTACATAGACAAAGGGGAGGTGGCTCACAAGTCTCCTCACTGTCCACCGCCACTCTCCCCGGATCCCTCTCGCCTATCTGGAGGTGGTAGCATCTCGCCACCCCCTCTGCCGTCCTGGGTACTACCCTCGCCCTGCCGGCGCCTCTCCTCCTCCTCGTTCCTCCACCTGCTGGAGGAACCTGCTAAATACTGTCCGACAGAGGCGCCGGTCGCCCTGCTGACGCTCACACCGCTCCGACTCCTGCTATGTGAACGGCCTATATCCGTCACGATCTGCTGAAGGCTCCGTGCCAGCGTCTGCTGCGCCAATAGCTCCGCGCGCAGCCGGATGATCTCTTCCTGGTCTCCGGGCAGCCTCTGTACTCGCAGCACCGCCAGCTCCCTCGTCGCCTCCGCAACCTGCGCCTCAGCCGCCTCCGCCCGGGTACGCAGCTGATCCCTCTCTCCTCGAAGCTGGTCCCTCTGACTCTGGAGATCCATCGCGTGCTCTGTAGTGAGCTGCAAATCTCTCTCCTGCATAAAAAAAATCAGTCAATAATCAAATTGCTAAAAAAAAATAATCAAGCAGAAATTCTTTTGCACTTACCCGCTCCTCCAGGTGCCTTTGAGCCTCCTCGGTTCTCAGCACCGCCCCTGCCAGCCGGGCCTCCAGGAGCGACGGAGAGCCCCCTGCACTCCGAGAAGAGGAAGCACAGCCTGCTCCGGCACCCCTAACTCTCTCCAACTCTCTCCGCTGCGCACAAAAGGCATGTCAGTTTCCAAAATCTGCTTAAGTCAGATTAAAGGTTGAAGTTGGGGGTGGGTACTTACCAGCTCCGCCGTCTGCCTCTGAGCTGCCTCCCGATCCTGCACCGCCGAGTGAAGCAAGGCTCGGAGCGATGCAATCTCGCCGGTTACATCCACCTGCAATGCATTGCCAAATCATCAGTTCTATTCGGTAAATCCAAATTCCTTGAGCCGTGGTTTAGAAGTTTTACCTGGTGTCGGGCGCTCTTGTATAGCTTTCCTCCATACTTCAAGGCGTACGCCTGGAGGTAGGCATCGTCAGTGGTCACGTCTGACTTGACCTCCTTGCCCTTGCACTCCCAATTTTCAATCTGCTCTTACGCCCGCTCACGCCTGTCGGTCGTGTCGTGAAGTCCCCGAAAGCTCCGACCCGGTCGGCGGAAGCGGTCCCGGACGGGGAACTCCACGACACTCTGTCGAAGCCCGAGGGAGCGCTGGGTCAGAAATAGGTTCAGAGGTAGCACAAGGTTTAACGCATGCAACCACACCAACCTACCGAAGTAGGGGCGGGCCTGCGCTAACCAAGGCTGTCCCTCATCACCCTCCCCCAGGTATGGTTGCCAAACCACCTGCAAAAAAGGGAAAATCTGATCAGTCATTAGGCAATTGAATCAAGCAGATAATTTAAGCAGAGCAAAAGATTAAGGGTACTTACATCCAGGTAAGGGTAGCTGTCAATGGCCTCCTGCAAGCGCTCCAGCTGATCGGCAAGGTGGCGGGTGTCTCGGCGAGAGTCCCAACGGCGTGCAATGGGCACGAGGCCCGGCCGTGTGAGATCCCCTCTCCCCAGGGCTGGGAGGTGTAGATAGGCCCAAACCTGCAAGATGAAAGACAAGTCAGATGACAGTTTGAGCAAATGAGTTTAATTCCAGAAGGGTTAGAGAAGAAGGTGTACCTGAAGGAAGGGGTAGAAACCACTCGTAGACGTCTGCCGCTCTGAGGCGCTCAAGCCGTCGAACTGGTGCGCTAGAAAGGCTGCTCCCCAAGCATACCCCCCTACCTCACCTAGGTCCTCCAGCAAGGGCAGGAAGCGGCAGTGGACTGCGTCGCCTCTCGTGGCAAACAAAAGTCTACCAAGAAAGAGAACGAGAAAGCGGCGCAAGTCCAAGTCCGCCTGCTACCCAGGCTCACTCACCAACTCTCTCCGGCTGACTCTAGATAGCCTCTCAAGGTACTCATCCTCACTCTCCCCGGCATTCTTCCCCGCCTCATACAAACCCAGACTCTCCTGCAATGCTACCCTAGGCACTAGGGAGGACCTACGCTCTACTGGGAGGTCTAGGAGTTGCTCGACTAGCTCATGATAACAAGGGTAGGTATAGCCGCTCACCAGTCGCCCATAAACCCTGAGCCCTGTGATCTGGCTCACATCCTCCAGACTGGGGATCATGTGCCCCCATGGGAATGCAAAGGCAGTCGCCTCTGTGTTCCATCTGCTCCGCAGAGCCTGGGTGAGGGCCGGATCCACCCTCATCCTCCCCATCCTAAGAAACCCCCTAGTCTCATATCCTCTACCCGCTCTCGCTGAAAGGGGGGAAACGCTAGGAAGACAGCCAAGACTAGTGTCCAAGACACTCGAGCCCTCATCTCACCCTGCAAGATACATTCAAGTTCAGTTAAAGTTTTTTTGTGTGTGTTGGGCGGAGTCGCGGTAGCTATGGCGATCGCGACCTTGTCGCGTCGGTGCGGGGAACCGCGACCTTATCGCGCCACCTTTCAAGGCCGTGATAAGGTCACGTCGGCCAAAAGCGCCGCGACATGGTCGCGACGCCCCGCCCCGCCACGACATCATGTCGCGGCAGGTCGGGCTGACGCGTTATCAGGGCCAAATCGGCCGGAGTTCCTTTGTTTGATCCGTTTTTTTTTTTTGGGCGTTTTGCCCTACATTGTGCCCTCTAGGGGCTCCGTCTACCTCTATTCAACTATCATTCATGGTTTTTAGGGTGAGTTACTTACCGATTTCATGGCCTTGGCCCGTTTCTTCCACTCCTCCTCCACGTTCACGGTTGGAGCCTCCACTTCCTCCTCCTCCTCCATCTCGATCTCGGGCACCTCCCCCTCGACCGGAGGATCCTCCCCCTGGCGCCGGGAGCCCCGATGCTCCACTTGCCACTTCCTCCTGAACGAACCCTCGCCGGTATTCCTCCCACCTTCCATTGCAATTTCGGCTTGATCGGAAGGTTTTCGAGCTAAGAGTATGCTAAGAAGGGTGCTAGGATCGCAAGTGGCTTGAAGGATCAAAGGCTTAGAAGTTTTGAAAGCCGGAAGGGAAGAAAGAAAGAGCCGTTTGGGTTTTGAAAGAGTCGGTTCTTGACGTGACGCAGCGGGCGGTGGCGTTAATGTCGCGCCCCTCTGGGCCGCCGCGACAGAGTCGCGACGCCCCACTTGGCCGCGACATAAAGGCGACACTTCTGACTGTCGCGTCATCAATAGAACCCTTGCGCTTGCAGAAATAGTTCAGTTTTATTCACTTA